>CAJQZP010000178.1:7275000-8492500 GCA_907164705.1 Parnassius apollo
GATAGGTTTCTTTAAAAGACAGCGAAATATATGTTACGAGTATCGACCCCTAGATCTCGGAGAAAACAGAATGTTAATAGACTTTTACATTTTTTATGCAATATCAATATATTTTGTTATGTTAGTTACACTTCCAAGGTATCAACAAGAATTTTGTTACTGACAGTCTGGAAATTCTTTAAAAACTTGTTTTCAATTTTTCATAAAGAAAAATTAGAGATAGCAACGGCACACCCAGTCTTAATTTTCTATTTTTAATGTTAATTCGTATCATTTCGATACGCTGGAAACATACTATTCGCATTATAACTACTTGCTATAATTAGGAACTTAGGATTTTTGTTCTATCACCTCAAGACTGCTATACTAATTTTTATAATTTGATAATTCTATTCAATGAAAAAGGAACGATTAGTGAATTATAGGGCTTCGTGATACCTTACAGGAAACTTTAGAAATTAATTTTCAAACATCGCTTCAATGTCCTGATTGTTTCATATAATAAGCCTCTTACATTACAATACATGTAGGAGAACGATGTAATGTAAATAAATTAATAAACGAGAAAAGATTAATGTCCTAATTTGAGCAACTCAATTTATCATACAAAACTTTCGGATATGTTAAGCCACTACAAAGGAATTATAAATTATATATTTTTTATGTTAACAATGTGATATATAATTATTATTATATTTAATGATATTTAATTATCATTAATAAAAATACATAAATACATTCACGAGCATCACAGGATTCATATATTAAAATGACATTAATAAAAGAACCATTTAATTTCGAAGCATAAGGAATTATTAAAACCGGCAACGTTTTTAACGTAACTATTTAGACGATATTTAAATATATTAGGTTTGTGATGTTCCTGAATCCTCTCAAACTGGCCGCCTTTTTCAAAAAACTAAAATAATAAAATAATTTCTAAATTCTGAAGTCCGTGCTGTAATTCCTCTATACATTATGTGTAATATATCTTAACACCAATTTTAGAATGCAAAATATTTTATTAAAAGTTTAATTTTCTTAATTCTTAACCACTAAGACACTGTATTATGTATCGGACTATAACGATACAAACTTACGGAGAAGGACGAGGATTTTATTTAAAATGGTCATACACTCGGAAGGTATATTGATCGTACATGACACCTAAGCAGGTATTAAAAATTCATAACCCAATAAAAATAAAATCACTTTATTTTGTATGTATCTATGCCAAATAGATTAGTTTGTATGTATCTATGCCAAATTACAGCTGTATAGCACGTAAAGTCTCGGAGTAAAACCGCGAACGGCAGATGGACATAATAATGAAACTTACTTTGGGGTAACAGTACAGATGCTGTTAAGGCCTTTACAGCCCAAAAGAAATGTATTCGAGCTATGAATGGTTTGGCACCAGGTCCATCATGTAAACCGTATTTTAAAAAATTAAACATTTTGACGCTGCCATGTATATATACATCAGAAATTTGGTATGTTTTGTTAAAAATAATATACTTTTATTCACAAAGTTTAGAAAAGCATAGAGAAATTTGATTCATACTGAAAGATTGACACATAGTGTAATGCCAAGCACTAGCCTCTATAGGAAAAATTGTTCAGCTATGTGTATAAAATTTTTCAATGCACTGCCTTCAATCACTTCCTTCGCAGGATTGTCAAACAATGGCTTGAGGAACAATGCTTCTACTCCGTTGAAGAATATTTAAAATTTTTGATTACGGTTAAGCATCGATATTAAAATGAATTAAGTAACTACTATCATATTGTTTTAATTAAATTAAATGTAATAAAATTATAATGATGATTTTGAAAACATGTTATTAATATATTAGTTGTGAAAATTAATAAATTATTGTACTAGGTAAATATTTGTATGTCAACATTATGACAAAACATGCTGATATTAAATAATTTATAAAACTGTAATGTACCATGTTTTCTGCAAATAAATTATGATTATGATTATGATTAAGGGTTCCTTGCTGTTTTAACTACGGAACCCTAAAAAGATTATCCATTAGAGCATGATAGTCAAGATCGTTCACAATGTTAGTCACTATATGTCTGTATACGCCATCTGCGGCTTTGCCCAACTTAAGAGACATGGTAAATCAAGAATATTGTATTATTACAATAGTTTTTTTTGTGTGAATTAGTTACATGTATTGTCTTAAAGTCATGTAATTTTACACGTTAAAACACACTTCATCTCCATTATGGTTATAAATACGAATTCGTTCGATCAGATCCACCACTGGGGTCAGGAAGGATTGTGTTTCCAAATGCTTGTTTTACCTGATACTTTAGCTTCCGCGCATCGGACTCGGGAGGATCTATTGATCAGGTGAAGTTGGAGCCTGCGGAGATAGGTGCGCATTTCCTGAGAAGGAAAACGAGGAGGAGTTGTTCTCTCACGAAAGGAGCCGCCATGGGGCGGTCGGTGCTGCTGGTGCGATTGCGGATGTGTGCAAAAGTGTAACGGTAGCTCTGACGCCTACGAATAACGCAGCGAACCTGGAACACTATACGGTTTTGTTCTGTATGAAATTTGAGAACGCAGAAATGAAAGTCACGAAATGCGAGTAAATAAATTAAGTTACAATATTTAATTATACTTTAAAATTTGACCCAATTTGACTATTCCGGGCATCTTCTTTATGCTCTCATTAATCACTTATTATTTCCTTTTATTAGAGAGCCCCTGTACAACTGTGTTTGGCTCACGGGCCAATGATTAGAGGACAAGGTTAAATAACTTTGATTTGAAATGATGTGATTTAGAACTTATTCAAAAAGCGTTCAATTATCTTTATAATTGAACGCTTTTGAACACGGTGAAATCTTTCTATTTTATTGCGCGAGTGTCATCTTTTTGAAAATCTAATTTAGAAACGGTGTGTCGTGACACGGTTCAGCCATGCGTAATATTTTAAGGAAACATTATTCACAACACAACACGTTAAAAAAGCTGTATCTTATCTTTCTTAATCAAACTTATTTCTTATTTAAATTTAGAATAAGGGTAACAAAAACACATTTGATACGACAGTCCATCTGACGGTAAGTGGATGCTGTGGCCTATAGACATTTACATTTATACTTGACTAGCTTTTGCCCGTGACTTCATCCGCGGGGAGTTCGGTAATATCGCGCCCATGTGTGAAAAAGAGTCTGCTGGTACAAACCACAATTATAACTGGATGTCGCGGGCAAAAGCTAGTAAACTACAAAACATCTTTATACACCACAATTTTCGCTAATCTTTTACTGTGTGCCAAAATTACCAGACTACTGGGCGAGCTTACGCGTGAGCAAGCCACATAGAATTGCTCATGTGAAAAAAAGAACTCTCAAGTCTATACCCGCAAATGTTAATGTCTGCCTTTATGATTTGTTAAGCAGACTTCGAGGGAAAACTGTATTCGTTTGATTTCAAAGGGAAGATAATTCGAGATCAAGGGTAATCTCTGTACGAATACAGTTTTGCCTTGCGCACATCTGGTTATAATTGTGGCTTTCAATACATAGCGATGTAACGCTTTTAGGTTTAGTATGGTTCCGTTGTACAGTTGAGGAGGTCTTAAATTTCGCAACAACACAACAGGTGTGAGTGCCCACGCGCAGAATAAGCTTATGATATGGAAGACCAGATGGTTTTAGCGAATTAAGAAATTCAACAGGGTAGTTAATTGCGTCACCTGTGTTTACCATATAGTCTATTGATGTGTACACAATTTCTCCCCCCTCAAATGATGTTAACAGTATATCGTTAATTGCCGCTGCTTGGTCGTTTTTCGGGGTTAGTATGGCACGTTCACACAACCATTCCATTGGCTTATCGTGGATATGAGCAATATCTGGGTAAATTTTGGATATTAACTCCTGTAACGTAAATACAACTGTGCACAAATTAGCAGGTACGGTTATCACTGCATCATTTATCGGGTAATCACCATTGCCGATTTCAAGTAGAAGATTTGAAAGTTCACCAGCGGACTCTTTTTCTCCTAAGTATACCCGCATATTTTTCGAGAGCTGGAGGATTTTAATTAGAGGCCATAAAGTGGATATCTCAAGACACGCCTTAACTTCATCTGCTTTAGTTCTTTTTGGCACTACTGGTAGAGTGTGTCTGAAATCTCCAGCGAAATTGTTACACCACCCATTAACTTCTTATTTCCTCTTATATCTTGTGGAGTTCTGTTAAAGCCTCTACGCTACCCTTATGAGCCATGGTTATTTCATCCCACGCTATTATTTTCGTATGTTTTAATACTACAGCAAAATTACTTTGTTTCGATATGCTACAATTGGAAGTATCAGCTGTTGTAAAATTAAGTGATAACTTGAAGGTAGCATGAGCAGTTCGTCCACCCTCAAGCAGTGTAGCTGCGATCCCACAAGAAACCACAGCCAAAGCAATTCCGCGAGTACTTAAAAAATTAATGGGAATTAGCAAATTTATGAGGAATGTTTTACCTGTTCCACCGGAAGTATCCAAAAAGAATATTCCACCCTCATTTGATTCAATTTTTCTGTTAATTTGATTGTAAACTGTTTATTTTCATCATTCAGTGATTCTTCATTATTTTTAACTGTGTTTTCTAATGATGCAAAGTCGTAACTTGTCTCTTTAGGAAACTCTCTATTTTTAATTTGTTGTTCTTTGCTTGGCTGCGGTAGCCCATACTCTTTTAGTAGCCGACCACCCAAAGCTAATACTCTATCTTCTATTACCGAAAGGACCGAATTCAAATACCACATCTGTTATGTGCTCTACATCCACATCTATCTGTCTTTCTAACTGCCTTTTAAAATCTTCAGAGAATTCTTTGATTTCTCCCAAAGGCTTAAATGGTATGATAATTGGAAGAACACTAAAATAATCGTAAAAAGATCCCCAATTATTTGCAATGATTGGCTAAGTGCTGCCTATTCCATTGCTGCGAACAAATGCTGATAATCTTCAAGCAAGCCGAGAGCTTTGCACGCTGATTGGAACGTGGAATATACATGACCATCTACAATTTATAACGCTTCAAACAAAATTGGTCACTGGATCTCATGAAGAAGCATGCGAAGGTGATAGCATTCTGTATTGTTCAGACGCATAGTATAAACCCTGTCCAGAACGTGCTCTTTTTTGTAGGAAATAGGGACGTGTTTTGATTAATATTTTCGGACATAATATTGATTGAATATTGTTGTCAATACTAAGTATATATTAACGTAATAAATACTCTTTGATTGTTTTTTTTTTAATTTTATGTACCATTTTCATCAGTAACAGTACTCTGTTGAAGCTGTTTAGCGACCTTTTTATAGACGAGAGGGCACACGAGCATGCGGCTCATTTGAAGGTAAATGACTACGGCCGACCATAAACAACAGCAAAACCAGAGGAATTGTTAGGTACATTGCTGGACTTTAAAATTTTGGCGAAGGAAACTATAGTGTGTAACATTTCCACGAACTGTGATTGTATTTTTAATTTTACATTATTGAATAGATTTATTTAAAATTGAAAAGCACACTTACGATGCATTCTTAAAAACAAACGAGAATTTTTGATGTAGGAATTGAAAGAAATGTCATCATTAATTTGACACAAAAATAATGGTATAAAATAAAAGGAATAAAATAAAAATAATGGTCTAAAATTATTACATTTAATACACTTGTACCCTGTAAATGGGGCAGGGGTGCGAAGAATCTCCGGGAGAAAAACCGGCGACGAGGTTCGCCACCCGTCACGTTCTGTCTCCCGGAGGGGATTGCGGAAACCCGTCTGGCTACGCTGAATGTATGTGGAGGAATGAATGATAAGATGGATGAAGTATGCGAAATGATGAATGACAGAGGAATAGATGTGTTATGTGTGAATGAGACGAAACGAAAGGGAAAGGATGCCACTGCACATGGCACGTATACCGCGTATTGGTCTGGTGTAGGCGAGACCGAACGGGCATGCCAGGGAGTCGGTTTCATCCTTTCAGAAAGAATGGGTCAATGTGTGAAAGAGTATGAATGTGTAAGCCCGAGACTGCTATGGATACGAATGAAAGTGGGCTTAAAGAAGCTGTTCCTGCTAGGGGTGTACGCCCCAGACATGTCTAAGCCCACTTACATCCGAGAGCAGTTTTGGGACATGGTAAGGATGGTGTTGACAAAATGTAAGGAAAATGAAAATATTATTATGTTAGGAGACATTAATGGAAGGGTTGGGGTGAAGAGGTCTGGTTATGAAAGGATATTGGGAACGTTTGGTGATGAAAGTATAAATGAGAATGGTGAAGACCTCCTCACCGTATGTGCGGAAAAGAATTTTTTTGTGACGAATACTTTTTTCGTCATAAGAAGATTCACATGTATACATGGGAAAGAGGTGATGATAGAAACATGATAGATTTCGTAATTGTGGATGAAAGAATGAGGAGCGCAGTCGTAGATACAAGGGTTTACCGGGGGTCCAACGTAGGGACGGATCATTACTTGGTCTTATGTCGAATTAATGGTCTTTTCAAGCGTTGGCGGCATCGGACATCTGTATCTACCACTGCGTTACAGCGTATAAGAATAGAGAAGTTACAAGATGAAGATGTGATAGAGAAGTATAAATGTAGACTGAGAGAAAATATTAGATGTTTGAATGAGTTGTGTATGAATGATTTAGACTTGAATACTGTGTGGGATAATATTAAGAAAGGTTTGGTGGATACTGCCACCGAAGTATGCGGTGTAAGTAAGAGAACAAATGAAAGGAAAAGTAATACGTTATGGTGGGATGATGAGGTACGGGTGGAAGTTGAATCAAAGAAGAAAGCATGGTTAGATTTACTAGCAACCAAAGCTGATAATTCTTCTGGTATGAATGATGAGATTGAAAGAAAAAAGGCAGAATTTAGACGTCTAAATAAGAGAGTGAAAGAAGTTGTTGAAAGGAAAAAGAAAGAAAGAACGGATAAGAATGATAGAAGGATATCTGATAATTTCCAGGCTAACATAAAAATGTTCTGGAAACTCGTAAGAACTGCCAGGGGGAAATACAAAACAGCCTATAATAAATGCTATAAGAGACGAGAATGGATGTATTCTGAATGATGAAGTTTCGAATTTAAACAGATGGAAGGAATACTTTGAAAGCGTGTTTATGAGTGAAGAGTCGTATGAATTAAATGAACTAGAAATTCCGAAAGAAGTGGAAAGGGGTATGGAGATAAGTGTAGATGAAATAATGAAAGCAATGAAAAGCATGAAAGCAGGTAAGGCAGCTGGATATGATAGAGTATCACTCGAGATGCTAAGGGCTGGAGAGGGAGTGGTGGCAGGCCTGCTGTACACCTTGTTAAATTTATGTTGGGAATTAAAACGGGTACCGGATGACTGGTGTAAAGCAGTTATAGTACCAATATATAAAGGAAAAGGGTCACAGCAGGACTGCAAAAACTACCGCGGTATCAGCTTGCTTAGTATTGTGGGTAAACTGTATGCTAAGGTGTTAATTGAAAGAGTTATGAAAGAAACTGATGGAAAAATTTGGGATGTGCAAGCGGGTTTTAGAAAGGGGAATGGGGTGTACAGATCAAGTCTTTTCCATGCGCATGATTGCGGAGAAGTTTTTGGCCAAAAAACCACAAAGTTTTTTGTGCGTTCATGGACTTGGAAAAGGCTTATGACAGAGTGGACAGGAATGTGTTATGGCAAACACTGAACTCATATGGGTTGAGCGCTGGTTTGATACAGGCATTAAGGTCTCTTTATAGGGACTCTAGTGCCTGTGTCAGGGTCAATGGGGTCTACTCGGACTGGTTTGGCATCCAAAAAGGTGTCAGACAGGGCTGTGTGGCTTCCCCTTGGCTGTTCAACCTATTTATGGACCGGTGTTTGCAAACTTTGAAAGATGAAGAATGTGGGTTAAGAATGGGCGAGTTAACCGTCAAATGCCTTTTGTATGCCGATGATCAAGTCATACTTGCGTCATCGGCGGCAGAGTTGCAAATGATGGTTACATTAATGAACTGGGAATTAAAAGAAAGGGGAATGAAAGTGAACGCAAGTAAGACGAAAGTGATGGTTTTTGAAAGAGAAGAAAGCAAAACGGTATGTGAAATAAGAATAGAAGGAGAGTTGATTGAGCAAGTGGATGAGTTTGTGTATTTGGGATGTGTATTTAGCAGGGATGGTAGATATGATAGGGATATAGAACGACGAGTAAATGCAGGGAATAGAGTGAATGGGGCACTACACTCTATTATGAAGAACCAGAATTTGTCAATACAGGCACGTATGGTAATTCATAATGCTGTGTTAGTCCCTACTTTAATGTATGGTAGTGAAAGCTGGGTGTGGCAGAAGAAGCACGAAAGTAGAATAAATGCTGTATAAATGCGGTCTTTAAGGAGTATGCTAGGGTGTAATCTGAATGACAGGGTGAGAAATTGCGTGATAAGAGATAAATGTGGTATGCAAGATGATGTTGTGACCAGGATTAAGAAAGGAATGCTTCGGTGGTTTGGTCACGTAGAAAGAATGAATGAGGAAAGAGTGACAAAGCAAATTTATATGGCAGATGTGAATGGCCAAGTCGGGAAGGGACGCCCTAGGAAAAAGTTTATCGACCAAATTGGCGATATTTTGAAAAGGGGCCACGTTAGAAGTACCCTTAACCGACGAGCATGTATGCGTAGATATATGGATGTAAAGGAGGCGAAAGAGGTATGTCAGGATCGTGCCAAATGGAAGTCCGTAGTCTCTGCCTACCCCTCTGGGTGACAGGCGTGAGTGTTTATATTTTTTATACTTGTACCCTGATTTATAACTATGATTAATTCATAAATTATAAATTAATATACATTTCGTAAAATTTGCACAGGAATGGCATGACTTAATGCCTCCCCCTACACTTCATTTTCGGACAAGCAGACACGCGGCTGGTCCCAGTCTCCACCTTTGCCTTTGTTGTCAACATACACACATTAGAATTCAACGGTTTGC
The DNA here is from genome assembly GCA_907164705.1 of Parnassius apollo. Lineage (NCBI taxonomy): Eukaryota > Metazoa > Arthropoda > Insecta > Lepidoptera > Papilionidae > Parnassius > Parnassius apollo. Next base: position 7,284,019 of record CAJQZP010000178.1, read on the forward strand.
CTTCTGGTTTGTAATTCTTACGGCAAAGTTATTTTTGTTTCCGTTAGACTACAATGATGACAATAAGACAGGAGTGATTAATGCCTCAGTCCTCAGTGAAGAAAATAGATGTAGGTGTCTATGTGCACCTTTAGTCTATAAAATAAATGTTACAACATAAGAGTCGTCGTATATTTTCCAAGTACAATCATGTGACTAGCTGTTAATTTATTATGTACCTGTCATAAATAAATTTATATAAAAAGATTTAGATAAGTGACACCCAGACGGTCTACGTGACAGAGCCAAGCTGTTCGTAAATCACGCTCTTACAGAATACCATAAATAAGAGCGTACTGTAGCTGTGTTTCGTATGGTAAGTGTAAAAAACCGGAGTACCTTTTTTACTGGATACGAGACATTCCATCTTAGTCCTCAGGTGTGACGTATGAATGGTAAATGCATTTGCATTTTAAATCTTATTCGAGGATAAATGTAGATGTGTATGGGCTACAGCTTTTACTTACTATCAGGTGGACGATGTGATAGTTTTTCACCTTATTCTATTAAAAAAAGTAGCGCCAATTAAAGTGATCATGTTCAGCAGTGGATTTTGCGAAATGTTGATGAAGAATACGAAGGTGTAATATTTTTACATTAAAAAAGTTATAACGATAGCAGCATGATGGTTAAGGGATTTTCAAATCCGCCATTGTACTGTTGCGAACCATAGAAATGGTGCACATGAATTTTCTGCCTATTAAGAATTACATCATTATAAGTACTATTTGAAAAAAAAAATAATTGTAAAAAAGGTAGGTCACTGTTATATTTGTCACAAATAGTATTTTTTTACCTAAAACCTAACGTATTTTTAAGTGTCTAAAATATAAATTAATAATTAATTAATTTACTTAACTTTTATTTGACTAACAATTATTTGAATTTTAATTTTATCTCTTAACTCATTAGTTACCAGATGGCTCATAATGTCATCAACTTTAACAGAAATAATTGACTTTGAGTAATATACTAACGTGGTCTTTAATTTGTAATTTCATGCACCAACTACCCTCTGTCCGTGATTTAGTAACATTCATTTAGAATTTAGTAAAGTAAACAAAGTAAACAAAGCCGTGTAGTGGCGGTTAAGAATATCCACTACCCCATATCTTCCCGTGGGTGTCGTAAGAGGCGACAGAGGGAGACAGGCAGGAGATGGGCAGCAGCATCTTCCTGATAACAGCAACTGTACGACAAAAAAAAACTGCGGTTGCCAACCCGCTCGCCAAGCGTGGCAACTATGGCAATATACCCCCCATGAACAATTACACAAATAGACGGCCCCCAGTTCCTTGGCGGCCCCGCTATTCCTGGCTACGGTGGCGCCCATGGTAACGGCGGGGCAGGGGGTGCTAAGAATCTCCGGTGGAGGTTCGGTTGCCACCTACGACGACTCGACCTGGCAACATTTAACGCACGCACACTGAGGACTGACGAGAAGATCCTGGAGCTGGAAGAAGAGATAGACAAGTTGCGCTGGAGTATTATAGGATTATCCGAGGTCCGAAGAGAGGGGGAGGACACGGTGATTCTCGAATCCGGCAACTTGTTCTATCACCGGGAGGGCGACCATCTGTCCCAAGGAGGTGTCGGATTTATCGTCCACAAGTCTCTCGTCAACAACGTTGTACAGATTGAGAGTGTGTCGACGAGGGTCGCGTACCTGATACTCAGAATCACCAAACGGTATTCGCTGAAGGTCATACAGGTTTACGCACCAACGTCGGCACATTCCGATGAGGAGGTGGAGGAAATGTATGAGGATATTTCCAAAGCCATACATTCCTCCAAAACCCACTACACGGTGTTGATGGGAGACTTCAACGCAAAACTAGGCACAAGAGAAAGCGGTGAGCTGAAGTTAGGGAAATTTGGAGTAGGGCAACGGAACCGAAGGGGCCAGCAGCTGGCCGACTTTATGGAGAAAGAGGGACTCTTTATGATGAACTCTTTCTTCCAGAAGCGGCCCCACAGGAAGTGGACCTGGTCGAGCCCCGACGGTTCGACAAAAAATGAGATTGACTTCATTATGACGACCAGACGCCAACTGTTCAGTGATGTCTCAGTGATCGCAAGGGTGAAAACTGGCAGCGATCACCGAATGGTTAGAGGCACACTGAACCTAAACGTTAAGTTGGAGAGGTCTCGTCTAATGAAGTCAACGCTCCGTCCCCCTCGTGCTCTGATCCAAAATCCCGAAAACTTTCAGCTCGAGTTACACAACCGCTTTCAGTGCCTACAAGATTGCAATGCAGTGGACGATATGAATGACAAGCTCGTGGAAACTGTCCATGCGGTCGGAGCTAAGTTCTGCAAGACCCGCCGCAGAAGAACACAAAAACTCTCCGATCACACTCTTAATCTCATGGCTGTTAGACGGGAGATGAGGCTGCAATCGTCAACAGATTTGACAGCATACAGGCAACTGAACAGACAGATCTCCAAATGCATGCGGCGAGACTTACGCAACTTTAATACTGCTCGTATTAAAGAAGCGATCGAGCGGAACCAGGGCTCCAAAGTCTTTGCCAGAGATCTGTCTGCCAGAAAGAGCCAACTGTCAAGGCTGAAGACTGAGTGTGGCAGCATCGTTTCCGGGACACCTGAGATTTTGAGTGAGATTGAGAGGTTCTATGGGCAGCTGTACACATCATCGTTGGAGCCACACGCAAGTGTGAGTAACGATCCAAGAGCAAGTCTTATCCGACACTATTCCGATGATATCCCGGACGTCAGTCTAAGCGAGATTAGAATGGCTCTCCAGCACCTTAAAAACGGCAGGGCCCCAGGCGAGGATGGAATTACAGCGGAGCTTCTGAAAGCGGGTGGAACACCGGTATTTGAAGTCCTTCAGAAGCTCTTCAATTCCGTCCTCCATGGTGGCACTACTCCAGAGGCGTGGAGCAGAAGTGCGGTGGTCTTGTTCTTTAAGAAAGGCGACAACGCTCTCTTGAAGAACTACAGACCGATTTCCCTTCTGAGCCGCGTCTACGTGCTGTTTTCGAGAGTCATTACGAATCGTCTCGCACGCAGACTCGACGACTTCCAGCCTCCCGAACAAGCCGGTTTCCGAAAAGGCTTCAGTACCATAGACCACATACATACCCTGCGGCAGATTGTACAGAAGACTGAAGAGTACAATTTGCCACTTTACCTGGCGTATGTGGACTATGAGAAAGCCTTTGATTCCGTCGAAATTTGGGCGGTGCTGCAGTCCCTTCAGCGGTGCCAAGTTGACTGTCGGTATATCGAAGTGCTGAAGTGTTTGTACAGTAGGGCTACGATGGCTATCCGAGTACAGAACCAGAGCTCGAAACCTATCCAACTGCAGAGAGGTGTAAGACAGGGTGACGTTATATCCCCGAAACTCTTCACCGCTGCTTTGGAAGACGTTTTCAAGCTACTGGACTGGAAAGGATACGTTATTAACATCAATGGCGAGTATATCACTCACCTTCGATTTGCCGACGATATAGTCCTTATGGCAGAATCGCTGGAGGACTTAAGCACTATGCTCAATGACCTCAATAGTGCCTCCCAACGGATAGGTCTTAAGATGAACATGGACAAAACAAAGATTATGTTTAATGTCCATGTCACACCTATGCCGGTAGTTGTTGGGGAGCACTATGCTCGAAGTTGTTGACGAGTACGTTTACCTGGGACAAATAGTCCGACTAGGTAAGTCCAACTTCGACCGAGAGGTCAATCGACGGATTCAACTCGGCTGGGCAGCGTTCGGGAAATTACGACATATCTTCTCGTCAGGTATACCTCAATCTCTGAAAACTAAAGTGTACAACCAGTGCGTGTTGCCAGTGATGACTTACGGATCAGAGACGTGGTCCTTCACTGCTGGCCGTATGAGGACGCTCAAGGTCGCTCAGCGAGCTATGGAGAGGGCTATGCTCGGAGTTTCTCTGCGTGATAGACTCAGAAATGAGGATATCCGCAGTAAAACCAGATTGGCCGACATAGCCCAACGGATTAGTAAGCTGAAGTGGCAATGGGCCGGCCATATAGCTCGAAGAACCGATAACCGATGGGGAAGAAAGGTTCTCGAGTGGCAGCCTCGTACCGGTAGGCGTAGTGTAGGGCGACCCCCCACTAGATGGAGTGACGACCTGGTAAGATATGCAGGAAGTCGATAGATGCAGGTGGCTCAGGACCGTGCTTTGTGGCATTACTTGGGGGAGGCATATGTTCAGCAGTGGACTTGTGAAGGGCTGTGATGATGATGATGATGATGATGATGATTTAGAATTTGATGTTTCTTTTCTTCCATCATCCCATAAATTTTTTTATTACGATACTAGTGCTTACCACGACTGCGTTCGCGCAGAGTCGTTGTTAGTAACATATTTGTTCAAAATATCTGTAATATTTTTTTAAACAACAATACGGATTACTTAAATACCGAGGGTGTCGTATCCGGTCGATTATAATGTAGAGTCTGCAAGCTAAGGGTAAGAGTTAATAAGCTCTTGTTAAGCTAAGCCAGTGCACTCTACTACCTTCGGTGCATAACCACTTCCTATCAGGTAGGATAATAGAATTAATAATTAATTAATACAGCACTGGCTAATATTATTGTAAAAAAGTACGATCACACATAAATGTAGACTTCGTTCCCAATTTTAAAAACCGATCTTTATCACGCCAAATTCAAAGAATATCGGTATTTTATTATTAAATAAGGAATACAATATGTACTCGATTTCACTCCAACAAATAGATGTGAAATAAAGTCAGTTCTGAAAATTCGTTAGAACACTTAACAATTCAAGTACACGAACAAAAGTAAGCACAATATTAAAGACGGCTGTCAGTGTTAATTTGATAAACAGAGTGAGATTCTCTTGTTTCTGATCCTAAGATCAACTTTATTACTACTATTAATAATTGACTTAAAAGATGATTCAAAAAACGAAGGGAGATAGGGAGCTCGGCTTAAATAATTATTTCTTATACTAATGCGAACACTACACATTGAATGAAACTAGTTTTTCTACGGATTTTATCGCATTTAATAAACTTATTTTATATTTCCGACGATTCGAGCACTTTGAAGCACCTGTGGTCCATGGGAGGACCATGGCTGCTGCAATGTCCATGTGTCAGATGTCCAGAAGTTCGTCTATTAGAAGTAGTAATGGTAAAACTACATTGCAGCATATAGCTTCAGCACAAATTGATCGACCGGAGTAGAGAACAAAAAGTTGATTGATACTGGTAACGTCCATTTTAGCACTCAGGGATAGCAACGCATCTGCATACGATTCTTCATAGATAATAGACGTAGATATTTATGGGCCACATCGTCTATTACCATCAAGTATGCTCGTTTGTCATCCTTACTCTAACAGTACGTTTCCACTGAGAAACATCTAACACGTAATGTTTTAAAACAAATCGCATAAAATAAATTACACAACATATTTTCTTGATGGCGGCGTTTGCACTCTCAAAAACTGAGTAAAGTTTTCAACAGATATTCAAACCTATCTTTCAACGACAATATTTCTACAAAATTGTTTTCAAACATTTTGTTTCTGTAGTTATAAAGATATAATATAGTAATATGTAATGTGTAATGTACAATAAACTGTCAAACACATTTCACTACAACATGTTTTTTAACTATGCAAACGTTTTTCGATACATTCACAGAAAACAGTGTTTAAAACATGTATTTTTTGTGAAAATCGCATCAGTGCAAACCTACGGTAACAAATAAAGAAAATAAAAATGAACCTGATAATAATACGTTACAATACTTATAAGAAAAATAAAACGGAGGCAATCAAATTCGTAAAATTAGGTTCATTCAAAAGTCCGCATCAAATGGTATTTCGGGCAGATGCCACAGGAGTAAAGACATGCGGGAAGTTGATGCCTGCAGGTGGCCGTATTGCGCAGTATACACTGAGGGACGCTGATACTAATGGGATGATACTAATTTTTATTTTAGGTCGATATGTTTTGAGTGTTTATGTCTACTATATTTATTTTCTGATAACGTCTAATAGTCTACCATCTAGGCAAATGACAAATTGATCGAAATTGCTTTCGTAAAAATCCGACGACAAGTCAAAAAAGTAAAAGGTTACAGGTAGTAATAGAAAAGTAATAGAAATAGCTTATACAAACGAGTATGTACATAAATAAATTTCAGCCAAAAATAGTAAGCCCCCATAATAGTACCTAAGCGAATCGAGACAAGGCAAGGAACCCATAATAGTACTTATGGGTTCCTTACCGCTTCTGGTCGCAAGGTCTTCTGCAGTAGGGCTAGGTGAAGCAACCGACTTACTTGAAAAAAGTGCTTTATAAAAGCCAAGCTTGAATATTTTTTCACGTTGAACTAAATTGCTTCCGCGAAATTAAATCAGTAGTAATTAAAGGACAAAAGCGATCGGTACTTTCAAAAGACAGCGAAATAAATGTTACAAGTATCAACCCCTAGATGTCGGAGAAAACAGGAAGTTAATCGACTTTTACATTTTTTATGCAATATCAATATATTTTGTTATGTTAGTTTTACTTTCAAAGTATCAACAAGAATTTGTTACTAAATGTCTGCAAGTTCTTTACAAACTTATTTTCAAGTTTTTATAAAGAAAAATGAGACAGGGCAACGACACACCACCATCTTAATTTTATATACTAATAAGGTGGATATAGTTAAAAAATATAGTTCAAAATATTTTGAAATGCCGGATACATACTATTCGCATGTAACTATTCGCTATACTCGTAAATAAGTACCTTCTATCGTCTCAATACGCAAAGCAATGTGTCTCTGTTACAAAGTACTATTATTATACTTTATTTTTATAAATTGATAACATTATTAAAAAAAAAAAGTAATTCTTTCTATCTTTTTTATCAAACATTGCTTTAGTATCCTCCCGATGGTTCCATATAATAAGCCTCTTACATTACAAAACATGTAGGAGAACTATGTACTCGTAATGTAATAAAGTATTAAACGAGAAAAGATTAATGTCCTCATTTGAGCAACTCAATTTATCATACTCACTTTTCGGATATGCTTAGCTACTACAAAGGAATTATAAAAAGCATTTTTGTATTTTGCCAGTGATGAAATATTTGATTATTATACATAAAAAAATACATAAAACATTTAAGAGCATTACAAAATTCATACATTAAAAATGACATTAATTTAAAAATAATATTAAATTTTGATGCTTAAAGAAAAAAAAATTATTAAAACCGGCTACGTATTTAACGTAACTATTTAGACGATATTTTAACAAACTGTGCGTGTGATATTCCCAAATCCTCTCAAAATTGCCGCCGTCTTCAAATAACTAAAATAATAAAATAATTTCTGAATTCTCAAGTCAGTGCTGTAATTCCTCTATACATTGTGTAATATATCTTAACACCGACCTTAGAATGCGATCTTAATATTTTTATTAAAAGTTTAGTTTTCTTAATACTAGACCACTAATACACTATATTATGTATCGAACTATATTGATACAAACTTACCGAAAAGAACGAAGTTTTTATTTAAAATGATCATACCCTCGGAAGATATATTGATCGTACTTTACACCTTAGCAGGCATTAAACTTTCATACCCCAATATAGATAATATCACCCGGTTCCGTAGTACCCACCACTGTACCCATCACAATACGTGAACTTTTACGAAACTTCTAGGTCATCATCATCATCATTCATCATTACAACCCTTAACAAGTCCACTCTTGAACAAAGGCCTCCCCCAAGGAATGCCACATAGCTCGGTCTTGAGCCACCTGCGACATGGACTACCAGCATGTGTTATCACGTCGTCACTCTATCTAATGGTGGGTTGCTCTACATTTCTTCTATCGGTATGAGGCTGGCCGGCCCATTGCCAATACAGCTTACATATCAGTTGGGCTATGTTGATAATTCCGATTCTACTGCGAATATTCTCATTTATATGTTTATCATGCAGAGAAACCTGAGCATAGCTCTCTCCATAACGTGCCTAGCGACCTTCCTCATACGGCCTGGTTGATACGATGGGCATATTATGTGATTATGCGGTTTGATCGCTATAACGACACTAAATGTAACTGAAGTAATTGTTTTCCAAGCAGACTTATAGGAAGTGAGTTGTAATCAAAAAATCTTAAAAAAACTTTTTAACTATGAAAATAATACAATCTATATCAAATCATTCACATACCAAGTCCGTACGAAAATGGCCATAGTTCTTTATCCATCTACGAGTATTATTTCATGAGCTAGATTTTATTTCAGAACTTTGTAGGCGTGATTAGTATGTATGAATAACTATGCCATATTACAGCTGTGTAGCACGTAGGGTCTCTGAGTAAAACTCCTTGTTTTATCTCAGAACCCTAAAAGGATATCTATTAAGATACTCAGGTCCACAAATCTGCGTTGACCAACTTAAGAGACATGGTAAATTAAGAAGTTAGTTACATGTATTGTTGTAAAGTCATGTAATTTTACGTGTTGAAATCACACTGCACCTCCATTACGGTTATAAATACGAATTCGTTCGATCAGATCCGACACTGGGGTCAGGAAGGCTAGTGTTTCCAAATGCTTGTTTTACCTGATCCTTTAGCTTCCGCGCATCGGACATGCGAGGATCTATTGATCGGGCGAAGCTGGAGGCCGTGGAGGTAGTTGTGCCTTGCCTGAGAAGGAAAGGGAGGACGAGTTGTTCTCTCACGAAAAGAGCCACCATGGGGCGGCCGGCGATGGGATTGCGAATGTGTGCAAAAGTGTAGTAGCTCTGACGCGAAAAAATAATGCGGCGAACGTGGATCACCGTGCGGTTTTGATCAGTATGAGTCAGACATAACAAGTAAAAAAGTAAAAAGTTGAGAACGTATAAATGAAAAGTCACGAAATGCAAGTTAATAAAAGTAAGTTACAATATTTAATTATACCCTAAAATTTGACCCAATTTGATTTTACCGGGCATTTTACGTAACGTCCTCATTAATCACTTGACATAATATATATTTCCTTTCGTTAGAAAGCCCTTGTCTAACTGTGTTTGACTTACAAGCCGATGACTTGAGGACAAGGTTAAATAACGCTGATTTGAAATGATGTGATGTAGAACTTAATCAAAAAGCGTTCAATTATAAAGAGAACACGATGAAATCTTATTATTTTGTAGCTCGAGAGGCATCTTGTTAAAAATCTAATATAGAAACGGATTGTCGTGACACAGTTCAGCGATGCGTAATATTTTAAGGTAACGTTATGTTCACAACACAACAGGTTATAAAGCTATATCTTATCGTTATAAATCAAACGTATTATTATTTTCTTTTTTTATATAATAAGGATAATAAACGACACATTTGAAACGACAGAGCACCTGATAGTAAGTGGATGCTGTGACCCATAAACATTTACATTTATCCTTGATTAAGATGATACCTCGAAAATTTGGTGGTTTTTCTATTTAACATATTTTTTTAAGTTTTATAGATTGTAAACCAACATTTTGGTATACGATTTTTGACTATATGACCTTGGATTGCATAAAAGAAAAACACAGTAACATGTAATTTTCTCGATAGAAAAAGATTGTAAATTAGGCTCTAATTATTTACATTTCTCTATGACACCACAATATTCTTACGACGAATAATGTCATGAAATTATTTTAAGGCATAGTAAATAATCATATCTAAGTTCTCATTAACCAATTTTTTAATACATAACGAAGTTTTGTTAAAATAAGTAAAGATGTTGTTTGGCGCTTACTTAGTTTTTTTACGAGCGCTTGCTCGGTATGGCTATCTCATATTTGCATACTATGGAGTCATTGTATCACTTTCATTTTGACACTCCCGCAGTCGTCCGTAAGCTTCACCGACAAAGGAATAAGCCACGCCCCCAAAACTTCGATTCATTTTCAAGGTATCCTCTTAATAATTAAAATGCAGATGCGTTGTCACCCATTAGGGCTAAGATGGATTGACTTGTTTCCAGTAAAAAAGAGTCTCCGGTTCTCTACACTCAACACGTGAAACATAGCAGCTTTATAGGCTGATATTTTACACTGGTATTCTTTGAGATCGTGTTCCCACCTTGGTCGAGCCGACTCATTCGTGCTACAACCATAATATAAGGTGCAGCGTAGCTATACTAATTCAGAAAATTAGTTATTAAATATTGAAATATTTTTTTAGTATTTTTACTTGAACAACGTGTGATTAGTGAGCTGTACTAATACATAATACTTCTAATCCAAATTACTTAAATCTATATAGATAGGTACAAAGTTTTCCCTTTGCGTATTAATATATATTAATACGTAAAAGGAAAACTTTGTACCTATCCCTTTTTAAGTATATCGTGCGGACGGAGGAGAGTGAAATTTGACACAGTTAATTATTAATTAAATTTGTTATATGGAGAAAGAGTGCAAAATTTATGTTTATGATGTTTTACAAATACACTAAGCAAAGTAAAATGAAACATTCATTGCTTTCGTTTATATTGTCACTGTCATTTGTCAAACACATAAAAGTCTATAGTCAAATAGTGGCACAGTATAAAGATTATCACCACATAATTTTAAGACGTTGACACCAAAATAATAACTGATATACTAACAGAATGAGTAGTGATTTCTAATGTTCCTTTGGTCCTTTTACAATGTCTGTGGAGTGTATATCGATGCAAAGAAATCGTGTATTTTATATTTTGTTTTATCTGTGTTTTATATTGTCTTATTTATATATATATATATATATATATATATATATATATATATATATATATAAAAAAACACGTTGTTTGTCCACGATGGACAAACACACGTACACGAAACAATATATATATATATATATATATATATATATATATATATATATATATATATATAAATTAATGTGCATTTTAAGACATAGATCAGAGATTCCCAAACTTCTTTTTCTTGTGGACCACTTTCAAAGTTTTACTATTTTCGGTAGTCCTCCTGTTACCACATTTCTACTGTATTCCCAAAACTCTTAAAATTATCACCCCAATTCGGAGGTGTTAAGAAAAAAAGTAGCACATTTTCGTGTATCCTATTTATTAAAATAATACTTGTGGTATACAAAATTATAAACATTTATTATTACAAACGATCAACAAATGACAAAAAATCAACAATGAACTCTGAAATGTAAATCAACAACAAAAAAAATAGTCATACTTTTAATGAGATGGATGTACCTTATAAATTGACAGCAAGTTATCAATATTTAGCTTCGGTTTTGTAAGAAGTAATCTCAAATCTCCCCTTTCTGTGATGTTCAATCTGCTTTTTTTATTAACAGGTTGCTAACGGCACTAAAACGGCGCAAATATGAGTCTTTCAGAAATGACTACACATTTGTGCCATTTGCTGTAGAGACTATCGGTCCGTGGGGTCCACGTGCAGTGAGGTTCCTAAAGGAACTATATCCATGACTGGTCAGCGCTGCTAGTGATAAGATGGTTAGTTCTTTTCTCGCTTAAAGGCTAAGTATAGCTATTCAGCGAGGAAATGGAGCCAGCGTTCTTAGCTCGATACCACGGGGAGCAGGTCTTGATGACAATTAAAATTTTTAGTTTTAGTTTTCCTGTATTATATTTTTTTATATTGTGTGTTATGAATATTAATTGTAAATATTTTAAAATAAAATATATGATGAATTTCAATATAAAAAATATGGATTAACGACAACAAACGATCACACAGTCCACTTAATGATACGAGTATTTTGAATAAGTTTCTGAAATATTAGCTCCCAATAAAATTTAAGTTCAATTATTACAAAATCATTATCAACCACAGTTTTGTACTATTTTTATTAATTGTGTTCAAATTATATTGTGTATAAAGCAACACCAAAGTTACATACCTAAATATATTATATTTAAACGTTCGGATTTCAGTGACAGGTAACGTGTAAATATTGTTTGAATATTATTGTAATTCTTGCTCACTGTGCAAATCCTTTAATCTTGATAATTAATTCTTTGCAGCTACACGTTTTGCAGGGTAGAGGATAGCCTTGTTGAGGTATTCTGAATTGAAAAGTATTTCGTGGAATTTATATTTGGTTTAAAAACTTGTTGGCTTGGTATGCTAAAATTGAAATTATTTTGCCTATATAATCCGTTTGGTTGCATAAAATTATTTGATTTATATTTCCAAGTTAAGAATTCATACTATTAGGTTTAAAATTATTTTGAGCTCAGTGTGAGTACGAAATTTAAAGCAGGAGATTTAAAATTATTTGCAAAAGCGTTTGATTTGAACGCGAATTGATATCTTAAACCTTCTGAATTATTCGGCGTGGATTGGGAAGTTGGTTTATCGTTAAATTTTATATAAAAATTGGAAATCAACTTCTTCCATAACAATACCTAGGGCATTTTCTAAAGTCTCATAATTTTTAGACGCGAAATTCAAATTAAGTCGTCCGGTTCGTTGTATAAAAACACATTAAGACATATGTTATTATAAATAATCATTTTTGCTGCTTTAACACCTTCATCAATAAGCTTATTGACGTTAGAGAAGAGAGGGCTACGTGTATGTTGTATTCTGTTAGAAAATTCTAAATTAGATTCACCAGATTTAATTTTAAACTTTTTTTATACAATCGAAATGCATTTTTCTGATCTAGGATCGCCAAAATGTTTACAAATAAAATAATTTAAACTTTCCCAAGTGGAAATGTTATCTCTTTCACTAAAAATTGATGCAACGAAATACATATTTAGTTTGTACAGGATTAATCGTTGCGGTATTAGTAGAGCCATTGCTACACATATTCAATGTTTGTATTAAACAGTTTCCTGGTCGTTAGAAACTTACTGGGGTAGTACCCGTACTGAAAGGTAGCGAAAGTTCAGCTCTCAGTGATAATAGGCCCGTGGCGGTATTATGCACTCCAGCTAAAGTTTTTGAGTCGACCATTCACGGTAGTATGTACCCACAAATAAGTGCTCTGTTGTCCGACGCACAGTACGGCTTCCGTCCCGGGCGAGGGACAACGGGGAACTTGCAGGAGCTTATGACACACATGGTACCAATGGTGGATGCTGGTCAACAAGTGGATATTGGCTATTTTAATTTTAAAAAAGCCTTTGACACAGTAGAAAATGACACCCTTCTAGCGAAGTTGGCTAGCGTAGGCTGCGCACCGCACACATTATCACTTTTCGCCTGTTATTTACGAGAACGATGTCAGTATGTTGACTGCAGCGGACGGCTTTCTGAATCCTACTTTACATAATCAGGTGTTAGTCAGGGCAGTAATTTAGGGCCTCTTCTATTCATTTTTACAATCAACGATTTGCCTAATGTAGTCAATAAGTCTTGTTATTTGCTGATGATCTGAAATTAGTTTTAATATACAAATTCGAAAACACATTATGTACTAATGTTTGTAAAAAAGCATACCGCAACATAAAGATGGTCTTTCGGCCAGCGAACAGATTTACGAACATCGGTGCTCTGAGAGCATTATTCGAGGCACTTGTAAAAAGTCATTTAGAATGCAATGCTGCAAATTTTAAAATGACACTTCATAAGTGTGAATTCCTAAGAAAGGAAGTAATTTATTTAGATCACAAAATTACGAAAAATGGTTAAGAACCGAACGACGACAAAATTAAAGCAGTAATCGTCTTCCCACTTCCCTAAACATCCATTGAAATTAAAAGTTTCCTTGGATTAGCAGGTTACTTCATTAAATTAATAAAAGACTTTTCATAAATAACGCCACGTCTTACATCATGTTTAAAAAAAGAAATAAAATAAGAAAGAAATAACTAAAATATACATAGATGCTTTTCAAAAATGTAAGAAGGTATTAGTTAGTGCTCCTAGTCGGTAATACTTCAATTTCCGGATTACTCCAAGCCCTTTGTGCTTACAATAGATGCATCAAATTACGCTTTAAGTGCACCCGTTCTTTCACAAGGCTCTATAGGAAACAAAAAACCGATTGTTTATGCAAGTTGTATGCTGAATGACGCGGAAATACGCTACAGTACAACAAAAAAAGAATTACAAGGTATAGTGTAGACAGCAAAACATTTTTGCACCTATTTTTACGGACATAAATTCACAATATTTACAAAGCACCGACCGTTAGAATGACTAAATTAATTAAAGAACCTAATAGTAAATTAACAAGATGGAAATTAAGGCTATCCAAATTCGACTTTGATATAATTTATAAGAAGGGTAAACAAAACACTAACGCCGATGCTCTTTCACGTGTTCAATTAAATATCCTTTCAAACTAAAAGGATATGTATCAATACACGTTAACGTAAATGAAACATTAGTTTTATCAGACTCTTAGGAAACATTAAGCATTTCTTCATCATCCTATTTCTAGTATATAGTACCATATCAGCCTCGTCATTGCAGGAAACAATACACTTCGCAGAAGACATTGTATTTCATTATATCGTGCCACTCCCCGGACATAATAAACATAAATTATTTATTTATATTATTGAAAATTAACCAAACTTTACTCTTTGTTTACATATGTGAAATAGAAATAAACAAAACGTGCACATATTTTGTATATGGTGCTTGTGTACGTGGTGTGCGTGCGTGCGTGCGTGCGTGCGTGCGTTCGAGCGAGCGTGCGTGCGTGCGTGATGCGTGCGTGCGTGCGTGCGTGCGTGCGTGCGTGCGTGCGTGCGTACGTCCGTTCGTGCGTGCGTGCGTGCGTGTGTACGTGCGTGCGTGCGAGCTTGCGTGCGTGCGTGCGTGCGTGCGTGCGTGCGTCGCGTGCCGTGTGTCCGTGCATGCGTGTGCGCGTGCGCGTGCGTGTGCGTGTGTGTGTGCGTGTGCGTGTGTGTGTGTGCGTGTATGTGTGTGTTTGTGTGTGTGTGTGTGTGTGTGTGGTGTGTGTGTGTGTGTGTGTGTGCATGTGCTTGTTCGTGTGCGTGTGTGGGTGCGTGTGCGTGTTCGTGTGAATGTGTGCGTGCGTGTGCATGTGTCAACCAAGCTTTTATTTTCTTTTTACATTGCTTTATAGTAGTAGTAAGTAAACTGTAATAAAGAAATAACAGTAAAATATCCGAACAAATGAGGTATGAAACTGTTTCAATTCGCAAGTTCTTACTATTCTGCACTTTATAAAATGAGGATCAAAATCAGTTGACTGTGTTTTTTAAAGATTGTATCTAAATATATATATATATATGAACAAAAGATAGCAGACGCTGCTAATGTAATGACATACGCTATCACGTCTTATAATCAAACTATCCATTCAGCTACAGGTTTCACACCTTTAGAAAATGTCTTCGAACCTATTGACTCAAATAGCACTTTCGGAGTAAATTTTAATAAACAATGTACACAACACCTAATTGGTGACTATATGAAGCGAAAGAAATATTTCTACAATTATATAACAGGTAAATTATTTGAAAGATAAACGCTGCTAATGAGGAAAACGTAAAAGATACACGCTGCTGCGAAACATCCTCCGATTTACAAGGTGATATAATATTTATTAAAGCCATGAATACGAGACGAAGTACAGACAAACCACGATACCAAGAAGTGCATTTATCGGGTAAAGTCAATAAGAATACTAGTCCCGTTAAAATTAAAAACCGTGATTGATACAAAAATACCTATTAAGGAGTTTAAACGACCTTCACAGGTTTTTTTTCTAAACTCAATCGACTTTCAAGTAAAAAAAAAAAAACGAATAGGTGATTAATTAAATTTAAATTATTTGCACGGTTAGCTGAATATTTAGATTCAGTCTATATTTATAAAGTTTGTCTTTTAGTTAATAAAATACATGAACATTTTTCGTAGGTCACGTCGCACGCACAGTTTAAAAAAAAGAATAATAACATTCTACTTCTATACCAGGTAATATTCGGTTACCTAAAATATATCAAATACCATTAATTATTTGTTTAATTTTTTTATGCTCTGTAACTTTTTTATACAATAACCAAAATAAAATATACAATATATAAAATAACGAAAATAAAATATAAATAAATTAAAAAAAACGGGCACAAGGCCCACCTGACGTTAAAATGGTTTCTGTGGCCCATAGACTTCTACATCTATCCTCAGTTAAGCATCAAAATGCAGATGCGTTGTTACTCCTGTGGATTAAGATGAAAAGCCTCCTATCCAGTAAAAAGGGTCGTTGGTTCTCTACACTCACCATACGTGTATATTATACATACATAGCTGTGTCTATCATATCATACACAGCAGCATTGAGCTGCTATTTTACGCTGGTATTCTGTGAGAGCGTGGTCCTGCCCCGGTAGAGCCAACTCATTCGTGCTACAACTATAAGATAGCTGCAGCGCGGCTCTACTACACTACTACACTACTACTACACTCTACTACTCTCTACTACACTCTACAAAAGTAAAAGTAATTACGATTTCCTTGCAAGGATGTATGCAGCTGATCAGTGGGATTGCAGCAATTTCTTCAAATAAAATATACTATAACTGTCACCGCAAGGACATCTTCTCTTGAAGAAGCCCAAACTTTGCATTGTCTTTTAATTGTTATAATAATCAACAGTGTATAACTATTTATATTACAATTTTATAACAGCATATAATCAGAAACATGATATGTACCTAGCTAGTTCTATAATACTCTTTTGGTTTACAAATATCTTTATTGACAACTAATTCGCATTATAACAACAGTCTATTAATTGGTCTAGAAAGTTGGTACTTTCTCAAATATTGTTTTAAATCGTAGAAATAAATAATTGTCAATTTGATTATTAATCATTGTAATTGAAATTACCTAATTTACCAAATTATTTACCAATTATTCAATAAAAGGGTATGGTTTATGTTTTAGTGAAATATTGACCAATCAAATCGTCGATTAATCATAGTGCATCTATGTCATTATTACGTCTTCCTTATTGTATGAACGCAGGAATACGGTCACTTCAGGTTTTATTTTCCATGTAAAACTTTGTGATTATTATTTGTGAGTATTTATAACAAGAAGTGTAGAATAAAATTGTAGTAAGTAAAAGTGTTGTGTGATGACACGGCAGCACAACTGAGCCCTTGATTGATTGGATATCGCCGAGCCCGTGTAGCCACGAAAATGTCACTAACACGTCAATTCACGCGTATAAATGTCAACACGAGACGTGTTTTGAAGTTACAATGGTTTCCAAATTTCGCATGCAAATTATTTAGAAAATGCCAAATTGTATGCTATTTACAAATAAATATGGATTAAAATCTGCCTGTCAACACAGCGAATCGGGTTCGTAGTAGTAATAATAGACGTAATTACTTGTATGTGTGTTTCCGGCGACGCCTAACACCGTACAAAATAAGGTTGACAGCCATTCTATTGTGTATTATAGTATTCTATGCCGACATCAATTCAAAAAATAATAATAAAATGCGGTTGCCAACCCGCCCGCTAGCTTGGAAAATTTGGCAAATATTCTCTTATTAGGCAATCTGTATGAGAAGCCAATCCTCAGCACTGGATTTTGGTAGACTGTAATGCATAATTAAAATTAATATTATCAAGGAAATTTAAGCTTAACAGTATATTAATTACATCTACAATTTTTAATATTACTTTCATAAAATTATGGTTCTCATTTAACAGTTTAATAACCATAATAAATTTTATGTACGACATTAATCAACTTTAGGTTTAATGTTTATATCAAAGTAACGCTTTGCATGCTCTACATGAGCATGTAAGGCAGCATTATGTAACATTATTTAGTTAGTGAATATTAATGATATATGCGTCGGTTATTTTCTGTGTATAAGGTAAATTTTCATAACGTATGTGTAACTATCTTAAATAAGATAAACTTTACGAAAATATATTTTATTATAATCATACTAGCACATGATATGAGTAGTAGGAGTTGTTGTGACAGAAATCAAATGACAGGTTGAGAAATTGTGTGATAAGGTGAAATTGTGCTTTGCAAGATGATGTTGTGACTAGGATTAAGATAATAATACTCCAGTGGTTTGGTCATGTAGAAAAAAAGTTAATTTGTATTGCAGAAGTGTACAGCAGAGCTGGCAAAGGGCAACCTAGATTGATGTTTATCGAACAAATTCGTGATATATTGAAGATTGGCCAAATAAAGTGTACACATTACCGATGAGCATGTATATGTATATAAATGTAAAGAAGGCGAGAGTGGTGTGCTATGATCGTGCTAAATGGAAGTCCTTAGTCTCTGTCTACCCCTCTGGGTGATAGGTGTGAGTGTTTATGTATTTATGTAGTATATAAATAATATAATAAAGATGGCTTAAATTAGTTTACGACAGTAATCGAATAGCGGATACTGAAGCCATGGTTTTTAAATTTTGCTGTATCTATCCTTAACCAATGGAAAGCTGTGTGCCCGTTTATCACCGTTGTCCTATATAAAAAAATTAACATGACTGTCATTATTAACTTCCAATTTAGAAGTTTTTATAAATGATCAAATTTTATCCGTATCTGCAGTCATTGAAAAAAACCTTTTTAGTATATCATCATTTTCAGTATATTAATATCTGTAGTCTGTGAATATGTTCAAGATCGCCCTCGCCAACGCACCTGCGATTCCCCTGGTGTTGCAGTTGTTCATGGGTGGCGGTAGTCACTTTACATCAGGAGAGCCGCATCTTATACATTTAATACTACAATTAACAATAAAATATACGTTTTACAAACTACTTACAAATATGTATAAGAAAAAGATTGGAAGCGACCACCTCATTCCCAGGTATAGTTACGAATGGCAAATATATATTCGTGTATATTATTGTTACAAGCTTGAGGTTCGTGACAATAAATGTTGCCGATAAAATTACCTAAATTAACACTTTAATTTACTTTACACAAATTAAGACTAAAAACACTAATAATTAAACACACTAATTCACTTAATTCCGCTCCGAAGCTTCGCTTGTGTCGGCGAGTTCAACTCTGCCCCGATCGCATCTTGCAGCGCCTACTTATATAATTAGCAAAGAAGCGTCCCGAACATTCAAGTAAATGCGCGCCAGGCAACGAGTATTCGAGTGTAGATTTTCCAGAAACTTAGTTCTTCGGGTGGCGCTGTCGGTCGAATGATTTGTGATGTCATTTACTGCAAAGCTCCCCTCGCTCTCGTTCCTAACACTAGATGGCGCTAGTTGTCTTATTCATGCAATACTGCCCCCTCCGAAGACATGCTCGTCCCGAGCATTATCGGTCACATAATAACGCGCCAAGCGATCCACATGGACGATCTTAGGAGTCCCTCTTGCGCCTTTCTGTATCCGGTAGGTCACATCGTTGATCCTGGTTACAATCCGGTACGGGCCGTCCCATTTAGCTTAAAGCTTAGGAGATTTCCCATTGCTGCGGACTGGATTATGCAACCACACTAATGAACCATCGTTGAACCCTTTATTTTTCATTTTGCGGTCGTACCGGGTTTTCATTTTCTCAGACATTTGCTGGCCCGATTGTCTGACGTGCTCATAAATGTCATTCATTTTGTTCCGCAAGTCATTTGCATAATCGGTTATACTGCGTGGGGCAATAATACTTTATATTCAGTATTTGTTTAATAGAATATTTTAACTTGGTGATTGTATATTTTCTTCAACTAAGTTTAGGATATAACAATCCTAAACATTGCTCATGAACGAATAATTTTTCTTTGCAGAGTTGAGAAAATGGTATTACTAGTTTGTGTTTGTTCTGCTGTTTACAAAGTTTACATCAATTTTTTATTAAAACCATTTTTTTTGTATTTATATTATATTTTCTTAAATATACTGATAGGCCAAAGTTAATATATTAATGTATTTGAATTTCTCTTTAAGATAATTTATTGGTGTGAGGTTGTAAATAGCTCTTATAGCCCCCTTCTGCAAAACAAAAATAGTTTTTAAATCAGCCGCATTTTCCTTTCTTGCTCACTTTCATGCTCTAAAAATAATTGAAATAATTTGACTGTCTCGACACTAGTGAGACTTTTTTTACAGCATAAGAGAACTACAGAGCTTATTATATTAAATATATATATATATATATATATATATATATATATATATATATATATATATATATATATATATATAATTATGATAATGTAAATGAATACATGGTTGTAACAAGCCCTAGGAATAAGGTAATTTAAGCTCGATTTAAAATAGTTTTTGTAAATAGTTAGTACAACCTTTCATATTGTAAAATTTACTTAAAGTCCCGCTGGGTTTCTCTTCTAGTTCTTCCCAGCCAGGACAGAGGTTTTTTCCTAACTGGTGGTAAAGTTAAAAATGACTAACAACGAGAATTACATACATGTGATCTACAGGGTTATTGGTAATTCGAAGTATTCCCGCCAAGGCGTGATAGTTGGGGTCATAACCTATCAAATAAACCATAAAATGCATTATGCAAATGTGGACCAATTTGGAAATATTTAGGTTTAATTATTTTTTTCAAAAATCCCAAAAGTCTGGTGTCAAAAATTTCTAAAAAAAACTTACAGTTCTATTATTTTAATTTTATTATTTTTACTTAATGAAAACCTGGATACTTATTTATCAATACAACAGTGTGCAAAAATTCTCATCATTTTCGAAGTAACGCTACTAAAAGTACAACTTTTTCCAAACAGAAGATAAGTAATGAAAAATAAAAATGATTTTATGAAAAATAATTGTATGTGACCAATTGTGCAAATAATGTTAAAAACATCCGTACTTATCTAGCTACCAAACGAAGTATCAACTTAGCTTGTAACTTAAATAGTACAGAAAAAAACTTGAAAAAAAGGGGTCAGGTAGACAAGCTCCGATTAGCAATGTTTTGGGTAATTCCAAATAATCGCTTCTCGGAACCTTATCAACAGCTGCGGGAATGCTCGTAAAAGATTGTGCGTTTGAACTTACGGTATTGTTTACATTTAGTGTGAAATTAGAAACAAGTTAAACAAGAAGAAACTGTTCAATCAGTCATCACATCGATACACGCGCGCATATCCCTCCCTGTTACACTTAAAGAAGTTGAGTTTCAAAGTTTTATGGCGGCGGAACCACCAAGACGCGGAGATCATGCAAGGCAATCATTTTCCAACGAGGAATACGCAGATATCTTTTATCTCTATGGATATTGTGACGGTGACGCTGCAGCTGCTCGCCGTGAATACCTACAGCGCTACCCTAATCGCCGACCACACCATGCCACAGTGTTTAGTGCAGTGTATCGTAGAGTACGAGGGACTGGAAATGTTCAAAGGAAACAACGTGATGCCGGCAGGCCACGTGGCATACCCAGTATACCGCGTGCGGAAGATAAAGAAATTTTGAGTAAATTTCAAGAAGATCCAACCACTTTCATGAAAATAGTTGCTCGTCGCTTAGGTGTATCGCAGTGGAAGGTCGGGTCAACTGTGCATACTGCGGGGCTTTATCCGTACCACTACACACCAGTGCATGTGATGGAAGAAGGAGATCCAGTGAGAAGATTGGATTTTTGTAGATTTATGTTGAACGCAGATGCAGAAGATCCAATGTTTTTTAGAAAAATATTGTGGATTGATGAGTCGAAGTTCGATCAAGACGGACCTGTATATTGAATAAATAACATTTTTTCCTTTTTTATTTTTAGTCTGCTTGCTAGTTTATATTTATATACATATATATATATATATATATATATATATATCATCGGTAACGTGTACACTTTATTTGGCCAATCTTCAATATATCACCAATTTGTACGATAAACATCAATCTAGGTTGCCCTTTGCCAGCTCTGCTGTACACTTCTGCAACACAAATTAACTTTTTTCTACATGACCAAACCACTGGAGTATTGTTATCTTAATCCTAGTCACAACATCATCTTGCAAAGCACAATTTCGCCTTATCATACAATTTCTCAACCTGTCATTTGATTTCAACCCCAACAACTCCTACTACTAATATCATACGCTAGTATTATTATAATAAAATATATTTTCGTAAAGTTTATCTTATTTAAAATAGTTACACATACGTTATAAAAATTTACCTTATACACAGAAAATAACCGACCCATATATCATTAATATTCACTAACTAAATAATGTTACATAATGTAGGTGTTAAAATCGCCAAGGATCACAATCTGTGCGGATTGGATCTGCTGTAGCACGGAATTTGTAGAAGGTCGTAGTAGACGATGCATGCTCTGATTACAAGCCTATAAACGCTGGTGTTCCACAACACCTTTGAGATGGGTCTTGGTAGAGAACTAATGGCTATTCAGAAAAAAGTACAAATAAAAAACCAAGTAGTACCAAAGACGTGGTTAAAAAAATATCGATATTTTTTGTTACTTTATTTTATAATCTTTCACACCACGACCACAAATTAATGAATTTCATCGGTTTTTTATTATTATTATAGTAATTTAAATTAATTGATCTGATAGATAGGTAAAAAATAGTATGACTATTGTTCTAGTGAAAAAATTGTGAAAAATATTCATTTTCTCAAAGTTTAAGCAACCGTAGCATTAAAAATTGTAAAATATGTGCTTAAATACGATTTAAAACTGGTATTATTCATCATTGTACATAATGTAAATAGAGAATAATTTTCTTTCTTATTCTAAGCCAGCGCCCATCTAATGGCAAGTGATGATGTTGCTTAAGATGGTTAAGCGCATTGACTTAACAAAAGCCTATTCACTTTTTCCTTGAAAACATTAATACTGTAATCGGATGGAAATATAGATGTTGGCAATTTACTCCACTCATTTCCTGTGCTCAATTAGTCGTAATTTAAATAAATCAACCAGTCGGTTTCTCTCAATAAATATTTTAATGCCTTCGCACATTATATTATGACGTGTATTTACTTGGTATTCAATATCAACAAATTATTAAAAAATACACTTTACTGGGAGTAGAACTACAACTACTTACTAGCTTTTAGTGGATTCACCCTCGATATATATATATATATAACATTATTTATAACAGCATATAATCAGAAACATAATATGTACCTAGCTAGTTCTATAATACTCTTTTGGTTTACAAATATCTTTATTGACAACTAATTCGCATTATAACAACAGTCTATTAATTGGTCTAGAAAGTTGGTACTTTCTCAAATATTGTTTTAAATCGTAGAAATAAATAATTGTCAATTTGATTATTAATCATTGTATTTGAAATAACCTAATTTACCAAATTATTTACCAATTATTCAGTATAAGGGTATGGTTTATGTTTTAGTGAAATATTGACCAATCAATAAGTCGATCAATCAGAGTGCATCTATGTCATTATTACGTCTTCCTTATTGTATGAACGCAGGAATACGGTCACTTCAGGTTTTATTTTCCATGTAAAACTTTGTGATTATTATTTGTGAGTATTTATAACAAGAAGTGTAGAATAAAATTGTACGTGTGTGATATTACACCTTTTTCATTATAATTGATACAGTACACGGCAGCACAACTGAGCCCTTGATTGATTGGATATCGCCGAGCCCATGTAGCCACGAAAATGTCACTAACACGTCAACTCACGCGTACAAATGTCAACACGAGATGTATTTTGAAGTTACAATCGTTTCCAAATTTCGCATGCAAATTATTTAGAAAATGCCAAATTGCACTCTATTTACAAATAAATATGGATTAAAATCTGCCTGTCAACACAGCGAATCGAGTTCGTAGTAGTAATAATAGACGTAATTACTTGTATGTGTGTTTCCGGCGACGCCTGACCCCATACAAAATAAGGTTGACAGCCATTCTATTGTGTATTATAGTGTTCTATGCCGACATCAATTCAAAAAATAATAATAAAATGCGGTTACCAACCCGCCCGCTAGCTTGGAAAATTTGGCAAATGTTCTCTTATTAGGCAATCTGTATGCGAAGCTAATCCTCAGCAGTGGATTTTGGTAGACTGTAATGCATAATTAAAATTAATATTATCAAGGAAATTTAAGTTTAGCATAATATTAATTACATCTACAATTTTTAATATTACTTTCATAAAATTATGGTTCTCATTTAACAGTTTAATAACCATAATAAATTTCTGTACGACATTAATCAACGTTAGGTTAACGTTTATATCAAAGTAACGCTTTGCATGCTCTACATGAGCATGTAAGGCAGCATTATGTAACATTATTTAGTTAGTGAATATTAATAATGATGATGTTGTGACTAGGATTAAGATAACAATACTCCAGTGGTTTGGTCATGTAGAAAAAAGTTAATTTGTATTGCAGAAGTGTACAGCAGAGCTGGCAAAGGGCAACCTAGATTGATGTTTATAGTACAAATTGGTATATATATGTATATATATATATATATATATATATATATATATATATATATAGTAAGTAGTTGTAGTTCTACTCCCAGTAAAGTGTATTTTTTTAATAATTTGTTGATATTGAATACCAAGTAAATACACGTCATAATATAATGTGCGAAGGCATTAAAATATTTATCTGAGAGAAACCGACTGGTTGATTTATTTAAATTACGACTAATTGAGTACAGGAAATGAGTGGAGTAAATTGCCAACATCTATATTTCCATCCAATTACAGTATTAATGTTTTCAAGGAAAAAGTGAATAGGCTTTTGTTAAGTCAATGCGCTTAACCATCTTAAGCAACATCATCACTTGCCATTAGATGGGCGCTGGCTTAGAATAAGAAAGAAAATTATTCTCTATTTACATTATGTACAATGATGAATAATACCAGTTTTAAATCGTATTTAAGCACATATTTTACAATTTTTAATGCTACGGTTGCTTAAACTTTGAGAAAATGAATATTTTTCACAATTTTTTCACTAGAACAATAGTCATACTATTTTTTTACCTATCTATCAGATCAATTAATGTAAATTACTATAATAATAATAAAAAACCGATGAAATTCATTAATTTGTGGTCGTGGTGTGAAAGAATATAAAATAAGGTAACAAAAAATATCGATATTTTTTTAACCACGTCTTTGGTACTACTTGGTTTTTTTATTTGTACTTTTTTCTGAATAGCCATTAGTTCTCTACCAAGACCCATCTCAAAGTTGTTGTGGAACACCAGCGTTTATAGGCTTGTAATCAGAGCATGCACCGTCTACTACGACCTTCTACAAATTCCGTGCTACAGCAGATCCAATCCGCACAGATTGTGATCCTTGGCGATTTTAACACCTACCATGCAGAATGGCTCGGTTCACGTTTAACCGATCATGCGGGGAGATCTGTTTAGGACTTAGCCTTGGCATATGATCTGACACAATTGGTTACTTCGCCTACGCCGATCCCAGATGTGGAAGATCATACACCTTCCCTGTTGGACCTTCCGCTGACCTCTCATCTTGACGGATACCAGGTTTCCGTCGACACTCTTCTAGGCTTGCCGGATAATTGTCTTGTCCGGAGTGTGTTGCCAGTCACATTAACGTTGCGGTTGCATTCCGCAGGCTGCCGCTGTGTTTGGCACTATAGGTCAGCCGATTGGGATAGGATGCGGTCTTTGGGGTTTTATAATAATACACTAGATTTTTTTTAATCTACTTTACTTAATCTATTGCGAAAATTGTGGGAAGAAGTGATGAACTTATTTCGTCACCTCCACACGACAAATAGTTTTGTTAAGCTGACATTATACGCTTCAATTTCGGGTCAATATTTCGGTTGAACCCCCTAGATGGAGGACACTGCAGGAATCAGATGCAGGTGGCTCAGGACCGTGCTGCTCGGAGGCCTATGTTCAGCAGGACTGAAGGGCTGTATGATGATGATGATGATGATGATTTCGGTTGAAACGTGTATACAAGAAGATTGAACAGTAACTCTATCCGCGCGCAGCACGACAGCGAAGCGTACGCACGCGTACCTATTTAGCTATATTTATTTCGGAAATGAGGTGCTTGAGGCTCCTTTAATTATCCTTCTCGATATCCACGGGCGCACCCACCAACGTCAAGTTTTTTTCTTATTTAACTCATTTATTAAATAGTTGCAGATTAACGAAATTCCCGCACGTACGAGTTGGCGCGACATCACAATGCGTTGTAAACATTGAATGACATTTAAATGATATACGTGTATATTAGTAAGTCATTCTATGTGCAATATCCAATGCTTTTCAATGGAATTGTTTCAATTTGAGTGAACTGTGTAATATCGGCTTTACAGTAACAACAGTTGAGTTTAAATTGTTAAGCTAACTCGACGACAATTAGTCGTAATTTAAATAAATCAGCCAGTCGGTTTCTCTCAGATAAATATTTTAATGCCTTCGCACATTATATTATGACGTGTATTTACTTGGTATTCAATATCAACAAATTATTAAAAAAATACACTTTACTGGGTGTAGAACTAAAACTACTGACTAGCTTTTAGTGGCTTCACCCTCGATATATATATATATATATATATATATATATATATATATATATATATATATATATATATATATATATATAAGCAACCGTAGCATTAAAATTGTAAAATATGTGCTTAAATCCGATTTAAAAATGGTATTATTCATCATTGTACATAATGTAAATAGAGAATAATTTTTTTTTCTTATTCTAAGCCAGCGCCCATCTAATGGCAAGTGATGATGTTGCTTAAGATGGTTAAGCGCATTGACTTAACAAAAGCCTATTCACTTTTTCCTTGAAAACATTAATACTGTAATCGGATGGATATATAGACGTTGGCAATTTACTCCACTCATTTCCTGTACGCATGATGAAACACGTAGTAAACCGTTTAGTTCGACTTTGTGGTAAGTCAACAGCGGAATGGTGGATGGAGTCTAGTTGTCCGATGGTGGAATGGAAAAAATTTCATTCCTAAACACAAATAGCAATAATTCTAAATTTACATTTTGTAAAATTATGAATAATACCATTTTGAAATTGGCTTAAAGCACACATTATTTTAAAATTATTCGTCACTTGTGTTGCAATACGTTATTTTATGCTACGATTTATGCTGCGGTCATACGTTAATTACCGGACAACCAGTATAAACTATAAATATAATTTTGACTGATCTTAAATGCAAAATTCAGCTTATTTTTTTGTTTTGTCAAATCGTTTAATACCCCTATATAACTACTCCCCTATAATACCTATATAACCCCTATATAAATATATATTTTGGAATAAGATATTACTTTAAGTTTTTTGCGGATTCTTCCCAGGACAGAGGGTTTTCAACTGACTTTAAAAAAGGAGGAGGTACTCAATTCGACCGTATTTTTTATGTTTGTTACATCAGAAATTTTTAATTTAAGAACCGATTTTAATGTTTTGTTTTTTATTTGAAAAATTGTGCTTTTCATGTGATCCCATATGAGTTTGATCAAGATCTGACTAGTAGTTTTTGAAATATCCTTAATAATGCGTAGTTAATTGATTTCGACCACAAAAGAGTGACTTTGAATAAGTATAATTTATAATATATATTGAATAAAAAGTATCTGTTTTTGTTACTGTATCTAATAAAAATTACTCTATTCTATTGTGTTAGTTCTTGTTTGCGGACTCGACAATTTACCCTAGGTCATTCTTCATTTTCTTATATTTTTATTGTTATTTTATTAAAGCATTTTATTTTACTATATAATTAAATTCAAGTAAAAAATTACGATGAAATGTGAGCGGTAAGATATTTGAAAAATAGGTTTTTAACAGATCTGTTGCTGTCTCGCTTTGACGTACGATGGAGCTAAACAACCGAGAGAGACAACTGCAGCCCGCTCTGATTATACTTCCCCATGAAAAATTGCCGAAATCATCATCGCGTATTCCCCCCCCCCCCCCTGTTTCCTCTTCGTTAACTAGACCGATTTAATGTTTTTTTAAAGAATAATATAAAAAGTACTGTGGTTTAGTAGTTTTGACAATTGTTGCTCAATGTTTGATCATAGCAACATAACTGGGCAATGAAGAAATTTTTCCTACTTTAAATAAACATTACCTTCGTTTCGTCTCGTCTCGTGGGTGGCTTAAAAGACCTTACAGGGAAACTGAAATAGGAAAGAGGCATCTTCTTAATAACAACTAAAACGACAGGTTTATCAGAACCAATAGTAAAAACACAGAATTACTTTCAATAAGTGTTATCGGTATAGAATTAAAAAAAATTACATTCAAAGTCAATTATTATAAAAGTAAGGTATCTTCAAACATACTCAAGTTTTTAACATTCAATAAATTAAAAACATACAGTGTTTCAAATAAACATATGTCAAACCAATAAGGGAGACAAATAGCTATTGTAAAATTGTTAGTAATACTAAGACAAATCTAACGACACTACATATGTTAAAATACATCAACAAATAAGTTACAGAGCGTGCTAAAGAAAAAGACATTCATAAACGTATACGCGGAAAACAATACCATTCGTCCGAAGCTGCCACTAGCCAAGTAAATAAAAAAAAGGTTATAAAGGTTTATTTTGCAGTAACCGGCCAAATTTGCAGAGAAGGTTCAGAATAAGTAACATAGGCAAATGATGACGAAAAATTAACTAAAAAAATCTCATACATTCTGTCCTTTTTATCTTTTAAATTCGAAATACGTGGTAATGCATTATTTTAACTAAT
The DNA here is from genome assembly GCA_907164705.1 of Parnassius apollo. Classification (NCBI taxonomy): domain Eukaryota; kingdom Metazoa; phylum Arthropoda; class Insecta; order Lepidoptera; family Papilionidae; genus Parnassius; species Parnassius apollo. Next base: position 7,312,739 of record CAJQZP010000178.1, read on the forward strand.
TGCCATTGATGAATGTCTATTTTTCTACGCACGCACTTATTCGTCAGGATCGACAAACACGTGAATTGAATCGCACACAGAGGAGCGCGTAGTTGTTGCCCATGAATCACATTCAATTTAAGATAATTTCAAATAAAAGTAAGCCTTATTTTTTATAGGATAGGGTGACAAACGAGCACACAGTCCACCTGTTGGTAAGTGGTTGCTGCGGCCGACAGATATCTACATCTATCCTCGATTAAAAATCAAAATGCAGATGCGTTGTCACCCGAGAGGATAAGATGGAATGCCTCGTTTCCAGTGAAAAGGGTCTCCGGTTCTCTACACTCACCATACGGAACATAGCAGTATTAAGCTACTATTTAACGCTTGTATTCTGTGAGAGCGTGGTCCTTCCCCTGTCCAGCCGACCCACTCGTGCTACAACTATACTACTAATATAACTGCAGCATGGCTCTACCACGTAATAACGTACAGTACGTACATACGTATTTACTCGTATTTTTAAAAACTACAATAACGGTATGTCATTATTTATACATTTGAACTTAAGTTTAACTAAGCACTCTTATCTATGATTCTGAAGGGTCCCCTCTAAATTCTAAATATTACTATACTTCTTATCTACAAATTTGACACGTAGGAGACCGATGTGGACCAGAGGTACTTGACAGATTTCACTTGCCCCACCACGCCGGCACCATGATGTCATACTGTGCCGGTCACAGACCACCAAACCTGTAAGTGGTCTGTGGCGCCGGTTTTGGTTTTCTACAACAAACTGCCTGAGACACCGAGATTGTCGCGGTGGACAAACGATCTTGATCTCGGTCGGCTCGGACGTCCCGGTAATGGCGGTGATGGACAGTCACCCTTATAATAGGTCCTTACATATAAAATTGGCGTTTTGTACGAGAAGAATATAAAGTCAATTTTTTTTGTAAAATATATTTAATTAATCAAAGTATACACCGTTGTTATCTATGCGCTTTTGCCATCTCATAGGTATTGATCCATTTACTAAAAAAATCCATGGGGGCGATAATCAATAAACTCTTCGAAGGCGGTTTGGACTGCCGCATCGGAGTTGAATTTGTTTTCCTTGTATGAAGTAGTACAAATTCCGGAAAAAATGGTAATCTGTTGGAGCAATGTCTGGAGAGTACGGTGGATATAGCAGATATTCCAATTGTAACTCATCTAACTTAGTTGTTGTTTGTTGTGCAGTGTGTGGTCTTGCGTTGTCGTGAAGCAACAGTGGGCTAGAGCGATTTACCAATCTCGGTTGTTTAGCAGCTAGTTCTCCCTTCATGGTTTGCAGTTGCTGGCAATAGATATCTGCTGTAATTGTTTGGCCAGATTTTAGAAGGCTGTAGTGAACGACACCGGCGCTAGTCCACCAAACATTCACAAGTAACTTTTTCTGAGTCAATTTTTGTTTAGGGCAGGATTTGACTGGGTCTCCAGGGTTCAGCCATTGCGACGAGCGCTTTCGACTATCGTACAGTATCCACTTTTTGTCACAAGTAATGATTCGATTTAAAATCCCTTCATTTTTGTGTCGGTTGAGTAAAAGTAAAACAGCAGTCGACGCGTGTTTGCAAGTTCGATTCATTCAATCCATGAGGTACCCATTGTTTAAGTTTCTTTACTTTCCCAATTTGCTTCAAGTAAATTAATACAGTTTTATCACTTACCTTGAAGCCTGCAGCTGTCTCTGAAGTGCTTTGTGATGGATCCGCTTCCACAATAGCTTTTAATTCTCCATTTTTCACTTTGCTCACCGGCCGTCCACGGGGTTGGCTCTGAAGGTCGAAATTTCCAGAACGGAAACGTTGAAATGCATATTTGGCCAACAAGAAGTTCAATTTCTTGGTTTCACTGTCAGCAAGGAAGGAATCAAACCGCCTGCGGAAAAAGTCAGAGCAATCATTGATTATGCGAAACCTAAAACTATCGAAGAACTAAGGCGTCTTCTTGGGATGATAAATTTTTACAGAGAACACATTCCTAAAGCCGCAGAAATCCAAGCACCACTTCACGCCTACCTTCACAACACGAATAAAAAAGATAAAACGTCAATTGGATGGAACGAGGAAGCCACGAAGGCATTTGAAGCTTGTAAAGTTGCGATCCAAAATGCAGCTTTGCTCGCTCACCCATCACACGAAGCAACCCTTGCTATCTTCAGGGACGCGTCCGATCTCTCAGCAGGAGCCGTTTTCCAACAATACAGCAATGGGAAATGGCAACCACTTTTCAAGCCTCCGGTACGCTTTCGCTAGGGGGAGAGTGATGTAGCAGCCAGGCTAATCGGCAATAAATAATATATACCCTGTGTTATGTATGTATATACATTTGTATACCTATGTATTACAATGCGTGGCTGTGCCTACGCGCCCTCTGTTAATAAACCAGTGCATAGCAAGCTACCGGCCGTTTAACTCGCTCCCTGACCGTATACATAACATTGGCGACGAGTACCCGCGTAAAAAGTAATTACAAATGGCTAATTCACATTTTGGAATATTATCCAGTTTTAACCACGATATACAGGAGTGGAAAACTTATAAAAGCCGAATAAATCAGTGGTTCTCGGCAAATGAAATTAATAATACGACGGATCCGAGCGGGAAAAAGAGAAGAGCAATTTTGCTAAGTGCACTCTCGGAGGGTACCTATAGGCTCGCTGAGAATTTAGCCTTACCCAAGGATGTGCAGGAGGTGCCCTACGAAGACATCCTACGAATCCTCGACATCCATTTTAACCCGAAGGTTGTCGGTTTCACGGAACGACACAACATCTATGCAGCATCGCAGCAACCCGGTGAAACACATTCACAGTGGGCCGCAAGACTGCGCGGTCTTACGTCACGCTGCGCTTTCCATGATATCGAAGAGGCCCTACGAGACCGGTTCATTATGGGAATGATGCCTAGTCTTGAGAAAGAGAAACTTTACGCCCAAGATATTACCAATCTAACTCTCACGAAAGCTGTAGAATTTGCTGAAAACGTCCGTTGTGCGAAATCAGCTGCAATCGCCAGTGCCAGTACGTCCGCAGCTTCTACTGGCGCTTTGTACAAGATTAGACCAAGAGATAAAGGTGCAAGAAGTGTAAAAAGTGATCTTTTGGTAAAACAAAAGTGTAAAGTGTGTGGTTATACGAACCACAAGGCTTCGGAGTGCCGGTATGCGGATTTCGTATGTAGGAAGTGTAACGTCGTAGGCCATCTACGTAGAATGTGTACGTCAAATAAAGTTAACTACGTAGATAATGGAGCCGGAGACGAAGACATCGGTGATGATGGTAAGGTATTTAAAATTCGTTCCTTGCGGGGTTAACCGATGGTCGAGACCGTGTTTATTCGTGGAACGGCGTTTAAGTTTGAAATAGATAGCGGTTCCGCCGTAACTGTGATACCGGAAAAATTATATAAATCTCATTTTAAAGATATTCCATTCAAAGATATTCCAGATCATTCCGCATAAAAGGTTGATGAGCTACACGGGTGATAGCATAACATGTGTAGGCACAATTCGGTTGCCCGTGTACTATACTAACCGCTCACACACGCTCGACGTGTACGTCGTCCGGTACGGCGGGCCGCCGCTCCTCGGTGGGGACTTTATATCTACATTCCAATTAGAGTTATCATCAGTTTTATCAACGGTGAATTACTGTCAGGGTACCCTTCCCTCCGTGGAAGAACTACAATGTCAATTTCCAGTTCTTTTTTCGGATAAATTAGGTCGTTTTACTAAACATAAGGTGCACTTACAGTTAAAAGATAATGCAAAACCAGTTTTCTTTAAAGCGAGACCGATTGCATTTGCCCAACGGAATAAGACAAACAGTGAACTAGATAGAATAGTTGAGTTAGGGGTATTAAAACCGGTTGACCACGCAGACTACGCGTCCCCTATAGTCTACCCCTATAGTCCCTGTTTTAAAAAGAAATGGCACTATTCGCTTGTGTGCGGATTACTCGGTTAGTATTAATAGGCAATTAATTATCGAACAGTATCCTCTGCCAACTGCCAAGGAATTGTTTGCAAAGCTTTATGGTGGAAAAAAATTCACCAAATTAGACTTATCTATGGTTTATAACCAATTTGAGCTGGATGACGAGTCACAAAGGTACACTGTAATTAATACTCATCGTGGATTATACAAGTATACTAGGCTAGTCTTGGGGCTTGCTCCAGCGCCAGCAATTTTTCAGCGCGCGATGGAGGGCCTAGTTGTTGGACAGGAGGGCGTGCTATGTTTGTTGGATGACGTGCTCATTACGGGGCGTGACGACGTCGAACACGCTGCACGCCTTCGCGGTGTTGCAGACATTACAAGAAGCAGGATTGACCTTGCAAAGTGAGAAGGAGAAGTGCGAGTTCTATAAAGATGAGGTTAACTACTTGGGTTATGTTATCAATAAAAATGGGTTGAAAAAGTCTCCAGATAAAATTAAAGCAATAGTAGACTCCCCTGCACCATCAAATATAAGCCAACTGCAATCGTTTTTGGGCCTAGTAAATTATTATAGAAACTTTGTACCAAATGCAGCGTCTGTTTAAGCCCACTTTATAATCTGCTAAAAAAGGGGGTAAAATGGTCGTGGGGTCTAGATCATCAAGAGGCATTCACTAAAATAAAACTGGTATTAGCTTCAGACCAGGTACTCGCCCACTTCAACCCCGAAGCAAGGCTAATCCTAACTGTAGACGCGTCTCCGGTTGGCTTGGGTGCAATACTGTCGCAAGTAGGTTCCGACGGGCAAGAAAGACCGATTTCGTTTGCATCGCGAACTCTAAATACCGCAGAAAAACGATATTCACAAATACAGAAAGAAGCGACCGCAATTATATTTGGAGTTCGGCGCTTCCATCAGTATTTGTACGGTAGAAGTAGAGAATTACAATAAGTAATTCAGAAAAAAGAGAGAGAAAAAATAAATGAAAGTTCTAAATTAAAAAAAAAAATCTGTAGGAGAATGTCAGAAACAGAAATAATATTTTCTTAGCCAACATTTTAAAACGTAATGAAAGTTTGTCTAGGAATTTGTGTAAGTTATTTTTAAGAAAGCTTAATTAACCTCATAATTAAGAAGGCAGTTAATTAGTACAGCAAGATTAAGTTAAGTACCTGTAACTCTTAAAAGGTGAAGAAACTATTCATCTTAAAATTTTTTAATTTTATTATATCCTAGTAAAAATTATATTATTTACCTGCTTCTCAATCAAATCACTTTATATTTAATTTACAATTCTGTCGTTATCCAAGTAATCCTTATAAGTACTGCTCTGTTTGAAAAAACTGCAGATTATCAATATTTATGTCTTCACATAATGAAACTGTGTAAAATATTAGTAATCTCCTCCTACTAACTACTTCATTTGAATCAATGATTTCTAAAACAACACAAGTAGCTAAAATTAAAATTTGCAGGAGATAAAGAAAACTGGATAATATTTGATAATGCAAGTAGTTTATAATTATGTATATACATTTTTTATTTTAGTGTATAGAGCTCTTAATAATGTATTTTTATACATATTTTTATTTTTTTTTAGTATAAGTAAATGAGCTCTAAAAATTTTCACTTATGTACTTTTGACAGTAATGCCCAAGCAATTACTCTAACATAAAATAATAAGTCAAATACTCATACTTGTTCAACTTTATTAATCTTATAATTATAAAATAATGTTGCTGTACCTACTTTTATAATTATGCATCATCTCCCACTTCATCTACACTTTCTGCTGTTGTGGTTGGCCATTCCAAAATTTCTTTATAGAAGTCTTTAAATGTATCAGGGATATAGGAGATTAACTTTTGGATATCTTAAATTTTTTTTATTTACCTGTTTTTTCGCTGAATATGCCAATTTTGACGGCAAAAATTGTGAAGAAATGCAGCTTTTCTTGGAAAAAATGAATGTGAAAGAAAAGTTATTGATCTGGTTATCAATAAACTCACTTGCTATCTATTACCATGACACTACTAATGAGGGTTAGTTGTGTGATTAAATTATATTATTATAATAATTGTTTGCGTGATTAATAATTTTTAAATAAATACTTTTTTTTCAAGTTACCTTCTTTTGTGAGAATATAAGTATGTAATTTCTATCTAAATGGAACTTTGAAAAAAACCGGCAAACCATAACTTGCCAGGCAGACGTTGTTCTGCCCTTTTCGACGCCCCATTGTTATGTCCTATTAAAAATCCTTAAATTCGCAAAAAAAATTGTGAGTAACAAAAAAGTATAAAACTATCTCATGTCTCAAGTAGGACCAAACTGAACACGGTGTGCAAATTTGATTAAAATTGGTTAAGAATTTGAGGAGTCCATCGCGGATTAACAGTGGTAGAGCCACGCGGCAGCTTTGCTGTTGCACGTATGGGCCGGCTCAAACCGGGGTGGTACCACGACCTCACAGAATACCGGCGTGAAGTGGAAGCTCTGCTTCCGCGTTTCGCCTGGTGAGTGCAGGTGGCCAGAGTCCCAAATCCCCCCCCCATCAACATGGTAGCGGAATTAAATAATGATAGACTACCCCAGGAGGGTACCAGCACCCCTGGAGAATCCTTCGCTGAGCATCCACGACCATGTTTCTCCACTTCTGAGCGTGGGTGCTCAGGCTGCCCCGCGAATTCTGGGGGGGGGGGGGCAAAATTCCGCTCAAGACTACAACTGCTCGGGGCAAACGGAGCAACAAGACCAAGGCGACCCCTGCCACGCTGTCCGGAATTTCTGCAATATCAGGGGACTTCACTCTAACCTAAACGCCATCCACTACCATCTCGAGACGACGAGGCCGGGTCTGCTCTTCCTGACCGAGACGCAGGTGTCCTCTCCGGCTGATGTTTCGTATCTCTTCTACCCGGGGTACAAACTGGAACACTCCTTTGTGCCTGGAGTTTGCGTTAACGTCAGAGAGGACATCTGTTCTCGACGCCTCGGCATTCGGTCGTACAACCGCGGGGCAACAACCCCCCAGGCCCAGCAGACCCCCCCCCGAGTCCCACCTCCCCACCATGGGGGGGGAGGTATGGTCTGACACAACTGGTTACTTCGCCTACGCGGATTCCAGATGTGGAGGATCATGCACCTTCCCTGTTGGACCTTCTGCTGACCTCTCACCCGGACGGATATCGGATTTCCGTCGACACCCCTTTAGGCTCCTCGGACCATTGTCTTGTCAGGAGTGTGGTGCCACTCACGCTGAAATCGCAGTTGCATTCTGCGGGCTGCCGCCGTGTTTGGCACTATAGGTCAGCCGATTGGGATGGGATGCGGTCTTTCTTTGCATTCTACCCTTGGGGGCGGGTTTGCTTCTCGCCGGACGATCCCAACGTTGTTGCGGATTCTGTCGCTGATGTGGATTCAGGGTATGGAACTTTTTATTCCTTCCTCTGTGGTGCGCATTGGAGGCAAATCTCAGCCATGGTTTGGTCGCTCTTGTAGAATAGTATCATGCTATAAGCAGGAGTGCTACCGAGCCTGGGCTGACGCATCAGCGTCCCGGGATGTAAACACCAGCGCAATAAAAAAGAAGTATAATTCCGCCTCTAGGTCCTTCGAAAGAGTCATTGCCAAGGCAAAGTCAGAGCACATAGGCAGAATTGGCGAGAAACTAGTCCGCCTTCTTTCTGGAACCCGTGCATTCTGGTCTCTCGCCAAGGCTGTCCAGGGGAATTTCTGTCAGCCATCTCTTCCATCTCTGCACAGGGAGGACGACTCACTGGCCCATACCGCAAAGGAGAAAGCCGATCTTCTAGGCTCTTTCTTTGCGTCCAACTCGACTCTCGATGACGGGGGGAGTACGCCGCCGACCATCCCGCGGTGTGAGCGCTCCATGCCGGAAGTGCAATCCACACAGCGCTCGGTTCGCAAAGCACTCCTCTCCCTGGGCATTCACAAGTCGAGTGGCCTACGGAATCCCCCCAATTGTGCTGAGGACGTGTGCTCCAGAGTTGGCACCGGTTTTAACGCGTCTTTTCCGGTACTCCTACTCCCTAGGCGTAATCCCAAAATCATGGAAGATGGCTTTCGTCCACCCGATCCCTAAAAAAGGCAACCGCTCAGACTCGTCCAACTACCGGCCTATCGCCATCACCTCCTTGTTCTCCAAAACAATGGAGTCTATTGTAAACTGCCAGCTCATGAGGTACCTTGAGGATCACCAGCTGATAAGTGACCGCCAATACGGTTTTCGCCGTGGTCGATCAGCTGGTGATCTTCTGGTCTACCTAACTCATAGATGGGCGGAGGCAGTAGAGTCCAAGGGGGAGGCATTGGCCGTTAGTTTGGACATTGCGAAGGCCTCCGATCGGGTTTGGCACAAAGCGCTTCTTTCGAAGCTCCCTTCCTATGGGCTTGCCGAGAAATTGTGCGATTGGATCACCAGCTTTCTTGCAGATCGGAGCATCAAGGTCGTTGTAGACGGTGCAAGCTCCGATTGCAAGCCTATTAATGCTGGTGTTCCACAAGGCTGCGTGCTATCGCCAACGCTGTTTCTTCTGCATATCAATGATATGTTGCAAACCAGTAACATTCATTGCTATGCAGATGACAGCACTGGTGATGCTCTTTACACCGGCCAAGCCAATATTTCTCGGGAAAACGTCTCCGAGTGCCGGGACAAACTTGTGTCTGAAGTCGAGTCTTTGCTTACAGAGTCTCGGATTGGGGGCGACTAAATCTAATCCAGTTTAACCCCCAAAGAAAAGTTGCGCTTAACAAAAAGAACCCCTGTTATCTCCTCATTTCAAGGCACGCCCCTTGTTGCCTCAGCCAGTATCGGAATCCTCGGCGTTGACATATCGAATGACGTGCAGTTTCATGGTCACTTGGAAGAGAAGGCCAAATTGGCCTCTAAAAAGCTTAGCGTGCTCAGCAGCGCGGGTCAGTTTTTCATGCCGGAACACCGCCTGCGACTTTACAAGGCGCAGGTTCGGCCGCACATGGAATACTGTTCCCATCTCTGGGCTGGGGCTGCCCAGTACCAGCTCCTTCCACTTGACCGCATCCAGCGCAGAGCGGCTCGAATCGTCGACGACCGAGTGCTTTCCGATCGGCTCGATTCACTGGCACTGCGAAGAGATGTTGCATCTCTTTGCATTTTATTTCGCATATATCATGGAGAGTGCTCTGAGGAATTGTTCGGATTAATCCCAGCCACCAAATTTCGTGCGGTAGTCACTTAACATCAGGTGAGCCACATGCTCGTTTGCCCCCTCTTCTATAAAAAAAATAAACAACAAATGCCTTAAAAAAAAAAATTTAAAAAGGATTAAAAAAAAAAGCAATTGTGTTGTTCTAATTCACAATACTTAAACTAAATCCAAAATCGCTTTAAACCCGATTTCGCCAAAAATGTTAATTATGTTGTTTTATAAATCATCGATTCATTTGTAACATCTCGTAAAATTTATAAATATAGAAAAGTTTTAATACAATGATGGCATTATATGATACATGTAAGAGCGCGAAACATTGAGTGCCTTATTACGAGGACCGCACCAGGGCCACTTTGCAGTAGATTAAATGCCGACTTACTATATTTAGCAATTAATAATAATAAATTAATAAATTTTACAATATAAAGGGCGTTTAAAATAATAGTGTGTGAAAGTTAGTATGTTAAAAGACGTCACGAAGTAATCGATGACCTCTGTTCCGTTTGTTGCGTATGTTCCGTTTATTCTAACTGGTCATACTAACATTCATATTATAAAAAAAAAGTGGAATTGTATAAAGATCCGAAAAGTCATGTTGTTACTAGCAGTATTTCTATGTGCTATCTTTCTAACACACACAAAAATTAAGGTTAAAGTATTTTTAGGGGTTTGCAAGTAGTGCCTATATTTAAATATTGTGCTTGCGATGATCCTAAATACTTCATGTATGTAAATAGAGTAGAATTTAATAAATTATTCGACAAATTTATCCGACATGAGACAACTAAATAATAATTATGAAAATTGCGCTTATGCCTTGGGTAAATAAGTAATATATATATATATATATATATATATGAAATGATGCCCAATAAAAGTTCATGAAAATAAATATGCTCAATCATAGTTTCGTATGTAAGATTACTTTGAAATGTATATATTTTCGATATGAAGTAAAGTATGTACAAAATTAAATGATGTATTGACTCCATCTGTATGTGAAAGTGATGTATGATGAATGATTGTATGTAACAGGAGTTAGGTAGAGTTATATTGTGTATTTATACAGATAAAAAGATACTTAATTTTACATAAAATATTACGAATTTGATGGAACAATAAAAGAAATGGTAAATCATAAAAATAAGAAAGTAGAAGTTATGTTACAAAACACGTTACAGTATAGTCATTTCTGTCGTAGCAGCTTCATCATATCTTCTTCCATCAATTAACTCTGTAGTCGTTTGTCACCCTTACTCTTATTAAAACAAAAACCTTACTAATATTTACTGCGAATGGTAAACAACTTTTACGGAGCGTTAGAAAGGACTTTTTTCAGCCAAAAGTTAAATAATATATATTAATGTGTTAAAATTTAATAAGACCAAACGTTTCAGCGTTGCGAGGGAAATTTATTGCTACATCTCACCCCGTAGCATTACACCAGTATATATATTCATAGCCGTAGGTATCTTTATAGGCAAAAAAAAAGGTAAGCGATGGGAAGGAAAAATAATGAGAGGTAGAGCTTAATACGAATTAAGCTCTAATTACTTCCCAAAACAGGTTAAAATTTCTTATTTTTAATTTGTAATAAAAGTCTACTTGTGGTCGCTTAATGGAAAAAATTACCGAAATACATTAAAAGTACAAGTTTGTTTATTAAAGCAAGCTTTACTATATCAACATATTAAACACTGATTAATAATATACAAACTATAAAATAAAAGTCCCTTTGTCTACATCTATCTCTCTCTCTCTCTCTCTCTCTCTCTCTCTCATCTTTTAAAGACAACGCTGCTTACTTGAAACATCCATGTCATTTATATTGTTAACAGACGTATATAATATCCTATAATATATACAATATAATACCTTTAAACGAGCAATTCTTGAAAAAAAAAATATATATATATATATAATCGGAATCTCGGAAAAGGCTTCAACGATTTTCATAAAATTTAGCTAGGTGCAGGGAGTTTCGGGGGCAGTACCCCAAACTCAATCTAGCTAGGATTTATTTTTAGAAAATGTCTTTTTGTCCGTGTTTTTAGGCAATGAAAAACTGCTACAATATCGTTAGAATAAGAAGGTAAATTTTGACAGCTTATTAATGATTACAAATAGCTTAATTGGTATATTGGGCGGTCACAAAATCGTAATTTCATGGTTCGAGCCCAGACCGACCGACCGCCTTTTTTTAATTTTTTTTTCAACTTCCTTTCTTTTTTGAGAAAATCTATTTTTTCGAGCCCTTTTATTAGTATTTTTTAAAAACACGAAAATTTAAATTAAACTAATTGCACTCATGATTTTTTATTCAAATAACAAGTTCAGTTTTTTCTATTATGTCGCTAAGATCAAAAAATATTATTCATATTTCATCAGTATGTAATTGGTATCTAAATATAATTTCCAAAACACACGGATTAAAAAAACCGAGCGAAAAATACCGAGCAAAGCTCGGTCAACCGGGTACTAGTTATTTATATTTACAATTTATATATTATTTCTATTGATATGTATAAATGGGATATATTTATATAGTTTATTTATTTTATTTATCAGTAAAATGTACGTATATTACGTACTTAATCTTTATTTTCGTTTTATTTTTATTCTATATTGCCACACCTACGTCAAATTCTCACCACACTTAGGGTTGACTGGTAGAGAATTCCGTAAGGCATTAAGTAATTTTGTATATTAATAAAGAATACAATAAAGAATAAATAAATTAATAAACATTTGAAATCCTACAAAAATCAGTAATTATTTGGTAATAACCATAGAGCAATTCATACTATGATCAGTCGCCCGACCAATCTGCATATTGTATGAGAGCGAGCTGCCTATGTTGGTAAACAAATCCGAAACAACACGACCGTTGTTATTGTAATTTTTAAGTTTAAAAAGCAGCAGTAAATACCAATAATGTGATTAAAAAATACATATTTTTGAAAGGTAACGTCAAATTTTTGTAAATTTGACGTGGCAGATCCCTTGAAAACTCAGAAGTAGGAAAAATATTATAAACTAATAACATTTTTTTAAAAATTCTTACGGAATGTTTGCTTCTTCTTCAGTCTTTTGTAGAATTAAATATAGACCTCTCTAGTACGTTGGGAGGATTTACGCTGATCTTGACAATTGGGAGTAATTCCCATTTGTAAAAGAATTATCCCAGTTATTATATACTAATGGAAAAAGATAAACGTACTAACTACACGATACGGTATTAAGAAGATTGATATTACTCTTACCTCAAGTTAAAATAAGCACCAAAGTACATTAACCTTTAAAATATTGATTCAATGGAATTATTTCAAATATTTTGTTATTCACTACCAACTTTTGAGAGTTAGTTTAATTTTAATAAGGTCTTTTTGAAGTGTTCCCGTGACTCTGTCAATATGCGGCGAAGGTGGAACATCATGGAGTTTTTAGTGTGTCGACATAACGCGTTCTTGATATCCCCATGTAATAAAAAGGCCCTTACGCATGTTTGCAAGGACATAAGCGCTCGTTTTAAATTTGTGTAGTACAGCAAACCGATTTCGATCTTCACCGAAACCGATCTAATCATTTCTTTAAGTTAAGCGGTGATTTACCACGTGTTAGAACGTGAAAAAAAACTTCTTGAGGAAACCTGAATGTCTGAGGAATTAAAGAACGTGTAAAGTCTGCCATCACTTATTGAGGAAGCACGGGGGTGCCCAAAAGTGATATTTAACCGAACTGGGTAACACGATAGGCCCACCGGGGAAGGACCGCGCTCTCACAGAATAGTAGAGAAAAATAACATCTTAATACAATGTTTGTTTCCTTGGTAGCTCAGATGGGTAACGCTCGCTGTAAATATAACAGAATGCGAGCAATCCGGGTTCGATCCCCGCTGGCACCCATAAAATTGTTAATTACAATTTTAAGTGCCGATTTACCACGTGCTCAGCGGTGAAGAAAACATCGTGAGGAAACCTGCATGTCCGAAGAATGAGAAAAAAAATCGAAGACATGTGAAGTACGCCAACACGCATTGGGGCAGCGCGGCGGACGCTTCCTTGCCCTAAAACCCTTTCAGAAATGAGGGGAGGCCTGTGCCCAGCAGTGGGACGTATATAGGCTGTAACCTTAGTTTTTTTACAATGTTTCCTATAGTAAGTTTAGAAAACCAAAGACACATATTAATGATAACGAGGCATTCTATCTAAATTCTCAGAAATGAATACGTATCTAAGCATTTAAATTATTAATTGAGGAGAGTGGACGAGAAAGTCTATTTACTAGTCTATAAACCCCATCAGGTGGTGTGTACTCGTTTGTCATCCTTATACTATGAAAAAATTAAAGAAATAATTATATAATAAATTATATAATTTATAATTGTCTTTAGATTAATAATTTCATGGATGACGTTTGTGTATGTAACGACAAGGTAGTTAAAATGTTTCATTTAAATAAGGAAACGTTTCTAGAAATATAACTTACACAAATGTTCTAATACTTTGATCGATACTTTTTTGAATTTAATTTTCATCTCGGGGTCAAAAGAGAAATTTGTTGGCTAAGATAATTTTTTACTTAAGGATAATTTAGATTATTGTAGTCCCAGTTTACGGTACCTTAACTTTGAAAATTGTCCATTATACAACAAAATAACGTAGAATGTCTCCATTGCTTGGCCAACTTTTGGGTTGATGTTTGAAACGATATTAGGATGAGATATATGACAAAGCAAAATTATTTCTAATAAATTGTCAGTTTTGTGATAGCTGTTACTAACTCACCACAATTAAATTTCATCATCGTGGATATTTTCCCAAATATAAAAGAAAATTTGCCAGTAAATTGTTCTGCATTTTACTGACTAATGATAAGGTGGAATATTTTTTAAATAAATCAGGCTTTCATTATCATATTCATCATCATCATCACCATTATAGCCCTTCAGAAGTCCACAGCTGGAAAATGTCTCTCGCAAGGAACGCCACAACGCACGGTTCTGAGCCATCTGCATCCGTCGACTTACTGCATCTATTACCTACATTCAATCATCTCTTATCTAGCTTAACTTTGCGAAAATACCTTAAATTAAAGATCATGTGAAAATTATTTTACCTATGATCCGCGTAAAAATAGTATATACCTAATTTGAGGATTCAATGCCTTCAAAATACAAATGTGTCTTCACCGATAAAAGGAGCCCACTTAATTTTGAATCCTACTTTCCGGGATGTGTCTTTGTAGTACACTGACCACCTTCAGTTGTTAGGATATTTATGTCCCATTGAGCTTTCTCTCATTACTAAGAGCGTTAAGAGCAAGAAGGAGTATGCCGCGTTGTCGCATATTTGGCTATTAATTTTTAATATACCAGTCGTTTAGATTTCCTCTCGATGTTTTCCGAGCACGTTTTTAAGCTCCACAGATGAAGTTTCAATTAACAATTGTACTCCTGGCGGCAGAAATCGACCTCGGTTTTTTCGTTCAATAAAGCGATCACTTATCCCCTGAGTTAAAATGGTTCTTGAATGAAAAGTTTTTAATAATATAAATTATTGCAGTACAGTAACTGCTATAAAGATCGCATCGACAGCTATTCCTTACAGATAACGGCTGAAGCACGTGCAACTGTTTGCGTTTCCTATTTGTAATATTAAAAAACGATTATGTATGTATTATTATTATTATGGTTTATTTCGAATATTATCTACTCTTCTTTGAACATAGTGCTAGTACTATTACAATTACGAAAGCCAAACATAAATTTTATCGAAGATTTATTAAAACATGGTTTTTAAATTATTTGATCCGTTCCAATTTTTAAACTGAAGGAGTAATTTACTCGGTTTAGTCAATAACATACAGAATACACATTTTATTTTGTTAAATATCCTCCGAGATATTGTCGCTGAGGGTTAGACGTGCGGAGATCAAAAATTTAGGCGAATTGCCAAATTTCGGTAGTGCTCGAAAAGGGGATTTTGCCGCAGTAATTTCATTACGTATCATTCATGATTACTGATGCATGTTGGGAAGTAATTACAGTCCGAAATTGCTGATAAAAGTTATGACTACTATTATTTTTAAAAAGTTTAAAGTTAATGGTTACACGATTTATAGATTGTTTGCAATTCATGTGCTATTTTCATGGAAAATTAAACAAAGAAATTAGCTAGGAAAAAGATCGGCTTCGTAATGAACTTAAATTCTTCTATTTAGATAAAAGAAAGTGTTAAAATCTGCCTTCTACAAAGGACAAATTATGAAAAGAATTCAGCCAATTAAAAAAAAATATATTTAAAGAAAATATCTTCACACGTATTTTAACAAAAGACACAAGAAGCAAAAGTACAATAAAATAAGACGTAGTAGAAACATACTTAACTTGCTAATACGAAGAATAACCAAGTACTGTATCGAATTTTTATGAATTCGGAGTATTTATAAGATTACCGCAAATGTAGCTTTTATTTTTTTACAATTGACCAATTTTAACACATCTAAATATTTTCAATCAAATTATAAAAAATATTAACCATTATATAAAATCATAAAAATCATTTTAAAAACCTTTTTCACAGTTTTCAACAATTATTTTGTAGTATAAATATATTTCAGAAAACACATACAAGTAATAGGGTAAAGGAACTGAAATCCTCACTTAAACACATTCAAAAATATGAAATAAAATTTTAAAATCCAAATAAATATTTTAGGCTATTTTAACACCCCCCGAACGGGTTCCCGCCTTGTCGTGGCGGGGGGGCTTAGTAGCCGTGGCTTGGTCTCCCACGGTGAACAAAGAGGAACCCACGTGGCTGGGTCGAGGTGAAGGGCCGGCCTGAGGTGGCCGCTCCGAGTGGGCTTGGGGAGCCCACTTCGGATGTGTGCTGGTGGACTGCAGCGAGAAGGGACTCGCGCACCCTCTATCGCTGCAGCCGAGGTGGAGTCGCGGAGGAAGAGGAGTGTTGGTATGGCGATGCGCCACTCGCCCTATCCTTCGCGACTCAAACGGGGCCGCACCGTTGATGCGGTGGTGGTGGGGCTGCGGGGGGAGAGGATTGTCGGTATTGCGAGGCGCCGCTCTCCCTACCCTCCGCAGCCGAATCTTGGTTGGCGGCGGAGCCATAGACCAGATCCGCCGCTGGGGTCGGGAAGGCTAGTACTTCTAAGTGCTCGTTTTTCCTGGCCCCATGGCCTTTGTGCATCGGACGCGGGGGCGTCTGTTGCACAGACGTAGTTGGAGGCCGTGGAGGAAGGCGCGCCATGTGTTCTGGTGCGCCTTACCTGGGAAGGAGAACGGGGAGGAATTTTCCTCTCCCGAGGAGGTGTTGCCATGGGGCGGCAGGCGCTAGTAGGGCCGCGGATGTGTGCGAAAGCGTTCCCGTAGCCCTGCCAATATGCGACAAAGGTGGAACACCATGGGGTTTTAGTCGGTGCGAGTCCGACATAACCCGTCCTTGCCCCCCGCGAGGCGGGTATGCGTAGGCATTTCCCCATGCAAAAAAAAAAAAAAGGCTATTTTAACACATTTATTACAATATACATAACATAAAATGGAAACCGGAGGAGTAACAAATTAACAATTCTTAAAACATCAAAATTAATTCACAAATGGATTAAATAATTATTAATCGTGACCAAAATTTTATTCTAAAATTAAATTCTTAAGTAGAGCTTTCCTTCAAATTTATTACCTTGTTTGCGGGGCTGAGTATTGGCTGGTTAAAGGCGGGGTCCTCGAATATCTACGAGAGGCAATTGTCCTGGGATTACGTCTACCGATCGAGAGGGAACGAATATAAGACGAAGGGGTATCTTATGTGTTTGGCGGCATCTTTGTCTCTCGACTAGAGAAGCAGACGTTGCTTATTCACTAAACCGATCGTATTAACATTTCTTAGAAGTAGAAATAGCTATTTCGTCACCTTGTTTCATCATTATTAATGCAGCCCTTTACAAGTCTGGTGATCTGAACATAGGCCTCCTCCAAGGAATGCCACAAAGCACGGTCCTGAGCCACCTGCACTCATCGACTTCCTGCATGTCTTACTAGGTCGTCACTCCATCTAGTGGGGGTTACCTTGTTTATTGTATATTAAATATCGTTTCTTCTTCTATACCCGTATATTGTGTGATACCAATAAAAAAAACATATACCACATTTATCTTTTATTCTTTTCCAAAATGTATTTGAGATTCTTTAAAAAAAATGTTTAAATAAATCAATATTCTGACTTTTACAAGCCATTACAAAAACGAAAATAGTATGTAAACAAAAATATCTTATGCTAAAAGAAAGATAATTAATGATCGACATCATCGTACTATGGAAATAGTAACAAAATTAACCAACCGGAAATAAGAGTAACTAAGATAATAAGTTATTCGTGAGGTAATGTATATGTACATAACACAAAATTATTTATAATTATTTTAAGTCTTCTTGAATCACATTAAAGGTGTCTATGCTTCAAAGCTTACTATAGATTATAATAGGTAGAGGAAAAAGTTTCTTCATATTCCGTTGGTATAAAATTGAAGAAAAATCTCTTTGGTTGTACTATTAAAAAAAAAACACAATTAAATAATCAATTGTTTTCCTGTCCACCAAAATGAGTGAATCTAGCGAAGAAATTCGATACACTCTGAAGTTTAATTATAAAAAAAAAAATTGCGACTCAAGCCGAAAAAAAAATTGCGACGTTTATGAACCTAATAAAAGTCAGTAACAAGATGGCTACATGTTATTGAAAAAAAAAATGGCACATATATATTATAATAAAATGTAACTTTGCAAAAAAATACTTTGCAAAAAAATATGTCTTGAATTTTTATATAAAATACAAAAAACTTCTTCCCCGACCTTATAAGAATGTTTTGATGACAAAGAAGCATAGAACGGTACATAATAATTGAGGTAAAATAATAAATGTAACTTTACTGTGAACTATAAACAAAAGTTACAAAACTACATAATTTATGATAAGTTGTAAAATTGGCTGTCCATTTTTTTTAAATTATGATATCTATTATTACATTTTTAAAAAGGCAGTCACAGTGACTGCCTTTTTTAAAAATCGAAGTTTCTTATACGGTCATAGAAATTTCAAACTTTTATACTATGCCCAGTTTTTCCTTAGCATAATAGGGGGCTTAGTATATGAATACGAAAGATTTAGACAGTAATTATATTACACACAAAAAGGTATATTATATATATTGATGAATCAAATATCATCATATGAATCAAATAATTATTTTTATTAAATAGGTTGCACATAAGTGTTAGTCCCATACAATTTTAAATCAAAAAGTTCATCCAAGAGGGTGGAAAAATAAGAGATGAAGATTTTAATGTACCTATTTAAACAAGATTCTCGTTAATACCTTAATCTGTGTAGTTATCCTAAGAGCACACAAAAGGGTAACATAATTAATTTTTAATATGAAGTAAACAGACAAAAATCAAATTATTTGAACTTAAGAGGGTTAATAAGCAATTTGCGTCGAAAAGTTCATGTTTTAGGGTTTTTTCAAGGGCTATAACATAATTATGTAAGCAGATTATTTGCAGAAAATTACGGTTTTGCAAAGATGAAGTCTTTATTAATGCACTACAATGCAAAATCATAATTTTTAATGACGGATTTTTAGAGAAACAAATACTATCCCTCCATAGAGTTTTACAAAAATATGTGTCAGAGTTATCTTTCAGGTCGAACACAACCATTATTAAAAGCTAAAATACATTATTTTAAGCGTTATTGTAATGGAGTATATAATATTGAAGTGCAACAAAAAAGCCTAAATAACGATAATTTAATATTAAAAATCAATACTATAAAATTAACAAAACTGTCCATTACGATGTTTTTTCTCATGTTTTCGGATATACAATAATTTGTTTTAATTATTTATCAATACGCAGCTAATATTAAATATTTAAATAATTAGCTCGTTTCTTTGGTATATGATTGTTTTAAAAATATCATAAATCATCATGCCCAGACGTTGTCCGATTCATTTAGTACGCTCCGGGTCTTCCCACCGTTAGAGCGTACTTATCACTTTTCCCGCCACCGCTCGCGTTCGTGTTAGGTCGTTTTCCGACTTGACGGTGCGGAAGAAGTGCGGGATCTCTAAGATCTGTACCGAAACGATACCGCGTTGCCTTCAGATACTCACTTATCGGTATAAAATCCTGCAGTACCGAAAGATCCGGAAAATGGCCTTCTTCGAGTCATGACGATATTTTGGCGTGCTGTTATGTTTGTCGCCTACGTAAAAAAAAAGAATACGTTAATGGCGTCATCCATATATCGAAAATAATATTAATTGTCGATTTTTTGTTGAGGCCCAAGAACTTTCCCAAGATGCTGATTTTTTTTTATTGATGTATAGAAAATCAAAAAAATTACGGAGAGCTTTTGAATTTGTTGACTACAAAGTTAAGAGAATCTTCAATTTCTAGTACTAATACGACGTGAATATATCGCTCCGCCATCTGTTTGCACGACCGTGCGCAGTAAATGTCGATCAGCCGCTGAACACGCATCACGAGACGCGGTAGAACGAAGCGATCCCTCCTGCTCCCACTTATACTGTACTATATGATTAGAAAACGCACATTAAAATATATGAGGTCAGCAAGATTTCGGTACCGCGTATATCGAGCGAAATAAATCCGCACCGCTCCCGCATCGACAAATCGGAAAACGGCCTTAATTTAGACGGATAGCGTAAACTAGCGTTGCCAAGTGTCCCAATTTGAGCAGGACGTCCCGATTTTTAGCACGTCCCGATTCACCCTTGATCGGGATGCTAAATGTCCCAAATTTTCACTGACCTCCCTAGTCGGTATTTACCGATCGATCATTTGGACAGCAAAATTGAATATACCTGTAAGCTGTTACTACATTAAAATAGTTTTACTTTGACAATTTCATATTTTCCCACCAAACTCGGACTAAATAGACGACGTCAAAGTTTTAAACGTTGCGTGTAATGTCTTGGCATGACAAGATACGGATATCAATCATGTTGATTCGTTTTTTTTTCTCTCACTGCCTATCACACTATCGCCGAGTTGCGCCATACATTGATGTCGTTAATTCGACGATTATTTATTATTTCATTTTATTACTAATAATCAGTAAAGTACCTAACTTACATGCTGCTGTTTTTTATTTAGTAAAATGCTAAAGCCTTGGTGAACTTCCAGAATTCCTTCTCCAATCAGTTGTATGTACTGTTGTTTTCAATGAATAGAGTAAAATTATACGTCCGATGCAAGGATTTTATCTCGGCTATCAAGGTTTGAGGTATTATAGCCGGTTGATTTTGCATGAATGTGTGCTTTTTACATTGTATTATGCCGCTTTTTTAAAGGGATTTTTGAAGTGCATGAGTTGTGAGTTCATATGATTTATTAGATACTATTTTCAGAATTATATCATTCAGAACGTTCAGAGTATATAACGATGTTTGGAAAAAATTATTCGTCCTTCAGTCCTAAATAATAATTAAAAGCATATTGCGAATTGTGTCACAAAGATCGGTTTAACTAATGGCAACATGGCTACAAAAAATCTGCTTTTTGTAGCTATTGTAACTGTGCCGATCTTAAAACCAAATTTTTGATTTTTACCTTCTGTCCCGAAATTCGACCAACTTGACCTGACCACACTAGCGTAAACGATTAAAAGCGCAACACAACACAACGAATGATACTTTGTTAAATAATATTTTTTTTTAATTTTTAATAATTTTATTCGTTTATTTAATAGTAAGCAATTTATAATTATAATATTTATGTACTGAACTACCCCGTGCTCATTGAAATCATAAACAAATTGGAGCAAAGTACATACGAGCTCAGAGCATTCTGAGATTGTATGCACCTTGCTCGCTTGTATGTAAAGCAAACTGTGACACGCGAATATTTGTAACTGACTATACAACGTGTTTCATAATTTCCCGTAATTTTTTGTTATACTGCGGTTGTTATAACTATCCGCGAAACTGTACAACTTTCCATAAAAAACATACCTTTTGTGAATTAATTTTAAGTTTTAACTTTAAAAAAAACCCTTTTTTTAGTATAACTAAAAATAATTTGAACTGTAACAACTATACAGGTTGTTAAAAAAACTATAAGTGTTTCCAATTACAATATTTATTAATTTTTCATAAGAAAGATGTACTGACACAATAAATTTTACCTGTTTGTAATTTCAGTAAGGTAATAACCCAATTGAGTCGATATGATAAGTGATTGATAACAAAGCAAATTAATAAAAGAAGAACAGAAAATGGCGATTTGCATTGAATGCCAAAAACAAAAACTCAAATAGGAAGAGATGGCGTCACGCCACGCCTTTTTGTGCTTTATTTACCAATCGAAAATTATAAATACCTAGAACAAATATAAAAACGGAGAAATAAAAAAGGAATTAAAAGAACTTAATAGGTAAGTAATTTAAACCGACTTCAAAACTGTAATTGGTTTGGTTAATTAATAATGCAAAAGTGCGAAATGAAAATTATATATTACAAATATCAGTAAATATGTCAACTGTTTTTCTACTCGACAACGCATCTGCATTTTGATTTGTAATCGAGGATAGATGTAGATGGAACTGTAACCAATTTTATAAATTTGTGTGAGTCAGAGAAGTGTTGCCACTTTTTTTAAAAGTCTCTGAAAATCTAGATACAATACTACAACTATAAGAGCGATACGAATGCGAAAGTATATCTGTCTGTTTAATAAATTTCAACGATTTGACAATTCAAAAAAAGATGAAGCACGTAGGAGGCGTCTGTAGATCATTTAAAAATCGTTAATTAATAATGCAAAAGTGCGAAATGAAAATTATATATTACAAATATCAGTAAATATGTCAACTGTTTTTCTACTCGACAACGCATCTGCATTTTGATTTGTAATTGAGGACAGATATAGATGGAACTGTAACCAATTTTATAACTCTGTGTGAGTCAGAGAAGTGTTGCCACTTTTTTTAAAGGTCTCCGAAAATCCAGATACAATACTACAACTATAAGAGCGATGCGAATACGAAAGTATATCTGTCTGTTTAATAAATTTCAACAATTTGACAATTCAAAAGAAGATGAAGCACGTAGGAGGCGTCTGTAGATCATTTAAAAATCTTCTTGATACTCGTAGATTGTCCAGTGAGCATGTAAGCAGTGATAAAATGTACAACATATGCAATGTGAAACATGTTTATTATAAAAATTTACTTAATACTAAAAAAAAATACTAGTTGGAATATAAAATTAATTTCCATGGAATTAAAAATATACTTTTCTAAATGAAAAAAGTATATTTTAGTAAATGCAAAATAGAAAAAACTCCAGGAGGGCACAAAGGAGTGTTGTAATTTGTAACCCGGGTAGGAGAGATATGAATTATAAGCCGGAGAGGACACCTGAGTCTCGGTTAAAAAGAGCAAGGCCAGCTTCGCCGTCTCCGGGTGGTGGTGGACAGGATTAAGATCAGAATGAAGTGTCCTGATGTTACAAAAATTCACGGATAGCGTGACAGGGGTCGCCTTGGTCTTATTGCTCCGCTCCGCATACCCCTAGTAGTTTTAGTCGCGAACAGAATCCCCCCCCCCTTCCCTCAGAATACGCGGAGCAGCCAAAGCACCCACGCTCAGGAAGAATAAAGTAGATTGGTCGTGGATGCTCAGTGAGGGATTCTCCGTCACCAGAAGTGAGGGTACCCTCTTGGGGTAGTTTTTATTTGATTCCACTACGATGTTAAGGGGAAGGGGGGGGGGGAATTGGGCCTCCAGCCCAAGTGAAACGCAGAGGTAAACCTCTACTTCACGCAGGTATTCCGTGAGGTCGTATGATACCCCCCCGGTTCAAGCTGGCCCATCCATGCGACATCAATAGCCTCTGCGTGGCTCTACCACTGTCAAGTCAATAGGATGGCTGCCATTTCGGTTCATCAGTCTTATAGCAGCTACTCTTCATTTTTTTATAGGATAGGGTAACAAACGATCATACAGTATTTGTTACAGTACTAGTGGTAATTGTGGTTGCTGTGGCCCATAGACATCTATATCGTCGATTACGAATTAAAATGCAGATGCGTTGTCATCCGTGAGGACTAAGATGGAATGCTCCATTTCCAGTAAAAAGGGTCTCCGGTTCTCTACACTCATACGAAACAGCAGCAATAAGCTACTATTTTATGCTGGTATTCTGTGAGAGTGTGGTCTATCACCGGTCGAGCCAATCCATTCGTGCTATAACTATACTACTAATAGTATAACTGCAGCATGGCTCTACTACGTGAACAATACATGTCTTATTAAAATATTCGTTGGTAGCTTAAATTCATAAATATTTTTTGATAGCAAAATTTTGTAAGTACTCAACAATTAAACCAGAAACATTAACGACTTAAAAAATTAAATATTTACCTTGACTTCAATTTGATGTAACATAATAACAACTAATTAAAAAAATATGCTGACTACATATATTTTGATAACTTAGCCTAAAATTGATTACACAAATCTTGGACCCTTACAAATAAGAAATACTGGCAACATTCTCCCGTTACGTAATCTCAAAGCATTGACATTCGTGCTTCGAATAACCTTCAAAATTGTGTTGGAATAACGAATTAAAATATAGTTAAATGAGTGTTTACGAATGAAACGATATTGCTTTAGACTCTTTGTTAACTTTAGTATTGTTTTTGCACACATTTAACTACACAGGACGGCATTTTGTAGGCAAATTTACTGAACGACGCCCCGGAAAGTACTGAGCGAAAATGAGCGTAGTTTGATGCACGTGTGTGTGTGTGCGTGAACGCGTGTGCTACATAAAGAGCGGAGTTTTTTGGCTTCATCAATAACAAAGGCCGCGCTGTATCTACCTTTTTTCCTTCATCTGAGGGTTAAATAATAAATCCATTTTAAACAATATGTTTTCCTCTCTTTTAAATATTTTAATGCATTCTGTAGTTATCTCGCTTTCACAACCTTTTTTATAGCACACTGTCTTTAGTTTTCAATTATAAACATATAGGCATATAAAAATTTTGTAATTGGGCGTTTGAATCTAACGTCAAATTTATTTCCAGTCGCAGGATGAATAATGATGATAAGTAAGTTTAGAAAAGAAGAGAAACTAATACATGAATTATTATCAATGTTGGTATGACAGTATGACACTGTAATATATTATAAAGTTTGTAGGGTAGGTGGTGTTAACTTATACGAGATATATGTCAAAATGTGTGTAGGCGGTCAGGCAAGGCTTGTGAATAGACGTGGAACAATCGAGAGTGTTTTATTTTACAGTGGCGACGAGGAAATTTAGTTATAATAAGTGTATAAACTGAGAAAAAAAATTGTAATACAGTGGCAAATATCGGCAGGCTCGTTGAATTCGATTTGTCTAATGGATATTGAAAATCATATTGCGAAAGATTGAATATGTACTTTTTGATTAACGGTGTTAGGCCTCTGCCTCGAATCTTGCGGGCAGCGGGACGGCAGCGGCGGCGGCGCGGGAGCGGCAGGATCTTATGCGTAAAATCAAATGGACCGACTCTCGAAAACAGCGGCTTGGCAGCGGCGCGGGGGCGGGCAATGAGCGGTGTACTCTAGTCAAGCGGAGACCGCGCGCGCGTCTGCATTGTAGTGTTGTGCAATTAATTTCTGTGACGTTTCGAAATGTCCTCGGACGTGCAAGAGCAAATTATTTCAGCAATTTTTGAGAGAACACCGATATGGAACAGCAAAGATGTGAACCATAAAAATAGAAGAGTAATTAACCAGTTATGGGAAGAAATTAAAAACGAACTGAATACAGACTCTAAATCGCCCTTGATAGCTTCAAGAATATAGTCAAAAGTTTCTACGCTCATTCTGATGGTACTTTTTCTTTTCCAGAATAATTTTTTTAAAGAAAAACTAAGAAATCCCTTCAGCGGAGTCAAATTGACTGTCGGTTTATTAAAGTATGTATAGTAGAGCTACGGTGGCTATCTGAGTACAGAACCAGAGTACGGAAACTATCCAACTGCAGAGAGGTGTAAGACAGGGTGTCGTTATATCCCTGAAACTCCTCACCGCTTAATTGGAAGATGTTTTAAGCTACTGTATCAAGCTACACCTGAATCAAGCTACTAAAAAGATACGGTAGTAACATCAATATCTAGTACATTACTCACCTTCGATTTTCCGACGATATAGTTCTTATAGCAGAATGACTGGAGAACCTAGGCACTATGCTCAATGACCCCAAAAGTGTCGCTCAACGGATAGGTCTTAATCAAAACTACGATATACATCGTAATAAGTTAATCAAGGCCAAATTGTACGGGGCAAAAATTTGTAACTACCAGCCCCATAAGCCCATAACATGATTTTTTAAACAGATTAAAGTCACCGTTGATAGATATCACTAGCAGAAAAAACATTATTTTAAATTAAAATCAGATATATTAAGACAGTCCAAGCCCTAAAAATTAGTAAAAATAAATACAAATATTTGTCAAAAATCAAAGATTTCATTAAGGATTTTTTTACCTACTTGACTGAAATCGAAGCACGTGCACGCAATTTTACAGGTCATCGTTCGGAGGTTTTACTGGTCGTTATTAAGTAATGCGCGATATCATAAGGAACCCATTGAGTCTTAGAGTCTTAGAGAGTTCTAAATTTTAGTAAAAATGCGTGTAACTATTTACCCCTGTAACAATATTCCCCGATCTCCCCTATAAGTCATAATTTATATAAAGAAAAATTTAAGCCTTTGATATTATTATTATGTAAGTTAACACTCTCGTTTTATGACGCTAGTAAAGTCCAGCCGGCAGGGTTCATAGAAGTTAGGGTACAATATTACGGCAACTGTAAAAACTTGATTTGTATGTATTAGAAAGAGGGACTACTGTGTTGCTAGGAAGACAATGGGTAGCGGAATTAGGAATAGATATTCCGAAACTTCACAAAAACTGAATAAATTGTATACAATATTTCGATAAATTTAAAAATTTGAATATGTTACTCGACAAACTTAAACAATTATTTGATGGCGGTCTTGGGCGATTTACCGGCGGGCGAGCGACGCTTCGCGTGCGGACAGTTGCCGTTCCGGTATTTTGCCGCGCGCGGCCGGTGCCGCACACAATGCGCGAGCGGGTCGATGCCGAGCTGGACTCCATGCTGCGGGCTGGTGTCATCGAGCCGGTTGACTCCTCCTACTGGCCCTCTCCATTGGTCTTAGTTAACAAACCTGATGGATCGCTTCACATTTGTGCGGATTACAAGGTAACAAAGAATTTTGTCTTATTGGTGGATAAATTCCCGGTTCCTAAGATCGAAGACTTATTAGCGAATCGTAACAGTTGTACTTGGTTCAGTAAGTTAGACTTGTATCAGGCCTATAACCATGTAAAATTAGATGAATCAAAGAAATATAATGTAATAAACACACACAGGGGTCTTTATATGTACAATCGTCTTGTTAATTGAGTGGCTTCGAGCCCTGGTATTTTTCAAAGAATTATGATAAACCTTTATAAAGATTTGCATAATACGGTAGTCTTCTAACATGATATTTTAATTTTTAGTGTATCTGAAAAAGAACATCTTGAAACAAGGCGAAATGTACTTTAAAGTTTGAACAATTTTTCATACGCGAGAACCAGCTGACGTATTCGAATTACGGTCATTTTTAGGAATGGTTTTATTGTAGATGTGTGAAAAATTTGAGCTATTATTTAAACTCGTTATACACTATTTAAAAATGGTAGCCATTGGTTTTGGGGAAAAGATCAGAAGCAAGCCTTTTCAAAATGTAAAAAGCATGTTGAGTAACGTTGAAGTGTTAGATCACTACGACACGCAAGCTCCAATCGTGGTGACGTGCAATGCAAATGCGCACGGAGTGGGCGCGGTGCTGGCGCCGAGGCGGGGCGAGCGTGAGCGCTCTGTTGCGTATGCTTCACGAGCACTCACATCCGCCAAAATAAACTACAGTCAAATAGAAAAAGAGGCTTTATCAATTTTATTCGCAATCAAAAAGTTTCACCAATATCTGTACGGCCGCCATTTCGTACTGTGGACAGATCATAAGGCCTTGGGGAGCATTTTTGACTCGGGTCATAGTATACTTAAAACGAATGCTAGTTGATTGCGGGCATGGGCATTAATAGTGTTGTCATACAATTTTACAATTGAATTTATAAAAGTACTGATCGCAATACAGCCGACGCGCTATCCCGTATGATAAAAACTTATAAAGAAACTGGTTTTTTTT
The DNA here is from genome assembly GCA_907164705.1 of Parnassius apollo. Taxonomy (NCBI): domain Eukaryota; kingdom Metazoa; phylum Arthropoda; class Insecta; order Lepidoptera; family Papilionidae; genus Parnassius; species Parnassius apollo. The sequence continues at coordinate 7,340,250 of CAJQZP010000178.1, forward strand.
TAACAATGTGAGGTGCCGGAACAAACATATTTGCGTTTTGCATCGGAAGCATTGCTTTTAGATTATATTTCACTTAAAAAGAAAACCGTACACGATCTTATTTTAAGCAGTCATAAGTTACGTAAGAGACGGCTTGCCGTCTGTAGTGGATATTAAAGAATTAAAACCATATTTAAATAGAAAGAACGAACTTTATTCGGAACTAAGTTGTATAATGTGGAGTCACCGGGTGGTAATTCCTAGCATCTGCATGGCTAAAGTTTTAAATGAGTTACATGACTCTCACGTGGGTATGGTTAAAACTAAAAGTTTAGCGCGTAGATATGCATGGTGGCCGGGTATAGAATGATAAATAGTAAAGCTATGTCGTTCATGTCGAGTGTGTGCAGAGACGGCGGATTTACCGCCCGCCCATGCCACCCACCCGTGCCCTTGGCCTGATCGGCTTTGGTCGCGCTTACGTATAGACTTTTTCAACCCAATCGCAGGGAACGTTTACATGGTAGTCATAGACGCTGGCTCTAAATGGTTGGAAATAACTAAAATGAATTCTACCAATTCCAAATCGGTGATTAAAGCATTAAGAGAATTATGATCTCGGTTTGATTTACCAAAACAATTAGTTTCAGATAACGGTCCACCATTCACGAGTTCAGAATTTAAATAATTTTTAGTGACTAACGGGATAGAACACACGTATTCAGCGCCGTATCATCCTTCATCCAACGGAGCAGCTGAGAATGCGGTTAAAACCTGAAAAAACGTAATTAAAAAGGCTATATCACAGAACTTAGACGTGGACATTGCGCTCCTAAGATTTCTTTTGGTATATAGAAATACTGAACACTGTACCACGGGAGAGAGTCCAGCTAAATTATTACAAGGCCGCGCATTACGTGTGCGACTTGACTGCTTAAACCCGAGCGAGTAGATCGCGTTCACATCTCACCGAAACGTCAGCAGCTAGCGTTAGGCGGTCTGCATCGGAATTTTAGGGAAGAGTACACAATTTAGTAACGTAACTATGGCGCGGGAAGGATATGGTTAGAGATCATAAAATTTTAGGTATCGACGAATCGTACACCATAGACAGGGAGACCAATTAAGACACGCATTTAATGTTGCATCGAATGACACGCCCATATATAGTGAGAAATGCAGGCGCAGTTCGTTTAATCCATTTCTAGATGCAATGTCCAAGCAGAGCGATAAACCAGGCAAAGTCTCGGAGCAGTTAACAGGCTCGATGGAGGAGGGTGCCGGAGTCCTGCTGGGTACGACAACGCCAGATAATTATAATACCATACAACCACAAAGTTGTACGCTCGGATTGACACGCCGCTATCCCGTAAAAAATAGGAAACCACCAATACGGTTTCCACAAGTTTGATGGTCCCATAAGCTATAAGTTAATTAATAAGTGTACCCTGTTATTATTGTTTTTATGTTAAGTTATACATTGTACTTATTTGTTACTTAATGTATATTGTAATACTATATTATAAGAAAACTTGTTACTTTGTTAAGCTAAGGGGGAAGGTGTAATATATTATATAGTTTGTAGGGTAGGTGGCATTAACTTATACAAGACATATGTCAAAACGTGTGTTGATGGTGAGGCAAGGCTTGTGAATAGACGTGGAGCAATCGAGAGTATTTTGTTTTACAGACACGAAATCCAAAAACTATTAAGATCTATTTAAAGTTCAAAACCAAACGTGAAAATTACATCGTACAGTTATTTTTACTTATAACTAGTTTTGAAAAAAAGGAAACTTAAGACGTTGACATACATTTTTTTATAGGATAAGGTGACAAACGGGCACACAGTCCACCTGATGGTAAGTGGTCGCTGCGGCCCATAGATGCTCTACATCTATCCTCAATTACGAATCAAAATGCAGATGCATTGTCACCCGTAAGGACTAAGATGGAATGCCTCGTTTCCAGTAAAAAGGGTCTCCAGTTCTCTACACTCCTACCTATTACCTATTTACCACTACTACCTATTTCACGTTGGTATTCTGCGAGAGCGTGGTCCTTCCCCGGTCGAGCCGATCCAATCGTGCTACAACTATACTACTAATATAACTGCAGCATGGCTCTACCACGCAAAGCCAATTTTTTTTTGCAATTAAATGTTAATTGATTATTAGCAAAATCTGGCAGAGTATAATCATTTATGTTTCTTTGATTTAGAGAAGCAGAGAGCATTTTTCTGATACAGAGATGTTAAATCTTCATGTCAGTGAAGACACCGTATCTGTAAATTAATTTTATTAAAAAAAAGTCTTGCTGGATTTCTTGTTGGTTCTCTCCAGGACAGAGGTTTTTCGAATTAAAGTGTTAAAGGAAAAAATGATCTTTAGTAAGTATTCTTGTAATCTATCTATACAAATAAATAAAATTGAAGTGTCTGTTTGTAATCTCAGAATAACAGGTTTTAACGAAATGCATATGAAAGTACAGTCTGTACGGATAAAGAATGGGATTAGAAATGGCCACTCATCGAGCTCTTACTGTCAAAATACATAGTACCAATAGCGAAAACCCGCTAATAACGGTATATTGTTATAACGTTATATTATTCGGTTAATTTGCATCCCTCCCTTGGGGGCAAACATGTTTCTCGCCGGATGTTCCCAACGTTGTTGCTGATTCTGTCATTGATTTGGTACTGCAGGGAATGAAACTATTTACCTATCAAACCCACCTTTCATCAAAGGCAGAACTCGCAGAGAGCGATGGTTTGGTCACTCCTGCAAAATTGCATCACGCTATAAGCAGGAGTGCTAACGGGCCTGGGCTGACACAACAGCGTCTCGGGATGCAAACACTAGTCCTCTTAAAAGTATTATATTTCCTTCTCCAGATCCTTCAAAAGTCTCATTGCCAAGGCAAAGTCAGAGCACATCGACAGAATTGGTGAAGGAAATAGTTCGACTTCTTTCGGAAACATGTGCAATCTGGTCTCTCACCAAGGCTGTCCAAGGGAACTTCTCTCAGCAATCTCTGCCATCTCAGTACAGAGACGACGACTCAGTGGCCCATGCCGCAAATGACAAAGCCAATTTGCTCACTTTTATTAACATTCGTCGAACAATACGGCTGCTGTAAGAGACTACTCAAATACGAGGTCCTAATTTAAATAACGATGACAACATTGACAATGTAAAAACTATTGTTGGTTTAGACTTATCTTACATTAATAACAAATCAAAGCGGTGTTTATATCTTTGCTAATCAAAACCTGTTAAGAGTATTCGTTACATGGCTCTATGTAATTTTGACGCTATATTTTTATCTAAATGCTCACTGTTACAGCCTATCAAAAGTCCACTGCCAAACATAGGCCTCCTACATTGTGTGCCCCATGCTGTCCATCTCTTTGTTTCACTCTATCGTCTCTTACGACACCCACGGGTATGGGATAGGGGATATTCTTACAGCGCCACTACACGGATTATGATATAATTATTCTGTGAATTGCGCGCATGCTTTATTAGAAAAAAAAATAACTTAAAAAATAATGTTTCGTTAAAATATTATGTTGGGTACCTACAATATTCACAACCTTCAAATTTAATTATTAATATTATTTATTGTTACAATGCAATGATGACTAAACAATGACCGTTACGATAATTGCCGCTAATTCATAAATTATTCATTTTAGTAATAACCCGTACGGTTATCAACATTATCAGACTTAATAAAAGCTATTATTCGGTTTAAGCATTGTCAGGTTTGCAAGCTAATAATCGGTGTTTGCAGAAGCAAATTCCTTATGTTATAGTTCATACGTCGTCCATCTCGCATTTGGTTGTGATATTTTTCTTCCTTCCTTTTATCATTGTTTTAATAGATTGTTAAATATATTCGTTTTCTAAAAATGAAATGAAATTTATATGCAGAAATGCATGCAGAATAATATATATATATATATATATATATATATATATATATATATATATATATATATATATATATCATATTCATATTTAATATCCTACATCTAATATTTCGTCGACGGAAGTTCGATATGCTAATTGAAAACTAAAAAGTACAACAGAGTGTTACATAATACAATAAATCCCTCCAATCCTAATTCATATCCTAACAATACGAAGTAATTCCATGTACGGTTGGTAGGACTTCTTTGCTGTCCTGGAGTCCGTCTGACATGGTAACCATCCTCTTACCTATTTTTACCTATATATGTCAGAGCGCACACTACTGTGTTATGAGAGAGAGATCTGAATGAGATCGAACACAGTTCGATCGACTCCATTATATCACACATCGCACACAGGTGACTACGCATCTGTAGCCTACTTTGTTTGAAGTTGGCTACAAGTGTTTATGAATTGTAATATCGCACCTTCATTTCAAAACCGTTAAAAAACAAAAAAAAAACTAAATTTTACAGGAGAGCTAATTTATGATTTTTGCATTATTATTTACCTGTTAAGAAGAAAGTAATGAAACACATTATGAAATATTTCTGAGAAAATTTTTTTGTTAAATTATTGGTTTCTTTTTAAGGTGTGTAGTCATTTTCATTTATAATTTTCTATAATGAATTTTTATAATCTTTTTAATTCTTATAGTAACACTTTTGCATATATTTTTTTTAAAATTAGGATTGAATTAACTAAAGCTAGTGTAAAACAATGGTACTATATTAAAAATTGAATTCTGCCTATTATATGAACTGTTAAAATAAATTTCAGAAGTATTTTAGGCATAAGCCTATTTAAACATAATAATTCAAAGCAATATTTATTTAAAAAAAATTAAAATTGTACTTTTACGATAATTAAACCAACCAAACAAATGACAGGTAACAAATAGTAACGGTTTCGTCTTTATTATATATGTTGTATGTATGTATGTTTTAAATTTCAGGTTAGTGACGTTTTAATTTGACACCATTTACCAAAATATTGGGAAGTAAATAGACCTGTCAAATTAATTCTGTAGATTTTGCCGATTTAAGTAAGATGACGTCATTATTTCAATTCCGTGAAAATTTCGTTTAGTAACAGTTTCGAAATGAAGGTGCGATATAAAATTGCTACTTACGTTCAGGTGGACTGAAGTTAGTTTGTCAATTAAGTTTTATTGAAAGAAATATAAATTAAATGAGATATATCATATATTATACTACTTTGCAAATGTCAAAGTGTTGAGTAAACTGCATAACTTATGTCCTATATTCACCACATTAGGTAGGGGATACTGAAAGCAGACCTAATAACCTACCATCGGTAAAGCTATTCCTCATTACCGTTTGTTGTGTTTGAGTTTGGCATTACGAACAATACCGACATACATCGATCGCTAAAACCTCAACCGTTGATTAGCAGGGTCATAGGATGTGGTAAGCATTTTAACCAAAGGTTGTTTTATCGTAATAACACCTCACAACGCAATATTTCCGGGACAGGTAATGGCGAAATAATATGTAATGAGGAATCATCAACGATTTTCGACATTTAAAATGGCGATGTATTCAAACGGATGAAAATAAACTTTGTGTAAATAAAGTTTTTTACTTAGATAACATATTGTTTTAGATTCGGATTTATAACAAAAAATATGTAATTAGATGTATTAAAACTTATTGTCTGACAATAGAAAACAAGATAATAAATAAATATTGTAGTGTATGGTATTTAATAAGAAAACTTGTGATATTGCGGAAAATATTTCATTTCTATTTTTTTTCTTGCACGTTAGAAGTAACTCTAGCAATGTAAAAGAAGGGCGCAAAAAGGTGGGTTTTCGCAGAGGGTCCAACACATAAGTTACTCGACCCCTGGTCTCTCAAAAGATCGATACTGAGGTTTTCATAAATGTGTTCCCAAAATGTAATACATAGAATACTTTGTTGCAAAATTGTAGGTGTAACGTAAAGCACTTGAATTAAACATAAAGGCAACGGTGCTATTATGTAGTTAATAAAATCCTGTGGAAAAATTAAATTTAGAAAGTCACCTTTATTATTTTCATATTTTTTAAAACAACTACGACGATTCAATAAACTGTATCCAAACTGTTTAATTTAATGGGGACCGAAACCATTCCCGTGTTGTGATTTATAAAACTCGATGCAGAGCATTTGTTTAATTAATATTTATTATCTTTCGATCTTGTTAAAAGTTATTATAATACACGGGAATACTTTAAATGATATACATTTACTATATATTTCACTATATACCTACTCTAAAGATAAAAAACAGCGTGATCGGTTAAATAACCTGTCAGACTTTAGCACATGTGTAATAATAAAAGTAAAATGCTATTGAAAAGATAACCTCAAATCCTCTTGAATTCGTGTAATATATTATATAATTGACTGATTTTCCACGTGCTCGGCGGTGAAAGAAAACATCGTGAGGAAACCTGCATGTCTGAGAAATAAGAAAAAAAATTCGAAGACTGTAACTTTAACTTTAAATTTTGACTGATATGCTGTATCTAAACAGGGCTTGTGATATTGTGACCACTGACCCTTTTTTTTCAACCAAGATTCGGCTGGCTCCGGGGGAAAAAAGGGCGGTGCCTCACAATACCGACACCTCCCCCCGCAGCTCCACCACCACCGTATCAATTAACGGTGCGGCCCCGTCGGAGTTGCAAAGGATAGGGTGAGTGGCGCATCGCCATACCAGCACTTCTCTTACTCTGCGACTCAACCTCGACTGTAGCGGTAGGGGGTGAAAGCACTCCTCTCGCCGTAGCTCCATAACACACATCCGAAATGGGCTCGTCAAGCCCACTCGGACTGGCCTCTTCGAGTCGGCCCTACACCTCGGGCCAGCCATGTGGGTTCCTCTTATTTCACCACGGGTGATCTAGTATCTAGATGTTTGTGCTGTTAGTCTATGCGACTCTTACAGCTTCGTCTGAATCAGGGTCCGAATGAGTCATATCAATATAAAAATCAAATATTTAAAAATACATGATGACTAACCTTAAAATAGTTTATTATTTAAAATAAGAGTAAATTGTTAGTTTCAAGTTAGTGGTCTTTAGTATCATATACTATAGTTCATCATCATCATCATTACCACCCTTCACAAGTCCACTGCTGAACATAGGCCTCCCCCAAATAATGCCACAAAGCACGGTCCTGAGCTACTTGCATCCATCGACTTCCTGCATATCTTACCGGGTCGTCACTCCATCTAGTGGGGGGGTCGCCCTACACTACGCCTACCGGTACGAGGCTGCCACTCGAGAACCTTTCTCCCCCATCGGTTATCGGTTCTTCGAGCTATATGGCCGGCCCGTTTCCATTTCAGCTTACTAATCCGTTGGGCTATGTCGGTCACTCTGGTTTTACTGCGGATATCCTCATTTCTGAGTCTATCACGCAGAGAAACTCCGAGCATAGCCCACTCCATAGCTCGCTGAGCGACCTTGAGCGTCCTCATATGGCCAGCAGTGAAGGACCATGTCTCAGATCCGTAAGTCATCACTGGCAACACGCACTGGTGGTACAATCTAGTTTTTAGAGATTGAGGTGTACCTGACGAGAAGATATGTCGTAATTTCCCGAACGCTGCCCAGCCAAGTTGAATCCGTCGATTGACCTCTCGGTTGGCGTTGGACTTACCTAGTCGAACTATTTGTCCCAGGTAGACGTACTCGTCAACAACTTCGAGCATAGTGCTCCCAACAACTACCGGCATAGGTGTGACATGGACATTAAACATGATCTTTGTTTTGTCCATGTTCATTTTAAGACCTATCCGTTGGGAGGCACTATTGAGGTCATTGAGGATAGTGCTTAAGTCCTCCAGCAATTCTGCCATAAGGACTATATCGTCGGCAAATCGAAGGTGAGTGATGTACTCGCCATTGATGTCAATACCGTATCCTTTCCAGTCCAGTAGCTTGAAAACGTCTTCCAACGCACCGGTGAAGAGTTTCGGGGATATAACATCACCCTGTCTTATACTATAGTTGCTTACAAGTAAGTATGGTACGTGATACCTTGAATTTATATCGAAAGAATTTTCACTGCAGCGAGAGTTCGCTAGAAAGATGTCAGCAACTTTAATCAGTTTTTGATGACGATGCCCTATCGTAGCGCTATCGCAATTAAAAAATTTCTTTTACATTAATCTCATTGTTTTACGTTATATTTAAATATCTTCGTGGTAAAGCCATGCTGCAGTTATATTAGAAGTATAGTTGTAGCACGAATGGGTTGGTTCGACTGGGGAAAGACCACACTCTAACAGAATAATATACGAGTAGCTGGTGATCCAGACATACCTGTTATGTCGAAATCAAGATTAAGAAAAGCATTGAAGCATTTAAATTTTAAATACGCAAGTCGCAAACGTCGAAGTGCGCTAAAAGATCGCAAGGATATAGTACTATGGCGTCAAAAAATATTTGCATCAAATTAAACAATATAGAAGAGAATGCAGGTTTATATATTACCAGGATGAAACATGGGTAAACGAAGGCAATTATGTGGTAATTTACTTTTTATAACCTATTTTTCTTCAAAGTATTAGTCGGCAATCAAATTCTGTACTTATGTAATACTTAAATTAACTTTGTTAATAAATTTCTGTTGCCAAAATGAATGAATAAATCCATATTTATAAGTAATATTTTTGTTTTTATAGGTAATATGTTTGTAAGACGCAGGTACCAACGCTTAGTTTACTATCAGTTCAGTTCATCAGTCTGGTGAGAACGACGCCGAACTGATCGTCTAATTGGTTGACTAATGAACTGATGAGTCAGACTGATGGATATTCAAATTTCTTGCTGAAATGAGCGACGTAAAGTGCCATGTCGTCTCTAAAGAGAGCGATGTTGACAACTGGGTCCTACGGGATGTCAATCGTATAGAGTGCGAAGAGGAGCGGGGAGAGAACGGATCCCTAAGGGACTTCAGCCCTGAGTGGATGCTTGGAGGAGAAAGAAAGAACCATTTATTTGATAAGCACACTTTACACGCAATTTTTGAAATTTAAATATAAATTACAATGGACAAAGAACATGCATGCGCAGGTGTAAGATTGCTTACGCATTAAAAATTATTTAATAAGCAGAACATGCATGCATAATGTTAATTAATAATGAAACAAATAAAATTAAAAAAAGAATTTAACGATAAAATGTGACATCAAATAGGTCTCCAACTCAGCATAATGCTGCAGAGGCAGCGCTGGTTTTCAGTTGGAACCTTGTGACGTCACTGACGAGTCGGTGTGTGAACCTCGAATTACGTGTAAATACAACTTATAGAGGAGCCGTGGTAACTCAGATAGTTAGCGCTCGCTGTAAATTTCACAGTACGCGAGCAAACCGGGTTCGATCCCCACCGGCACCAATGAAATTGTTAATTGCAATTTTAAGTGCTCGGCGGTGAAGGAAAACATCGTGAGGAAACCTTCATGTCTGAGAAAAAATAGAAAAAAAATTTTTTTGAAGACATGTGAAGTTCGCCAACACGCATCGGGACAGCGTGGCGGACACTTCCTTGCCCTAATACCCTCTCAGAAATGAGAGGAGGCCTGTGCCCAGCGGTGGGACGTATATAGGCTGTAACTTTACTTTACTTTACTTTTACAACTTATAGACTAATAGTGATTAGGCAGTGGGTTAAAGAGTAGTGCTAACGAACACAGTTAACACAGACATACTGTATTAATATCAATATAAATGGTGTGTAGTACATACACTATACCTATACTTACATATAACATATTTGGTTCTATGGGGAAGACAAAGCAAAGTAGCAATAAAATTTATGATTTTAGTACATATATAATTTATATTCTGTACTCAAAGGAACACGCCATATAACGAGACCTCCTAGATTTTTTTTAGAAAATAAAAAGTAAGATTAAAAATAAATAAACAATAAATGATCATTCATCACATATGTAACAGAAATAAACAATAATCAATAATATTTGAACATGGTGTAAAACAGTATAAATATTATTACTATTTTGCGTTCTAAACGTAATTGTATAACGTATTTAGAACTTGTTGTGCTAAGTAATAGAACTTTAGTTTGTTTTTAGGAGGAGGAGGAGCAAGACCACTCTATACGTGCTTGACAAGGAAAGCTCTGGTGATGTAAGTGAGCCTATTGGGCACTTTAAATTTAAACAGCTTGTAAAGCAAGCCGCAGTGCCAGACTTTGACGAACGCTATGGCGACGTCGTCGGAGAAGAAGGCACCGGTGTTTCGGATTTCACCGTTACTCCTTGAGTGGAAGAAGTCCTCTAGGATGTATTATTATATAGTGTAGTAGTGTTACGGATTTGACCGTTACTCCTTGAGCGGAAGAAGTCCTCTAGGATGTATTATTATATAGTCTAGTATATAGTATTCCGTAAGGCGTTGGATCTAATTAGTGCACAAGTCTAAAACCGAACTGTTCGTCAGGAAGAACCTTGTTGGTAAGGACGTGTTAACGGAGGCGATTCAACATTGTACATCCGTAAACTTTCCCTAGTTTGCTGAGGAGACCAACGGGTCTGTACGCTAGGCTGCGTGGTTACCATGGTTTCGGGATTCCTCTGATTGCAAACTTGCTATTTTTGTCCTAACTTTGATTGTCCTAAATATTTTATTAAATTTTATGGCAATAGAAATCATAATCAAAAAACTATCAGCCACCCTGAGGTGAATATCCGACAATTAAAAAAACTTAAAATGGCTATTTCTCATATACTTTTTTGTGATGTGACAGTCTTTTAGAAGATGTGCGTCATGTTTGCGTTTTCAATATTTTGTCTATTATAGATGTATAACATAACATACATATCAGCAAATTGTTAGGAGCTTATAAGATTTACTTTGTCATATTTTAATACTTATGTATATTTTAGGTGTGTTTAATATATAAATAATTAAGTACAATTACCTGCCGTTATAGCTTTCAAAATTGTCAACCCATGAGTAAGATAGTTCTTGCGTAGTAGTCTCTAACTGTCAAGCCCAATAGGACGGCTGCTAAATAAACTGAGAGCCCACCTGATAATATAATCTTGAAAGCAATGGTTGAAGGCAAAATCATGCATAACGCAGAATCATGCTTAATAGCGGTCTTTAATATATTTTTATTTTACCTACTGTATACAATCTCTTAATGTTTTCTAGATATTTTTTACTTTTAACTGCAACACAATTTTACAACAATATTATAATGCACTAATAATAATAACAGAACTGATTACTCGTAATAAAAGTAAGTTAAATAGGAGTATTTATTAAAAAATAAACTCAGATGCTTCTTAATTATAAACTTCTCTTGGTTCAGGAATTTTCCGACTTGAGTAACTTAGTTCAATTTGACAAGAAGTTTGCAAAACAAGCCGATATTTATTTTGAATATGAGTTTAAATTAGGAATCAGGAAAGAACTTTCTATTAATTCAGAAACTTTAGACTCAAGTTTCTTTTATTTAATATGAATAAACAGTCGCCAAGTCTTTGCGGTCAGCCGCCGTATAGTCTACATCACCTGAAGATGTTTCGTGTAGAGGTGGAACACATGTCGTATTATCGTCGATTGTGTGCCTTTCCTAGAATAGTGGTGTTGGGAGTAGTGTTGTTGGGAGTAGTGGTGCTGGGATTAGTGGTGACCGGATTAGTGGTGACGGGATTAGTGCACGCAATTGAGGGAGGGCGGGAGGTGCTCTTCAAACTAGGTAAGACACATCATTTTATTTTATTGAGCGAATGGTTGCAAAGTAACTATTAATATCTTTATTATAATGGATTTCCGCAAAGTAACGCCTGATTCTGTTAATTATCAACAGAATAATGCTAATTTGTTTCGCATGACGATTGTAGAGAACCGCGGACGGTCCTCAGGGTCGATATCGTATCTGCATTTGATACTAAATCAAGGATAGATGTAGTTGTGTGTCTCAACATCCACTTTGTAGCACATAACCCTAACTTCAACTTAACATGGAGGGGGGTTAATGCATATTCTCCAATACAAAAATAGATTAATAGTCAACGAGTGAGTGACACCCTCATGGTCTGTTCGCAATTGCCCCGCAGGATTGAAAAAATAAAATATATTTTAAGCAGGATATTATAAACGGGAAAACAAAATATATTATGGACAGGAGGAACGCTTGTGAATTTTGATTATTTTGATAATCGAGGATAAATGTAAAAGTTTATGGGCCACAGTGTGCTCTATTATCATCCTAATTCTATAAAAAAGATAATTACACAAAAAATCTCAATGGTTTAATATAAATATTTGCATTTATCCTCATATTTACATAAAAGATTTCAAGACGTATAACTAAAACAATGGAAATATTTTTTTAAATAATTATACTTTGGGCACAAAACTTTGTAAATAAACAAAATTTATAATTAAATATGCCATCACTACCATTTCAATCCTTGCAAATCCTTCAAAACACAGTCCTAACGTATTCCAGCATGTTTTACAAAGTCTTCCCACAGTCAATTGGGGGGGAGGGGAGTGGGCGTTCACGACATTAAAATCTATAATAACATTCCTGAACTTACTATTATAAATACCATCTCTTACTTCCTTTCTTGTTATAAAACCATGCGTAATCTAAATGGTTCCGTGAAATATTTTTGTTCATTCGGTTTTCATTAAATAAACAAAGCCGGAAAGGGTTATTGTTTGGAATTTGATCCCACTCAAATATTAAACAATAACCATTTCTGGATTCTTAATTTGAAATGTCTATTGTTTTAGGAATCTGACAATGATTCAGTTTGTCAATCTGAAGATGCTTTGTACAACAGCGTATTTAAGCTTTCTGTAAGATTTGTATTAGGTTCAACATTTTGATCATAATTCTTATTTTTTGTTCTTGTCTATTAAATTGAAATTTTGAAGTACTACTCGAAAGAGCGATCCAATTAATATATAATTTAAAAATAATGTTTGAGTGAATTATTTCATGCGGCTCCGGGTGGCAGCTCATTATTACATGAATATTTTTAAATAGCTTTGATATATCGTCTATCGTTAATTAAACGTACAAAATATTTTATTTTAACATTTATAAAATAATGAATCAATTCGAGAACTAAATGATATTAGCTTTATAACTTGTTGTGATGTGGAATAACGTTTCCTTAAAATATTACGCCTGGCTGAATCGTGTCACGGACACACCATTTCTAAATAAGATTTTTAACAAGATGGCGCTCTCGCAATAATATAACAAGATTTCACCGTGTTCTCTTCATACTTGAAGACTTTTAGATTAAGTTTTGCATGCCATCATTTTAAATGAGCGTTATTTAAACTTTTCCTCTAGTCACTGGCCCATAAGCCAAACGCAGCAGGACAAGAGCTCTAATAAAAGGAACAAAATATATGTATTGTACAATGCCCGGGCTGAATGTCGCGTGTGATGCGTCAAAGGAATTATTAAATATTAGAACTTACTTTTATTTATTCGTATTTTTTTAAATAAAATAGTATAAATGTAGTACTCAAACATAAAACACTTGGGAAACTGTTTTAACTGACTTCAAAAAAAAAAATGATGAAGCTGCATGTTTTTTGTATATAGCGTTTTGAGTGAACTAAGAAATACCACAAACTGAAAGTATCCTAAAATGACGTAAAAATAGTTACGTTAATAACTTCATCGCCTAATATTCCACCTTAAGGGGTAATTTTCTTCTGAAGGATAACTTTATTAAAAAAAGAATCACATACATAAATCATGCAGCCGAATTGAGAACCTTCTGCATTTTTGAAGTTGGCTAAATTATGATCCAAACCGGAATTTAAGCCCAGAACCTGATGATCAGTTTAAACTAGGCAATCGAGCTTTTTTCTGCCAAGGAGTTTGTCTTGGTAGTTACTACCAATTTCTGCAGCCAAATAGCAGCACTTACACTGCTATACTTAAACACTTTTTGGAAATTCACAAGCTTGTTAAGACCAGAAAAGTATCTTTTGAACATTATGAAAAACATTTTTTGGTAAGTTTCTATGACCACATTATTGACCTAATAATAAAGTAGACTATAATTTCATAGCATTGTTTTAAATGAGCTTGTCATTTAGCTCGTGGAAACTGTACATGCGGTCGGAACTAAGTTCTACAAGACCCGCCGCAGTAGAACACAAAAACTCTCGGATCGCAATCTTAATCTAATGGCTGTTAGAAGAGAAATAAAGCTGCACTCTTAAGTAGATTTGATAGCTCGTAGCGAAGTGTAGAGTGACCCCCTAAAGACTAGTTGGAGTGACGATCTGGTGAAATATGCAGGAAGTCGATGGATGCAGATTGCTCAGGTCCGTGCTTTGTGACATACCCGGGAGGAGGGGAGGGCTATGTTCAGCAGTGGACTTGTGAAGGGTTGTGATGACGATGATGATCTAATAACATATTTATGAGTATAATGATTTCTTTTTAATTACATGTACTAACATGTAACAGAATAACACACCTTTCTTCCACACCGATAACCGATGGGAAAGAAAGGTTCTCGAGTGGCAGCCTCGTACCGGTAGGCGTAGTGTAGGGCGACCCCCCACTAGATGGAGTGACGATCTGGTAAGACATGCAGGAAGTCAATTGATGCAGGTGGCTCAGGACTGTGTTTTGTGGCGTTACCTGGGGGGAGGCCTATGTTCAGCAGTGGACTTGTGAAGGGCTGTAATGATGATGATGATGAATGATTAACATTTACCTGATATGATATTTGTCACACTTGCCACGCTCGACATGCGAATTACTAGATAATCTTACACGGTTATTCATCCAACGTTGACTGCCTCGTGCTTAACATATAGCCGTTGTTCCTGCGCCTTATCTCACTCCTGTCCTGTTTGCTTACCGTCCCATCGGACTATGAGAGTGAGAGAATACAAAGTGCACCTGTGCTTGCGTATACATTTGGACACTATAATTTTGTCGTAAGCCGTTTGCTAGTCTCTGTTGAGTCTGATCGCCTTGACTGAAATTCGTTCATTCAATTTAAACAAAGAATGCTACAGATACCCTAGAAACTCCTGAGATTAAGACGGAATGTCTCACAGCCTGTAATATTACAGGCTCCCTATACCCGTCAGACGGGCACTGCTGTCAGGCGAAAGAAATAAGTGATGGGTGTTATTTTCCCAGACGTGTTCCAGGCAGAAAAGAATTCCATTTCTACATTATTTGTACCAGTAAGTATAATATTGTTGTAATAAGACTTCAAAAGTTTTATTTCAAAAACTTTAGATAAAAATAGAGATAGTTTTAAAATCTATTTAAGCCATTATGAACCCAACTAAGTATATATTTATCAACCGAAAAATTGTATAACCTACTAGTACAATATTCATAGCATCACACTATTTTCTCCAAGGGGTTGAGCAGAGCTTTGGATTATATTTCTAAGTAACAATGATAAAAGCTTAGCTAGGTAATAGATATTTAGTAACGCTCTTGAAGTGCCACTAGACTTCGGCGTATAAGACGCGGGTTCAGTATAGTATAAATTACCAGGATATTATGAATTCCATAGTATTTGATTTGTGTGCCAAGGGTTTAATGGCGTGGTTCACCGCCTACAGCGTTAATCGTAGAGAAGAGGCGCTCGTGGTTAAGTAATAGCTGTGCGGTTCAATAGACAACATTACGCTGCACTTGCCGCGGTCAGTCCATGGGTGGGTGACCATTACCCTAATATACATGTATACATATAACGTACATTGAGAGAATAAAGAGTGCATATGTATCCTCAGACACTTGGTGCACTTTAATATCTCCTGCGTGTTTGGCTAGTGTCTGCTAATATCATTGTTTTTGAACTCATGCAGCTAAAATGATAATAGGTTTATTAGTACTTTATATTTTTCAGAGACAAATGAAAGAGAGAGTAGCCTCATAAACATATTGGCCTTTAAACAGTGCAATCTTATTTAAGTGATTCAAGCAAGTTTCCTTACTTAAATCATTAAGTTTACATTCATATTTAAGTCTTACGTTAAAATAAACTTCTATAATGTATTTATTAATTAATTATTAAATGTTTGTAATATTAAAAGTAACATTTAAAATATGAGAAATAAAGCAGCCATTATGTACTCCGTGTTTCCTTATAAAATTTAAGAGGTATTTACCTAATTAAATATCTACCTATTTATAATAGATTAATATTATATTAAATATTTTTTAAAAGTCATAGCTCTAAAATTCAATTTTCTGATCTGATTTTGAAATAAAAACCAACTTAACGTAGGTAGATGCTGCTTATTTTTGAGAAAATATTATTTGATATTTTTTAAATTATTTTAGAAAAAGTATCGGAGGGACTATACCTTAAATATAATAAATAAAGAGAAAGAGAGTAGATTGAGGAAGTCGTATCTCTGCCTACCCCTCTTAAGCTAGTTTTATATTTTAGAATATCGTGTTAAAAATTCATTTAATTTTTGAAGTTATTTAATTTCGCTATTTAAAGTTGAAAAACATAAAAATAAGTATTTTGTACATTCTAACTACCCATATATATGCAACAAATTGACTTGATGGCGGGTAGCCGCTTACTATGCACACAGTTCTCACTTCTCAGCTATCTAGCAGTTGGACCACAGCTCTTAGATTGATCGAAACATTTTTGCGGGCGTCTGCATAGCTACACGTATATGAATAGTAACAACTTTCCAATAATATTCTTACTTGCGGTCGGCAGGTCGGCTGCCGCAACGCATGAAGCGTATGCGCATGTGCCCCAAGTTTTCAAGGATGACAATACACTTGCATAATGATAACCGAGGACATATTGTCCACGGGACACAGCACTAACTTACCATCAGTAGTCTTCCATACTTCTACAAAAAATAAAACCAACTAACCGACTAGTTAACGAGCAGACAACTACAAACAAAGAAAGGATAAAACGCTACGCTACTAAACGGTACGCTTTTACCTAACAAACTAATAAAATGCCTATCTTTTTAAAATCCACTACTGAACTCAAAAATTGGGTTTATTGAGTCTCTTGAAAGTAAACTCAACAATAGATTATGTTCCTTTACCCAGTCCCACTATTCTAATCTAGTCTATAGTTTATAGTTTTAAATACCTAATCTAATATTTAAAACTAATCTTTGTGGGTGAAACAATTTAGCACTTCAAGTAAGTTTATTTTGAGATGAAAACTTTGTTCAGGATGACAAAGTAAGTAAATTGCATGCACCTGATGACCATGAATAATTTATACTGTTATCGTATTTGTTTATTAACGTATAAATTATCGGAGTAATAATTTTACTAGTAGGAATTTTACAGACTATGATTTTTAATAAGCCTTAAATAATAGATTTTTTTGAAATGACGCTTTCAAGAATTTTTATTTGATTTTACTTTTAGCTGGTCATAACTTTATACCTCACTTTACTCATTAAAAGCCGAAAATTCGAATTTCACACCTCCTGCACATATTTGCATAGTATAATCAATAATCTTATGATTCTCTGAAAAAGGCATCTGTCGTATACATACTCCTTGTCAATTTCATTGATGTTAAGTTATAAAAGATGTGTAGGGGATTTCTCTATTTAATGAGGAAAAGTAATTTCATGAATATCCTATTTTGAAACACTAAAAAACTTAAATAAATTACAGTACGGAACTTCTCCCGTTTATATTCGTATTTCGGATGAATCGGTTCTCGTATTGTTTACCGAGCTGGTTACTTTCCCTAAAATTCATTCCCTAATAATAAATAACGCGATTACCAGAAGACTTAACTCTAAAGTCTATTAATTCTTCAAAGTCAGATCTGTGATTCTTCTGTAGGTTTTGAAGATGTTCATGAGCTTACTTACTAATAACTTACTAATAATGTTTGTCCTCGTGCAATATATGTACGTAAATTACCTCCACGATTCAGGAGAAAACTCAAATGTAACGTTAAACGTTAACTTTTTAAAGAAAGGAAAATTTGATAAAAAAAGTTTGCAATCCTCACGCCGCCACTGAAGTTGTTACTCACAAATTTTAGTATCACTAATACCTTTCAAGTTAAAGAAAAATATGATATATCTCTTTATTACGTACTTTGTGAAATCGGCCTATTTTAACAAGAAAATAGGACGATATTATAAAAGCAATGAAGATATTCGTTACCGAATTATGTAATAACATCCACGAAAATAGGTAAATGATTTTTCGAAAGGCTAGAATCTTTTAACTGTATTTTATTACTGATTAGATAATTTTATTCGTAATACTGACCAAATTTCGGTTCAATACTTGCGAAAAAATTACTTAGCTATATAGCTATAATAAGCTAAGCTTAGATAAAATAAACTATTAGTATGGAGATAAATAGAATATGATTACCTCTTTTAACATTACTACTAATTCCGTTAACCACTCTAAGTAAGTTTAAAAGTGCTTTTGCTAAGAATAGTTCACCACAGTAGTCAAATCGCGAATTAGACCCCACGACTCTCCCAATTTGCAGTTCGCTCCCTACTTGACTGCTGTCGCCTCTGTAGCCTAGTGGTGCGGTGTGTAGATGAACTTAGTTTCATCGGGTATTCGTTTTCAGTCAATCACGAACTATGTATAATTAAAACTTATGAAAGCTGTGCCATTAAAAATAATAACAAGTAGTTGTAGGGAAAAGGACGCAATCATCGTGTTTTCATAAGTTTTTTGACTGGTTATATACAGTGTTAAAATATCTATATAGTATGCTTAGTAAACATTCCTATCGCATAGTATAACGTAATTACGATGTTAATTAATAATGGGCTCTGTATTTGAGGAAAACACGACATTCTCCCCTTATATTTCATACTCTTAATGTGATACTAGTGACATAACTATTTTATTTGCATCTTGTTTATACATATAATAAATATGAGGAAAAATTGTATGTTCACGATCTACAAAATAACTACTGGACGGATTTCTATAAAATTTAGTAAGTATCGTACAACACGATTATAATTTTAGTTGCCTATTTATGTCTTCCAAAAATCATCCAAATCTCAGGTCTGTATTTAAGTAACTGCATAATATTCTAACTATGTCAGATTTTAGTCATCTTTTGAAAAATGTCATATCTGACAGGCGGATGGTGAATCCAAAGGAAAGTGTTCCATTTTGCTAATTTTCCCACGGAATGCTAATGATCTTGGCAAAGCAAAGCGCTAACGCAAGCAAAACCGCGGGAATATTTCTATAAATATATATATATATATATATATATATATATATATATATATATATATATATATATATATATATATATATATAATACATAAACTACGATTAATTTTCGTAGAATTTCTATTATAACATATACTCAGTAATCAATGATTCGGTGATTTTTATAGAAAATGGAACACTTTCCTTTGGTTTCCCACGGAATGCTAATGATGTTGGCAAAGCAAAGCGCTAACGCAAGCAAAACCGCGGGAATATTTCTATATATATATATATATATATATATATATATATATATATATATATATATATATATATATATATATATTAATACATAAACTACGATTAATTTTCGTAGAATTTCTATTATAACATATACTCAGTAATCAATGATTCGGTGATTTTTATAGAAAATGGAACACTTTCCTTTGATTTCCCACGGAATGCTAATGATGTTGGCAATGCAAAGCGCTAACGCAAGCAAAACCGCGGGAATATTTCTATAAAAATCACCGAATCATTGATTACTGAGTATATGTTATAATAGAAATTCTACGAAAATTAATCGTAGTTTATGTATTAATATATATATATATATATATATATATATATATATATATATATATATATATATATATATATATATCCCAATTCCGAATATTTATTTCGCTTATCCTATAAATTGGCATAATATAACATGGTAATAATTCCATTAATTCCATCTTTAATCTTCCTGCTTGCGTTTTAGATCGCTCCACTCATCATTCCAACATGTAGGAGGAGTGTACTTGTTGCTATGAAGCTGTCGTTAGCGAAGCTTTCTTTGCAATCGGTAGCCGAAACTAATACCTGTCACATTTAAAGTAATAATAGAACAGTTTACAGAAAAGTAATCTACATAAATCTTTTCCTACTATTATTAAGAATTCCTGTTTTTCATAAGACTTCGATAATTTCTATTATCAAGTAAAAATTTTCATATAATAAATTACATTGTCATGGTTATCTAAGAAAAGAATAATATTTTTATTACTACTTAAAAAGTAGGGCAGGTACAATAAGTCCTTTGTTGGAGTACTAATTACTGAAAGTGAGTCAGGGATGCATCTCCAAGTACTTGAGCTTATTCATTGAAATACATTCATATAAATAACTCCTCACGTTCTTTTGAATAAAAAAATGCACTATGAAAATGAGTAGCGGAATTAATAATAATTTTTTATATACTAGGTATGTCGTCACCCGTAAGTAGCCGTGTTAGCTCAGATGGTTAGCGCTCGTTGTAAATTTCACAATACGCAAGCAAACCGGGTTCGATCCCCGCCGGCACCAATGAAATTGTTAATTGCAGTTTTAAGTGCTGATTTACCCCGTACTTGGCGGTAAAAGAAAACGTCGTGAGAAAACCTGCATGTCTGATGAATAAGAAAAAAAATATTTCGAAGACATGTGAAGTTTGCCAACACGCATTGGGGCAGCGCGTGCTATTACTTGCACTAAAACCCTCTCAGAAATGAGAGGAGGCCTGTGTCCAGAAGTGGGACGTATATAGGCTGTAACTTTAACTTTTATGCCGTCACAGTTTTAGATATTTCAAAACTATTTTTGCCGTTGTATTCTTACCTATGTCATAACTCATTTCAAACCCTACATTGAGCACAAGCTGATCATCGCAACTGACATCAAACCTCTGAATTGTGGAAATTTATTTCACCCATTAAGTAGGGTTTGTTTTGACATTTTAGTTTTTCTGTGTCCACTGTGATTAAGTAATAAAATTCGTCTAATTACAGAATTATGAATACATCTACTGCTGAATGTCCGTAGACCTCTCCCATAACTTACAAGAAAAAGGGCATTGAGCCCCCAGGCATTTACGCCTTACTGTTCATCAGTGTTTTTAATGATTGTTTTAAAAATGATTACCAGTATAAGGATGCTTCTTTATATAGAATAAGGGTGACAAACGAGCACATAATTCACCTTATAGTTAGGTCCCCATAGACATTTACATCTATCCTCGATTAAGAATCATAGTGCAGATGTGTTGCCTCCGCTGAGAGCTAAGAAGGAATTCCTCGTTTCCAGTGAAAAAGGTATCCGGTTCACTATATTCATCATATACCACACAATAACATTAAGCTGCTGTTTCACGCTGATAGGCTGAGAAGGCATGGTTCTTCCCTGGTCGAGCCGACACATTCGCGTTACAAATATAATATAGCTACAGCATGACTCTACTACGTATAAAACATATATAGCTACTATTACCTGCAGTCTGTACTACATTTTCAGTCCATTACCGTTTCGGCACTGGATTGAATGATATGCTCAGCCCGCGATTGATTTATCAGGCCCCTCAGTGGATGGCGTTTCAACTTTCGTATTGTCGTTCTTTTCTTGCAAAAAGAAAACCTTTTGACCGAATCAATGTCTTTCTCGTAAGACGTTTCATCGTGAGACGAAATAAAAAATCATATTTTCATTTCATTTTCATTATATATATATATATATATATATATATATATATATATATATATATATATATGCATATAATACTAACCAAGAAAAATGTAATGAATCAAGTAACTAGGACATTTAGTGAATATAATTAAAAACTAGGTTAGTATATTTTTAATCACAATATATAAATTAAAAACATTTATTATAACTTAAATTTAAGCATTTTCAGAAAATTGCTTGTTCGGGAGGCAAGTATTTTCTTAAATAAATACACGAAAACCTTTGAGATATTAAATGTAATTTGATTATACAAACTACTTATTCCTTTTTTAAATTGTTCTTTGTTGTTTTTTTTTAATTATTAAGTATTTTACAACGTCAAAGTAAAATATGATTCTTTCTGTACACTCTTGTGTGTTGCTATTATGAATCTAAAAATTTACGTAAAATTTTAAAACTTTCACTTAAATTAGTTTATTGTAGTGCAAGTATATGAACTGTGCCAAAATAAAGTGTTTCTTATTTACTTTCTTACTTTTACATAATTTATCAACCCATAAAAGTCCATTACTAGATATTTGGATCTTCTATTATAGGAACCGGCTACGCCATGTAGTGTCTAGGATGGCAAATATCTGATACTGTGGTTGGGTAAATTTGTTTATACGGATTTGATCGCGTTTAATTAAGTTATTTTTAATTCCCGACGTTTCGAATGCTTTATAGCACGCGTGGGGGGGGGGGTATAATGAGATGTTTGACGTCCCAATGTCATAGTTGCTTCAGTTCAGTTTTTTTAAATTCATTTTTGGGCCGATCCACATAGAACGATTTTACGGTATCTTTAATTTAATTTTATTTATTATAGGATCCAAAGCAGATGGCAGCACCCATCCATCTTCTCAATTGAAATTAGGATGTTTTTTTTTAATTTTAATAGCCTTGCGTACAATCTTTGGTAGGAATCGGTGTTTTTTCGAGGATTTGTGGTTTATCAAATCTGATGTAATGGTGAGCATGATCTTAAACATATTCACAGACTGCAGACTTCCTGAAGCGTCGGTGCTTCACGTCAGCCATAAATGTTCTTTCACGCGGATTTTTAAAGATCTTTTGGTTTGTTTTATGTAAATTCACAATCTAGCTTGTACACTCCTGCCATGATGCTGTAAAGAACCCGAAACTTCTTGAATTAAAAATAAGTTAAAAAGATAAAACCTGTATAATTAGTTTTATTTAATGTGTAAGTGTTCGCGATAATATAAGAAATCATGATGGTACTCTTGTTGCCAACCCGCCTGCCAAATGAGGCAAATAAGAAAAATTCTTCCTAAAATCCTTTCACTTAGGTACGATTTTTCAATCATAAATAAAAGTTTTATTCATGAGCTAAATACAACATAATTCAATAAGTATTACAATTGTATAAATAAAATATTTTGGTCAATTGTTTCACATTTATATTCAGTACGATTGTAATTTACTTGATAGATAAATGTTCTGATTATTGAATAATCAGCTCTTAGTCATTATTAATATCCATAACCACTATAGTCATTTATTTGGCGAGGTTACTTTTTTAAGTGGTTATACCGGTAACTTATCTAACACCTAATTAGGTCTATAAAGTGAAAAATAAAAACTTCAAAGAAATGAGAATCTAAATTTAGGGCCGGTTTTAAAAGGTCCTGACAAAATATCTAAATTACCAATAGAATGAAATTATTTAGTTAATTTGCAGTTTGTTTGTCTATATTCAATGGTCATTTATCGCACTAACAAATTCTTTTAAATCTCGCATCAGAGTAATGTAATCGAGCCAGGATATGATAATCCTCATTTTCTTTTTTCATTCAAAACCACCGCCGCAGTTGCCCGATCAACAATTCTATCAAAAATATCCATGATAATAATACCTAACGTTGTATTAAACGCGAATGACCAAACTTCAGCACGTCAAGCAATTATTGCACGACAATAAGCTTCAGGTCCCACGCCTACGTCACAGTGGCCTACTGAAACCGGCCACAATGAAGCCTGCGCCTGTTGTACTGCCATATGTCTGAGGCGTCGATTAGCTACAATTCAAAGCAGGCTTTCATTAGAATAAGCCGTCAAGAAAATTAGTCAGTTCTTACCATCCGTTAAATAAAGCAACCAAAAAAAAAGATGGAAAAAAGAAAAAGCCATTAACCGGGAAATGTAGATGTTATAGGCCACACACACACGGGTTCAGTAATTACCACTCTACAATATGCAGGAATGAATGAGTGGTCTCTCTTACATAGGACTAACAAAAAGATCCATAAAAACTCGCGTAAAAGAACATATTGCTGATATGAAGCATCGACGCTCTGGGAAGTCTGCAGTATGTCAACATGTTCAGGATCGTCCCAACCAACACCCCAAGCAACTAAGGATGATTTGCGAGGCAATTAAAATTAATAAAACATTCTAATGTCAATGGACAAGATGGCTGTATGCTATCATCCATTCGGGTACCCGTAATTTATAAAATTAAAATCAAGCTCAAGCATACTGCAAGACTTCAAGATATTCGAAGCTTCTTCTAGGTAGATCGGATGAAAATTTTATATTTAAAAGGTGAAGCTTGCCTTCGTTAACTATAATATTATCGGGACCTCAAACACCTAGTGGGATAAATTCGTATAAAGGGTTTTATTATGAAACTAATTTTATAAACTCTTTTTACGAAAACTTACTTTTTGAGAAAAATATACTTAATATATTAAAAGTAAGAAAAACAATTTCAAGAGAGTATATCTATATCCAATAACCTAAGTAAGATGACATCCTGGGCACCATCACCCCATAGTTAGTAGTTGCTACTGTCATTTAAAATTGTGAGTTCACAGGAATGGCTTTCCGGATAGTTATAATAATATGCTTTACCCTACTACCCTTAAATTTCGCTTCAGTTATCTTAGCTGTAGCCTTTTGAATTTTATTGTATATTTAAAACAAAGGATTTAAAAGTAATCCTCTTTGTTTAGCAGATGTAATCCTAGGAAAATCCTAAATAGAACAATAAAAGATATTTAAATTATTTTCAATTTATATGGAATGATTCCTCTTTACAGTTATTTTAAAGAGTAAGAAGAGAATACATCAACTAGCCAGAATCTTACTTTTGAAAAGCGTTACATCTCATTACGGTTACATTGCAACATCAAAAACCTAAAAACAAGACACTTGTGCGTCCGTGCATAAAAACAAAAGAACTATTTAACGTAGCTGGAGTTCTACAGTAAAAGAAGTACTCACACTTTCTCAAGTGTTAAACTGTAACTTACAGTCAAAGTGCAACGACAGTTAGAAATTAATTCTGACTTACTGCGTGCAGAGGGATAAGCAATCTGTGCTGTACATCGAACTGATGCTGTAATATATTTTGAACTCAGAATGAAAAAATTCAAACTACTGACTAAGTATAACGTTAAATGAGACTATGTGTTAAAAAAATAAGAAGGTTTTTAAAGTGTTATATGTTATATATAGCAAAATTCATGGACATGCATCGAATCTATTATGCTACTCATATTCGGTTATTTAGACTTATTATTAAAAATAAAAATAAAAAATAGATTTGAATTAAAGTAATTCACATAATTTATCGCGTTCAATTTCAATTTATTTAGGTTCAGCACCCTAATTTTTACCCTAAAGTCACGGGTTGTGAAGTTTCCACACTTTTAACAAATAAAAATTGTAAACGTTACATATTGTCTCATGACAGGATTTCTCTGCCCGCTACTTATTACATATTAGCGTGGGTCCACATTTGATTATCTTGGTGAATGGTATCTCTGGAGTGATGCGCCTTTGCAATATCACAGTTTAAAGACAAATAATACTGTATTTAATACGTTCCTTTTATAGTTCTTTTTATCACCAAAGGGGATAAGAGTAAAAAATCGCCACTGCATGCTTTTTAAATCACTTTAAATGTTTGGACGTGGAAAACATACTCCAGGATCAGTAAGAAAAAATCGTAGCGAATAGATATAAAGAACGTTACGCCGATACGCGGAGATGATTGGACGCGTTTTTGACACAGTATGACTAGTTACACGAATGGTCCAAATGCCTGATCACTACGCCTGATCAAGATACATTAATATGATCAAATATGTATCCAGATTTAGGCCAACAAAACGTTAAAGTTACTCTCAAAAGGAGGCATGTGTTCAAACATTACATTGAGCACGAGCAGATCATTGCATCGGACATCAATATTTTGTTTTGACATTTTAGTTTTTCTGTGCCCAATGTGAGCTCACAGTAAGTAATAAAATTCGTCTACGTACAGAATTATGAATACATTATGTCCATAATTATAGACCATTACAGATCTACTACTGAATGTATGTAGATCTCTCCCATAACTTACAATAAAACAGGAACTTGAGCCCTCATGAGCCGTGTTAGCTCGGATGGTTAATGCTCGCTGTAATGTAATTTCAGTTGCGAGTATCCCAGGTTCGATCCCCGCCGATGAATGAAATTGTTAATTGCTCGGCGGTGAAGGAAAACATCGTGAGGAAACCTGTATGTACCTGAAAAAAATATTTCGAAGACATGTGAAGTTCGCCAATATGCATTGGGACAGCGGACACTTCCTTGCCCCAAAACCCTCTCAAAAATGAGGAGAGTCTTGTGCCCAGCAGTGGGACGTATATAGGCTGTAACTTTTTTAACTTTTTGAGCCCCCAGCCCATTTAAGCCTTACTGTCTCATCAGTGTTTCTAATGATTGTTTTAAAAATGATAACCCGTATGAGGATGCTTCTTTACATAGAATAAGGGTTACAAACGAGCAAACAATCCACCTTATAGTTAAGACCCCATAGACATTTATATGAGGATACTTCTTAACATAGAATAAGGTTACAAACACAAACAATCCACCTTAGTAGACCCCATAGACATTTACATCTAATGTGTTGCTACCCCTGAGGGCAAATATAGAATGCCTCGTTTCCGGTCAAAAAGGTATCTGGTTCACTATATTCACCATACAACACACAACAATATGTGGTAGAGCAATGCTGCAGTTATATTTGTAGTATAGTTGTAGCACGAATGGGTCGGCTCGACCGGGGAAGGACCACGCTATCACAGAATACCAGCGTAAAATAGTAGTTAAATGCTGCTGTGTTTCGTATGGTGAGTGTAGAGAACCGGACACCCTTTTTACTGGAAACGAGGCATTCCATCTTAGTTCTCACGGGTGACAACGAATTTGCATTTTGATTTGTAATCTAGGATAGATGTAGGTGTGTATGGACCGCAGCAACCACTTACCATCAGGTGGCTTGTGTGCTCGTTTGTCACACTATACTATAACAAAAAGAAAAGCATTAATCTGCTGTCTTACGCAGCTAATCCGAGTAAGCATGGTTCTTCCCGGTCGAGCCGACCCATTCGTAGGCTGCAGCATGACTCTACTACGTATAAAACATATATAGCTACTATTACCAGCAGTCTGTACTATATTTTCAGTCCATTACCGTTTCGGCATACTGATATGCTCGGCCCGAGATCGATTTATTAGATCCCTCAGTGGATGGCCTTTCAACTTTCGTATTCTCGTTCTTTTCTTACAAAAACATTTATGCTGCTTACTTTCGACTGAATCAATGTCTTTCTCACTACATGGTGAGACGAAATTAAAAATCATATTTTTCAGTATTATATATATTAGCGGTACATAATACTAAATAAGAAAAATGTATTGAATCAAGTAACTAGGACATTTTTTGAATATCACTAAAAACTAGGTTAGTATATTTTTAATCACAATATATAAATTAAAAATATTTATTATATTTAAGCATTTTCAGAAATCGGCTTGTTCGGAAGGCAAGTATTTTCTTATATTAAATACACGAAACCTTTGAGACAAACTACTAATTCCTTGTTTAAATTGTTCTTTGTTGTGATTCTTTAATTATTAAGTATTTTACGACGTCAAAGTAAAATATGATTCATTCTGTTCGCTCTTGTGTGTTGCTATTACGAATCTAAAAATATTTCAGTAAAAAATTACGTAAAATTTTAAAAGTTTCACTTAAATTAGTATATTGTAGTGCACGTATATGAACTGTGCCAAAATAAAGTGTTTCTTTTTTACTTTCTTACATTTACATAATTTCCGTAAACCCATAAAAGTCCATTACTGGAACCGGCTACGCAGTGTAGTATCTAGGATGGCAAATACCTGATACTGTGGTTGAGTAATATTGTTTATACGGATTTGATCGCGTTTAATGAACTTGTTTTTAGTTCTCGACACTCAAACGTCACGGGGGGAATGAGATATTTGACGTCCCAATATCATAGTTCAGTTCAGTTTTTTTTTTAATTAATTTTTGGTCCGATCTACGTAGAACGATTTTACGGTATCTTGAAGTATTGCAGATATATGCTTGTGTTTGGATTTAATTTTATTACTCATAGGATCCAAAGCAGATGGCAGCACCTATCCATCTTCTCCATTGAAATTAGGATATTTTTTAATTTCAATAGCCTTGCGTACCAGTCTTGAGTAATCAGTGGTTTTTGCAAGGATTTGTGGTTTACCTAATCTGATGTAATAGTGGGGATGATCTTGATCATATTCACAAACTGCAGACTTCCTGAAGCGTCGGTGCTTCATGTCAGCTATATGTACTTTCACGCGGGTTTTTATAAATCTTTTTGTTTGTCCTATGTAAAAGAGATCACATTAACAATCTAGCTTGTACACTCCTGCCATGGGTACTGTAAAGCATCCGAAACTTCTTGAATTAAAAATAAGTTAATTAAACGCGATAAAATCCGTATAAATATTTTTATTCAATGTGTAAGTGTTCGCATAAATATAAGAAATCATTATTATATTGTTGTTGCCAACCCGTCTGCCAAACGAGGCAAATAAAGAAAATTCTTCTTAAAATATCTTAACTTTTTCAATCATCAGTAAAAGTTATATTCATGAGCTAAATACAACATAAATCAATAAGCATTACAATTATATGAATAAATATTTTGTTCAATTATTTCACATTTATATTCAGTCCGATTATAATTTACTTGATAAATAACTATTCTCACATCAGCTCTTACTCATTATTAATATCTATAGTCACTACAGTCATTTATTTGGCCATGACATTTAGGTACAATAAAATGTTCCGAGATTACTTTTATACGAGGTTATACCTAACACCTAACGAGGTATATGAAGCGAAAAATCAAAACCTTCAAAAAATTTAATCTAAATTGAGGGCTGGTTTTAAAACATCGTAATAAAATTACCAACTGAATGAAATTATTTAGTTCATTAATCTAATAAAATAAACGCTAGCTGGTTCAACACTGATTTTTATTACATTTTGAAGGTACATTGTAAACACAAAATATTAATCTACCTACAATATACTACTATTAACAGTTTGGTTGTCTATTTTCAATTATTGTCATTTATCGCACTAGAAAATTATTTTAAATCTCGCATCAGAGTTATGTGATCGAGCCAAGGCATGACAATCCTCATTTACTTTTTTCATTACCCATTTCAGAAACCACCTCCTCATTTGCCTGATTAAAAATTTTATCAAAAATATCCATAACAATAATATCTAACTTTGTATGAAATGCGCATAACCAAACTTCAGCACGTCAAGCAAGCTCACCTTAGTTAACTATGATATAATCAGGACCTCAAACATCTAATCTGATGAATTCGTATAAAGGCTTTTATTATAAAACTAATTTTATAATATGACATTTCTTTGCCGAATCTTCAGGGTAAAAGTTCCACTTGTGAAGAATTTTTTTAAGGAAAAAATACTTAATATAATAAAAGTAACAAAAAAAATTTCAAGAGAGTCATCATTCATCGTTACAGCCCTTCACGAGTCCACCGCTGAACATGGGCCTCCCCCAAGTAATGACACAAAGCACGGTCCTGAGCCACCTGCATCCATCGACTTCCTACATATCTTACCAGGTCATCATTCCATTTAGTGAGGTGTCGCCCTACACTATGCCTACCGGTACGAGGCTGCTACTCGAGAAACTTTTTTCCCCATCGGTTTTCGTTTTTTCGAGCTATATGGGCGGCCCATTGCCACTTTAGCTTACTAATACGTTGGTCTATGTCGGTAACTCTGGCTCGACTGCGGATATCCTCATTTCTGAGTTGATCACGCAGAGAAACCCCGAGCATAGCCCTCACCATAGCTCGCTGAGCGACCATGAGCGTCCTCATACGGCCAGCAGTGAAAGACCACGTCTCAGTTCCATAGGTCATGACTGGCAACACGCACTGGTTGTACAAACTAGTTTTTAGAGTTTGAGGTATATATGACGAGAAGATGTGTGTTCATCTTTAGATCTGTCCATTGGGAGACACCATTGTGGTCATTTTCGGAAACCGGCTGGAAGACGTCGAGTCTGCGAGCAAGACGATTCGTAATGACTCTTAAAAACAGCACGTAAATAGGGCTCAGAAGGGAAATCGGTGTGTAGTTCTTCAAGAGACCGTTGTTGATTTCTTAAAGAACAGACCACCGCACTTCTGCTCCACGCCTCCGGAGTAGAGCCACCATGGAGGACGGAATTGAAGAGCTTTTGAAAGACTTCAAGTACCGGTGTTCCACCCACTTTCAGAAGCTCCGCTGTAAATGCAAATACGCTCTACACCGAAAAAACCTCTCTCCACTCATCCCATCCCTCTCCTTTCTTGGCTCTTTCTGGCAGACAGATCTCTGGCAAAGACTTTGGAGCTCTGGTTCCGCCCGATCACTTCTTTAATACGAGCGGTATTAACGTTGCGTACGTCTCGCCGCGTACATTTGGAGATCGGTCTGTTCAGTTGCTTGTATGCTTTCAAATCTGTTGACGATTGCAGCCTCATCTATCGTCTAACAGCCATGAGATTAAGAGTGTGATCGGAGAGTTTTTGTGTTCTTCTGCGGCGGGTCTTGCAGAACTTAGCTCCAACCGCATGGACAGTTTCCACGAGCTTGTCATTCATACCGTCCACTGCATTGCAATCTTCTTGGCACTGAAAGCGGTTTTGTAACTCAAGTTGAAAGGGTTTTGGATTAGAGCTCGAGGGGGACGCAGAAAGTAATTCAAGAGAGTAATGACCAATAATTTAGGTAAGATTATCTAACCACTGCATTGTTAGTAGTTGCTACGGTTATTTAACGTTGTGAGTTCACAGGAATGGTTTTCCGGATAGTTATAATAATAGGCTTTACCCTATTACCCATAAACTTCTCTTCGGTTAACTTAGCTGTGGCTTTTTGAATTTTATTGTACATTTAAAACATCGGATTTAAAAGTAATCCTCTTTGTTTAGCGGATGTAATCCTAGGAAAATTCTAAATAGAACAATAAAAGAAATTTAAATTATTTTCATTGTATATGGAATGATTTTTCTTTACGGTTATTTTAAAGAGTAAGGAGAAAATACATCAACTAGCCAGAATCTTACTTTTGAAAAGCGTTATAACTCATTACGGTTACATTGCAACATCAAAAACCTAAAAACGAGGCACTTGTGCGTCCGTGCATAAAACAAAAGAATGACACGCCTGAAACATTTAAAGTAGATGGAGTTTTACAGTCAAAGAAGTACTCACACTTTCTTAAGTGTTAAACTGTAACTTACAGTCAAAGTGCAAGGACAGTTAGAAATTAATTCTGACTTACTGCATGCAGAGGGATAAGCAATCTGTGCTGTACATCGAATTTACTTTTAGATAATTGTTTATATTTACTCTATCTTGATAGAGATAAATTACTAAAAAAATATCGACAATGTTTTTGAACAAAGAAAATTTCCAAAAACTTCGACAATACCAGAGGAAAGGTGTTATATTATATAGGTATTTTTCAATATATAATTATGAAAGTATATCGTTTTTCAATTATATAGTTTATTTTGGAAAATACAGAATAATTGTTATTAATTAGTTATTTTCAAAGGAAAAAAAATAATAATGTAAAAAAATATATAATTCACATATTCGTATCTAATTTTAAATTAGTTGTCGTTTTTGTTGTAATTGTGGTTGTCGTCGGCTATTCGCTAAAATATTTTTTAAATATTGTTCGTTTTATTTTTGCTTAGGAATTCATCTGATTAAGTGATAAAAATTATATCGCTCACGAGCTGAGAGAGAATAAGTCCCTCTCTCGTTGTATGTCGATGTAAGTAACTTCTCTCACGTGTAGAGCCAATCAACTGCTGTATTATTGCGTCAGCATGAACGGCTCGATCGGAAAAAATTACGCTCACGCACAAGCACCATGATTAGTGACGAAAACGGGAGACCCTTCTTGCAAGTAACGACGCAGTCCACCTTAGTCTAATTTTTATTTGAGGATAGTTCACCACACACTTACTTGTGTAAAAACTGTTACATTAAAATATAAGGCATTTAATTGTGTTCAGTTCAAAATCAGGTACAGTACAAAAGATAATATTTCGGAGAATAGACTTAAAATTGTAATGCCATCTTGAACAAAGTCATAGTTCATTATCCTTCCTTTCATTCGGACTTCAAGAGCTACGTTTTAATGTGCTTTTGAACTGCAATTTTTACAAACTTTTACACTTTCTATTGTCTTTCTAATGTATAATATTTCAAACTCAGAACGATAAATCAAATTACTGACTAATTATAACGTTAAATGAGACTATTTGTTAAAAAAATAAGAAGGTTTTTAAAGCATTACGTGTTATACACAGCAAAATTGAAGTCATGGACATGCATTGAATCTATTATGCTACTCATATTCAGTTATTTAGTCTTATTCATAAAAAAATAGATTTGAATGAAAGTAATTTCGAATAGTTTATCGCATTTAATTTTAACTTATTTAGGATCAGCACCCTTATTTTTACCCTAAGGTCACGGGGTGTCAAGGTTCCACACCTTTAACAATTATCAAAGTAAACGTTTACTGAATATTATGAACACTTGTCTCTTGTCAGGATTTCTGCCCGCCACATTAGCCTAGGTCCACATTTGATTATCTTGGTCAATAGTATCTCGGTCATATGTACCATGGTCGCTGGTTTGCTCGTAATATACGATTAAGTGATACGCCTTTCTAATATCACAGTTTAAAGACAAATACTATTGTATCTAGTACGTTCCTTTTATAGTTCCTTCTATCACCAAAGGGGATAAGAGTGAAAACTCACCATTGCACGCTTTTTAAATCACTTTAAATGTTTGGACGTGGACAACATACTCTAGGATGAGTAAGAAAAATTCTTAGCGAACAGATATAAAGAACGTTATGCCGATACGCGGACATGATTGGACTCGTTTTTGACACAATGTGGCTAGTTATACGATATGGTCCAAATGCCTGATCAATACTACGCCTGATCAAGAAACATCAATATGATGCATGAGTGTTTAAGCAAGCATAAGCGCACCCTAAAAAGAGAAGAAATATAGACATTACAAATTAAAATTTTTGAAAAAGAAATATCGTCTCTCACTGAAAAATGGTAAACACGTCAGCCGTTATTATATATATTTTCAGTAACACACGTTATCTAAATCAAAAGACTTTCCAAACCAACCGTTTCTTCAAAGAATTAAAGCGTGGTGGGATAGCTTCCGCGAGGTACATAAACATTTTACGAGACGTTTTTTACGAAGTTTTTCTTTTCTTGTGTTTAGTAATAACATATTTACGTACCATAACGTATTTTCACGTATTATCAATATTTCTTATCAATCAATAAAATATCAATATTTATGATTATTCGGATTAGTCGGATTAGTAAGCTGAAATGGCAATGGGCCGGCCATATAGCTCGAAGAACCGATAACCCATGGGGAGAAAAGGTTCTCCAGTGGCAGCCTCGTACCGGTAAGCCTGGTGTAGGGCGACCCCCCACTAGATGGAGTGACGACCTGGTAAGATATGCAGAAAAATTCGATGGATGCAGGTGGCTTAGGACCGTGCTTTGTGGCATTACTTGGTAAGGCCTATGTTCAGCAGTGGACTTGTGAAGGGCTGTAATGTTGATGATGATGATGATCAATATGTCACGTATTAGTAATATATATTAGAAAATCGATCGCTTAACGAGATATTTATTGGTTTGCGTCTTACATTACCATTCGCTCTGACCTAATCCTTTTTACATGGGTTAATGCCTAGATTATGGTGGATATTTTACGTATAAAAAATAAGTGGAGTATAGTTTCCGGTATTGGTATTTATGGTATTTGTTTTGTGTTTACGTTTTGAGAATAAGCAATTTTTAAATTATATTGATAAATATAAATCATGTTATTTATGAATAAAGTTTTAGAAACTCAATTTAGAAGTTCGTTAGAGAGTTAACTGAACATGTTATTATGCTAACTTACAAAACCGTAAATTCGCTACAATTTCATTTTTGGTATCATAAAACTTTATCAATTAAGAGTTTAAAACTAAGTTATAATACCAAAATAAGCTTAAATAATGAAAAGTCATTCTAACCACAATAAGCAAAAGATTGTATCAATGGAGGCCTCATCTATATACTGGCTCATAAGGGGAGTATTTGCCATAGTTACCACGCTTGACAAGCGTACTTTTTTTACGTTATTAGGAAAACGCTGCTACCCATATGTTGATGGGGTAGTGGGTATTTTTACGCCACCACAACACGGTAAACACCGCCAATACACGAAGACACTTAATTAATTATATATTTTTTTGAAACTTTGCACACGTGTAGACCGGTAAATATTATTTAAGTCTAAATCACTTACTAATAATAATAGACCAAAAACCACAGGGAAGGAAGTCCCATCCGTGAGTTTTACGCCGGTACTCTGTGAGTGTGGTCCATCACCTCCTAAAGGTGTCAGTGAATCTACCTACTACCATATTTCTAATAAATTAGAAGATACTTTTCGTTGTTACATAAAATATTGATTTTAGTTCTACTTTTTGAATCTCAATTCAAGCTATTTAATATAACGTTCCAGTAAAATTCTAATCCTATTACAAACATTTTCATGTAAAATGTTGCCACAACTAGTCTAAAAGTTATCGGATCTCACACAGGGCTAAGCTTCTAACTCTACACACCCTAACTACGAGCTACAACTTTACACCTTAGTCAAAATAAGTAGCTAGGTCATTTCGCTTCCGTCACGTGGGCCTAAGGTGAAACATTTATTCACTGTTTATTACTTTTCTGTTATACAATAGTGCTATTAAAAATAAAATAAAAGGAAGAATTATTATTGATATAATATAATAAAAATAAAAATAATAAGGAAAACATCTTAGCATTCAAGCTGTCCCACGACGAGGCACAAATGAAGAAGCAGGGCGCGGTATCGCCAGCAGTCCTCATCTACAACATCAGCAACCAATAGTAACAAAATGGCTAAGCCGTGTGGCTTAGCCGTTTCGTTACTATTCGTTACTACATAAGCTATTACGACTACTATTCGTAGTCGTAATATGTTTATAACTAAGGTATAGAGTTTGTCAAGTTAAAGGCGTGTAGAGTTAGAGGCTTGGCTCTACATGAGATCTGATAACTTTTATACTCGTCTTGGCAACATTTTACCCGAAAATATTTTTGGCGGGAATTCACTTCTTGTTGTAAGTCGCTTATGACAATATTTTTATTTTGTTCATTTTTTCTTTTTTTTTTTGAGGTTGGGGTTGAGGAATGTTTTTTTTTTAATCTGAAGCACGTATTTTTTAATTTGTCATAAGAAATCTGTGTACTTATGTAATTTTCAGATCGCTAGCATTAAATTAACATTGTAGGGGTAAACCCATATACAAACTTCCGTCCCCTAATTTACAGGGATTTACTAAAAGGCCTAAAATATGTATTTTATTATTACATTTTATAACAAGGACCCTATATCAATTTTCAGACCTATAGCATTAAAATTTGCGAAAGTCCCAACCCTGGATGTAGTCCGTAAGCTAGTAGGATTGGGGGTCTCATACCAAATTTCAGCTTTCTAGGACTTTAGGAAGTACCCTAAGAGTTTTGATGACCATTAGTGGGTGAGTCAATGTAATGACGAAATCGTGATTTTAGATATTAATAAAATCTAAAGTACAGGAGCTATTGAATTGAAACTTTATACGTATAATAAGTTCACTATAGGCTCTGGATTATACATACAATATGATACGTGGTAGAGCCACGCTGCAGCTGTATTATGGTTGTAGCACGAAGGGGTCAGCTCGACCGGGGAAGGACCACGCTCTCACAGAATACTAGCGTGAAATAGCAGCTTTACCACTGCTGTGTTTCGTGTGGTGAGTGAAGATTTCCGGAGACCCTTTTTTAATTAAAATGAAGTGTTCCATCTTAGTACTCAGGGGAGACAACGCATCTGCGTTTTGATTCTTAATCGAGGATGAATGTAGATGACTATGGGCCACAGCATCCACTTATTATCATGTGGACTGTGTGCTCGTTTGTCACCCTTATTCTATAAAAAAAACCCTAACAATAATGCACAATATAGTTTTCAAGAGGCTTACTATATTAATATAATATTGCAGAGATTAGGCGCTTGTAGCTAGGTCGTGGATTCGGGTCTACGTCTCACTCTACCTCATCTCAGTAGTAAGTAGCTGGTTAAGACCGTCCACTTAGGTGGTATGGCGGCCAGCATCTGTGTTTCGCTACATTTTGCGAAGGCCCGGAGCAATAGGGCTCCTGTAGTTGTAGACAAGGTGAAGAACCCCAAGTTGGGATTGACACCTTGTTTTTATAATGTTAGTGTGACGAGGAAAAATAATGACTAGGCTTTCTCGACGGCTTTTATATCAACAGCGAGAGACTATTGTTGATCAGTTTACCGATTGCATGAGGTTTCACAGACTATAACAAGTTGTGGTCGTACCATACTAGAGCTGTGTCATAATAATTAAGTATTTAGAATTAGCGAATGAAATATTTTGAAATAATATGTAATTAACTATTAATCAAATTATAAGTTATTAAGTGCATGAACCCTATATACCATACACTTTGTGGCCGTGGAAGGAAAAGGGGAGATCTCCCGCCGGGCAAGGTGTTCTGCCCGGGGAGCGGCCAACACTCCGAGTGATAATTCGGAGAAGTTCTATATATACTGTCTATGATTCGGAATGTTAATAGCGCGATTTAGGCTTCTGTGTGTTTCGGTGTGCTAGTACCGCGACGACAGCACCACTACATCACCCCCCTGCTCAGACCGGAGGTCGATAGTGCAGCTTCATTGCCGACGAATGTGCAAGTGCCAGGAGATTGCCTTGTAGTCTGCGTTGAGTCGAGATGAAGGCGAGTAATCTGCGAGAGTGCCGTGAAGCAGAGGCGAGCAGTAAGGCTCAGAGCCGTGCCGAATACTGTATAGCGATGAGAGTAGCTTGAAGGAACAGGAAGCATTATTATTCCAGTGTTGCGATGAACCTTGTGAAGCTAGATGACTTGCAGAATATGAAGACTGCAGACGATATCTGCTCGGGAGCGAATGGGTGGGGTATTCTATGACGATAATGAAGCTTGAAGTTTCCGAAGGTTGTTTGGTTGCGTGTTCAGATCACGTTGGGGCCACCACTATGGCCGGTAAGGAAGGAAAAGGGGAGATCTCCCGCCGGGC
This sequence comes from Parnassius apollo, assembly GCA_907164705.1. Lineage (NCBI taxonomy): Eukaryota > Metazoa > Arthropoda > Insecta > Lepidoptera > Papilionidae > Parnassius > Parnassius apollo. The sequence goes on from CAJQZP010000178.1 coordinate 7,377,563, forward strand.
AAGGTGTTCTGCCCCGGGAGCGGCCAACACTCCGAGTGATAATTCGGAGAAGTTCTATATATACTGTCTATGATTCGGAATGTTAATAGCGCGATTTAGGCTTCTGTGTATTTCGGTGTGCTAGTGGCGCGACGACAGCGCCACTACAACTTATATACATAACTTAAATGCGGAAACAACGCTCTAAGCTGGGATGGTTCTTCAAAATAAGATTAACATGGAACTAAATGTATCATAAAAATTGTATATAAAAATATTTTATTAGTCTCAAGTTGAAACTCTAAATCCTAGTTGACCGTGCTTGACACACACAAATATGAGAATTTGGGACAATTTATTCGAACTTTCCGAAAAATTCAACATCAATAAAACATTCAGGAATAGACCTGTATCTCGCCGCAACTATATAACATTCAAACTCAAACTCGAACTTATCGCATTTACATAATAATATTTTTACTAGAAGGCGGGGCTCCTTCTCCGCCTCGGAGTCCGTCTGGGTAAGAACCACCTCCTTTTCGTATGGTGAGTGTAGAGAACCGAAGACCCTTTTTACTGGAAATGAGGCATTCCACCTAAGTCCTCACGGATGACAACGCATCTGCATTTTGATTCGTAATCGAGGAAAGGTGTAGATGTCTATGGGCCGCAGCAACCACTTACCATCAGGTGGACTGTGTGCTCGTTTGTCATCCTATCCTATAAAAATATATATACAATATTAAAAAACCATAATAAAGAAACTAAAACTTTTTAGTTTTAAATTTTAAATTCTCATACAGTCCTTCTTTCGCGGCATAGTGCCGAGAGCGCTGGCTGCGTTTTTTAGCTTAAAGACCATACTTAGCCTTCAAGTGAATCAGCCTCTTGTTACCAGCAGCGATGACTAGTCACAGCTTCAGTTCAAAAACTTCAACGGTATTCCAAAAATATAAAATTTCTAACCGACATAACTCAAGATTCACTAGGTGTTGAGCTATACAGCAGTATATATGTACTCATCATCCCTTGCTCAATCATGCTCAATCATCCTTTTAATATAATCGATACTACCGACGGAATAGTGTGCTGTTGATGAAAAGTATCTTGTCATCGTGAGTCACGTTGACGATAACTTAACAGCTGCTTATACTACTTGTGCCATCTCAAGTGGACGGGCCCGGCATCGTTACAACTTCTCTTAGTCAATTACACTGTAATACGAGTGGAATGTGACAATAGAGCCAAAGATTTCTGATTATCTTTCTTATATGAAGAAGAATAGGGGCATGCAAAAACTTTGCAGTTTTACAATAACCTAATGGTCTATATAAATTAAGTGTTATTTTCTCTATATCTGCTTCTTTCTATTGTTATTAAATAAAAAGAGAGAGAGAGAGCAACTTTAAGCATTTCTTAAATTGATGTCGATTTTGACCCGACTGCCTCAGAAGGAGAGTAATGTTTTTCTAGTTTATGTGTGTCTTTATGTAGCCTAAATGGCTTTCATGTATCTTAAAATATAGCTCGTTAGGTTCGTCTTAGTTGTAGAAGTGACAAAGAATATAAAACTGTTGTGCCTTTGGACTTGTTATGAGTAAGCCCTTTTATTTTTGGTACAACGATTAAACATGGACTCATTTATCAACACTGTTTGTGAAGTAAAAAAAATATTCGTGGTAGAGCGATGCTGTAAAACAAATAGGTAGACGCGGACGACGAAAGACCATGCTCTCACAGAATACCAACGTAAAATTGCAGCTTAATGCTGTGCCGTTTTCACATGGTGAGTGTACAGAATCGGAGATCCTTTTAGTGGAAACAGGCATTTCATTTCAGTACTTTTAAAGAATTGACAGACAATACTTCTGCATCCACATGTATTCTTAGTCGAAGATAGATTTTGATGTCTTTGGACCACAACATCCACTTACCATCAGATGGAATGTGTGCTAGTCACAGAAATCTATAAAGTACCTTATTATTTAGATTTGTGTGATGATAGTAGATCTCCACAATATGCGTATATGCCATTTTTTATTATATTTCATTCACTTGTTATATTATGTTTATGTTTTACTAATCGAAAACTTTTATTAGGCCTTTTTCCAAAACTTTCACATATTACTTGATGTATTTGCTGTAAGATTTTCTGTTGGAAGATTCAACACCCCCGTACTGAAAATCATTTAAAAGGTTGGGAATAAAAATAAATTAAATTGTTTTAATTGATAGAATCAGGCGTTACTTTGCGGAAATTCATTATAATAAAGATATTAAAATTTAATTCGCAACCATCCGCTTCATTAAATACAATGATATCTTACCTGGATTGAAGAGCACCTCCCGCTCTCCCACAATTGCGCGCACTAATTCCGTCATCACTAGTCCCAGCACCACTACCCCCAACACCACTACTCCCGGCACCACTACTTCCAACACCACTATTCCAGGAAAGACACACCATCGACGATAATACGACACGTGTTTCACACGTCTACACGAGGCATCCTTAGGAGATGAGACTCTACGGCGGCTGACCGCTAAGTGGTAAATTATTTTTTAAATTTTATTTAAATGAAATATTATAGGTACTTTAATCAACACTTGCTAACAATTTATAATTTGATTTTATAATAAAAATTTAAGACAAGTTAAAATCAAAATTATAACATTAATTATAAGTAATAATTCAAAAACTAAGTTCAAATCACTGTGAACCACTGGTTTCACACCTTATGTGCACAAAAAACAGGAAATTGAAAAAATTGTGTTTGTTCCAATTAATTCAAAAAGCGCGGAGAGATTTAGAAGTAATATGGTAAAAAAACCTTCCATGGCTTTCTTAAAAGAACAATTCAGACTATTTATATGGATACCCTTATAAGCAATGAATTTAATAAAACATTTACTTCTGAAACATTCAAGTAAGAGTCGCAAGGCATTTAATAAGGCATCAGTAGGAATTCATACGAGCAGACGAAGATCACGTGTATTATATGAATTTTACCATGAAAGATCATACAATCTTTTCGATACTTTTAGAGAATATGTCAAAGTTATTCAAAATCGTTTAAAAAGTGTGCTCCACAGCCAGATGTTTACATATTAGCAATGAAATTAACATTATTTGTGGTATAATTAATAGCGAAACCGGTAAAGACAAACTTCGTAACATTAACTATCAATAGAAAATCAATTATGAATTGACTAGATCAAATCAAGAAATCGCAGCGGTGTATGAGAAATATTTCAGTGACATTTCTTTCTTGACAACAGAGTCATTGAATACTTCTCTAATGTCACCGAGTCATTACTCAATTAGAATGTTAATGCCTGTTTAAAAGAATTTAGATTTGAAAAAGTATTATCACAAATATTATAAATATTTCAAAACCCTTGATAGGAAGAAAACCGCAGATTTGACGATGAGATGTGGTATTTCTGTTACAGTTATTGCGCCTACAATATATTTAAGTCAACCTCATCTCGCTATTATTTTTAATACTAATATCGAATCTGGTGTGTTTCCTGATTTAATGAAACATAGTAAAGTACTTTATTTAAATCTGGTAGTACATTGACCCCATTAATTTTAGACCAATTTGTATACTACCAACTCGCAGTAAAATTTTCGAAAAATAATTTTGGTTCAAATGACCGACGCAAGTCATTAGATGTTAATCAGGAAACTACAAAATTACTGTGTCAAAAATATACTTATTATTTTATTAATATTTACTATTATTAGACTTATTATTTCATATTTCTCAAAAAAGTCGATATCAATGGTAAAGGTACCTCCGAATCGGTAGTATAAGTGTGAGTTCATCACAGTGCGCTTGGAACATTACTGTTTTCAATCTATATTAACGACTTACTTTATCGTGTAATCGTGGGAACAATCACGATTTACTATTATTTGCTAAAAATAATACTTCCATAATACTTCCTTAATTTTCAAACTCAAATGGATTCAAGCCGTATTTGTTCTGCAAAAAAGATCCATACGGGCAATTTATAACTTAAATTGTAAAGTGAAACTTAGAAAAAAATTAAAAGAAATAAACATATTAACTTTGACATCGCAATATATTTTTTAAATTTAATGAAGTTTAAATGTTTTATCAAATAAAAATTGTACAAAAAAGGTTATTATATTATCAAAGAATACATAAATAAAAATAACCCCTGGGAATAAGGTGACCGCCACCATGCCAGTTGTGACGGTTTATCGTCCCATCGGACTATGAGAGTGACTTTAAAAAGCGTGCACATGTGCTTGCGCTTACACTCGGGCACTATAATCCTGTCCTACGCCGATGGCTAGTCTACGTTGAGACTGGCCGCCACGACCCAAATTCGGTTTAGAGGACATTATTGTTATTATAGGTCTATGTATTAATTTCTCTGGTGACAGCGACGGAGAGAAACAAACCGGAATGTGGGCAGCAGCGTCTTCCTAATAAAAACATGAAAATTTAAAACTGCGGTTGCTAACTCGTCTGGCAGGTGTAACAACTATGGTAAATATCTTAGAATACTATAATACATACATAATAGAACGGGGGAGTGGGCGGAGCCCGTGTAGCCACTAAAATGCCACGTCAATTCACACGTATAAATGTCAACACGAGATTAATTTTGACGTTACAATCGTTTCCAAATTTCGCATGCAAATTATTTAGAAAATGCCAAATTGCACGCTATTTACAAATAAATATGTATTAAAATCCGTCTGTCAACACAGCGAATCGGGTTTGTAGTAGTGTGTGACGCCGAATCTCGTACAAAATAAGGTTGACAGCCATTCTATGTGTATTAAAGTATTCTATTGTAAATATCTCCCTGTGCATCAATATTTGCGATCAGACTTTTTACAAGCTGTAACAGTACCTAACGGTATAAATTGAAATGTTGGTATTTTGGAATGGACATGTCTACAGACTATACTAACCGTTATCGTTACACCTATTATAATCCACTGAGGAACATATGCCTCCCCCATAAATTACCTCATAGGGGGGATATTTGCTCTTATTTGATAAAAAGTTTTTGTCTTCATTTTTAATCGTTATTAGGATGACGCTGCTGCCTATCTCCTGATTGGTTTCCCTTTGTCACATCTTATGACACTCACGGGATGATATGGGGTAGTGGATATTATTAAATTACCACTATTGAAAACAGTAATGTTCCAAGCGCACTGTGATGAACTCACACTTATACTTACAATCCATTGCCTACCTAAAACGATATAACTACGCTAACAAAATAAATGAAATTACGTAATTACCTATATTTTGTATCACCCTGGAAACAATAGAATAATAAAATTAAACTCAACGTAGGAAAGTTGTTTGACCTTTAAGTATACTTAAAATCAGTTGGGTTTTCTATCAAGAAATTCTCAGTAGCAGCTCGGAGTCAAGAATTTAGCAGTGTTTCATCCCCATTCCTCAGAAAACTTCAGTAATAGCACTATATTAGCGCAACAAAAGCCTATTCCCTCTTGCCTTGAAGACCAATGCATTTTAATTAGACGAAAAACTTGTCACTTGAAAGGAAATGTTTTCACACCTTTATTCAGAGTTAGTAAATATAACTATAGATAGCGATGTTTCATCTCGTATAATATGCCCGAATTACATTACCCAGATCGACGACGTCAAGTAGCAATAAAGGTGTGAAAAATCTGTTACTCGTACAATTGCCAATCTGCCCGCCAAGCGTAATGAAAAGACAAATAACCAATTAAATATGTAAAGTCGAATACGAGTAATGGCAATTTTTTATATTAATATAGAATTAGATTTGATTGCAGATAACCGCGCTTGTCATATTTCACTAAGGCGGGTCTGAAGAGCATTGTTTATTAACTTAGACACAGCGGTAAACAAGTAATATTCGAGATTGAAGTATCGGAATGTGATCTATATCTGTAAAAGATATTACGAAACGAAATCACCGCTTTCAAAGATTATTAGGTTATATTTACATTTTTGTTGACTGTATAGTGTATACTCTTCATTTTTGAATAATACTGCTTCTTTGATCACTACTGTTCTTTATTTTTGTGCTACAAAAGCGCGCTTTATAACTACAATTATTTGTCCCGTTGATTTCCGACTGATTAACCACGTTTCTTGGACTTTTAACACTGCTTACCAACCAACTATGCTATCTTATGAAATATAAAAAAGCGAAATATTACCGAAATATAAAATATATTGTTGCGCGCCATAATTAATGCGGTATTGGCGCCATCTAGTATCAAGTAACAGAAGTAGGAGCGTCAAGATTTTTCTAGAACTTCCCCACTAGCACCATCTAGTGTCGAGTGGCGAGGGTTTTCTGGAAGATTTTTTGCTAGAACTTTGGACATTCTACTCGAATATATGTTTTCTGAATGATGAATATATGAATATATGTTTCATACCATATGTTTTTAGTAGAAAAAGGCCTATATAAAGGCGTTTGGGCTAAGACCGGGGCAGTATTGAATTGGCAATACAAGCGAAGACTTAGGAGTGAAATAAGTGTGATTAATTAATAGTGCCTTTTAAGTTTTAATTACTGTTCGTTATTTAAAGTGTTAATTTTGGTAACTCAATCAGCAGTTTTTACTGTCACGAACCCTAAGCTCGTAACAATTGGTGTCAGAAGTGGGATAAAATCATACCGATTTTACCGAAGGACGACACGGAGGGTGTCCGTACCCGAAGTCACCCACCATCAGAGTAAATTTGATGGTGCAACGCCGCAGACGTCGGGGGGCCAACTGCCGGACACGGAGGCCAGCCTGTCAGCAGCTCCTACACCAGCAGCACTTGACTTAGTTGCTCTTATGATGATGCTGCAGGAACAGGCTCGCCGACGGAAGACACTGACAAAAAAATGCTGACAGAAGGAACAGCCCCGTAGACAGGAGGGACAGGCCCGTCGACAGGAGAAACGGGCCCGTCAACAGGAGGGACAGACCCGTCGGTTGGAAAAGCAGAAGAATTGATAAATTACGTAAAGTTCTACATATGATCTCTGTTGGACAGTGTGGTTGTCTATCGCACAGGAATATGGGGGCGAGGGAATGAAGAGTGCACTTATGTTTTTGCACATTCGTGCACTATAATCCTGTCTGGTGCAGATGAGTATTCTTTGCTAAGACTGGCCAATAAAAGTTCAGTGTCAAATACATCAGTCTCTAGACTGACTGATGTATTTATTTCACACTGATCATCATTCATGTCATGAAGACATCATTATTGTTTTTAATTGCGTTACATTTATTTCATTATTTATTATTAATTATAAGATACCTCTATACGTGATAGAGCAATGCTGTAGCTTTAAATAGTCACCAAATATCAGCGTAAAACAGCTATTTGACTTTGCTGTGTTCCTTATGGTGAATGTAGAGAATCAGAGAATCTGTTTTAAGCCTGTGGAAATGATGCATTTCAGCTTAGATCTCAGAGATGACAATGCATATGCATCTTGATACTTAATCCAGGTGGTCTATAGATCACAGCATCCACTTACCATCAGCTGAAATGTTTCTCACTATTATTCTATAAAAAAAACCCAGAACAAGACCTGGTGTCAATTGCTGGGACGGCATGGCAAGAGATTTTTGGTTGACGAATAGTAATATAACTTAGTATTGTTACATATTACCACAAAATTTAATGCTATTTATTAGTTGTAACTACAAAACAGCGGTAAACTTATGAATGCTTTGTTGGCAGCCTTCGGAATGCTTAAGCAGCTTTCGAAATACCGAGGCAGCACTCGATATGTCAATGCAGGTACGGTCGCTATAAATATATATATATATATATATATATATATATATATATATATATATATATATATATAGTATAACAATATATAAATAATAGTGCCTGCACTGCTATTGCGTTCTGAAGAATTCATAGAAGCGTGAACTTTTCAGGAGACACAACAAACTTAATATCTTTTCTTGTGATTAAGCTAGCTCGTTGTATTTTTGCATGTGGTTATATATTTACACTTAAGTTACTAGGGGATGATTGATTTTAAGTGATTTCCTATACAAAACTTGTTTTTGATCTTTACGTCTATTTGGCATGACGGCGAATCGGTAAAACTCAAATATGTTTGTAATTTATGGACGTAAAACATTTCTCCTTAAATTGTTAATAATTGTAATAATAGTAATTTTAAACTTGTTGGTGATTTTAAATATTGGAAATTTTAAATAACAAACATTTAATGGTTTTTAACATGATTAACATTATTTCCGTGATTTAAAAAAAATGTACGCCTATTTGGCTTATCATTTATATTGAGAGGTGTTTGGTTTCAAAGTAGAAGTATAGAACATTTTTGTGCAACAAACAAGACAAAAAAATCGAATGATAGTAATCACACACTATTTTTGGGGTGAAAAAAAATAAAAACAACAAATAAGCTCATAAAAAATTTATTCATAAATTTGAATATAATTATTTAAATTGGCATACAATCACAAACCTCTAAAATTGAATATAAGACATTAGAAGAAACGAAATAAAACTGATATCTTAAACGGGACTTGATAAATTAAATTTTATTCATAATTCAGAAGAACTGATTTATTTGAAATTCAACAATAATGCTTTGAGATCAGATTTGAGATTTAAAATTCAATACACAGGAGATTTTCATAGAAAATAAAATCTAAATCTTTAAAAGAAACTTATAGTCATAAAAACCAAGCATAATAAATTCTATTAAAACATTATAAAACAAAATAAATCTTTCTTCTTCTTTGTCCAACCCTCTTCCCAGTTTAGCTGGGGGTCGGGTCTCCTTGTACGATTGCGCTTGAGAAGTCTACTCTGGCTTGTCGGTGTACTCAGGATTTCTCTCAGGATCTCTTTCTGCATGTTTGACCACCAGGTGGCACGTGGTCGTCCTCTTCCTCGCGGATGGTCAGGAATATTCAAAGCTATGCGTATTGGATGGTCATCATTTCGCCTAAGGATATGGCCGTACCAACGCATTCGGCTTTCTTTTAGCTTTTCAGCTATACGTACTACCTTAAATGATCCCCTGATGTATTCATTTCGTACTCTGTCTAGTCGGGTCACACCTCCCGCCCATCTAAGCATTCTCATTTTATTCGCGTGATGTTGTTGTTCGTGTGCCTTTTTTATGGTCCAGCACTCTGCTCCGTACGTCATGGCAGGTCTAATTACCGTTTTGTATACTTTCCCTTTCACTCTGATGTGCATGTTACGATCACAGAGTACTCCTGACAATGATCTCCATTTAAGCCAGGCGGTATTGTTGCGGTGATCTAAGTCTTTGTCAACGTTAGCGTCCGGTGTAAGTATAGAACCTAGGTATTTGAAGCTGTCCACTTTTGGTAGTGCATGGTTGTCCATGTAAATCTCGAAACCCGTTTCTGCTGTCCCTCCGTAGTTGCATTCTTAATATTCGGTTTTATTCCGACTTATACGCAGTCCGTGGTGCTCTATTTGTGTTACCCACTGGTTGAGTGACTCCTACAGGTCTGTTGCATTCTTCGACATTAGGACTATGTTGTACGCGTAGAGCATACATTCTAGAATGGGTTTTTGGGTTGGGTATAAAACAAAATAAATGATTCCAAAAAATAAGAGCATAGAAAAAAAGTGACGTCAAGTATACTTAAATTTGCCTTACTTATCTTATTCAGTTAACAATCAATCTTGCAAAATTATTGATGGATAACAAATTAGCTATTCTCATTGCAATACTAGTGATAAATTGTATTTAAAAAAAATGAAGGTTTTATAGTTTTTTTAATTTTTTAAGCGACCAATTGCGTTAAAGAGCCAAGATTATATACTTAATAAATAATAATACACTATAGTTTCAGGTTTTTTTTTTAAATCGATGTCAATGTAAGATGCTTTTGTTGCAGCAAGAGTTAACTTGTCGCCATCATTGTTAGCTCCTGTCTCCTAATTTTGTTTCCTATAAAAGTTAAATTTTCATAATAGCTGTGGTAATTCTTTAGAATAGTTCCATTCTTATACATAGCCATCAAAATCTTTATTTTTAACTTGTTTTAATAAAAGTGGTTTAGTGTACAGATTTGTTTCCATAGAAGAGCTTACCCCCTTAAATTTTTTTCAATAGTCGAATTTAAAGAAAAGCGAATCGGAAATATCATTCCTCACTTGTATCCATCTAACGTTTGCCCATTTTTTTTCATTCATTTCATTTTTTTAAAGCGTGGGTCTGTGGGTTTTAGAGTGTTTCTAATAGATGTATCTCGCATTGCCTTAAAGGCATTTCGCCATGTAAAATAAGGTGTCCATGGAATGCAGTAGCGTACTATCGTCTAGTGGACTGTAAGTTCATTGGCACATCAGATATAGAGGTATCTCGCATTGCCTTAAAGGCATTTCGCCATGTAAAAACAAAGGTGTCCATGGACTGCAGTAGCGTACTATCGTCTAGTGGACTGTAAGTTCATTGGCACATCAGATATAGAGGTATCTCGCATTGCCTTAAAAGCATTTCGCCATGTAAAAAAAAGATGTCCATGGACTGCAGTAGCGTGTTACCGTCTGGTGGACTGTAAGTTCACCGACACATCAGATAAAAAATATTGCTGTCAATATGCGCTTACATAAAAGGACGCCAATGGATTACTTACCGTGCCATACCGTCTGTGGATGCCGGGCCTTAGGGTCACAATATATGAATTGATGCTTTTATTTCAAACCAAAAGACTAAGTAAAATGAGAGTTAAGTTCTTTGGTCGTCTGTTTTGACGTCTGTGAAATTTATAATAAATTATAAAACAATAAGCTATCAGTTACTACCTCGTGTCTGATGAGGAAATCTGTAGTCTCTGACCATTCCTTTGGGTAACAGGCATGAGCGTTTATGTATGTATGTAATTGTTGCTAAATCTTTATATAACTTTTAATAGTACCATTATTTGCCGTGTAGAGCGGTGGAAGTTTATCCACTACCCCATATCATCCTGTGGGTGTCGTAAGAGGTGACAGAGGGATAACAACTCAAAATAATAAAAAAATGCGGTTGACATCCTGCTCGCCAGGCGTGTTAACTATGACCCCTAAGGTAATCTATAGGAGGCCTATCAGCAGTCGACTTTAACAGGCTGTAATGGATGGATGGAATGTATGGACTACCAGTGTAAGTTACGTGATGCGAAGAAGAACTTTGTTGCGCGCAATGTGACTGACATAAAAAAAAACTTTAAACGCGATTTATCCTTTTTTAATTTAGTTGACGAACTGGTTTGGCTGATTATTTTTTTATCGATAGGGTTTGTTTCCACATTAATATTACACTAATTTAACTAAATCCGATGGCAGAAAATTTGATATCGCCACGCAATGGAAAAACTTGTCATTTCTATAGTGGTCTTAATATGTGAAAAATAAATATTTTGTTAATTCTAATAGTGTGTTATAATTTTCTCCATTAGCATAAAATTTTTATACACTTCTATTGCTGTCTTTTCTTTCTATCGATTGCATTTTTGAGAGTGTAGTATAATTTTATCGCGCTATTCCAGGTCCTCTCCTTGGACTTCACATGTTCTTGAATTTTTATTTTCCTCAGACATATTTCTTCATGATATCGTCCTTCACAACCGAACGTAAATTAACACCAAAATTGGCAATTTACAATTTAATTGGTGTCTTAAATTCATTGGTGTGTAGCCTTCATGCTTGAAGTTGGCTGCAGTTGTTCGTGGCCTCACCCGATTCGTGCATCCACGTAGGTGGGTCTCAAGTCATAGTGAGCTGGTACATGAAGTAGCCTCTACTTGGACAGTTGATGAGGCTTCGAAGAACACTTCTAACCTAACCCCGCCTTCTAGTAAAAATATTATTATGTAAATGCGATAAGTTCGAGTTTGAGATTGAATGTTATATAGAGGCGGCGAGATACGGGTCTATTCCCGAATGTTTTATTGATGTTGAAGTTTTCGGAAAGTTCGAATAAATTGGCCCAAATTCTCATATTTGTGTGTCAGGCACGGTCAACTAGGATTTGGAGTTTCAACTTGAAGCTCGTAAAACATTTTTATATACAATTTTTATGATACATTCAGTTCCATGTTAATCTTATTTTGAAGCACCATCCTTATTTTAAATCTTATTTTGAAGAGCTTAGTGCATTGTTCCTGGATTTTAATTATGTATATCAGTGTATGTTATATAGGGCTCATGCACTAATAACTTATAATTTAAGTAATAATGAATTACATAATATTTCAAAATCTTTCATTCGCTAATTCTAAATACTTACTTGTTATGACTCAGCTCCAGTATGGTACGACCATAACTTGTGATATTCTGTGAAATCTCATGCAATCAGTAAACTGAGCAACAATAGTCTCTGGTTGTTGGTATAAAAACCGGCCAGAAAGCCTAGTTATTCTTTTCCCTCGCCACACTAACATTATAAAAACAGTATCAATCCCAACTTGGTGTTCTTCTACTTGTCTGCTACAACAGGAGTCCTATTACTCCGGGCCTTCGCAAAATGTAGCGAAACACTGGTGCTGGTCACCATACCACCTTAGTGGATGGTCTTAACCAACCCTGCTACGCTGCGACTACAACTCTTTCACCTACTACTGAGATGAGGTGGAGTGAGACGTAGACCCGAATCCACGACCTAGCTGCAAGCACCTAATCTCTGCAATATTGTTTGGAATATTATATTAATATAGTGAGTCTCTTGAAAATATATTGTATATTATTGTTAGGGTTTTTTATAGAATAAGGGTGACAAACGAGCACACAGTCCACATGATGATAAGTGGATGCTGTGGCCCATAGTCATCATCCTCTACATTCATCCTCGATTAAGAACCAAAAATTTGTCTCCTCTGAGGACTAAGATGAAATGCTTTGTTTCAAGTAAAAAGGGTCTCCGGATCTCTAAACTCACCACACAAAACACAGCAGTGTTAAAGTTGCTATTTCACTGTAGTATTCTGTGAGAGCGTGGTCCTTCCCCGGTCGAGCGGACCTATTCGTGCTACAACCATAATATGGCTGCAGCGTGGCTCTTCCACGTATCATACTGTATGTGTAATCCAGAGTAATAGTGACCTTATTAAGTTTCGATTGAATAGCTCCACCCTGTACTTTAGATTTTATTAATATTTAAAATCACGATTTCGTCCTTGACTCATCCACTAATGATCATCAAAATTCGTAGGGTACTTCCTGAAGTTTTAGAAAGCTGAAGTATGGTTTGGGACCCCCAATCCTACTAGCTTAGGGACTGCAACTAGGGGAAGGGACCTCCACACATTTTAATGCTAGAGGTCTGAAAGTTGATATAGGGTCCTTGTTATAAAATATAATAGTAAAATACATATTTTGGACCTTTTAGTGAATCCCTTTAAATTAGGGGACGGAAGTTTGTATATGGGTTTGCCCCTACAATGTTAATTTTGTTAATTTATTTTAACTATTATTTATGTTAATTTCATTAATGCTAGCGATCTGAAAATTACATAAGTACACAGATTTCTTATTACAAATTGAAAAATACATACTTCAGATTAAAAAAAACATTCCTCAACCCCTACCTCAAAAAAAGTAAGAAAAAATTAACAAAATAAAAAATATTATCATAAGCTACTTACAAAAAGAAATGAATTCCCCCCGAAAACATTTTCATGTAAAATATTTTCAAGACGAGTATAAAAGTTATCAGATCTTATGTAGAGCCAAGGCTTAACTCTACACGCCCTAATTCTACAAGCCCTTTGCAAACTTGACAAATTCTATACCTTAGTCAGAATATATGACTTAGCTGTTTCGTTACTATTGGTTGCTGAAGATGATGAAGATTGGTTAAGGTAGATGACGACTGCTGGCGATTCTGCACCCTGCCTCTTCATTTCGGCCTCGTCGTGGGACAGCATGAATGGTAAGATGTTTTCCTTATTATTTTTATTTTTATTATATATCAATAATAATTCTTCGTTTTATTTATTTTCAATAGCACTATTGTATAACAGAAAAGTAATAAACAGTGAATAAATGTTACACCTTACGCCCATGTGATGGTAGCGAAATAACCCAGCTACTTATTTTTACTAAGGTGTAAAGTTGTAGCTCGTAGTTATTGCGTGTAGTGTTAGAAGCTTGGCTCTTTAAGAGATCCAAAAACTTTTAGACGAGTCTTGGCAAAATTTTGTATGAAAATGTTTTTTAATGGGATTAGAATTTTATTGGAACGTTTTTGAATGTGTAATGGTTTTTGAGGAACGTTATATTAAATAGCTTGAATTGAGATTGAAAAGATAGAACTAAAATCAATATTTGAATAAGTAATAACAATGAAAAGTATTTATAAGATTTTTTATTTATTTTTTATTAGAATATAAACACGTAGTAGATTCACTGACACCTTTAGGAGGTGAAGAACTACACTCTCTCACAGTATCTCTCTCACAGATTACTGGCGTAAAACCCACGGATGGCACTCCCTTCCCTGAGGTTTTTGGTCTATTATTATTAGTAAGTGATTTAGACTTAAATAATATTTAACGGTCTAGATGTGTGCAAAGTTTCAAACAAATATATAATTAATTAAGTGTCTTCGTGTATTGGCGATGTTTACCGTGTTGAGGTGGCGTAAAAATACTCACTACCCCATCAAGCTATGGGTAGCAGCGTTTTCCTAACTATGGCAAATACCCCATAAATTAGCCATTACGAGGTAATATATAGGTGAGGCCTCGCTTTATACAATCTTTTGTTTATTATGGTTAGAATGACTTTTCACAGTTTAAGATTATTTTGGTATTATAACTTAGTTTAGAACTCTTAATTGATAAAGTTTTATGATACCAAAAATGAAATTGTGGCGAATTTACGGTTTCGTAAGTTAGCATAATAACATGTTCAGTTAACTCTCTAACGAACTTCTAAATTGAGTTTCTAAAACTTTATTCATAAATATCGATTTTTATTTACCAATATAATTTAAAAACTGCTGCCCAAAACGCAAACACAAAACGAATACCATAAATACCAATACCGTAAACTATACCCCACTTATTTTTATATGTAAAATGGCCACCATAATCTAGGCATTTACCTATGTAAAAAGGATTAGGTCAGAGCGAATGGTAATATAAGACCTAAATCACTAAAGAGCTCGATACACGATTGATTTTCTAATACATCTCACAGTAATACCAGCGTGAAATAGTAGCTTAATGCTGCTGTATTTTGTATGGTGAGTGTAGAGAACCGGAGACCCTTTTTACTGGAAACGAGGCATTCCATCTCAGTCCTCACGGGTGCCAACGCATCTGCATTTTGATTTTTAATGGAGGATAGATGTAGATGTCTATGGGCCGCAGCAACCACTTACCATCAGGTGGACTGTGTGCTCGTTTGTCACCCTATTCTATAAAAAAAAAAAAAAAACATATTAGTAATACGTGACATTTTGATAATATTGATAATTTATTGATTGATAAGACATATTGATATTACGTGAAAATACGTTATGGTACGTAAATATGTTCTTACTAAACACAAGAAAAGTAAAACTCCGTAAAAACGTCTCGTAAAAAGAGACGGTTGGCTTGGAAAGTATTTTGATTTAGATAACGTTTGTTACTGAAAATATCCAATATCTTTAAACGAGCAATTCTTGTATATATATATATAATAATAAATCGATCTAGCTGGGATTTATTTTTAGAAAATGTCGTTTTGTCCGTGTTTTCGGGCAATGAAAAAGCTACAATATAAGAAGGTAAATTTTGACACCGTGTTAATGATCGTAATAGCTCAAGTGGATATCGGGCTGTCGCAACGTCGTAGTGCTTTGGTTCGCGTCCTTTCTTCGGTCAGACTTTTTTTTCCTTTTTTTGCAAGTACCCTTCTTTTGTGAGAAAATCTATTATTTAGAGAACCCTTTTTTTAGTATTTTTTTCAACACAAAAATTTAAATTAAACTAACTGCACTCATGATTTTTATTCAAATAACCAGTTCAGTTTTTTCTATTATGTTAGTAAGATCAAAAAATATTCTTTATGTTTCATCAGTAAGTAATTTGTATCTAAATATAACTTCCAAAACACACAATTTCCAAAAAAAACGAGGAAAGCTCGATCATCCAGGTACTATATAATAACGTGACAAATTTTGTGAAATTACTATCATTCAAATCTTTTTTTTTTATGAATAAGACTAAATAACTGAATATGAGTACACGTAGCATAATAGATTCAATGCATGTCTATGACTTCAAGTTCACTATGTATAACACATTATGCTTTAAAAACCTTCTTATTTTTTCAACATATTATCTCATTTAACGTTATATTTAGTCAGTAGTTTGAAATTTTTTCATTCTGCGTTCAAAATAGTAACATTAAAAAGACAATAGAAAGTGGAAGATTGCAGTTCACAGGCACATTGTAGGAAACGTAGCTCTTGAAAATCCGAATGAAAGGAAGGATAATGAACTATGACTTCGTTCCCGATGGCATTATAATTTGAAGTCTATTCTCAGAAAAATGATCTTTGGTACTGTACCTGAATTTAACTGAACACAATTAAATGCCTTATATTTTAATGCAACAATTTTTACACAAGTAAGTGTGTGAACTATCCTCAAATTAAAATTAGACTAAGGTGGACTGCGTCGTTACTTGCAAGAAGGGTCTCCCGTTTTCGTCACTAATCATGGTATACTGTGAGAGCGTGTTTTTTTTATCGAGTCGTTCATTCTGACGCAATAATACAGCAGATTATTGGCTCTACACGTGAGAGAAGCTACTTACATCGACATAGAACGAGACAGGGACTTATTCTCTCTCAGGTCGTGAGCCGTATATTTTTCATCACTTAATCAGATGAATTCCTAAGCAAGAATAAAACGAACAACATTAAAAAAATATTTTTAGCGAATACGCGACGACAACGACAATTACTTTATTTATTATTTTTAATTACGAATATGTGAATTATATATTTTTTGCATTATTATTTTTTTATATTTTAATTATTCTATATTTTCCAAAATAAACTATATATTAGAAACTATATATTTTATAATAACATGTTGAAAAATATCTATATAATATAACAGCTTTTAATCAAATCAAATCAAAGGTATTGTCGAAGTTTTTGAAAATTTTCTTTGTTCAAAAACATTATCGATATTTTTTTTTATTTTTTTTTGTCACTATCAAGAGTAAATATAAACAGTTATCTAAACACAAATTCGATGTACAGGACAGATTGCTTATCCCTCTGCGTGCAGTAAGTCAGAATTAATTTCTAACTGTCGTTGCACTTTGACTGTAAGTTACAGTTTAACACTTGAGAAAGTGTGAGTACTTCTTTTACTGTAGAACTCCAGCTACGTTAAATTGTTCAAGCGTGTCATTCTTTTGTTTTTATGCACGGATGCAGAAGTGTCTCGTTTTTAGGTTTTTGATGTTGCAATGTAACCGTAATGAGTAATAACGGTTTTCAAAAGTGAGATTCTGGCTAGTTGATGTATTCTCTCCTTACTCTTCGTTCCATATACAATGAAAATAATTTAAATTTCTTTTATTGTTATATCTAGGATTTTCCTAGGATTACATCTACTAAACAAAGAGGACTACTTTTAAATCCGATGTTTTAAATATACAATAAAATTCAGAAGGCAACAGCTAAGATAACTAAAGAGAAATTTGAGGGTAATAGGGTGAAGCATATTATTATAATAATCCGGAAAGCCATTCTTGTCAACTCACAATTTTAAATGATCGTAGCAACTACTAACTATGCAGTGATGGTGCCCAAGATGTTATCTTACCTAGAATATTGGTCATTACTCTCTTGAATTACTTTCTCCGTCAGCCTCGTGCTCTAATCCAGAATCCCGAAACCTTTCAACTTGAGTTACAAAACTGCTTTCAGTACCTAGAAGATTGCAATGCCATGCATTGCAATCTTACGGACGATATGAATTACAAGCTCGTGGAAACTGTCCATGCGGTCGGAGCTAAGTTCTGCAAGACCGGCCGCAGAAGAACACAAAAACTCTACGATCACACTCATAATCTCATGGCTGTTAGACGGAAGATGAGGCTACAATCGTCAGCAGATTTGACAGCATACAGGCAAATGAACAGACAGATCTCCAAATGCATGCGGCGGGACTTACGCAACTTTAATACTGCTCTTATTGAAGAAGCGATCGAGCGGAACCAGGGCTCCAAAGTTACCAGAGATCTGTCTGCCAGGAAGAGCCAACTGTCAAAGCTGAAGACTGAGTGTGGAAGTATCATTTCCGGGACACCTGAGATTTTGAGTGAGATTGAGAGGTTTTATGGGCAGCTGTACACATCATCGTTAGAGCCAAACGCAAGTGTGAGTAACGATCCTAGAGCAAGTCTTATCAGATACCATTCCGATGATATCCGTACGTCAGTCAGAGCGAGATTAGAATGGCTCTCCGGAACCTTAAAAACGTCAGGGCCCCAGGCTATGGTGGAAGGAGGTGTGGAGCAGAAGTGCGGTGGTTTTGTTCTTCAAGAAAGGCGACAACGCTTTCTTGGAGAGCTACAGACCGATTTCCATTTTGAGCCGCGTCTACGTGCTGTTTTCGAGAGTCATTACGAATTGTCTCTCACACAGACTCGACGATTCCCAGCCTCCCGAACAAGCCGGTTTCCGGAAAGGCTTTACTACCATAAACCACATACATACCCTGTGGCAGATTGTACAGAAGACCGAAAAAAACAATCTTATATTTTGCCTGGCGTATGTGGACCCTGAGAAAGCCTTTGATTCTGTCGAATTACTGAAGTGTTTGTACACTGGGGCTACGATGGCTACCCAAGTACAGAACCGGAGATCTAAACCTATCTACTTGCAGAGAAGTGTAAGACAGGGTAACGTTATATCCCCGAAACTCTTCACCGCTCCCTTGGAAGATGTTTTCAAGATACTAGACTGAAAAGGATACGGTATTAACGTCAATGGTGAGTATATCACTCACCTTCGATTTGCCGACGATATAGTCCTTATGGCAGAATCGCTGGAGGACCTAAGCACTATGCTCAATGACCACAATGATGTCTCCCAATGGATTGATCTTAAGATAAACACACATCTTCTCGTCAGGCATACCTCAAACTCTAAAAACTAGTTTGTACAACCAGTGCGTGTTGCCAGTGATGACATATTGAACTCAGACATGGTCCTTCACTGCTGGCCGTATGAGGACGCTCATGGTCGCTCAGCGAGCTATGGAGAGGGCTATGCTCGGAGTTTCTCTGCGTGATCAACTCAGAAATGAGGATATCGGCAGTGGAGCCAGAGTGACCGACGTAGACCAACGTATTAGTAAGCTGACGTGTCAATGGGCCGGCCATATAGCTCGAAAAACCGAAAACCGATTAGGAAAAAAGTTTCTCGAGTAGCAGCTTCGTACCGATAGGCATAGTGTAGGGCGACCCCCCACTAAATGGAATGATGACCTGGTAAGACATATAAGGAAGTCGATGGATGCAGGTTGCTCGGGGCCGTGCTTTGTGGCATTACTTGGGGGAGGCCTATCTTCAGCAGTGGGCTTGTGAAGGGCTGTAATGATGAATGGTGACTCTCTTGAAATTGTTTTTCTTACTTTTATTATATTATATATTTTTTCCTTAAAAAAATTCTTCACAAGTGGAACTTTTACTCTAAAGGTTCGGCAAGGGAATATATCATATTATAAAGTTAGTTTTATAATAAAACCCTTTAAACGAATTTATCAGATGGATTTTTCAGGTGTTTGAGGTCCCGAAAACATGTCATTTCTATAAAATCAATCTTCGTATCATAGTTAACGAAGGTGAGCTTGCTTGATGTGCTGAAGTTTGGTTATTCGCATTTAATACAAAGTTGATCAGGCAAATGAGGAGGTCTTTCTGAAATGGTTAATGAAAAAAGTAAATGAGGATTATCATGCCCTGGCTCGATCACATTACTCTGATGAGAGATTTAAAGAATTTAATAGTGCGATTAAATGACAATAGAAAATAGACAACCAAACTCTTGATTGTAGTATATTGTAGGTAGATTAATATTTTGTGTCGACACTGTACCTTCAAAATGTAATAAAAAGAAGTGTTTAACCAGCTAGCGTTTATTTTATTACATTAATGAACTAAATAATTTCATTCAATTGCTAATTTTGTTACGATGTTTTAAAACCGGTCCTAAATTTAGATTATTTTTTTTGAAGGCTTTGATTTTTCGCTTTTATAGATCTCATTAAGTGTTAGTGAAGTTATCGGTATAACTTATAAAAGTAACCTCGGAACATTTTATTGTACCTAAATGTCATGGCCAAATAAATAACTGTAATGATTATAGATATTAATAATGAGTAAGAGCTGATTATTCAATCGTCAGAACAGTTATTTATCAACTAAATTATATAGACTGAATATAAATTTGAAATAATTGAACAAAATATTTTATTCATACAATTGTAATGCTTATTGATTTATGTTGTATTTAGCTCATGAATATAACTTTTACTAATGATTGAAAAATTTATGGTATTTTAAGAAGAATTTTCTTTATTTGCCTCGTTTGGCAGACGGGTTGGCAACAACAATACAGTAATGATTTCTTATATTTATGCGAACACTTATATATTAAATAAAACTATTTATACGGATTTTATCGCATTTAATTACCTTATTTTTAATTCAAGAAGTTTCGGATGCTTTACAGTACCCATGGCAGGAAGGTACAGGGCTAGATTGTTAATGTAATCTCTTTTACATAGAACAAACAAAAAGATCTATAAAAACCCGTGTGAAAGAACATAAAGCTGACGTGAAGTACCGACGCTTCAGAAAGTCTGCAGTCTGTGAATATGTTCAAGATCATCCCCACCATTACATCAGATTTGATAAACCACTAATCCTCGAAAAAACACGGATTCCTACCAAGACTGGTACGCAAGCTAGGTAGCTATTGAAATTAAAAAAACATCCTAATTTCAATAGAGAAGATGGATGGGTGCTTCTATCTGCTTTGGATCCTATAAGTAATAAAATTAAATCCAAACCCAAGCATATCTCTGCAATACTTTAAGATACCGTAAAGTCGTTCTACGTAGATCGGACCAAAAATTAATTAAAAAAAAAACTGAACTGAACTATGATATTGGGACGTTAAATATCTCATTCCCCCCGTGACGTTTGAGTGTCGAGGACTAAAACCAAGTTCATTAAACGCGATCAAATCCGTATAAACAATATTACTCAACCACAGTATCAGGTATTTGCCACCCTATACACTACAAGGCGTAGCCGGTTCCTATAATAGAAGAAGCAAATATCCAGTAATGGGCTGATAAATTATGTAAAAGTAAGAAAGTAAAAAAGAAACACTTTATTTTGGCACACTTCATATACGTGCACTGCAATAAACTAATTTAAAGTTTAAAACTAATCGAAAGTTTTAAAATTTTACGTAGTTTTTTAGTGGAATATTTTTAGATTCATAATAGCAACACACAAGAGTGAACAAAAAGAATCATATTTTTACTTTGACGTTGTAAAATAATTAAAGAATCACAACAAAGAACAATTTAAGCAAAGAATAAGTAGTTTGTGTAATTAAATTACATTTAATATCTCAAAGGTTTTCGTGTATTTATATAAGAAAATACTTACCTCCCGAACAAGCCGGTTTCCGAAAATGCTTAAATATAATAAATGTTTTTAATTAATATATTGTGATTAAAATATACCAACCTAGTTTTTAGTGATATTCACAAAATGTCCTAGTTACTTGATTCAATACATTTTTCTTATTTAGTATTATGTACCGCCTATATATATATATATATATATATATATATATATATATATATATATATATATATATATATATATATATAAAACTGAAAAATATGATTTTTAATTTCGTCTCATCATGTAGTGAGAAAGACATTGATTCAGTCGAAAGTAAGCAGTATAAATGTTTTTGTTAGAAAATAACGAGAATACGAAAGTTGAAAGGCCATCCACTGAGGGATCTAATTAATCGATTTCGGGCCGAGCATATCAGTATGCCGAAACGGTAATGGACTGAAAATATAGTATAGACTGCAGGTAACAGTACCTATATATGTTTTATACGTAGTAGAGTCATGCTGCAGCTATATTATATTCGTAGCACGAATGGGTCGGCTCAACCGGGAAGAACCATGCTTACTCGGATTATCAGCGTAACACAGCAGATTAATCCTGTTTTTTTTGTTATAGGATAGTGTGACAAACGAGCACACAGGCCACCTGACGGTAAGTGGTTGCTGCGGCCCATACACATCTACATCTATCCTCGATTACAAATCAAAATGCAGATTCCTTGTCACCCGTGAGAACTAAGATGGAATGCCTCTTTCCAGTAAAAAGGGTCTCCGGTTCTCTACACTCACCATACGAAACACATCAGCATTAAACTACTATTTTACGCTGGTATTCTGTGAGAACGTGGTCCTTCCACGGTCTGAAAACCGTCTTGGGCTACGTCATCGTTGGCTCCGCCCCTATCATGGATAATATTTCGGCAACCTCTTATTGTTGTATGGCTGTCGAACCGCTCGAGTCGTTAGTCCGCAAATTTTGGGAGATGAGGAGGTGAACGTTCCACCCATATTCTATCCCAGATGATAGATTATGCGAGGAAATTTAAGTCCGCACGACCGTTCGTGATCGCGACGGTCGATATAGTGTAGCGCTACCCTTTAAAGGAGATGTTTTATCTCTCGGCAATTCGCGTCAAATAGCGGGAAAACGTTTCTACGGTTTGGAGCGTGGGATGCTCGCCTCACCCCGATTAAAGGAAGCTTATGACAGCGTCATGAAAGAATATATAAGGGAGGGTTACATATCACTTGTGGCTCCAAATTTAGACAACTACGAAGACACATCGTCGTATTTCATACCACATCACGGGGTCATTAGGGAAGACAAACTTACGTCTAAGTTACGTGTAGTGCTCGAAGCTAGTGCTAAAACTAGCACTCAACTTTCTCTTAACGATATCCTCTATAGTGGGTAAAATTTACCAATTTATTTATTTATTTAGCAAATTTTCATTCGTTCAGTATAGCACTATTCGCCGATATTCGCCAAATGTTTCTTTGCATAGGAGTCCGTGAATGCGACCGTCGATTTCAACGCATTTTATATCGCTTTGACCCAAAAGAACCTCTAATGGTGTTTGAATTTAACCGCGTTTGTTTGGTTTAAAGTCGAGCCCATTTCATGCGTTACGCACGGTGAGACAGCTCGCCTACGATGAAGGTCCCTCTTATCCTAAAGCTAAGAGGGCAACTGAAAGTGGATTATATATGGATGATTCTGTGTATTCGGTTAATAGCGTGGAGGAGGCCACCCTAACCACCGCCGAGGTTATAAAGCTCATGAAAGCGGGTCAATTCGATTTCGTCAAGTGGACTAGTAATTCGCGTACGGTTTTAGATACAATCCCACTATCACACCGTCTTTCGGCGATAAAGAGAATCGTTTGTGTTGGTCACCGGAGTCCGACGTGTTTAGCCTTAAGGTAAACCCGCCCGCAGAAACGTGCACAAAGCGCACAATGCTGTCATGCGTTGCTAGATTATGGGATGTCATGGGTTTCGTAGCCCCGGTGGTGCTATACGCTAAGCTTTTGATTAAACAACTTTGGTTATGTGAATGCGATTGGGATGACCCGCCGCCTGATAGCATTGTTCGGTCGTGGCTGCGTTTTAGAGAGGAACTTCCATTACTAAGCGAAATTATAAAATACGACCACGTCATATAAACGTCGATAGAAATAGCGTCATCACGGTCGCTAGGTTTGCAGACGCTAGCGAGAAGGCTTACGGGAGCGTTGTATATTTTCACGACAAGAATAATGATAGAAATTTGATCAGCCTCATTAGCTCTAAGTCAAGAGTCTCCCCCCGTAAGGTTGTCTCTCTCGCGCGCTTAGAGCTTTGCACGATAATAGTCCTTGCCAAGCTTACCACCGCAGTTATCAGTGCATGTAGTGACAGAGTTCACATAGAAAGAATATTTGCCTTTTCTGACTCAACCGTCGCTTTATGTTGGGTTCATTCTTCGCCCCACTGTTGGGATACGTGATACACGGAACTTTTATCACGTGTCCGGTGCGGAAAACCCTGCCGATTGTCTATCCCGTGGACTCACCCCGATGCAAATAATGGACCATCCGCTTTGGTTCCACGGACCTTCTTGGGTTCACTTGGAACCCTCGCAGTGGCCAATAACCGATTTCGACCCTTCGTCAGTGTCTCAACCACCGGAAGAGAAGAGGCACGCTCTGGTGGCGAACGTTTCGAGCGAGGTTTCTCCAATCATTGCTTTGGCGAACCGTTTGTCCTCTTGGTCGAAATTACTGCATAGCGTGATTTACGTTTGTCGATTCGCGAAGCTTTTATCGCGACGTTCGTATATCGTAGCGTCCGATTACAGCTATACCGAGTTGCTAGTATTGCGTGAACTTCAACGTGCACATTTTCCCGATGAAATTACAAGATTAGAATCGAATAGAACTTGTAGTCGCGCTTTTCAACGTCTTAAGCCATTTTTACAAGATGGAATCGTCAGGGTAGGTGGACGCTTGTCTAACTCGCAGTTGAGTTTAGACCAACGGCAACCTATAGTTTTACTGCGTAAAGACCATATCATTAATTTTATAGTTGATTACCACCAAAAATTGATTTGTCACGCTGGCCCCGACTTGCGGATGTCAATCTTGCGTCAGAATTCTTGGATTATTTCAGCACGTGATTTGATCCGCAATAGGGTGCACAGATGTCCTTCTTACCATCCCACCTTAGTCCTGTCGAGTAACACAATTCGTTTGTGTCCTTTTCCCATTCAATATTTCGATTAGTTTTCTAGATTAGAAATTGTAGTCGAAATTTAGGTTTAATCTTAGCGTTAGTTATGTGGTTAGTTTAATCTTAGCGTTAGTTGTTTTAGTTATTTTTGAAGGGGATCCTTCAAGCCGGGAGGGGGGATGGTTGCGCGGAAAACCATTCGTATTTTAATTTTATTCGAGGGTATGCTTGCCAAGCGTTGTCCTTTCCTTAACCTATCGTCCCTCCGTACACACCGGGGTGGTGGGGTGAGAGGGGAAAGAAGAGATTCTAGAATGTTGCGTGATTCTTGCAACCGATGAGAAGAGCGCCCGATTTCGGTGGGAAAGAAGCCGATATAAGCTCGCGCGCTAGGCTCAAGCTCTCTCTTACCTTTGCGCCGCTAGTTGCAGCCACACCGCCTGGGACAGTCACGTTCTAGAGGGCTCTTGCCCACGCGCCACTCGTTCAAACCGCACCAACCTGGAGCAGTCGCGCTCCAGGGGTAACCGCCTCACCTGTGAGATATCGTCGCGCACCGTTCACTTCCATCGCACCACTAGCCAGGACCATATCCCTGGGGCTCCAGGAGATCCGCCAGAAGTCGCACCGCAGCAACAGAAGCGTCCAAGCCGCATCGAAGTCACACCCCGGTAAGTGTGTTTCTTTTTCCTATAACTCAACGCCTGCTTGAGTATTTGTTTGTTAGTTAACCTGCCCCATTTTATTCCTCCTAATGTGCTCAAGCAGTATTCCTTCATAACCTTGGCAAAAAATAGATATCGGAAGAGCGAGTGAATTGTCAAGGAACCGCGTGACACCTCTGCCATCTTGTTGAGGCAGAAGAAGCTTACCGCGTATACAGTCCATCTAGTATAACATCTCGCGTAATAGGGTCAAGGCTCGACCGGGGAATCAGACTCGGCATCCCTAAGGCCCGCCGCTCAAGCAACTATCAAGTTTTAAAAAACATTACGGCACCAAGTAAACCTGAATCAAAAACTTACAATGAATTAGTACAAATACTAGGCAATCATATAGCCCCGGAGCCTGGGTAAGTGACACGGCAACACAAGTTCTATCTCAGAACACAGAATGAGTATGAATCAGTTGCAAACTATGTGGCAGGGTTGAAAGAGATCGGAGGAAAATGCAATTTTATCTGCAACAACTGCAAGCAGTCTACTTTTGAGACACACCTCCGGGTACAATTCATTCGAGGGCTGTGTAATGCTGAAATTAACAAGAGAATACTTCAAGAACAATCAACCACAAAGTTTAATGATATTATGAGAATTGCATTAGCTACTGTAACATCCAAATCTGAACTAAAGAAGTGAGATAAGAAATTAAAAAAAAAAATAGTAAAAAGTACTTTAGAATAAAAAAGAAGAACAAAAAAAAAACACACAATCAGTTTGTTTCAAGGAGCAAAAACAGATTCAAATAGAACTAGAGAGTAACTCTGAGGAGGAAGTCTATGAAATAAATAAATTACAGAACATACATGTACAGAGTGACAAATTCTACATATCTTTAACATTAAATGGAAAATTGCATAAATTAGAAATGGATACAGGTGCAGCAGTTACTACATGTTCTGCTGAATATTTCTATAAGAATTTTCCAAATTCAAAATTAATAAGTACTACAGTCAAGTTGAAAACATATACCGGGGAAAACCGGGGAAATTATAAAACCTCTTGGGACCTCAATAATTCAAATTTCATATAATAATAAATAAATTATAGGAAGAGTATTCATTATAGACAGGAAGGTAGACCCGGTAGTTGGAAGAGAATGGCTTAGAGAACTTGAGTTACAATTTAACCTTAACTCTATAAATAAAGAAGAAAGTGATATAACAGATCAAGAATTTAGAGTAAAGCTTCACAATTTATTAGAAGAATATAAGGAATTATTTACAGAAGAAGTTGGCAAAATTAACAATTTTCAAGCATCATTGAAACTAAAGGAGGGAGCAGTACCAATATTTTTGAAACGACGACCTGTACCATTTGCATTGAAAAATCAAGTAGAAGCAGAAATTGATAGATTTGAAAAAGCAGGCATTCTTGAAAAAGTCACTTACTCACAATGGGGTACACCTGTAGTCCCCGTAATTAAACGAAATGGCAAAGTACGTTTATGTGCAGACTATAGAGTAACTTTAAATAAAAATCTTGAAAATGACAATTATCCTTTTCCATTACATAAGAAAATTAATTTAAAAAAAATAATTAAGTGCCATATTAAATGTAATCATTATAAATATATTTCACATACACAATGCACACAATACTCATTTTTATGTTTTTCTACTACAAATAGTCTAAATGTGAAATTAAAACCTCCGACTTCTTCCAGACCTATCCTAAAAATGGTTTATCCTGACCGCAATATTTCAAAGGTTTCCCTACCAAAAGCTGTGGTTGCAAGTTCATCTATCTACAATACGATTAATTGCAAGATCATATGCATCGCATTCGGTTAATCGCAGTAGAGTCTAACGCATATGTGCTCTTATATAGAATTTCTGAGGACCTATAAAATTGTCTCCGGTTCCTGTCAATAACGAAATAAATAATACAGTACTATGTTGCTATTTCAAGCTAGTATTCTGTGGTTCTCTGGTCGAACGTGGATTTTTTACGTTAAAATAACTAATGGTGCAAAAAGAACACATTTTTTTAAATAAAGATCTCATCCAGTTTATTTTTTTTAAACTGTAAGTACCAATACATCAATTAACTATTGTAAACCATAATATTAGAATATACAAGCGTATAGGCGACCAGGCGGTCGGAAAACGAAAACACGTGACAAATTTTGATTTGTAATTGTGTGCGTTAGCTAGTGATGTACATTTTATGTTAAGAAAGCGGTTAAAATATTGAGAAACGATCTTAGTACACGAAATTAAATAACTTCAAAAATTAAATGAATTTTTAACACGATATTCCAAAATAATTGAAAAATATCAAATAATATTTTCTCAAAAATAAGCAGCATCTACCTACGTTAAGTTGGTTTTTATTTCAAAATCAGATCAGAAAATTGAATTTTAGAGCTATGACCTTTAAAAATATTTAATATAATATTAATCTATTATAAATAGGTAGATATTTAATTAAGTAAATACATTTTAAATTTTATAAGGGCTTTTGCTGGTGAAATAAAAAACGGAGACACGAAGTACAAAACAGCTGCTTTATTTCTCATATTTTAAATATTATTTTTAATGTTACAAATATTTAATAATTAATAAATAAATACATTATAGAAGTTTATTTTAACATTAGATTTGAATATGAATGTAATCTTAATGATTTAAGTAAGGAAACTTGTAGGAATCACTTAAATAAAATTGCTCTGTTTAAAGGCCAATATGTTTATGAGGCTTCTCCCTCTTTCATCTGTCTTTGAAAAATATAAATAATAAACCTATTATCATTTTAGCTGCCTGAATTCATAAACATAATGATCTTAACAGAGACTAGCCAAACACGCAGGAGATATTAAAGTGTCTGAGGATACATATGCACTCTTTATACTCTCAATGTACGTTATATTTATACGTGTATGTTAAGGTAATGGTCACCCACCCATGGACTGACCGCGGTAAGTGCAGCTTAATGTTGCAAATCCATTGAACCGCGCAGCTATTACATACATAGCTCTCTCTTCTCTGCGATTAACGCTGTAGGCGGTGAACCACGCCATTAAACCCTCGTCATCAGTCAAGTATGAATCGGGTATTGAGCCTTGTGAGTATCAATTGCTATGGAATTTATACTATCCTGGTAATTTATACTATACTAAACCCGCGTCTTATACGCCGAAGTCTAGCGGCACTTCAAGAGCGTTACTACATATCTATTATGCTATGAATATTGTACTAGTGTGACCGTGAGAAACGGGTGGTTAAGTAAGGTTATACAATTTTTCGGTTGATAAATATATACATAGTTGGGTTCATAATGGCTTTTTTGAAGTCAGCTAAAACAGTTTCCCTTTTAAAGCGTTTTGTGTTTGAGTACTACATTTAAACTATTTTATCTAAAAAAATACGAATAAATAAAAGTTAGTTTTAATATTTAATAATTCCTTTGTCGCGTCATACGCGTCATTCTGCCCGGGCATTATAATACATACATATAATATGTTTCTTTTATTAGAGAGCTCTTGTCCAGCTGTGTTTGGATTACGGGCCAGTGACTAGAGGACAAGTTTAAATAACGCTGATTTAAAATGATGTAATGCAAAACTTAATCTAAAAGTGTTCAAGTATGAAGAGAACACGGTGAAATCTTGTTACATTATTGCGAGAGCGCCATCTTGTTAAAAATCTTATTTAGAAATGGTGTGCCTTGACACGATTCAGCCAGGCGTAATATTTTAAGGAAACGTTATTCCACATCACAACACGTTATAAAGCTAATGTTATTTAGTTTTCGAACTGACTCATTATTTTATAAATGTTAAAATAAAATATTTTGTATGTTCAATTAATGATGGAAGATATATGAGAGCTATTTAAAAATATTAATGTAATAATAAGCTGCCGCCCGGAGCCGCATGAAATAATTCACTTCAGTTTTTTTTAACTATATATATTCATTGGATCGCTTTGTCGAGTAGTACTTTAAAATTTTAATTTAATAGACAAGAACAAAAAATAAGACTTATGATCAAAATTTTTGAACCTAAAACAAATCATAAAGAAAGCTCAAATACGCTGTTGTAAAAACATCTTCAGATTGACAAACTGAATCATTGTCAGATTCCTGAAACAATAGACATTTCAAATTAAGAAGCTGAAAAGGGTTATTGTTTGGTATTTAAGTGGGATCGAATTCCAAACAATAACCCTTTCCGGCTTTGTATATTTAATGAAAACCGTTAACAAACAAAATATGTCATATAAATAATATATGATGGAACTGCTTAGATTACTCATGGTTTTATAACAAGAAAAGACATAAAAGATGGTATTTATAACAGTAAGTTCAGGAACGTAATTTTAGATTAATAATGTCGCGAACGCCCATTCAAGGGGGGGGGGGGGCTTTGGTTGTGGGAAGACTTTGATAAGAAAAATATTTCCATTGTTTTAGTTGTTAGTTCTTGAAATCTTTAACGAAGTTGATATCTCCCGAATTTTATTGCCGGTTTATAATATTTGACATCTTTTATGTAAATATGAGGATAAATGCAATTATTTATATTAAACCATTGAGATTTTTTATGTAATTATCTTTTTTATAGAATTAGGATTATAAACAAGCACACTGTGGCCCATAAGCTTCTACACTTATCCTCAATAATTAGAAATCAAAATGGAGAAGCGTTGTCATCCTTGAGGACTAAGATGGAAACCCCCTATCCAGTAAAAAAAGTCTTCGGTTCTCTACACTCACCATTCGAAACATACGAATACAGCCGCAATAAGGTGCTATTTTATACTGGTATTTTGTGAGAGCATAGTCCTTCATCGAGTTATAATCAAAATAATGCCGAGCTATAATCAAAATAATATAGTTGTAGCATGACTTTACCACGCACAAAAACTTGTACATTACGATAGTATACATATCGCGTGTGGCGTAAATAGTGGTTCACCGTTAAAGATACGATAAAACAGATAATTTACTACATATTATACTTTTATTCGTTTTTGTCTTTTATTACTAACTTTGCTGTAGTTCCCATAAAACCGTTGAATATTATTTTTCACGTAAATTTTGTGCTTTTAAATTAATATGGTAATAAATAAGTTCTTCTCTATTGTAAACCTAACTTTTTAAATATCATGCAAATTTGGGACATGGTAAGGATGGTGTTGACAAAATGTAAGGAAAATGAAAATATTATTATGTTAGGAGACTTTAATGGAAGGGTTGGGGTGAAGAGGTCTGGTTATGAAAGGATATTGGGAACGTTTGGTGATGAAAGTATAAATGAGAATGGTGAAGACCTCCTCACCGTATGTGTGGAAAAGAATCTTTTTGTGACGAATACTTTTTTTCGTCATAAGAAGATTCACATGTATACATGGGAAAGAGGTGATAATAGAAGCATGATAGATTTCGTAATTGTGGATGAAAGAATGAGGCGCGCAGTCGTAGATACAAGGGTTTACCGGGGGTCCAACGTAGGGACGGATCATTACTTGGTCTTATGTCGAATTAATGGTCTTTTCAAGCGTTGGCGGCATCAGAAATCTGTGTCAACCACTGCGTTACAGCGCATAAGAATAGAGAAGTTACAAGATGAAGATGTGAAAGAGAAGTATAAATGTAGACTGAGAGGAAATATTAGATGTTTGAATGAGTTGTGTATGAATGATTTAGACTTAAATACTGTGTTGGATAATATTAAAAAAAGGTTTGGTGGATGCCGCCACTGAAGTATGTGGTGTAAGTAAGAGAACAAATGAAAAGAAAAGTAATACGTTGTGGTGGGATGATGAGGTACGGGTGGAAGTTGAATCAAAGAAGAAAGCATGGTTAGATTTACTAGCAACCAAAGCTGGTAATTCTTCTGGTATGAATGATGAGATTGAAAGAAAAAAGGCAGAATTAACACGTCTAAATAAGAAAGTAAAAGAAGTTGTTGAAAGGAAAAAGAAAGAAAGAACGGATAAGAATGATAGAAGGATATCTGATAATTTCCAGGCTAACATAAAAATGTTCTGGAAACTCGTAAGAACTGCCAGGGGAAATACAAAACAGCCTATAATGAATGCTATGAGACGAGAATGGATGTATTCTGAGTGATGAAGCTTCGAATTTAAACAGATGGAAGGAATACTTTGAAAGCGTGTTTATGAGTGAAGAGTCGTCTGAATTAAATGAACTAGAAATTCTAAAAGAAGTGGAAAGGGGTATGGAGATAAGTGTAGATGATATAATGAAAGCAATGAAAAGCATGAAAGCAGGTAAGGCAGCTGGATATGATAGAGTATCACTCGAGATGCTAAGGGCTGGAGAGGGAGTGGTGGCAGGTCTGCTGTACACCTTGTTTAATTTATGTTGGGAATTAAAACGGGTACCGCATGACTGGTGTAAAGCAGTTATAGTACCAATATATAAAGGAAAAGGGTCACAGCAGGACTGCAAAAACTACCGTGGTATCAGCTTGCTTAGTATTGTTAATTGCTTAATATTGGGGGTAAACTGTATGCTAAGGTGTTAATTGAAAGAGTTATGAAAGAAACTGATTTGGGAATTTGGGATGTGCAAGCGGGTTTTAGAAAGGGAATGGGGTGTACATATCAAGTCTTTTCCATGCGCATGATTGCGGAGAAGTTTTTGGCCAAAAACCAGAAAGTTTTTTGTGCGTTCACGGACTTGCTTATGACAGAGTGGACAGGAATGTGTTATGGCAAACACTGAACTCATATGGGTTGAGCGCTGGTTTGATACAAGCATTAAGGTCTCTTTATAGGGACTCTAGTGCTTGTGTCAGGATCAATGGGGTCTACTCGGACTGGTTTGGCATCCAAAAAGGTGTCAGACAGGGCTGTGTAGCTTCCCCTTGGCTGTTTAACCTATTTATGCAAAGGTGTTTGCAAACTTTGAAAGATGAAGAATGTGGGTTAAGAATGGGCGAGTTAACCGTCAAATGTCTTTTGTATGCCGATGATCAAGTCATATTTGCGTCATCAGCGGCTGAGTTGCAAATGATGGTTACATTAATGAACTGGGCATTAAAAGAAAGGGGAATGAAAGTAAACGCAAATAAGACGAAAGTGATGGTTTTTGAAAGAGAAGAAAACAAAATGGTATGTGAAATAAGAATAGAAGGAGAGTTAATTGAGCAAGTGGATGAGTTTGTGTATTTAGGATGTGTATTTAGCAGGGATGGTAGATATGATAGGGATATAGAACGACGAGTAAATGCAGGAAATAGAGTGAATGGGGCACTACACTCTATTATGAAGAACCAGAATGTGCCAAAAAAGGCACGTATGGTAATTCATAATGCTGTGTTAGTCCCTACTTTAATGTATGGTAGTGAAAGCTGGGTATGGCAGAAGAAGCACGAAAGTAGAATAAATGCTGTAGAAATGCGGTCTTTAAGGAGTATGCTAGGATTGAATCTGAATGACAGGGTGAGAAATTGCGTGATAAGAGATAAATGTGGTATGCAAGATGATGTTTTGACCAGGATTAAGAAAGGAATGCTTCGGTGGTTTGGTCATGTAGAGAGAATGAATGAGGAAAGAGTGACAAAGCAAATTTATATGGCAGATGTGAACGGCCGAGTCGGGAAGGGACACCCTAGAAAAAAATTTATCCACCAAATTGGCGATATTTTGAAAAGGGGCCACGTTAGAAGTACCCTTAACTGACGAGCATGTATGCGTAGATATATGGATGTAAAGGAGGCGAAAGAGGTATGTCAGGATCGTGCCAAATGGAAGTCCGTAGTCTCTGCCTACCCCTCTGGGTGACAGGCGTGAGTGTTTATGTATTTATGTATGTATGTATGCAAATTCAAGTGCGATTTTTGTAAAAATATATACAATACTGTTAGCATATTAAAAGGAATTATATTATTATATAGTTCACACATAAACTTAAAAAATTATATGCGTTTTATGATATATATATATATATATATATATTATCTCTGCATTGGCCGAGGAATAAGAGCATTGTCAAAGACCCCGCATTATTGATACTCGTGTAAAGGAAATAAAACCACAAACAATTTGCAAATTAATTTTTTTTCTTTTAAATTATTTTTTTCGTTTAAAATTGTACTTACTATAGTACCTATTTCAAAGTGTTTAATTATTACTAGGTCCTGTAAGTAAAAGTTTATTGCTATTTTAATTGAAAACGAATTAAAATAACAATTTTTGTTACTACTGTTGCAGAGTGATGTAGACTTAACATGTTATTTATTTGAACAAAGCATTAAAAAATTAACACTTTACATCATTTATATTTTTTACACATCTTTTAGACATCTATTATACAGATATCTTTAACACTATTACTAGTACTGTAAAAATTTGAACAAATTTTCGAAATGACAGCTGTACACGCTCTGCAGTATCATACCATAGCATCAAGCATACCACGCTTAACTTTAACATCATAAATTACAGGATCCCAAGCAGGTGGCAGTACTTAGACTCCTTCTCTATTGAAATTAGGATGTTTTTATAATTTCAATAGCCTCGCGTATTATCTTTCGTCGGAATCGATGTTCTTTCACGAGTCTATCAAATCTGGGCCGTCTAGGATATGACAAACTGCAGACTTGCCAGAACGATGGTGGATGGAACGGACATATCCATTCCTTATCATTCGTATTGTGTTTTACTCGATTGACGAGAACTTCAATGTGTTTTTATAAACAAACATGTCTCCGGTAAAAAATGGTGGCGCCCTTTTTTTACCTGAGACATACGTGTGCTCCTAAAACATGTTTATGTCGAACTCAAATCACATTTCAAAAGTAAAAAGTAACGTTTTATCCATTATATAATGTAATAGTACCTATTAATGCAAATAAATTTTAAAATAGTATTTTAGTAAAAATATTTTTTCCTTCAATTAAAATCGGATATCTTTCTGTAAAACAATAGGACCCGTTATTGTGATACCATTTTGAAATCTATATTGAGTGAACATTTTTTTTTAAATGAATGGTTACTAAAAGGAAATTTACTACGCATTTCCTTACAAAATCGCTTTTGAATTTGCAAGAAATGTAAAAAGTTAGGGTTACAATAGAGAAGAACTTATATTTTCTTAAAACTTATATTTTAAGAAAAAAACAATATTTTCTCACAATTGCTCTAATATTCAGTAGTGATTAACAGAAATCAAAATGAAAAACCAAAATAGTTTTTGATGTGAGTACAGCAAAAATAGTTTTTGCTGTACTTCGTAAAAGAAAAACGTTAACTATCGGGTAAAAACAATTAAAATTATGATATGTTATAGTAAATTATCCGTTTTATCGAATCCTTAACGGTGGACCACCACACGCCATATCCTGTTTATAATATATTTTGTTTTGTCAATCCTGCGGGGCAATTGCGAACAGACCATGAGGGTGTCACTCACTCATCGACTATTACTCTATTTCTGTATTGAAGAATATGCATTAACGCCCCATCGGTTCAAGGATCTCCTAGGTGTGCGTTGCTTGCAGTTATACAGTGGCTGCAAATAACCGCCGGTACGACAAACTCCGCCGAACGTTGAGTCCCGTGATTCCGTGAGGCGTCGAGGTCACCGGCCCCTAGGTGATTCTTGGCACTTTATGCGTTCCGTGCATTCTGTGCCTAGTCGCGCATTAAAGTGCCACCTTTGCACTTCCCCCAACCCTTTTGTTGTAAAAGGGGTAGGCAGTGCCCACAGTGTCGAAAGTCACCGTAGCAATATCACCACCATCCGCGTCGCGCATCATCTGCTGCCGATCGTTTGGAAAATAGATAGGGCCTTAGATAGATTACCGCTGACGCTGACTATTAGGTTAGGAAATGTCAGGGAACGATAAGGGGGAACCTCCTCCGAGATCGAGGAAACCACCGGATCGGCCAGGCGTACTGGAAAGACCCATCGCCTACCGCGATATTTTCAACCCGGAGAGGATGAGAGTTGTCTCATCCTACTCACAAATACCGACCCAGAAACCTTTGTCGCCGGGTAAGGAGGCCGCACCTAGGGTTGCACTCTCTCCCATCGTACCTGAGTGTACGACTGGGAGTGAACCGCTGCCCTCACAGCAACAGCGGCCCAAGAAGACGCCACGAAGGCACACACCACCGGAAACCGAAGCCTCCCTCCACGAAAAGAGGCAGTGCATCGGTAACTCATCCGACTCGCCAACATCATCAGAGGATGAAGAGCCCCAAGCAACGACTAGGAAGAAGGTCCACACCTCACCTCCTAAGTCGCCATCACCGCCACCCATCTCAACGGACCGACGCAGTCACGACTCGATTCAATTCGAGCAAGGAGGTGAGGAGTCCTACAGCTGGGGCTCGACAACATATGCAACCCTAGCTGCATCAGCCGGAAAGTCATCCCCGGTACAAACTACCAACCCGTCCGGGTTAGCTCATGATGATGGGCAGCGGCCATCAACGAGCTATGCCCACATGGCTGCAGCCCCGGCAGTACCACGACCGCAATCGGCGGAGCAACCTCAGAAAATTGAGAAGGAAAAGGAGAAGAGATATCCGCCGATTGTCGCAGAATGCCTCCCGGACTGGACCAGGCATTTTAAGGTCCTTAATGAGAAGCTGGGCCATCCACCTAATGCCCGCCCGTTCGGGAAAGGAGTTAGGTTCACTCCACAGAGCCCGGATGAGTTCCGTACCATACAGAGGTACATGGTAGAACTCTCCGAGAAGGATAAAACAATGTCGTGGTATTGTTACACACCGGCAGAGGAGAAGCCCACCAAAGTGGGCATCCGAGGCCTGCCTGTGGGCACCGACGCAAAAATGATCGAGGAGGCTATTCGGGCAAAAGGCTTCCCCATCAATTATGTGAAGGCCATACCACCACGTAGAGGCAGACCGAGCTGCCTCTACTATGCACAGCTGGAGCATCTGAGCCTGGAACGGCTACAGCAACTTTACCAACTCGACGAGCTCCTCTATATGATAGGAGTCGTCATCGAAGCCTGGCAGAGGAAGACTGGACCGGCTCAATGCCACCGTTGCCAGGCTTTCGGACATGCCTCCGCTAATTGTTTCAGGCCAGTGAAATGCGTTCGCTGTGCAGGAGAACATATTGCCAGCCTTTGCCCAAGGGGTAGAGAGGAGGAGCCAAAGTGCGCAAATTGCGCCAAGAACCACACGGCCAACGATCGCCGCTGCCCGGTCCTGAGGAGGATAGCCAGGAAGCAGGGGATCGTTTTACCTGGGCTACTGCCGAAGAACCCAAAGAGGATCCCCCAAAGTCGCCCAAAGGCCGTCACTATACAGGAGGAAGGGTGGGCCACCATCACCAGAGGGAAGGGTAGGCAACCAGCCCCCCCCCCCACCCCCCTCCTGTAGTACCATCAGAAACGGTTGGTCCCACAGATCAAAGGGCAACCACCGGGGCGACTCTCCGACCTCCTGCCAACGACGCCACTGAGAGGCAACCCTCCAGGAGGAAGAGGCGGAGGAACAGGAGCAGGAGAACGGAGCAGCTTCCTCTTCAGGCTGTGACCACCTCTACCCCTATGACTACAGGACCAATAGCCTCCCAGGCGCAGGTTACCACAAGAGCACCAGCACCACTTACGGCAGGTAGAGCACCTGAAAGGGCCCTGCCAGAAAGCAGAGCTCGCTCTACACACAGAGCGCGCTCAATGCAAAGAAAGACGACTATTAATTCCCCGAGACCAGTGCCTTCACAGCGTAGTTCAGAACGCAGACCACCAGCGTCCGGCTTCGAGACAGCTGATGCCATCCATAGATTGGTAGGCATAGCCATCGAAGTCGGTACACAAGTCCTGGCCGACATAAGGGCCGGGACTGATCCCGTCACCGCCGTCATGAAGGCGCTGGCATCCTTACTGGCAAGGCACTATGGAGAATAGCAACCTGCGCCTGCTATATTGGAACCCGGACGGGATTCGTCAAAGGATCCATGAACTCCGCACTCTCACCCAGCAACAGGACATCCAGGTGATCTTGCTGGGTGAAACAAAATTAAGACCTACAACGCATCTTAAGCTGCCCAATTACCACATATACAGGAGGGACGAGGTCGATCCTCAAGGGGTCGCTTACAGAGGGACAGCGATCCTGGTGAGGAGAGACATCGTCCACCAGGAGCTGGACCTGCCAGACTTCCAGACGATGCGTTCAATAGGCATAAAAATGGAGGCGGCAGGCGAGAAACTTAGGATCTTTGCAGCATACCGCCCGCCAGGGACTCCATTTCACTCCTCAGACATCCGGACGGTAATGGAAGGCACAACACCCACCATCATCGCCGGGGACCTGAACGCCAAACACCCGGCGTGGGGGTCCAGAGTGATCACCCCGCCGGGTCGTGAACTCTATGAAGATGCTGAACACCACGACTATGACGTTCTAGGTCCCGAGGAACCGACGCACATCCCTAGCGACCCTAGGAACATCAACTTAGACTTAGACATCGTGCTCACTAGGAACGTCAACTATCCAGTAGTGGTAGAAGTGCTGTATGACCTGAATACACAGCACCTCCCGATTCTGATAACCCTTGGCACTAAGGCAGTGACTTCACCGCCCAGAGCCAGTAAGACCAAGATCGACTGGAGGCTCTACCACCAACACCTGCAGGAGAGACCTCCAGTCCATACACCGATTACCTCAGCGGACGACGTAGAGGCCGCTGCAACCAGAATTTCCACGAGCATCAAGGAGGCCCTCAACGCGGCCTCTACGATCGTCCCTCTCTCGGGAAGGAAAGAGGAGCTGCCGCTAAAGATACGCGTGCAGCTAAATCATAAAGGAAGCTCTGGGCGCGTACTCGCTGACCTAGTGTAAAGAGAAAACTAAACACACTAGTCAGACGAACTGTGGGTTGCAATACAGGCCCAAGAGGAGAAGCCTGGGAGCGGCGCATATGGAAAGCTGATGAACAGCACGCGTTGCTCTACACATTGAACCGGCAGTTAACGAAAACTCGACCACCTGTTTGCCCGCTGACCAACAACGCGGGCATTCAACGTTACGATGCCAAGGGCAGAGCGGATATCCTAGCTGAGCACTTCGAGGAGCAGTTTATGCCGAACCCTACAAGTGCGGAGTTCCTGGAATCCCATACACGGAAGGAAAGCCGCGTGCAGGAGCTCCTGTCGTCGCCCGCGCCACCGCTTGCAGGAGAGTGGTTTATCTCCCCCCGCCGAACTGCGGAGGACAGTAACCCGCCTGCAACCGAGGAGGGCGCCGGGGCACGACGGGATTACTAACGCTGCACTACGACAGCTGCCCAATAGAGTCCTTGTAGAGATAAGTCGGCTCTACAATGGAATATTGCGGACATCCCACTTCCCGGAGGACTGGAAGAAAGGCAAAGTCATCGTCTTGCCGAAACCCGGGAAGGACAGGCGTAGAGCTGCCAACTACAGGCCGATCACGCTGCTACCGCATATAGCTAAACTGTGCGAAAGACTATTGTTAAGACGTCTCCGCCCGTGCATCCAACTTCGGGCGGAGCAACTTGGATTCAGGAGGGGTCACTCAACAGCAACACAGCTGACCAGAGTGCTGCACCTGCTTGCGGCCGAACACAACCGTGGCCGCATATCGTTGGGCGTCTTTCTCGATATCGAGAAGGCGTTCGACCGGGTGTGGCACACAGGATTACTCTATAAATTAGATGTGCAAACAAGTATCCCTCCTGCTATATTGCGGCTAGTGGCGTCTTTCCTGGAAGGCAGGAAGTTCTACGTCTGCGTAGAGGACGCCGAGTCCGCAATTAAGACCATAACAGCTGGTGTGTCACAGGGCAGCTGTCTATCTCCAGCCCTGTACGCGGCGTACACTAATGACATACCCACCCTGGCAGGACACTTGCAAGAATGGGAGGACGACGTCGAACTAGCACTGTTTGCGGATGACAGTGCATACTTCACGTCGTCCAGAAGAGCCCA
The DNA here is from genome assembly GCA_907164705.1 of Parnassius apollo. Lineage (NCBI taxonomy): Eukaryota > Metazoa > Arthropoda > Insecta > Lepidoptera > Papilionidae > Parnassius > Parnassius apollo. The sequence continues at coordinate 7,417,071 of CAJQZP010000178.1, forward strand.
CATAGCAGCTGCCAGGATGCAACGTCTGCTGGACCTGCTGCCACCATGATTGGATGAGTGGAGGATGGCCGTCAATGTTAGCAAGACGACCGCTCTACTCATTCGCCGCTATAGAAACCTACCACCAGCGCTAACCCTCAGAGGCCAGGAGATCGCATATGAGAAGGCCGTGACCTACCTTGGATGTCGGATTGACAGGATGCTGCGTATGACTGCGCACGTTGACTCTGCTATACGCAAAGCTCGATGTGCGCGGGCAATGCTACGTCCTGTCCTGACATCCAAGTTACCGACAAAGTCGAAGATAACCATCTATAAAACCTACATAAGACCCCTGCTAACATACGCTGCTCCGGCCTGGTATGCACTCCTGAGCGATCGTCAGAAGCGGCGACTTCAGGCCCAGCGAAGCATTAAGAACTATAGTCGGTGCGGGTCGCTACGTCCGTAATAACGTCATAGCGGCCAACCTCAAGATAGAGAGCCTTCATGAATTCGTGGTCCGGCTGGCGCGCGGTATGTTTGACCGTGCCGACAACGGGCCACACGAACACCTCAACGGCTTCGCGCCGTTGCATGCAAGGCCGCCGGACGGGCGACCTTATCCAAGAGAACTCCTCCCTATATAGATTAGGGAGTCCGAGTAAACCCTTCAATGCCGCAGAAAGGCCAACTTTGACAAATAATTGTGTTATTTAAACACAATTATTAGATAACCTCCTTTTACTTATAATTTAACCGACGGCGACAATGGTCGTTATAGCAACGCCTTCAACATCAAGGTGCCCAGGACCGGCACATTGTAGTGTGCCGTGAGGAACATCCGGGTAAAGGAGTACACCCCGAGGCCCGAGACCTGCACGGCATTTATGCCCTGCAGAGGACAGCAACGACACATTAACGCCCCTCCATGTTAAGTTGAAGTTAGGGTTATGTGCTACAAAGTGGATGTTGAGACACACAACTACATCTATCCTTGATTTAGTATCAAATGCAGATACGATATCGAGCCTGAGGACCGTCCGCGGTTCTCTACAATCGTCATGCGAAATAAATTAGCATTATTCTGTTGATAATTAATATAATCAGGCGTTACTTTGCGGAAATCCATTATAATAAAGATATTAATAATTACTTTGCAACCATTCGCTCAATAAAATAAAATGATGTGTCTTACCTAGTTTGAAAATCACCTCCCGCTCTCCCTCAATTGCGTGCACTAATCCCGTCATCATTAATCCCGTCACCACTAATCCCAGCACCACTACTCCCAACAACACTACTGACAACACCACTATTCTAGAAAAGACACACCATCGACGATAATACGACACCTGTTTCACCTCTACACGAGGCATCTTCAGGTGATGTAGACTCTACGGCGGCTGACCGCAAAGTCTTGGCGACTGTTTATTCATATTAAATAAAAAAACTTGAGTCTAAAGTTTCTGAATTAATAGAAAGTTCTTTCCTGATTCCTAATTTAAACTCATATTCAAAATAAATATCGGCTTGTTTTGCAAACTTCTTGTCAAATTGAACTAAGTTACTCAAGTCTGAAAAATCCTGAACCAAGAGAAGTTTATAATCAAGAAGCGTCTGATGTTTCGTTTTTTAATAAATACTCTCATTTAACTTACTTTATTACGAGTAATTAGTTTTCTGATATTATTATTAGTGTATTACAATATTGTTGTAAAATTGTGTTGCAGTTAAAAGTAAAAAATATCTTCAAAAAATTAAGAGATTGTATATAGTAGGTAAAATGAAAACATATTAAAGACCGCTATTAAGCATTATTCTGCGTTACCTTCAACCATTGCTTTCAAGATTATATTATCAGGCAGGCTCTCTGTTTATTTAGCTGCCGTCCTATTTGGCTTGACAGTTAGAGACTACTACGCAAAAACTATCTTACTCATGGGTTGACAATTTTGAAAGCTATAACGGCAGGTAATTGTACTTAATTATTTATTTATTAAACACACCTAAAATATATATAAGTATTAAAATATAACAAAGTAAAACTTATAAGCTCCTAGCAATTTGCTGATATGTATGTTATGTTATACATCTATAATAGACAAAATATTGAAAACGAAAATGACGCACATCTTCTAAAAAACTGTCACATCAATAAAAAAAATATATGAGGTTTTAAGTTTTTTAATGGTCGGATGTAGTCACCTCAGTGTGGCTGATAGCTTTTTGATTATAATTTCTATTGACGTAAAATTTTATAAAATTTTAGGACAGTCAAAATTAGGAAAACAATTGCAAGTTTGCAATCAGAAGAATCCCGAAACCATGGTAACCACGCAACAGACCCGTTATTCTCCTCAGCACACTAGGGAAAGTTTACGAACGTATAATGTTGAATGGCCCCGTAAACACGTCCTTACCAACTAGGTTCTTCCTGACGAACAGTTCGGTTTTAGACTTGTGCACTAATTAGATTCAACGCCTTACGGCATACTATATACTATACTATATTATAATAATACATCCTAGAGGACTTCTTCCACTCAAGGAGTAACGGTCAAATCCGCACCCGAAACGTCGGGTATTAAAATTAATATAAATAAAACGCGATAAAATCCGTAAAAGTAGTTTTAATCAATAAAAAAAAAATATATATATATATATATATATATATATATATATATATGTGTGTGTGTGTGTGTGTGTGTGTGTGTGTGTGTGTGTGTGTGTGTGTGTGTAGGTGTGTGTGTGTGTGACTAGGATAAATACATATGTTTTGATCTTTCTAAAGGCTTAGTAACAGGCTGATTGTAAAATGTATGTCGCGATCGTCTTAGGTAGGACCCTTATTTACGTTGTGTAAAGTTAAGTAACTTAGTTCTTTAAGGTTTCTTTTGGAAGAATGAATATTCACTAGAGCAATTGGAAGCCGTTGGTAGTAACTTATAGGCTAGGTGAACCTCGTTCACGAAGACTGGGTTCGAGAAAGGTTAAGATTTAAAACGTCCCTATTCCACTTGTACATGATTAATTTATTATTATCCCTTCCCGCTTGGGAAAGGCTCAGAATGTACATTTATATATAAAATACCCGATACAAGAGTTTCGCCCTTCCACATTTATTAAAAAGCGCAGTAAGCGCCAATCATTTAATTCGCTCCCCCAGAAGGGGAAGTTAAGTTGGGAACTGGACCGTAGTCCGTAGCAAAATAACCCACTACCTGCCAAACCGCTGATCCTGCTGACGTGATGTAAGTGTATGGCATCAATACCGATTGCATGATCAGTACGGCCACTAGCCGTAGAGCGTGTCATGAGTCTAGCCAACAACAAGCGCCATTGAGAATAGTGACCCACCAAACAACCATCGCAGAGATGCAATCCTGCAGAATGCAACAAGCATCAATACGACTATAGTCGGGCTTACAACATCCCAAGGTCCCCCATTACATATGGGTATGCGATGTCCAAGGGAAATCCATATTGCTACAACAAACCCGCTTACCACCGGTACTAAGATGATATATCTAGGACACACTGATTAGCGAGTCCAAGTTTACCTCGGTCTCGGTCGCCTGTGATGCAGTATACACGCCACTATAATAATCCATTTCAAGTCCCACTTCTATTAATATAATGCTTTCACATACTTGAGACCTTTCACATATTTGCTTTATTTGACAGTCCTTAATATATAGGACTTCAGTCCATAATTGTACTATCATAGTGCTTATGCATCAAAGAGACCTTCAATAATATTGCTTTTGTATCATAGACTTTACTGTCATAAGTCTTTAATATATCGGAGTTCATCCCACAACTCTAGTATTGTAATGCATATAGATTATAGAGACCTATAATAATGCTTTAATGTAATAGACCTTGCTATCATAAGTCTCTAATATTCAACTATACATTATGCATCAGTCCTATAAGTAGTCGGTCATCCGACCACCCCATATATATGTTCGCCCTTGGGTATGCGTCTCCGGCAGCTCCACCATACACGCAATTTATACACGAACGCCCTCCATAACTTATGAAATTTTCTGATACGTGAACACGTTCAATGACTTTAGAAATTTTCTTATACGCGAACACCCTCCAAGACTTAAGATTTTTTTTTATACATGAACACGCTCAATTCCTTATACAATTTTCTTATACAATAACTCCCTCCGACTCCTCTGATTTAGGCAATTTTTAACCAATTTTTCAATTATTTTATAAATGTTATTTAAATATTATTATTATAATATTTACGACTTGTGTTTCTATTATTTATCACATTTTGAATATTTTAACAAAGTTTTAAATAAACTGATTGATTTTGAAAAAAAAAAATGTTAATCCTTTATTTTACTATAATACTTAGTGTCTGAAATGTAATTATTTTAACTTTATGCTTATTAATATATTTTTATTGTTTAATACATCTTTTTCTAAGATAATTTTGACGAAATTATATAGAAATTAATTATTAATAATAAAAATGGGCCGTCACAGCTGCAACCTACACTCCTACTCCAAACGTTAAGCAAAGCCTCCGGAAGTCCCGTAGCGTTTTAATTGAACCGCCAGTTCCGCTGGATTCCGACGACACAAATGTCGCCGGCCGTCACACATAGACACTACACATACCCCTAGTGCTACTAACGCCGATAGGACAACGGGTCCGCAAACGGGCGCGCCGCACATCCCTTCACACCGCGTACACACCGTGCACCCCGCATCCCTGGGTGGTTCTCAGTGAACGACAAAGTTAACAGCCACCCACTGTTCAGACGGACTTTAGATAACTAACCCACTTGCACTGTAAACTGTCATAGGAGTCATCATTACGCAAGTGACGATGCGGAATGATTTAATTCACCGTTAACAGCCTATGAGACCTACGACGCCGTAAAATCCAAAAGCATAATAGTAATAACATCATCAGAAACCATAACCAGATAAATATTTGTAAACATGTCGATGACGTCATAAGCATATGCTTGTCATAAGACGCTACCAATATAATATTATAACTATAACCCGTGAGCCGATAATTTGCTAGATTCGATAAACCTTTTTCAATTTCATTTTGTTGAAAAACTCCAAACTAGGAATTTGTCTTGTATCCTGGAGCGGCTAAACACATTAATTGAACGCCATTGACAGATGTGCAGATTTGGTACAACCGTTTAAACGTATTTACATTGTCTGTCTGCTATAAATCTAACCAAGAGTGACAAAAATAACGAAATATTTGAATATCCATCAGTCTGACTCATCAGTTCATAAGTCAACCAATTAGACGATCAGTTCGGCGTCAATCTCACCAGACTGATGAACTGAACTGATAGTAAACTAAGCGTGTTACCTGCGTCATACAAACAGTGAGGCCGCGTGGGGTTTAAACAATCTGTGTGCGAGCGGATTACAAGACTTGGCGGTGATGCACTTTTGTACCGATCGTAGCCATATATTATGTAGACGAACGGAGATACTTTAAATCATTTTTCTCTCATACATGGTTTATACAATGCTTAATCAGTTGTTCTTTATAGTTTCATAATTACTATTGAAATGACTAAATGCCACGGAATCAATCAAGACTAACAAGTAGAACCACTACTAAGTAGAAATACGTACCTACGCAGTCATTATGCTACCAATGTACCTTAATATTTTATTATTCAAAACAAGATATGATCATTCACTAAGACAAAAAGATAAACAGAATAAAATTATAAAGAAACTCTGAAGTTTGTTTTAAGGAAGGTTAGCCATGTAATATAAATAAAAGAAAGTCTGAGTTCTTTTTGCTCGAAACCCTTACTAGCACTAGTTAGTGCAGCTTAAGGTGGCTTCCATTTCGTCTCGTGTGGGTTAAATGAGATGACAATAGAGAAGAACAGAGACATCATGGCCCTTTACGGATGGCGATAAACCATCTTGGCTATGTGCAGACTGTTCACATACATGCTAAGCCGGTGGTTGCGCCAAAACGAGCATTTGAGTCCATTGTTCCCGAGAATCGAACCAGAGACCCCTTAACTTAACCATTTTGTAACCAGATTCGAACCCAGGAACCCATATGACTCCACTATTTGTGGCCCTTCATTCCAGACTTAAAATTTGCAACCATTAGCGAAACCAGCTGGTAAAAATAAAAGTATGTAATATGTGGTGTTTATTACTTTTTTAATGTACTTAAAAATAATAATATTATATTATGGGAGTCCCAAGAAGGATAATAATACACTTGATTACTTGTTGTTTACTTTACTAGTTCGTAACTCGAATAGCCAGTCAGTAATTATTGGAATCGTTTAAATAATATCACAAAATGGTGGTAGCATATCCCTACTACCTATCAAAACTGAACCTAGCAACAGTTTGAATGTGTAAGAATTATACAATCAAAATACTTTCGTAATATGAAAATAAATAAAACGCAGTTATAAATGTTACTGATAATTGAATTAATTACAAATGTTTAGAAAATGAAAATACTTATTTAATACTCTTTTTAAATACCTCTAATTCTAAATTAAAAATAAACTGAGAAAATTATCTATGATAATTATTATGACAATACAATGACTAATAATATATTTTATATTTGATAGTTAAAAAATAATATAACAGCAAAACGATAATTATACAAATTTATAACGATTCATAATAGAAATTATGTTAAAATCACTGATAACATTCGGCCATCCTGATTCACGCCGTGCCCCACGGCAATTTTCAAAGTGTGTTCGGTAATCATTTAGCAGAATTTGATGTTGAAGTTTTCATAACAAAGCTCCTTTCTTCTCTTCCTTTGCTAAGGCATGTAGTAGCCCCTGAAGCCGATCTGCCATCTTGTGGTGTCAATTGTAGTCGCTCTTTCTGTAATGGAAAAAATGTGTACAAAAATTAATTGTTCCATAAGCAATCTTTGTCCGTAAGAAGTGGTAAAGTTAAAAATTTTGTACAACGAACTTCAATATAAATAAAATGAGAACACCATCAAAGTATTCGAAGTTAGTTAAAAAAAGAATTATTAAGATAACTGAAAAACTACCGGTCAGATCTTTATCGGATATAGGACTACACGAGAAGCACCAGCTTTCAAATAAAAAAAACATAATCATCCAAATTGGTTCACCTAGAAAATTGTACTGAGGTAAGACACAAAAAAATAAATATATTGTTACGAGCTTAGGGTTCGTGACAATAAAAATTGCCGATTGAATTACCAAAAATAACACTTTAATTCACTTTACACTAATTAAACTTAAAACACTCATAATTAATCACACTGATTCACTTTATTCCGCTTCGAAGCTTCGCTTGTCTCGCCAAATTCAATACTTCCCCGATCGCATCTTGCAGCACATTATCACCAAAACATTCAGAATATTCAAGTAAATACGCGCACCAATCGACAAGGTGCCGAAAGTTCGAGTGTCGGCTTCTAGAAGCTTAGTTCTTCGTTTCGATACTAGATGGCGCTGTCGGTTGAAAGATTAGTGATGTCATTTTCTGGAAAGCTACCCTCGCTCTCGTCCCCGACACTAAATGGCGCTAGTGCCGGGTACATGACGTCAACTTAGGCGCGCAACAATATATTCGAATTTTGAGTACCTTTACCTTTTTGAAGTCGATTAAAATGCATTACATTAATCTTTTCTACAGAAATATGCACACAGCCAAGAAAACATATATATTGAATTCAACTCTTGCACGATTTTTTTTTATTGCTGGGTATTTTATTTTTGGGCTTCTTTAGAGAGCTTAGACTTAGCAAAGATGTACATATAATTAATTACATTCAGCAGAAACAACGTTTGTGACATACGAGGCATATATAGAACTCGCACACAACTTTAGTATTGTTTTACAAACAGCAGTACACAGCTCTCTTTAACACACAGCTTAGCCTAGTTTTTTTTAAAGAATATTAAAAATGCTATAAACATTACTAATATTCCCGTTAACCACTCGTGGTAAGCTTAAATTGCTTGTGTTACGAGTGGTTCACGCCAGTAGTCGAATGGTAGATTCGAACCCACGACCTTTTTGAGTTCGCGGTCCGCGCCCTACCATTAGGCTACTGTCGCTTAAATACGTTTATTACTACTATTATTATCATCAATAATAAACTTATTAAGTTTATTATTGCACATAGCTTAGTTTATTGCACATAGCTTATTTTATTGTTGCACGTAGCTCTTTTTATTGCACATAGCACTTTAAATTGCACATAGCTCCTTTTAATGCACATAGCTCTTTTTTATTGCACATAGCTCTTTTTATTGCACATAGCTCTTATTACTGCACATAGCTCTTATTATTGCACATAGCTCTTATTATTGCACATGGTTCTTATTGCACATAGCTCTTATTATTGCACATAGCTCTTATTATTGCACATAGTTCTTTATTAATGTGCAATAGCTTCTTATTAATGCACATCGCTCTGTTATATAAGTACTTCAATTTTTGCACGCAGTTGTAATAAATTATGACGTAGCAATTAACTTATTCTTTGCATATACGAAGGTTATCGCTGCACACACTAAGATAAATTAAGTAAAACAAAAAATAAATTAATAACTGCTTAGAGTAATGTTGTGCGTGTATATAAATTTTATAAGGGAAAAGTATATTGTAAGAAGTGCACATAGCTCTGTTACATAGTTACTTCAATTTATGTACGCAGTTATAATAAATTATGAAATTGCAATTAACTTATTCTTTGCATATATGAAGGTTACTGCTGCACACACTCAGATAAATTAAGTAAAATAAAAATAGATCAATAACGGCTTAGAGTAATGTGTGCGTATGTAATTGTTATATAGTAAGAAACGCACATAGCTTCTTACTATATAACAATTACATGGCATCTGCTAGAATTTTTTCTATATAACTGCCCATCAGAAACAAAATAAGTTACTATGTATATATTTATTAGTGATACCCATTGCAGTTGATTAATGATTTGATGGATGCCATCATCCTGAAGTTGAACAGAAAGTACCAAATCTGTTTCGTCTATTATCTAAATATTCTTTTGTAGACTAAAGATGACAAGTGGGTGCTGTGGCTCATAGATCATCACATTAAACCTCCGGTTCTCTACACTCACCATACGAAACATAGCAGCATTAACAGCTGCTATTTTACGCTGTTAATATGGTAACATCTAATACTACATACTTGACGCATACAGGACTGAGACGTAACGCATTTGCACCATTTGGACGTTGCTTCTTATGGCCTGATCTACATTCTATTTCTAACTCATAATCTTGAACAGTAAGCCACCATCTTGCAATACGCAGCATAAGATGCATTTTTGTTAAAGCGGTACGAATGGCTGAACAATCAGTTATTACTTTAACAGAAATAGGTAACTACAAGGTAAATGCGAAACTTTTGAGTGACTATACCAGAACAAGTGTTTCTAACTCATAGCTTTAGTAGAATCGCTCTTCGCTGCTGGTGACCCTAATGAAATATGCTACCGGTTTTAACGTATTAACAGATTGAAACTGCATTAGAATACCACATAATTCCGTTTTACTTGCATCTGTATGCAACTCTGTTTTCGCAGTACGATAAGTAACTCGTTCGGTATTATTTATTTCGCTAAAGTCTAGTTCCTCGAAATAATTTTTTTTTCTAAAATGGCGGTATGCTTTTGTTAAATTTCTATCAGTACATAAGACATTCATTATATCTTTCTTACAATAAATCTCCGCCATAGTTCGCTACACGATAGTGATTTCCTATATTAATAATAATTTAATTTTATAAGTCGCAGACGTTAATAAAGCGCCCCGTATTAATACATATATCCTTCGAATAATAAGCAAGTAGGGTAGTATACGTTAAGTCTACATACTTGTTATTTTAATAAATATTAACAGGCATTTTATAATAAGAAGGAATAGCTATGTTTTGCGATAACCTTATTTCATATGTATGGTGGAAGTCAGTATTATCATATAAATGATTTCTGATCGAGGTAGTGCTAGATGAACTACAGATCGAAGTGATGTTATCTTGACTGCCAATTACCTACTTACGGCCGACCTATAATCATATCAACACTGGCTGTACAACAATGCGTCACTACTGGTACGGTAGATAACGGTACCAAGAAAAAATATACAACTACTTAATAATCTTTTCAATAAAACAGTGGATGGAATTAAAGGTAGATCTAGCTATCTGACTATATCGAGTGTCAAAATATTCACTTTACTGCCGGTATCGACATAAGCACTTACAATTTTATTAAAACAGTCTTGCCGAATATCAAAGGATTTAAAAGAGTACATAACCTTAGTACCGGTATCCCAGCAGGTCGTAGACTCGTGGCCCCGACACTAGCAACTGGTACAGAAGAGCTGGCTCCGACACACTTAAATATCGTGACCTGGTCCCCGTAAGATGTAGCACAGCTTCGTCTAAGATGACCACCCACGACGCCACGTAGTTCTGGCTGGCTGACTAGCTTCTTTGTTCTTCAAAGCGTTAGTCTCAATTCTTTTGTAATGTATTTTTTTTATAGAAGAGGGGGCTCACCTGATGTTAAGTGACTACCGCCGCCCATGATCAACCGCAACACCAGGGGAATTGCAGGTGCGTTGCCGGCCCTTTAGAAAGGAGTAAGCTCTTTTCTTGAAGGACCCCAGGTCGTATCGGTCCAGAAAAATCGATGGTAAACTATTTCACAGAGAGGTTGTACGCGGAAGAAAACTCCTCTTGAAACATACAGTGGTGGACCGCCAAGCATCCAGATGGTGTGGATGGTATCGGGACTTTTGCCGCGTAGTGCTTTCACGAAATTTGGCGGCTGGGATTATTTCGAACAATTCCTCAGAGCACTCTCTATGGTATATGCGAAAGAAAATTCAAAGAGATGCAACATCTCTTCGCAGTGCCAGTGAATCGAGCCGATCGGAAAGCACTCGGTCGTCGACGATTCAAGCCGCTCTGCGCTGGATGCGGTCAAGTGGAAGGAGCTGGTACTGGGTAACCCCAGCCCAGAGACGGGAACAGTATTCCATGTGCAGCCGAACCTGCGCCTTGTAAAGTCGCAGGTGGTGTGCCGGCATGAAATACTGTCCCGTTCTGCTGAGCACGCAAAGCTTTTTAGAGGCCAATTTGGCTTTCTCTTCCAAGTGACCACGAAACTGCACGTTACTCGATATGTCAACGCAGAGGATTCCGATACTGGCTGAGGCAACAAGGGGAGTGCCTTGAAACTGAGGGGATACGACAAAGGGGTTCTTTTTAGCAGTTAACGCGCAAACTTGTGTCTTCTGGGGGTTAAACTGGACTAGATTTAGTCGCCCCCAATCCGAAACTCTGTTCAGCAAAGACTCGACTTCAGACACAAGTTTGTCCCGGCACTCGGAGACGTTTTCCCGAGAAATATTGGCTCGGCCGGTGTAAAGAGCATCACCAGTGCTGTCATCTGTATAGCAATGAATGTTACGGGTTTGCAACATATCACTGATATGCAGAAGAAACAGCGTTGGCGATAGCACGCAGCCTTGTGGAACACCAGCATTAATAGGCTTGCAATCAGAGCTTGCACCGTCTACAACGACCCTGATGCTCCGATCTGCAAAAAAGCTGGTGATCCAATCGCACAATTTCTCGGGAAGCCCATAGGAGGGGAGCTTCGAAAGAAGCGCTTTGTGCCAAACCCGATCGAAGGCCTTCGCAATGTCCAAACTAACGGCCAATGCCTCCCGCTTGGACTCTACTGCCTCCGCCCATCTATGAGTTAGGTAGACCAGAAGATCACCAGCTGACTAAGCACGGCGAAAACCGTATTGGTGGTCACTTATCAGCTGGTGATCCTCAAGGTACCTCATGAGCTGGCAGTTTACAATAGACTCCATTGTTTTGGAGAACAAGGAGGTGATGGTGATAGGCCGGTAGTTGGACGGGTCTGAGCGGTCGCCTTTTTTAGGGATCGGGTGGACGAAAGCCGTCTTCCATGATTTTGGGACTACGCCTAGGGAGTAGGAGTACCGGAAAAGACGCGTTAAAACCAGTGCCAACTCTGTGTATATGTATAAGTGAAGATAGATACCCGTAGTACAGTTCTTTAGATGAGCACCTGAAAACTTTTGAGTTTGCCCTTAATTCAGTTTGAAGACTCCTAATACGACATAAAACGGTCGTTTGTTCCACAAATTTTCATTCCTTTGCAAAAAATATCTTGTCATGAAAATATGCGGTCATAGTTTCGTTGCCATTTTTCTTACGCGCCATCATTAGTTTATTAGCAACTTATTAACAAAAGTTAGTTTATTAACAATTTATTAACAAAATCAATAGCCATTGTACAAATTCGTTCAAGCGCATACTTCAACTCATCTCAAATCAGTTCATATCATTCAAATTTTCATACCACTCACGTGCAGAAGCATGTAATCTCACGTGCATTACATAAGATTTACCAGAATCCCTCCAAATGTATATGTGACCTCCTAATTGATCGATCTTATCGAAGCCTTTAGCACTCAAAAATTTTGGTCGCGGATCGAATATTGAAATTAATTTTGCAGCCATGTGGGTAGTTTTTTTCTTCGCGATAGTTGAACTCAGGTTGGAAAAAAATTTCGTTTACATCAAGGATTCCTTCTGCTACTTTCCTGAGCTTCTTTCTGCCTAACGTTTGTTCCCATATACTGCCGTAGTTGTGGTGCGTTGTAACCATATCCCACTTCTGAGATATTATGAGAGTCGCAGGAGGGATAATAATACATTAGATTACTTGTTGTTTACTTTACTAGTTCGCAACTCGAATAGCCAGTCAATAATTATTGCAATCGTTTAAATAATATCACACAATGGTGGTAGCATATCCCTACTACGTATCAACACTGAACTTAGCAACAGTTTGAATGTGTAAGAATTATACAATCTAAATACTTTTGTAATATGAAAATAAATAAAACGCTATTATAAATATTACTCATAATTGAATAAATTACAAATGTTTAGAAAATGAAAATAATTATATAATACTCTTTGTAAATACCTCTAATTCTAAATTAAAAATAAACTGAGAAAATTATCTATGATAATTATTATGACAATACAATGACTAATAATATATTTTATATTTGTTAGTTAAAAAAATATTATAACAGCAAAACGATAATTATACAAATATTAACGATAACGATTCATAATAGAAATTATGTAAAAATCACCGATAAAAATTAGTATGAACCTACGCAAAGTAATCAAAATAATTTAAAATTATTTTACGAAAAGTTTTTTCGTAGCAAATGAATTCATCATAATTATTATTCCCCGGCAAAAGTCTACTACTGAACATCATAGACCAATACAGGAGACGAGCAGTTAAGCGTTATTTTTGATACCAAACCGTCTGGCATTTTTTGCGAGCGCAAATTTGCTCCACGTACACTTTCTCAGACTTCCACAAAAAATAATCGTCTGTCACTACGAAACCCACACATTATTATACACAATTAAAAAAATAAATTAACGATTTCACATACTCATAAATACATTCTGTGTCATAATAGTATAATGAAGTGACGTAACTACATTGACATGTTGATACATCCGTGGATGTAACATCTGTCGATACGCATTATTGATGAAAAGGTGGATATTATAAATATAGGACTTTATTTATTACTACATATCATATAACAAATAAAATTAAAGTTAATATAATTTTAAAAACCAGTGATAATATCTATCACTAGTTTTTAAAATAGATTATTTTTGTACATATATGACGATTGCATATTTTGAGGGTTGGCATTTTTCATTAAGAAATAAATTCTTGTATCAGCATAGAGAGTTAAAGCAAAACATTGCAGTAGTAATGAATACATAGTTTGTGAGAGATTCGCACTTTTATATTTTATAAGTTGACGCTAAATTTGCAAATTAGCAAATTTTTTGCTATATTGCAAATTTTGCTATATTTTCACTTTGAGACAATATTTATGGATAAAACTTACAGGATTTCTTGTTGAATGTATAAACTATCGAATAAAATTATTTTTGGTTGCTAGAAATTGTAATAAAATACGTAAATTACCCTGTATAGCTGTATAGTGGTATATACTTCAATTTTAGTGACAAAATTACTACTAACTTGAATTCTACACTTTTGTTTTTAGAGAAATTTATATGAAAATGTTTGGAAATATGTATATTTTTATGTTTTATGTGTTTCCATTCGTTACTCATACCAAAATATTAAAATATAAAGAAATTAAAAAAATTAAATAATCATATTTTATCTGTGTGACATTTAGAACAATATTTCTAAAATAGTTTTGTGTGAATTTGAAATAAATACAACGTCATAAGTAAGTAATAAATATGTAAGAAAACTATTTTTACTTACATTTTACACTAAAAATAAATGAGAATGTGAAAAATACCACATTTATGACCCAGCCGCCATAATGGGCCTTCCAGATTTTGAAGCACTTTTGGCAATTTACTTTTCACTTTTTATACCACAAATTATATATCTACGTGTTCACTATATTACAAGGAATATAAAAAAGTATAATACTTTCGTTTTTAGTCCAGACACAATTATAAAATTCTATAAAAAAGACGGAGCGCCTCCATCAAAACGACACGTGGAACGCCGAAAGTTTAGAGTGATTTCTTTTTTTTTTTCTAAGAAACATTGCCAGGTTATGGTTTAAAATAAAAGAGCATATCTTTGTCTTTGATACTATTATCTATTGCATATTGTCTTTGGTTTTGTTTTAAAGGAAAAAGTAGTTTTTTCATAAGGCAGTACTTCTGATATTATCTGATCTAATTAGCCCCGTACTAGAGCGGGCGTAAGGTAGGTATTGTACGATCTGATTAGATTGGTAGCCGAGCGAAAGGGGTAAGTGCAATGGTGGGAATCGAATTATAGTTTTAAATGTTTCCTTTGCTAAGCCTGAAAAATAAATAGGCTACATTATACGAACTGCTGTGCTGTACAATCTTAGAAGTTGATAGAACTGATTACCTATTTAATTTATTCTAGTATTTTTGATAGTGAGTACAATTCGTGATTCGTGATTGTGATTGTGATGTGAATGATTGCGTACTAAATTGATGAGAATGAATAATGATACAATAAGGTGAAAATACTGATGTGCAGAAATCTGTGGTTTGTAAAGATTATACATATATTATGCTGTTGTCATCTTTCTATGCAGCTTACTAAATATCAATAATAAAATAATAGAAATTAATATTTGATTAATATGTGCCTATTTATTTTAATCAATGGTATTATCTATACATACATACATACATAAACACTCACGCCTGTCACCCAGAGGGGTAGGCAGAGACTACAGACTTCCATATAGCACGATCCTGACACACCTCTCTCGCCTCCTTCACATCTATACACCTACGCATACATGCTCGTCGGTTAAGGGTACTCCTAATTTTCCCTAGGACGTCCCTTTCCGACTCTGCCATTCACTTCTGCAACATAAATTTTCTTTGTCACTCTTTCCACTTTTTCTTTCCACTTTTTCTTTCCACATGACCAAACCACCGAAGCATTCCTTTCTTAATCCTGGTCACAACATCATCTTGCAAACCACACTCTTCTCTTATTACACAATTTTTTACCCTGTCATTCAGATTCAGGGCTAGGCTTCAGAATTAGGGCTAACATACTCCTTAACGACCGCATTTCTACTGCATTCATTCTACTCTCGTGCTTCTTCTGCCACACCCAACTTTCACTACCATACGTTAAAGTAGGGACCAACACAGCATTGTGAATTGCCATACGTGCCTTTTTCGACACATTTTGACTCTTCACAATAGAGTGCAGGGCCCCATTTACTCTATTTTCCGCATTCACTCGTCGTTCTATATCCTTATCATATCTCCCATCCCTGCTAAATACGCAGCCCAAATATACAAACTCATCTACTTGCTCGATCAACTCCCCTTCTATTCTTATTTCACATATCGTTTTACTTTCTTCCCTTTCAAAAACCATAACATTTGTCTTACTTGCGTTTACTTTCATACCCCTTTCTTTTAATGATCTGTTCATTAATGTAACCATCATTTACAACTCGGCCGCCGACGACGCAAGAATAGCTTGATCATCGGCGTACAAAAGGCATTTTACTGTTAACTCACCCATTCTTAATCCGCATTCTTCAACTTTCAAATTTTGCAAACAATTATCCATAAATAGGTTGAACAGCCACGGGGAAGCCACACAGCCCTGTCTGACACCTTTATGGATGTCAAACCAGTCCGAGTAGACCCCGTTGATCCTAACACAAGCACTAGAGTCCCTATAAAGAGACTCCAATGCCCGTATCAAGCCAGCGCTCAACCCAAATGAGTTCAGTGTTTGCCATAGCACATCCCTATCCACTCTGTCATAGTCCCTTTCCAAGTCCATGAACGCACAAAAAACCTTTCGGTTTTTGGCCAAAAGCTTCTCCCCGATCATGCGCATGGAAAAGACTTGATCTGTACATCCCATTCCCTTTCTAAATCCATTATCTATAGTAAACTATTAAAACGAAACTTGCACGTGGAGTTGCTGTCGTACATGCAGATGTAAACGAATTAGGAGTAGTGAGAGTGGCACTAATGGCATCGTAAAATGATAGTCATCTAGTACAGCAAATGATCATTGATGTCTCTGTACAATCACATTTAACATTGTACCTACATTTTTTGAAGTGGGGAAATCTCAGCTTCATTTCACAACTATGACCATCAATTTATTTGCTATTATTGCTGTATACATATGGTCTTAATTATAAATATAGTTCCAATAAAGAATCCTGCAAGGGCACTGTAAATATTGGCAACTACTATTATTACATTATATCATACTATGTTATATATTTCTATTTCCTACTTAAACACTAAAAAACTACTGCAACGAGTAAAAAACTTTTTCGTTAAATATGTATTTACTTCCTTTTTGTACTTTTTTAGGCTTTTATTGGTTCTGATATATTCTGGTATTTTATTATAATATATTTTTATTGACATTGCATAGGGGCCAGTGTTTACGATATGTAATTTTGATGTAACTGTGAATAGTTTTATTTTTGATCTTAAATTTTTATGATTAGATATTATTTCTAACTAGTGAGCAAATTCCGTACTTTTAGCTGGTTGCTCATTTAGCACCACCTGGGGCACCTGTAGGGTGGGACTAGGATTAGGTGGTCGAAGCCTACGGAAACGAGCGACTTATCCCATTTATATGGAGATCTAGAAGTAAATAATTATTTTAATTGCTGCCGTAGGGGATTCTCATACGTAAGAGAGTTTAATACCCAATGTCGGCTCTTTAGTGTCTTAATATGTGACATAAAGAAATAAAATAAGCAGGATCAGCATCTTCTTTAAAATAGCTTGAAAAGAAAAATCTACAGCTGCAAATCCACCTGAAAAGCGTGCAAATTATGGCGAATATCTTTGCTATGAGGTAATCTATGGTGGAGATCTATGTTCAGTATAAATCAACACGGGCCGCTGACGTACCGGATGGGAGTGGACATACGCAGGTGTCCTCTGGTTACAAAGCATAAGTCCACGCGTTCCTATGTGTACAATAAAACTAGTTTAACCGCACTGCTCACGAGACTAAATTTAATTTCAGTGGCTACCTTAAGTACATTACATTCATACACACACACACATACAATATATATATACACATATATATATATATATATATATATATATAGTAAATAATATTGGGACACAACTCGCTTTTATTTGAAGAAGTGCCTCTGCACATCCTAACTGGTTGCGAAACTTTAATGCGCAAACGTAACACTCATCTGGGGAACAATGTACTCCGCCCATAAGAAGTGAAATTGATCACAAATACACAACTCCTTATATTCATTGAAGACGTAGGGCTCAGCATTGTACTGTAGCTATAGCAGCGATTACTGGTCTCTCTCTCTCTCTCTAGCCTGCATAGCTGCTCGCACACAATGAAAAAAGTTACTGAATATCGGCTTAGGATGAGGCCTAGTCACATTTGAATGGGTCTCCAGTCCTTTACACTTACCATCCGAAACAATTTCATTTTGCTGTTACTTTACGTTGACATTATTTTAGAGTATGCTTTTTCCGGTAGAACCCAATCACGCTGCAGCCACAATACAGCTGCAGTGGCACCAAACTGTATACTCGTATTTTGCTTATTGTATTAATTGTCGATCGACGTTGACTGATGATTGAAAAAGGTTTTATCGACCATTATCCGTCGATCAGCTAAAGCTACCACACCCCCACTCTACTACTACTACTACTACTACTACTACTACTACTACTACTACTACATCAATCGATCAACATCAATCAACGTCGATCAATGGCATCGAACAATGAGCGATTGATTGGTGTGGTAACACCCATAAGTCAAAAAATTGTCTCGGGTTTATAAAAATACACGTCATGAATCAAATGTTATCTTTTATTTATTTATTTAATAATTTTTATTGCACATAAAGTGTACAATCGGCGGACATAAGTGAAAATAACATAACATAAACACTCACGCCTGTCACGCAGAGGGGTAGGCAGAGACTACGGACTTCCATTTGGCACGATCTTGACATACCTCTTTCGCCTTACTACGCGTACATGCTCGTCGGTTAAGGGTACTTCTACGCTTATATATGTCCCACTGCTGGGCACTAGCCTCCTCTCATTTCAGAGGAATTTACAGCAAGGAAATGTCCACCGCACTGACCTAATGCGTGTTGGCGAACTTCACATGTCTTCGAAATATTGTTTTTTCTTATTCCTCAGACATGCAGGTTTCCTTACGATGTTTTCCTTCACCGCAGAGCACGTGGTAAATCAACACTTAAAATTGCAATTAACAATTTCATTGATGCCGGCGGGGATCGAACCCGGGTTACTCGAGTTTTGTTATATTTACAGCGAGCGACTTTACGAGTATAATAATAATTTTATGTGTGTGTAATTACTACAAGATATGAATATTATTTAAAATAGATACAACTTTTCATTTTATTTTGCAACATGTGACGACGAATCTGCATTTTTAATCCTAATAGAGGGTGATGTAGATGTTTATAGGCCATAGCATCCACTTACCATCAAATTGGACTGTATGTAGGTTTGTCACCCTTATTCTATAAAAAATAAAAGGTTCAAGTAACTACACTTTATAAATATTAAAATCTGAAATTATAAAGTTAAATACTAATTTCATCAATATTTAATAGCTTTGAAGCAGGGTATTTAATTATTCGATACACTTTGTTTGTTGTCTGTCACCTTGAAAATATTAAAAACCGTCTTTTAATACTAAAAATTAAAAAGAAACGAATATTTCTTCTTTTGCTTCTTTTTAACTATTGGTACATTTAATCTTTGTCTTATCGCCGACTTCAAACGCTATTAAATTATGTAGAAATTATTTTATTGATTTTAGTTATTTATTTAATTTTTAAGTTTTTGCTATATTTACTACTGCTAGGTATGAACATTTCCCTTTGTAGGAAGAATTTCCCACAGTCAACCCGCTAGGCGGTCCAGTAGTCGTTCGAAGTATCAGATATCTTACACTTTTGATGCTACACCCAATCCTTATTCTGCATATTTTATTCCTGGCTTGAAATATGTGATATCGAATTTAGGCCATTACATTAACCTGGCATTTTCCATACATTTTTCGTTAATTAGACAAGTACTATACAAGTATATATATATATATATATATATATATATATATATATATATATATATATATATATATATATATATATATATATTTGTTATTAAAACTCCATTTTTATTGCCACAATATTGCATACAAATATATTACATCTTTCAGTTAACCTACGAATAATTAACAACTTTAGAGAATGTTAGTAATAATTATTCTATCCTGTTCTCGTTTAGGTTAATAGTTATTACGGGCTTTCGCTCCTTGATTTTGTACAAGATAAGCCTAAGCCTAATTAACTTTAGATAATACTCTTTCGCTTAAATATAAATTTCTTTTCGTAAAAATTTTAAACCTATCTGTCTCAGATATTTCGTTAATAGTTAATATTATTTGATTAGTAGTAAACAGTAAATAACTCGTCTTATAGTTTACGGTTGTTAGTAATAAAAGCAAATACGACACTACTTATATCATTTTGTGGGTTCTTTTCTAATGTTATCTTTGACCCATGTTGGTCTGGGATCGGAAGTGTCGGTATGTATATATATGGGGGACTAATGGGATATGGGCTGGCCACTCATCATTTTTTCCACAGTCTTCCGTCTCTAATCGTACATTTTGGATAATGGTTGTACGAATAACCCGCTCTTCTTAGGACTCAGTCCACCCCGTGTGGATTACAGGCGTGACATAAACGTATGTCTTAAGTTACTTTTTTAGAACATACATTCATTTCCTAACAGTAGAGTACAGACGGAGCTATTGTACTAAATGCTTTCAAGCTAAAATGCAAAATGTAGTTAAGACAAAGATTTAAAATTTTAAAAAGGTTGCGGGTCACCGCTTTTCAGATTATAAAACTGCGTATTGTAGTGACGAACTCGCTAACGACTCTTGAATACCACAAGGGCTCTCACTGAAATAAATTAAAAAAGGTATGGCTTGCGCTCGTAACCACAAAAATAAAGTTAAAATCATCAAGCTAATAGTCTACTCGAGGAAAAGTAGAGAAGAGGAAATGTAGTTTATTTAATAGTGCTTAAAATAATTGCAGCAAAGTATTTTGCAATAACGAAAATCTTATCATAACATTGCTATTAGAAATGGGATATAATATGTACACTACAATACATTTGCCTATAGTTTTTAAATTGTCCCCGTATTCACTTGAATATTGCGGAGAGTGACGTTCTCATGCCTACATACTATCATACGTCAGGCTTTATATTTTCAGCACTGTATTATTGCTTGGGTGATAATTTATATCTGACAAATACCTTTGTTACTAATATGACCACGCTTTCACACTAGTTACAGATAACGAATAAGTACTACGTCAAATTTAAAGTATAATATATTTATTACAAATTGAGTTTGTAAGTTACACAACATAAAATCTATAATATATATTTTTACAAATTGAGTGTGTAAGTTACACAACATATTATCACAATCACAGATTAACACTACAGCCTATCACAACTTCACTGCTGAACATACGCCTCGCCAATTGTTCTAATTCTTATGCGTATATCATCGTTATGGTCTTTATCCCGCAGAGAAATTCCGAAGACAACCCCTTTCATAGCACGCAGAGTGACTTTGAGTTTCCTCAAACGGATAGTGGGAAAAGTCCACGTTTCAGTCGGACACCATAAGATTTTTCTGGTTATTGCTTATTAACGTGCATTAAGAATAGTAATACTAAAAACACACGCAAGCAAAAAAGTAAATGTGCATTAATTTTAATGAAAGTAAGAAGAGCATAATATATATGTCCCCCTGTCGGATACAAGTATCTACTTATTTCTAAAATGAGACTTACAATTCTTAGAAAAAAAAATCATGTTTTTCCGCTTTACAAATTTCTATCGCAATAATTAGAGGAATAGATATTTTCAAAGTTCGAGTTTCCTCAAGTATAAAAATAATGAAGGCGCTTGTCACCGTTTACTTAATAAATCATAGAGCTTCTTTATAAAGTAACATGTATTACGTAACGATAACTTTAATAGTTGGAGCGTACAATCGTCCTTCATTTCAAAGTACATGAGCAATACTAATTTAATCATAAAAAATATTGAGAGAATATTTGCATGTATGAAAATTTGAAAACATTTCGCGATCGTATCATCAAGTACGTTAATTTGCACTAAAGCAGCGCGGTGAACTCTTTTCTGTTATATAAGCCTTTCAGAAATGTGAAGAGGCTTGTACTGCAGGTTACTAGTGCACTTTTTTGAGTTCAAATCGTTGGTTCAAGTCATGAGGCTTATACGAATCATTTGTCCACAATGATACCTAAGTTTTTTTTTACAAAGTTGAAGTGACCAACGAACTTACATCTAGGTTTTTTTTTATAGGAGAGGGGCAAACGAGCATAAGGCTCACCTGATGGTAAGTGATTACCGCCGTCCATGAACAACTGCAACACCAGGGAATTGCAAATGCGTTGCCAGCCTTTTAAAAAAGAGTAGGCTCTTTTCTTGGAGGTCCCTAAGACGTATCAAATATGATGAAAACGTATGATTAATGGCGACCACAGTCTGTAAATAAATTCAACTTAAAAAAACCTGCAGATATGTTTTCATCTCTTAAAACTAATGTGGAATGCCTCACTGCCTCTAATTATATATTTACTCTCTATACTCTCTATACCGTTCAGACCAGAACAATACAATTCACGCACCGCTGTTGGAGGCGGAAATAGTAGTACCAAGAAGCTGAATGAATAGATCAACTATTTAATTATTTAGAACTATTTCCACTCCTGTGGACTCTGTAAGCAATAATAGAAAATAATCAAAGGTTGTAATAAGTTATTAGACCCTCGTAAATTATTATAGATGCATAAGCATTTTTCTGTTCACAATCTCAGTGCAACAATGTTATCTTTCAGCAGATTTGGTACGTCAACTTTTAGCTCCAGCAAGTACGAAGGCAGGGTGTGCCTTAACTTAACTTAACTCTCAGGAGTTGAGAAACCTGACTGCGTGTGCAGTAATGTCGTCACTGGTAATTACAGTACTTATCTATTCCACGCCTATCTACGTACGTCTATTATAGTTTGTTATTAATTATATCAGACAACATTTTTGTCAGCAGCACTTCACTCTCCGTATAGTGGTGGTATAACGGTATAGTGGCTGTGTAAGAATATCCACTACCCCTACGACACCCACGCGACGATCCCGTGGGTGTTGTAAGAGGTGACTGAGGAAAAAAAACCACGAGACGGGCATCAGCGACTTCCCAATAACAACTATAATAATTTAAAAAACTGCAATTGCCAACCCGCCTGACAAGCGTAACAACTAAAGCAAATTTGGGGAATATTTGCAATTATTGTATATTATTATAATTGCATATATTCCCCATATTTGCTCTAGTTGTTTGCTGTTATGTGGGAATCTATTGGGAAAGCCTGTGTTCAGCAGTGGACTTTGATTGGCTGTAACGGTAACGGTAACGGTAACGATAACTGCACTCTTACATACCCGATCTTCATTATGGATATTATTCATTAAAATAAGACCGTGTGTAATACGAGTATGTCTGCCTTCTGATACTACTGAATGGAAAACATATGTGAAAATTGAATTTTGTCATCTGCGTTGGCAGTCGATACCTCGGATTTGTAGCAACTAACACACAATTTTCCGTGGTAGAGCCACGCTGGATCTAAAAAGTTATAGCACGGATGGACCGAGGTAGAAGATGCTCTCACAGAATACCAGCGTAAAATAGCAGCTAAAGAGTGCTGTGTTTCGTATGGTGAGTGAAGAGAACCGGCAGAGAAATGAGGTATTCCATCTTAGTCCTCAGGGAGGATAATGCATCCGAATTTTGATTCTTAAATCGAGGATAATTGAAGATGTCTATGGGCCATAGAATCCACTTTCCGTCAGGTGGACTGTGTGCTCGTTTTGCACCCTATTCTATAGAAAAAACCATCCGTTCTAGCTTTTCATTCCTAGACCACAGTGTGTCTATATCAATAACTGACAGTGTAACGTCTGAAATCGCCTGCGAGAAAACAGACAACATTTCTAAGTTGCGCCAGCAGTAAGTTCAATGCAAATATTTAGCCCATAAAGTAAAGAAGAGCCCTGATCTCAACTATATATGCGCTTAAGAATCTTACTAAAGACGTGCCGATGCTCTAGAAGCAAAAGTGGTGCCATGCCATTCAAGTGGGATTTTGAATCCTCACTGTTGTAGCTGATGCCCCTCATAGCTTCGCTGATCGATTTTCCCTTTCGCTTCGTTGGCAAATCGATATCAGGCAACAGCGACTTCCTAATAACAACTATAATAATTAAAGGATCTAAAGTTGCCAACCCAACTGCCAACCGTTAAAAATTTGTCAACATATTGCTTGTATTTCCGTGAAGGTTATAGATAGTTATACCGGGTAGATGGCGCGATAGAATCCACATATCACCCGTGTGAAGCTTGAGCAGATTGATAGTATTACATAAAAATGAGTTACTACGTCATTCATTTCATGAAAAGTAACGACATTATTATAAATACTGTTTATAACTTCACAAATTGACGTTTGATATTGTACATGATGTATCCTGAACAAATTACAGAAACAGTGATCACGTTATGCTAGCTCCATGACAATTTCCACATATTTAGAAAGAGAGAGAGAGAGAGAGAGAGATAGAGAGAGAGTGACGAAAGAGAAAGGGTAAATGTACTACTATTTTATTCTTTGACTTGGCGCGGAAATGCGGGAGTAGGTATGTTTTTGGTTACCCTTGCTTTTATTTCCCATTCATTTCTCATACAGTGCGTTGTAATTGAAACGATTCTTAACCACTCGTGATCCGTCAGGTTTGGCCAGACAATTTTTTTAAATGAAAGTATATATAACTTAGAGTCATTATCATGTTCTTATCCAAAAATAAAAATTAACAAAAATTGAAATATCGAATTATTTGTCGAAATAGTACAGTAAAAATAGAATTTAACATTGCACGAAATTTCCGATTCAATTTTATTTGTTTATGAGGTTTAGGATTATTTATTCAGAATAAAATCACAAAATGCCGACAGATCCAGGGGGCGCTTCAAGCGCAATCTTGAAAAACGTTTTCAGCCGATATCTCGGAAACTATGCACTTTAAGGCAAAAGTTATACAAATCATTATTGTAGAAAATAAAATTTCGCATCTTTTGTTTTCAGTAAACTTTTTTGTAAAACTTTCCGTTTACGATTTAATGGCCCCATTTGATGAACAGGTGGCGTTTCAAGCGCCATCTTGAAAAAATGTTTTCAGCCGATATCTCAGAAACTATGCACTTTATGGCAAAAATTATAAAAACAATTATTGTAGAAAATAAAATTTTGCATCGTTTATTCCCAGTAAACTTTTTTGTAAAACTTACCGTTTACGAGCTATGGCCCATTTAAAAAACAGGTGGCGCTTCAAGCGCCATCTTGAAAAAACGTTTTTAGCCGATATCTCGGAAACTATGCACTTTAAGGCAAAAGTTATTCAAACCATTATTGTAGAAAACAAAATTTCACATCTATTGTTTCCAGTAAACTTGTTTGTAAAACTTACCGTTTACTAATTATGGCCCATTTAATGAACCGGTTTTTCTATCGCGGCCAATAAATAACTCTTGAAATATTAGATTAATCAATAAAATTTAGACGACTCCGTGACGCAGTGGCTTAGCAATCAGTGGCTGCGCTGGGAGTCTCGGGTTTGAATCCCGCACGAAACAAGTATCTGTATGACCTACAAGTAATTGTTCCGGGTCTGGATGTTTGTCCATGTGCAATTTATGTTTGTAAACTACCCCCACGATACAGGGGAAAATCCTAGTGTAGGGGTAACGTTTTTGAAAAGAATAAAGAAAAATAAAATTAAAATGCATAAATTTATTTTGAAAGATCAGTTTATTTTCCAAAACTTTTGTTTGAATTTTTTTTTCTAATGTCCATACTTTTTGAGTTATAGAAAGTTTCATGTTTGACTACCGAGCGTTATAGTTGAAAATTTCAAGATAGCTAGATAGCTGCCGCGTCACCCGCCAAGCTCCGCCGACGCTCGGCAGGTGACACGGCAGCTACTTTACGATTAAGAACCCAGATTTTATTGCTATTGTTTCGGAGAATTCCAAGTAAGATGTCATTATTGTTTACTAACTACGACTTACGGAGTCTTTTTTGAAATTCGAGTTATAAGAGTATAAATATCTATTATCAATATTTCGTAGGGAAATAACATTTTGTTCGAGTTACAAAGTCTAATAATTCGAGATACCGCGTATTTAGGGGTTCAGCGGAAGGGAATGGCAATTTTTTCGACTTACTGAGGATTTTGACTTAACGAGGTTCGAGTTATAGAGATTCCACTGAATATCATAACACGCATATAATTTTTTAAGTACAACGTGTCTTTCAGCAACTTAATATTACCAAGTTTTTAAGTTTATATGTGAACTATATAATAATATAATTCTTTTAATATAATTGTTTTAAATGTTATTTATAAGAATTTAAGGAGTAAACTCCAATAAACTTCAGACAGCGTGAAAATAATATCATAGTTGAGTAATTACCAAGTTTTTAAGTTTATATGTGAACTATATAATAATATAATTCTTTTAATATAATTGTTTTAAAAGTTATTTATAAGAATTTAAGGAGTAAACTCCAATAAACTTCAGACAGCGTGAAAATAATATCATAGTTGAGTAAAGTGAAGGTCAGCTATAATTATATAATTATACATAAGCTATAATTCTCTATTATCCCTATTTTTATACGATCTTTAATATAAATACAAAACTGGATTTGTTGGTTTGAATATAGTTTAAAGGCCGGAGGGTCAAATAGGCTACCGATTATCTTTAAAAAGCATGCTTTTGTGGTATAGATCTAGAGGGTAAAGATGGACTACATGCAAAAATGTTTGAAAGGATTTTGATGAAATCTAGGTGAAAGTGGCTTAGATCTTTAAATAACACACTAGAAATCACGCACAAATAATATAGCTGCATAAAATTGGCTCCACCATTGTTGCAACACAAAATCATTAAAAATTAGTATCAAATTGTATAAATATAATAATAGAAAATATTTTATAACGATAAACATTTTTTATTAGCCAAGCACTGACTGAGCGAGCATTTGCCGCGTGTCAATTTGCTGCGTTTTTTTTTTGCGCCCGAAGCAATTAAAGGGCTACCCTATACGTAGGGAGGCGCAAAATGCATTACGCATACCACGATAGCCTTGGCTGCCTCACTATATATACGACGTAGCTTTAGCCATCCGAAGCTCCCTCAGTTTAATTGCAAGCAAGCACATTGCTGTCGTGTAGAGCCGTGGTAGCTCAGTGGTTAACACTCGCTGTAAATATAACAGAACGCGAGTAACCCGGGTTCGATCCCCGCCGGCACCAATGAAATTGTTAATTGCAATTTTAAGTGCTGATTTACCACGTGCTCGGCGGTGAAGGAAAACATCGTGAGGAAACCTGCATGTCCGAGGAATAAGAAAAAAAAATATTTCGAAGACATGTGAAGTTCGTCAACACGCATTTGGGCAGCGCGGCGGACACTTCCTTGCCCTAAACCCTCTCAGAAATGAGGGGAGGCCTGAGCCCAGCAGTGGGACGTATATAGGCTGTAACTTTACTTTTACTTTTACATTGCTGTCACAGTTACTGCTTTTTGCACCAATCCGACGACTTGAACAAAAAGGTCTAAAGGAAACAATTAAAATAACACAAAGTAAATATATTATAATCTTGACATTATACGTCCAAAAAAAACTTGTTCTTGTCTCTTTCAGATACAGTTGCAATTAACATTTGTACTCGTGGCGGCAGAAACCGTAAACGGTTTGCTCGTGTCATAAAGCGAGCCCTGATTCCCTGGTTTACTGAGTAACCATGGTTATTGAATGAAAACCTTTTATTTATATAAACATTGCACTACGGTTACGGCTATGAAGATCGCATTGACAGCTATTCGTTACGGATTACGACTGTAGCACGTGCAACTGTTTTGCGTTTACTATTTTAAATATTAAAAAAACGGTTATATATGTATACTTGGAGGGATATATTAAAAATATATAGATATAGTTTTCGAATCTGGTTGGGTTCTATAAATAAATAATTGTAAATGATATATGTTTTTTTTATATAGAAGAAGGGGCAAACGAGCATGTGGCTCACCTGATGTTAAGTGACTACCGCCGCCCATGATCAACCGCAACACCAGGAGAATTGCGGGTGCGTTGCCGGCCCTTTAGAAAGGAGTAAGCTCTTTTCTTGAAGGTCCCCAGGTCGTATCGGTCCGGAAAAATCGCCGGTGGTAAACTATTCCACAGAGAGGTTGTACGTGGAAAAAAACTCCTTGTGAAACGTACAGTGGTAGACCGCCAAGCATCCAGATGGTGTGGATGGTATCGGGACGTTTGACGTGTAGTGCGTTCACGAAATTTGGCGGCTGGGATTAATCCGAACAATTCCTCAGAGCACTCCCCGTGATAGATGCGATAAAATACGCAAAGAGATGCAACATCTCTTCGCAGCGCCAGTGAATCGAGCCGATCGGAAAGCACTCGGTCGTCGACGATTCGAGCCGCTCTGCGCTGGATGCGGTCAAGTGGAAGAAGCTGGTACTGGGGAGCCCCAGCCCAGAGATGGGAACAGTATTCCATGTGCGGCAGAACCTGCGCCTTGTAAAGTTGCAGGCGGTGTGCCGGCATGAAATACTGTCCCGCTCTGCTGAGCACGCCAAGCTTTTTAGAGGCCAATTTGGCCTTCCCTTCCAAGTGACCACGAAACTGCACGTCACTCGATATGTCGACGCCGAGGATTCCGATACTGGCTGAGGCAACAAGGGGAGTGCCTTGAAACTGAGGGGATACGACAAAGGGGTTCTTTTTAGCGGTTAACGCGCAAACTTGTGTCTTCTGGGGGTTAAACTGGACTAGATTTAGTCGCCCCCAATCCGAGACTCTGTCCAGCAGAGACTCGACTTCAGACACAAGTTTGTCCCGGCACTCGGAGACGTTTTCCCGCGAAATATTGGCTCGGCCGGTATAAAGAGCATCACCAGTGCTGTCATCTGCATAGCAATGAATGTTACGGGTATGCAACATGTCATTGATATGCAGAAGAAACAGCGTTGGCGATAGCACACAGCCCTGTGGAACACCAGCATTAATAGGCTTGCAATCGGAGCTTGCACCGTCTACAACGACCTTGATGCTCCGATCTGCAAGAAAGCTGGTGATCCAATCGCACAATTTCTCGGGAAGCCCATAGGAAGGGAGCTTCGAAAGAAGCGCTTTGTGCCAAACCCGATCGAAGGCCTTCGCAATGTCCAAACTAACGGCCAATGCCTCCCCCTTGAACTCTACTGCCTCCGCCCATCTGTGAGTTAGGTAGACCAGAAGATCACCAGCTGACCGACCACGGCGAAAACCGTATTGGCGGTCACTAATCAGCTGGTGATCTTCAAGGTACCTCATGAGCTGGCAGTTTACAATGGACTCCATTGTTTTGGAGAACAAGGAGGTGATGGCGATTGGCCGGTAGTTGGACGGGTCAGAGCGGTCGCCTTTTTTAGGGATCGGGTGGACGTAAGCCGTCTTCCATGATTTTGGGACTACGCCTAGGGAGTAGGAGTACCGGAAAAGACGCGTTAAAACCGGTGCCAACTCTGGAGCACACGTCCTCAGCACAATTGGGGGAATTCCGTCAGGCCCACTCGACTTGTGGATATCCAGGGAGAGGAGTGCTTTGCGAACCGAGCGCTTGTGTGAAGTGCACTTCCGGCATGGAGCACTCACACCGCGGGATGGTCGGCGGAGTACTCTCCCCGTCATCGAGAGTCGAGTTAGACGCAAAGAAAGAGCCAAGAAGATCGGCTTTCTCCTTTGCGGTATGGGCCAGTGAGTCGTCCTCCCTGTGCAGAGATGGAAGAGATGGCTGACAGAAATTCCCCTGGACAGCCTTGGCGAGAGACCAGAATGCACGGGTTCCAGAAGGAAGGCGAACTAGTTTCTCGCCAATTCTGCCTATGTGCTCTGACTTTGCCTTGGCAATGACTCTTTTGAAGGACCTAGAGGCGGAATTATACTTCTTTTTTAGAGCGCTGGTGTTTACATCCCGGGACGCTGATGCATCAGCCCAGGCTTGGTAGCACTCCTGCTTATAGCATGATGCTATTTTACAGGAGCGACCAAACCATGGTTGAGACTTGCCTCCAATGGGCACCACAGAGGAAGGAATAAAAAGTTCCATACCCTGAAGTACCACATCAGCAACAGAGTCCGCAACAACGTTGGATTATCCGGCGAGAAGCAAACCCGCCCCCAAGGGTAGGATGTTAAGAAAGACCGCATCCCATCCCAATCGGCTGACCTATAGTGCCAAACACGGCGGCAGCCTACAGAATGCAACCGCGATTTCAGCGTGAGTGGCACCACACTCCGGACCAGACAATGGTCCGAGGAGCCTAAAGGGGCGTCGACGGAAATCTGATATCCGTCCGGGTGAGAGGTCAGCAGAAGGTCCAACAGGGAAGGTGCATGAGCCTCCACATCTGGAATCCGCGTAGGCGAAGTAACCAGTTGTGTCAGACCATATGCCAAGGCAAAATCATGAACAGATCTCCCCCGCATGATCGGTTAAACGTGAACCAAGCCATTCGGCGTGATGGGCGTTAAAGTCGCCGAGGATCACGATCTCTGCGGAGGGGATCTGCTGTAGCAACGAATCTGCAGCCATTTGGACGTGGTCGAATAGTCGGTCTGTTTCGGCATTACCGCTATGGGACCTATAGAGGCACCCGTATACGCGCGGATGGTCGTCGCTGTCTACGCGTAGCCAAAGGATGGACAGGTCCGAACCTTCAAGTCTGCCGAGGCGTCGAGAGCAGATGTCCTCTCTGACGTAAACGCAAACTCCAGCCCGAGGCACAAAGGAGTGTTCCAGTTTGTACCCCGGGTAGGAGAGATACGAGACATCAGCCGGAGAGGACACCTGCGTCTCGGTAAGAAAGAGCAGAGCCGGCCTCGCCGTCTCGAGATGGTAGTGGACGGCGTTTAGGTTAGAGTGAAGTCCCCTGATATTGCAGAAATTCACGGACAGCGTGGCAGGGGTCGCCTTGGTCTTGTTGCTCCGTTTGCCCCGAGCAGTTGTAGTCTTGAGCGGAATTTTGCCCCCCCCCCAGAATACGCGGGCAGCCTGCGCACCCACGCTCAGAATTCGAGAAAAATGGTCGTGGATGCTCAGCGAGGGATTCTCCAGGAGTGCTGGTACCCTCCTGGGGTAGTCGATCATTATTTAATTCTGCTACCATGTTGATGGGGGGGGGGGGATTTGGGCATCCGGCCACCTGCACTCACAATGCGAAACGCAGAAGCTGAACTTCCACTTCACGCCGGTATTCTGTGAGGTCGTGGTACCACCCCGGTTTGAGCCGGCCCATACGTGCAACAGCAAAGCTGCCGCGTGGCTCTACCACTGTTAAAATTACATTTATTATATATACATACATTACATTTATTATATTCATTACATTTATTATATGTATATATAATAAATGTAAACATAAATATCTTATGCTAAAAGATAATTAATTCTCGACATCATCGTAGATCGTAGTATGGACATAGTAATAAAATCAGCCATCCGAAATTAAGATCAACCAAGATAATAAGTTATTCTTGGGACAATATTTATGTACATAAAATAAAATTATTTATAATTATTTTAAGCCTTCAAAATACAGATTTACAAGTTTCTTCTTATTTTTTTTGTTAAAAATTGATGAAAAATCGCTTTCTTCGTAATGCTTTTAACTGGCTGGTTTTAATATCAATACATATAGGACATCAATAAAAAGAAAACTAAAAAGTAGAAAACACTTTCCCGCCATTTTCAAATGTTTTTCTGTCAGCCAAAAGGAGTGAATCTAACGAAGAATTTCGATACATTCTGAAGTTTTATTACAAAAAAGGGAATATAACGACGCCGAATAAAAATCTGTTACGTTTATTGACCTAATGTAATGTTGGTTAAATTAGCACAAAGTTGGTTCAAGCGGTTTCGGTCCGGGAATTTGGATGTCGAAGATGCAGCTCGCTCTGGTCGCCCCCGTACGGATAAAGTGGATGCCATTTTTGAAAAAGTAGAGCAAGATCGGCATATTAGTAATTGAGACAAAGCCGACGAATTAAGGACCAGTAGTAAGAAACAGTAACCATTTGAAAAATTTTGGCTATACAAAAAGCTCGGTATTTGGGTACCACACGAACCCACTGAAAGAAACCGAATGAACCGTGTACTCATTTGCGATTCACTATTGAAACGTAATGAACCCGAACATATTCATTTTGGTTTTATATTTTTGTCGGTGGGAGGTGCAGTATAGCCTATAGTAGTATTTGAATACACATTACGAAATGATATATATATATATATATATATATATATATATATATATATATATATATATATATATATATATAAACTATTAATAAGAAAGTAAGCTGTATAAAGCTGCTAATTTTACCATGGTATTCTGTAAGGGCATGGTCCTTTCCTGATCGAGCCCTCTTATTCTTGCTACTAATTTAACATAGCTGCAGCAGCGTGGCTTTACCACGTACAATTGGACGAAATAGTTTTCGAACAATTACTTTGAACAATTTATTTGGATAGAGTAATATATAACCTATCACACATACTTTAAATTATATTCTGCGTAACACCTAAAATATATCTGGATTTATTTTCAATAACTTCAACTATACTCCAAAAATAAAATAGCCTATAACCGTTACGGAGGATCTACTGAATCTTGAGTTATACGGCAGTATATATGTACTCGTATTTAGTACATTATCATCCCTTTGATTTATTCGATAATACCGGCGGAATAGCTTTCTATTGTTGAAAAGTCTCTTGTGATCGCGAGTAACGTTAACGACAACTTAACCACTTGTTTTACTACTTGTGCCAACTCAAGTGGACGGGCCCGGCTCCTTTACAACTTCTCTTCGTCAATTACAGTGAACGAGTGGAATGTGACATTAGAGAAAAAGATTTGTAATGATTTTTCTTATCTGAAGAACAGGGACATGAAAAGTTTTATAGCGTAACTAAATCGTTGATTATGGCCTTTATAAATCAAGTATTAATTATCTGTATATCTAATGATGGCTTATACTTACGCGAACACTATACATTGAATAAACTAATTTATACAAATTTTATCTCGTTTAATTAAATTATTTTTAATTCCTGGCATTTCAAGTTCTTTACAGCACTCTTGGTCACTGAGGGACTAAGATGTTTGACGTCTCAAGGTCACAGTTATCCCTGCTACTTTGAGTTTTTGAATATTAATATTTGGTCCAATCTACGCAGAACGAGCCTACAATTTGGAAGTCTTGCAGTAGTATACTTGGGTTTTAATTTAATTTTTTTTATTATAGGATCTGAAACAGATGGCAGCACCCATCCATCTTCTCTATTGAAATGAAGATTTTTTTTAATTTCAATAGCCTTGCGTATCATCTTTGGTAGGAATCGGTGTACTTGCAAGGATTTGTGGTTTATCAAATCTGATGTAATGGAGGGGACGATCCTGAACATGTTCACAGACTGCAAACTTCGCGGAGCGTCGGTGCTTCATGTCAGCTATATATTCTCTTACGCGGGTTTTTATAGATATTTTTGTTTGTCCTATGTAAAAGAAACCACAATCACAATCTAGCTTGTACACTCCTGCATCTTGTACAGGAATATTACAGTTGATGTATGGTAAAAATTGACTAATCTTCTTCAGCTGCTTGTTGTATGTTTTAATGGAAACTCACTTGAAGAAGTAGCCAACCTTGTCTGTGACTCCTCTGACATATGATAGTACAGCAGGCACACGCTCGATTGTGGCCGACTTCGCCAGGTCATTAGACTTGAAGCTTGATGTCTTAGAATACTTGCTTGGCGTGCTGAACCTCGGCGCTCAGATGTTTTCTGTCACAGATCCATTGTGCTCTCTAAACATAGATTTACTTACGGTAGCTAAATGTGATGGACGATGGTGAGATTTACCATTTAAATATTGGTTGGTATGGGTCCCTTTTCTATACAAAGTGTGAACAATAGAGTTATCGAGATTTCGGATGACTATACCTCTAGGAAAGCTAAAGAATTATTTGCCTCTAACTCCATTGTGAATTATATTTTAGAGTTTATGGAGTTAAGGTGGTCGAAAATTGCAGTTACTTTTTCAGACGGTAAAATTGTGAAAGTTTCGTCTACGTACCGCTTGTAGAATCACAGATTTACAGGAACAGAGTAATAAGAGCTTTCTCCTCAAAGTCCACTACGAATATGTCGGCGACTATGGGATATACAAGTAAGCCCATCGCCTAATTTTCTACTTGCTTGTAGAACTCCTCTTTCCACAATAGATAGCCAGATTTAAGGCAGTGTTCGTGTAATATTGCATATTCTTCAGGCATGTTTTTTTTCTTCTAGCTTCCTGGTAATAAATGGTATATATAAATAATGGTAATAAAAAATTAATATAAATAATTTTAAAATACCACAACTTTTATCGGGCGAAAGTACATACAAAAGGTCAAAACAGACCCTACAACTAATAAGTTTTAAACGACTAGCAATTTAATAAAAGAGTATTTTGAAAAATTAAATCTCGTCTGGAATTTGTTATTACCATAATGTGCCAAACCACCTAGGTTATATGGGTTACTTCGGTAAAAAACCAAATGCTCCCATAATGAGCCACATCGATTCACCGACTTATTAGTTGGCTCAACGCTTGGCAAAATTACTGTCACCGCTGTGAAGACATACCAGAGCACACACAAAGGATTCATTGCATTTTGTTATACTGCTTCCGCTGCGTCGTTTTTGAAGAATACACCTTGTGTGTAATCTGTGAAATTGAGATTCAAATAAATTATTATTATTATTATTTACCTTATATGGGCATAATTATGTTCAAATCTTAATGATTTCTTAAATTTACGCGAACACTACACATTGAATAAAACTATTATTTACGGATTTTATCGCGTTTAATTACTTTAATTTATTTTTTTACTATCCCGACGTTTCGGGGTAATAAAAAAATAATTTTACTATCCCGAAACGTCGTAATTAAATTTCGTTTTATTCAATATGTTCAAATCGCTTAATTTCATCGAAACTAGATGAGAACGATATAACCATTATTTTGAAAAGATTGGAATAATGCGGATATGACGAAACTCTGTTCGGATTACTTTTTGATACATATATGCTGCAATAGACCTTACATCTACTAAACGCTTTTTCTTAATCGTTGTTTAAGATAACATGAATGAATAATATTGTTTTAGTAATTGTAATTCACAAGTCGTAATTTGTAAGCATAAAGCGTCGTTCATATTAGTTAAACATTACAAATTATAGACTTTAAAAATGTCAAAGTTTAATAAGGAATAAGTGGAGTAGTTCCAGTTTGAGCCCTGCAATACCAAATATAATCTCGCATTGTAATAATTATTGTAACAGTCCTACAGTCTTTTGTTCCTTACGTCTTAAATTACATACGTAATTAAGTTGTTTACTATTTTCTATTGTTATTATAATGACGTATTGTATTAAATCTCGAATTTTCTGTACCTATTACCACTTTATTTTCAAGAATACAGACGTACGTTTCGTAATATAATATAATTAAATGTGTAAAGAGGCACGTACGTGTGCGTGCGGGCGTACGTGCCTGCGTGCATGAGATCGTGCGTGCGGGTGTGCATGCTGGTGTGCATGCGTATGTCTGTAAACAATTAGTGTCGTATTTAAATTCAGGCATATTGGTAGGTGTACCAATTCAGATTGATCCCTTGGTATTTTGACAAAAGGCCCCACGCACCAGGTGATAATGTTCTTTTTCTACACTATACAATTAAAATAAATAATCTATGTAAATTAACAAAAATAAGATAAAAGAAAATTACTAGCCTATTGGAATAGGCTCATTGTGTATTATTGTTTTAAATGGTTGTGCGACAGTATAAACACAACAAATATAGTTTCAATACTTTATGCAAGATATTCTTGCATTTAGCCCTCTGTCTACTATTAAGTATAATCTTCCACCGTAGATTGCTTCATAGGGGGAGGGGAGGTGGAGGGGACTCGGCAGGTGGTTGACAACCGCAGACTGTTATTATTAGTTGTTATCGGTTATATTAAAATACTGCGACTTATCTTTTATTTCACTTCCCTCTGATACCTCTTATGACACCTAATAATGTTATATACGTGTATATTCATTTCGATGAAATTTTATATTAGTTTAGTAGTTGTATATAGAGAATGCTTACCTTCCAAGTTTATCTCGGTACATACGGAAAAATAAAATATAATTTTAGGGATGACTCTTAAAATAATATTTTATTTTCGCTAAGTCGAGTAAAGTTTGGTCACAAAGTTACTGTTTGGTTAAATTAGAAACAGATTTATTATTGGTTAGATAAATAAAGGTCTATGTATAAATTTCTCGGTGAAGAGTGTGACAGAGGGAACAAAGCAAGAGATGGGCAGCAACGTCTTATTAAGCTAATAACAACCAGAACACAATGTCAACACAATGCCAGGTATGGCAACTATTGTAAATATCTCCCTACGCAGCAAACTTTGTAATCAGACTTTTGTTAGGCTATAAGGTACCTAGAGATATAAATTTTTAGGTTGATGTGTCGGAGTTGACATGTCTACCACTACAAGACTAAATACCCTAATCAAATAAGGAAAATAGTTTCCTTAAACATTTCAGGATATTATTTTATTAATTAAATTAAACCTCAACGCATAACTTTAATATGCTTAAGTGCTACGGTCTTACTATAGAGATTTGGGTAGGGTTTGGGCTAACGTTGTATCTAAAATGTTTGCTCTTAACTATGGATTTTGCAATAAGCTACATTTTATGTTATCTCATAGTCCATAGTACTCAACAGGCACATGAAAACATGAATAAGTAATCAAGATTGTTACTATAAGGATAGAATAAGTTCTCGAAGGGACTAATGCGTGTGAATGTTACATACTATATACATCTCACTGCTGTACTGAGGCCTCCTCTCTAAAAGTGTTATGGATCAATATGTCCACTGTGCTGCTGCATAACGTGTTGGCGGACTTTATGTCCTCAAAACATTTTATTTCTCAGACCCGGTATCCCTGCTATGTTTTTTTTTTTCACCGCCGGGTACGTTGGAAATCAGCAAGTAAACATTTTATTGGGTTTTCCCAATAGCTCTCACGCATTAAGTACAAAGCGTTTAAAGGCACAGGTACAGGGCCAATTATAAGGAATAGTTAATATAATGTCCTATGTGTCCATCCGTCCGCATGTACTTGAACTATATTTTCGAGTTTCCTCACGATGTTTTTCTTCAAAGTCGGAGGTCCTTCTACCCTTTTTCCATAGCCACCTCTCGCAACGCCACCCACATGACGAAATGGGGTGACGGCAATGATTATCCTTAATACTTAATTTTTAATATTTTAGTTCAAATTTTACTCAAAAGTACTGTATCCAATTTTGATTTTTATTTGATTCTTATTGTATTATATAATGTAGTCGTCGTGTTGTCTTCTGCGTGGGCTGAAGTTGCAGAAGCTGCGGGGTATACCCCTTTACCCGGACATTCCTCACGGCACACTACAATGTGCCGGTCCTGGGCACCTTTGATGGTAAAAGCGTACTATAGTAGCGACTTTTGTCGCAGTCGGGTAAATTTGTCATTAAAGGAGGTTGTCCTGATAATTGTGTTTAAGCACAATTATTTTGTTGAAGTTGGCCTTTCTGCGGCATTGTGGGATTTACTCGACTCCCTAATCTATATGGGGAGGAGTTCTCTTGGGTCGTGGGTCCGGCGGCCGTGAGTGCAACGGCGCGAAGCCGTTGAGATGTTCATGTGGCCCGTTATCGGCACGGTCAAACAAACCGCGCGCCAGCTGGACCACGAATTCCTGGAGGCTCTCAATCTTCAGGTTGGCCGCTATAACGTCATTCCGGACGTAGCGACCCGCACCGACTATGGTTCGTAATGACAAATTCCGCTGGGCCTGAAGTCGCCGCTTCTGATGATCGCTCAGGAGTGCATACCAGGCCGGAGCAGCGTATGTTAGCAGGGGTCTTATGTACATTTTGTAGATGGTCAACTTCGACTTTGTTGGTAACTTGGATGTCAGGACAGGACGGAGCATCGCCCGCGCACATCGAGCTTTGCGTATAACAAAGTCGACGTGCGCAGTCATGTTCCTGTCGATCCGGCATCCAAGTTAGGTCACGGCCTTCTCATATGCGATCTCCTGGCCTCTGAGGGTTAGCGGTGGTAGTAGATTTCTGTAGCAGCGAGTGAGCAGAGCGGACGTCTTGCTAACATTGACGGCCATCCTCCACTCATTCAACCATGGTAGCAGCAGGTCCAGCAGACGTTGCATCCTGTCAGCTGCGATATGGGCTCTTCTGGACGACGTGAAGTATGCGCTGTCATCCGCAAAAAGCGCTAGTTCGACGTCGTCCTTCCAATATAATGTAGTATGATTCCGCAGGAAAGTAACTCAGTGTTGCGTTACGGTGCAGTTGACCTCGGATTCAAGTCCCGTATGGAGGTATAATTTTTATGGACTGTAAAAAATTGCCGAATCTGCACGTTTGGTCATGATATGTAGTTATGTATGTTTATTTATTTATTTATTTAAATTCATATAGGTACACATTAGATGTATATAGGCGGACTTAATGGCTGAGGCATTATCTACTAGTCTACCTTAAAGTAATGCAGATATAAAAGAGGTAGGTGTAATAAGAAGTATGTTCAACGCGTCCACCATACAAAAGAAATTCTTAGTATTTTATAAAGAAAGCTTTATTTATAGTTGTTAGGTTTATTTGTTTAAGGTAAACGAAAATCATTTTTGTTTCCATAGTCACAATGAAATCGATATTAGGTGGTATCTTTGTTGTACGAACTCACCGTTTAATTGTTTCTGTTTTGTTGTGTATAATATAAATAAATAAGAAAGATATTTTTTGATTACAGAATTCATCTTCCACATTCATACAATTTTCATTTTTCGGATATTTTGTTGTTAAAAAGTAAAATGTATTGTGAATCAAACCTGTTATTAGGTACTCTAATTCGACTTTGCATGTTAAATGAGGGATTTGATTTTCATCACTCTTCGCAGGCAGACTGACAATCGTAGTAACAGATTTCGCACCTTTATTCAGAATGAATAAAAGATAGCGGCGTTTCATCTCGTTTACGCTCGACTTAAATTACGCAATCTGTTACTCGTATAATTTCCAATCTGACTGCTAAGCGTGATGAAAAGACAAATCGCCAATTTAATATGCAAAGTCGAATATGATTTATAACAATTTTGTACTTAATATACAATTAGAATTGATTGCATATATCCGTGCTTCTCATATTTCACTGAGACGAATCCGAAGGGCATCGGCCATCGTTTATTAAATAAGACATAGCGGTAAATAAGTTGTATTCGAGGTTGAAGTATCGGAATGTGATCTAAATCTGTAAAAACTGTAATTACAAAGAGAAATCACCCGATCTCAAGAATTATTAGGTAATTTTTCAATATTAATTGACTGTGTACTGCTCTTCATTTTTGAATAATACTGCTTTGGATGCTACAGTTCCTTATAACAGAAATTAAAAAAAATCCACTCTACTGTTAGTCACTAGCAATAATCGTTATTCGCCCCGTTATAAGGCGGATTTATGACTGTCGAACCAGATTTCATTTAGTTTACACACACGACTAATCATGCTATCCTACGAAATATTCTATACGTGGTAGAGCCACGCTGCAGCTATATTATGGTAGTACCATGAATGGGTCGGCTCGACTGGTGAAGGATAACGTTCACAGAATACCAGCGTAAAATAGCAGCTTAATGCTGCTGTGTTTCGTACGGTGAGTGTAGAAAAGCGGAGACTCGTTTTACTGGAATCAAGGCATTCCATCTTATTCCTCAGGGGTGACAACGCATCTGCATTTTGATTCTTAATCGAGGTTAAATGGTAGGTAAAGAGAATTTTTAACCACATAGTATGAGCATCATCAAAAACTCATATCAAGATTACAGTCTCGCTACCGGGACACTGGCGAGATGGGTAAAAGTAGGGAGAACAGTAGCGCTAACACCGCAACCGCAAGACCGCTTTTACAAATTAAATCGATAAGAGGACAGAACACCAGGAATGGTGAGCGATCAAATTGTGAGTTTGAGTCGGAGACTTCACGAAGTTAACCTTCATGTTTGTAGACTACTTCAAATCCCAGACTAAGTTTATAAACTAACATTTGGCTTGGATTGATTGCCAATTGATCCATGGTGTTATACTCGGATCAGGCTTTTATTCAGACTCACGTAGAATACGTGTTTGGCGAACATCCGTAAGTAAGGGTCGCCTGCAAACTCCTCATGAGGTCCATCCATATCAAGGTGGAATACTATTGATATGAGTGAGAATACGATAGGCTTAGACTGATCTCGTTTGCGCTCCTGGCAACTCAACGGCTGCAAAATAGCTTGATGTGTGATGAATGCTGGGACTTGTCATCCAACAATACCGGTTGACAATTGTGAAGATTTTTAATTAAGCACGGTTATATCCACCGACGGGCACAGATCTCGTGATTACTCAGTATTATATCCTTTTGTGTATTTAAGTGAAGCTTTCATGTATATTCGTCCCACCTGGGATCTTATTCAATTATGAAAAATTGGTAACCCCTTTTTAAGTATAAATAATCCTTATTAACCTTATTGACGTCCGAGGTACATTTACAGAATTTTAATTTTTGACAAATTGTTTTTACTATAAGTAACCTTAATTTTCTTTCATGTTTTTCTTTAAAAACACAGAAATGAGAAGGGCCTGTGCCCGGCTCGGGGTCGTATAAATGCTATAACTAACACAATTTTAATAATCGAAAACAGAATATTATTATTTTTTAGTGTAAAGAAAAGTAGTAAAACTATTTTTAGTGTATATTATTATTTATTTAATTTTGAATTTAAAAGAGCTTTTTAGAGATGTTACAAGCTTTATGTTTAATATCCTGTTTGATTATAAAATAATTGGGCATTGGATTATATAAGGATCTTACAGGATTTTTTTTTGTCTTTTCAAAACTTACCGAGTACATATTCATAATAAAATAAATATATTAAAATTGCGTCGTGTATTCTGATAATAAATTCCCACAAATGGAGATGACTCTGTGGCGCAGTGGCTTACCAATGGGATGCAGCCCTGAGGACTGAGGGTTCGAATCCCGCACGGTACAAGTATTTCCATGACCAACAAATAATTGTTCCGGGTCTAGTCAGTCTGTATCTGCTAATATTTAATAATTGGGGATATTGCACTTATTACATTTAACTATTTATTAATATTTATTCACATTTGAATAAAAGTATCATTATTCAAATTTAGACAAGCCCACGTTATCGTTTGCTAGGCAAAGGCGGCGCCTGGTCTTCCTATACATACATACATACATACTTCTTCCCTTTTCATGACGATTCATTGCCCAGATACGTAACTTTGAACTATTTTCTGTTAAAGTAAAATACCTGTCATTATCTGTTTTTTTACATTTTTAATTGAACTTAACAACTATTTTTAACATATTCATTCATAATGATTTCTTATATTTACGCGAACACTACACATTGATTAAAACTACTTTTACGGATTTTCACCTATAATCAATAAAATTAAAACTAAACCCAAGCATACCACTGCAAGACCTCAGGACATAGTCAGTTCATTTTGCATAGATCGGACCATAAACAATAATAAAAGCTGAAGGTACTCCGGGTTTAACAATGACATCGGGACGTCAGTCATCTTGCACCCTCCTTTCTGCCAAGGAGGGTCGCGTTCGTATATGGCTTAGAGATCTCTAGTCAGATCGTTAAGCCAGTTCCTAAAAGGTTGGGTTTAGTGGGTAAAAGTCACCACATAACCACGCAGCCGGCTGCGTGGTATGCTATGAGCATTCCCAAGCTCCCTCCCCCGCTTTCCGGAGGGTTGCCCATATTTGCTTCGGGCGCAAAAAAAAAGTCAGTCATCTCAGTCCCCCGTGACCATGGGTGCTGGAAAGCGCCCGAAACGTCGGGAAATAAAAATAATAGTAAAATAAACGCGATAAAATTTGTAAAAGTAGTTTTAATCAATATTCATTCATTTTAGTCTGTCTAATCTCATAGATTGCTTCATATGGAGAATAGTTGCCATAGTTGCCAAGCTTAGCGTTCAAGGTAGCAACCGCAGTTATTTACTATTTTTAGTTCTAGCAAAAGATGCTCTTGTCCATCTCCTGTATTATTTCCATCTGTCGCCTCTTACGACACACGCGGAATTTTATTATGGGATAGTGGTTTTTATTACGAAGCCACCACACGGTGCACGTAACGTTTTCGTACCAGGTACACAACCCTTTAAAAATATAAATAAGTGAAGTAAGAGTTTTAACGTGATAAAGTCACATTGCAGCCCTAGTATGGATCTAGCAGCAATAGGTCGGCTCGACCAGAGAAGGACCTCGCACTCACGGAATACCAACCGAAAAAAGCAGCTTGAAGCAGCTATGTTTTGTATGGTGAGTGTTCTCTACATCGGAGTTTCTCAGGGGTGAACGACGACGTGACAATGCATCTGCATTTAAATTCTTAATCGAGGCTAGATGTAGATATCTATTGATTACAGCATCCACTTACCATCAGGCAGACTGTGTGTTCAGCCTTACTCCATAAAAAGAAAGCTTAATTTTCGGACATTCGTCTCAAAACTAGAAGTATGGGTAGTATAAAATGTGCCTAAATTATGGTTGTTAATAACAATTTATCCGGTCTTCTTTTTTGTGAACAAAGGCACTAGCTCGTATTAAACCATCCGTATACCATACAATACGATGCGATTCGATTTATAGTAAGCCTTTCAACCCAAATTCCGATATTTATGCAAGGAATATCAGAGCGATTACATATTCCATAGATAAAACGGCTCGGCGTCTAAAATATGAGGTACAAGAAATGAGATATTTGAAATGTTATACTTGAATAAATGGAAATGGGGCCAGGTTTATGTACAATACTTGAAAAAAACTGAGAACAATACGTGGTATTCGAGTAATATACTTTCACATTGAATATTATAATTTATAAATAAATTTAAACCAATATGACTTCTTAAATATTTAATAAGAGATGGTGAAATTAAAAATTTTGCACAGCCGACTTCAATATAAATAAAATGAGAATATCATGAATGTATTTGAAGTCGATTAAACACGTATTATTTAGGATAAACCCCGTGAAGTGGCAGGTAAGAATACTAACTACCCTACATCTTCCCGTGAGTGTCGTAAGAGGTGACAAAGGGAAACTCAGGCAGAAGATGGGCAGCAGCATTATTCAGATAATTGCATGAGCAAAGACACAAAAAACGGCCCCCAGTCCGTCCAGCGGCTCCGCTATTATTGCTATGATGGCCATAGTAACGGCGGGTCAGAGGGTACTAAGAATTTCCGGTGGAGGTTCGGTTGCCACCTAATATGACTTGACGATACATAACGATTTTCTATATATACTCGTACGTAAGCAATACACATTTACGGCCGGTCTCAATAACCCATCTATCCCTTACCGGAAGTTAAAATGTCTACGATTGGTATCTATAAAAAATATTTCCGTTTCAATTATCGAAGGTAGATAGAAATATTTAATCATCACATTGAACTACGAGTACCGTTCGGATGGCTTAGAGACTACCTGACCCACATGGTCCATAGAATAAAAACAGCTGAGTGTTTCAATAACATTTTGGCAGTTAACTTGCGTTATTTTAAGTATATAATAAATTTTTCAAGTAATTTTGAAAATACAACTAAAAGCGAGATGGGTCTATAATTGTTGACAGAATTGTCAGGCGCTTTTTTATAAATTGGGCAAATCGATGCGGTTTCCCAACTATCTGAAAAAGTACCGCTTGAGAGACTGAGGCTAAAAATGTACGCAAGCGGAGTCATAATTTCGTGTTTGATAAATTTTGTAAGCGCGTTGCTAACTCCGTCTATAACCGGTGCCTTATTGTCTTGCAAATGACATATAAGCTTTCCAATTTCTTCATGATCGGTGGGATACACGAAGAACGAATTCATTTGTGCATTTAGAGTTCGAACGGACCTTGCCAGATCAGCCTCATTTAGCTTCCTATGAGACTGAATATTTTCTGCCAGCTTTTTACCAGCAGAAGAAAAATAATTATTTGTGAAGTCGATTGATTCTTGCACATTTAGGCCATCTAGTCTTAACAATTCTTTGGGTTCATTTTTGTTATGTTGAAGGTGACAGATATTTTTAATTGACTACCACATTTTTGTCGGCTTATTTTTGTTTTCAATATAAATTTTATTTTCATATTCAGTTTTAACCTTGCGTAATAAATCTATGCTAATAAAACATAACTTGTAAAAAAACCAAGTCCCGCAACTCAATTCTTCTACCGTAAAAAATTGTGAGATCCATGTAATAACAAGTCGGTTAATTTATTCAGTCCCTGCTTAAGGGTCCTTCTGTTTTAAGTTATTACGTAATTAGCTAACCTAACAATATTTTATAGTGACCATATCAATGTTAAAAACCTTTTATGTTTCAAATAAATGAT
This sequence comes from Parnassius apollo, assembly GCA_907164705.1. Classification (NCBI taxonomy): domain Eukaryota; kingdom Metazoa; phylum Arthropoda; class Insecta; order Lepidoptera; family Papilionidae; genus Parnassius; species Parnassius apollo. The sequence goes on from CAJQZP010000178.1 coordinate 7,461,569, forward strand.
TGACTTGGCCATCGCAAGAAAACACAATGTATCTCACAAGTAATACATATTATATTAAATTAGATTGCTTAGTGCGATTGCCGAGTCAATCTATATACTTAATACTTGGCTCTGCTAACATTAACTTCTTTGGTATGCTTGTTTATGACGTCTGTAATGTATTTTATGAATATTTCATTAGCTATATTTACATCAGATATATTGTTTAGAATAGACTAGTCGATGTTTTAAGGTTATCTTTTATGGCAATAAAATCTCTTTTAACTGTGAAACGAGTAGGTCTTAGAGGCTGAAATTTTTTGGAGTTCAAATCAAGCATAACAGGGAAATGGTTTGTAATGTCACATTGGCATACAATGCCATGTAGTGCTTGGCAACTATCCAAGTTTCTAACGTAGATGCTGGTTTCTGAGCAAGCCAAGCTTTTTAGCGGCCAATTTGGCCTTCCCCTCCAAGTAACCATAAAACTGCAGACTATTCGATATGTCGACGCCGAGAATTCTGATGCTAGCTGAGGCAGTAAGGGGAGTGCCTTCAAACTCAGGAGATACGACTAGGGGTTCTTTTTGGCGGTTAACGCGTAAAGTCATGTCTTCTGGGGATTGAATTGGACTAGATTTAGTCGCGCCCAATCCGAGACTTTTATGAGCAAAGATTCGAAGAAGAGTGCTTTGCGAACCGAGCGCTGTATAAACCGCACATCTGGCATGGAGAACTCATACTGCGGGATGGTCGGCAATGCGTTACCCTCGTTATGGAGAGTCGAGTTGGACGTAAAAAAGAGCCTAATAGATCGGCTTTCTTCTTTGCGGCGTCGGCCAGTGAGTCGTTCTCTCTGTGCAGACATGGAAGAGATGACAGTCAGAAGTTCTCTTGGACAATCTTGGCAGACCAGAATGCACGGATCTCCGAAGAAAGGCGAAATATATTCTTGCCAATTATATAACTATATTCTTGCGAATTCTATGCCTTGCCTTGGCAAGGACTCTTTTGAAGGACCTGGAAGCAGAATTATGCTTCTTTTTAAGAGCGCTGGTATTTACATACTGAGACGATGATGCGTCTGCCCAGGCCCGCTAGCACTCCTGCTTGTAGCGTGATGCTATTTTACAGAGGCGACCAAACCATGGCTGGGATCTGCCTCTGATGGGCACCACAGAAGACGGAATCCATACCCAGATACCGAGAGTTCCATACCCTGAAGTACCACATCAGCGACAGAATTAGCAACAACGCTGGGTTCGTCCGGCGAGAAGCAAACGCTCCCCTAAGGGTAGGATGCAAAAAAAGACTGCACCCTGTCCCAATCGGCCAGCCTATAGTGCCAATCACGGCAGCAGCCTGCAGAATGTAGCCGCGACATTAGTGTGACTGGCACCACATTCCGTACAAGAGCCTAGAGTCCAACAAGCCTAGAGGGGCGTCGACGGAAACAAGATATCTGTCCGAATGAGGGATCAGCAGAAGGTCCAGCATTGAAGGTGTATAATCTTTCACATCTGAAATCCGCGTAGGCGACGTAACCAGCTGTGTCAGACCATATGCCAAAGCAAAGTCATAAACAGATCTCCTCGCATGAACGGTTAAACGTAAACCGAGCTATTCGACGTGGTCAGCGTTAAAATCGCCAGGGATCCAGGATCTCTGCGGATGGGATCTGCTGTAGCACGGAATCTGTAGCTATTTGGACGTGGTAAACGAGTCGGTCTGTTTCGGTGTGGAACCTGGAACCGCTATGGAACCTATAGTGGTAATACCGAATCCTGATAACATCTTAAAATTATAAAAAGCTTCGGTTGCCAACTTCCCTAATAAACTTAGCAACTTTTGAAAAAAATCCCACCATGAAGGATTTAGCCTTAGAGTTTCAAGGGGAGGCCTATGTTTAGCAGTGGACTTTTGTAGGTTGTAATGGATGGCATGGATAATGGAATGAATGAAAGATTTGCTAGTTTGATATTAAAATCTTATGAATTTCATTACATTAATTAAAAGTACTTGCTGCCACTTTACTAGTTTATTAAAAGCTTGATTAAAAACGTAAGCGCTTTGAGGGAAGTGTTCAATCGACGCCTTTTGCCTAGTGTAAACGATACTTATAGGTATCTAATTTTCATATGGTCATTATTCCTTTGAACTACAAATTCCAATCCCCCCAATATGCGTGACGTTTTTAAATTTTTAGTTGTAATAGAAACTTAAGAACGAAAATAGAACTGTTAATTTATTTTACTGACGAGGTTAAATTGGCCATAACAATTACAACATTTACCAGGAACAATTTAATCATATACATATGACAACAGTTTAGTTTGGTCGGTTTTTACAATTTCATCCATTAGGGTATGTACATACAAATTATCTACTGTAAAGTTTTCCTATATTTACGGTCATATTAACACATTAAATCATAATAATTTTACAGTTTATATCGTGGTTAAAATTGAATGCGAGAAAATCACTACAATTATTAAATATTTGAATACTAGTTGTATTCACGCGCGCTACTTGTGACTTGACCCGTTAAGAGCCCCTAATTGCATAGATAAAAAACGAAAGTCCTGCTTACGGGTTTACACAAAAACACATATTGTGAGTTAAGTTTTTTAAATAACAGAGCAAGTGTTTGTTTTTGTGTTGCTGAATTGGACTTAAAAATATATATCAAAAACCAAATCTATGATGTAGGGATTTTTTTATTCAAAAAACCTTATTGAGAACATACGCAGTAAGAAAATAATTTTAACATACCTATCGTAGTACAAAAACTTGCTATTATAAGGGTTTAAACTTACCAAATGTTTAGGTGGCGGGCAGCGTAAATATTGTTAAACTTAAGATCTATTTATATAGCATCAATAAAAACTCAAATATTCACAAATATTTGATACTAATACGAAGGTTATTTCATCCTTAACAGAACTGATAAAATTGTAGCAGTATCTATAAAAAATATTGAGAAACATCAGAATTAGTGAATATACTCTCATATGTAAAGAAAAGCCTTTTATTCGAATTTTTATACCACGTACATATGAAAATAATTGGCAGTGATCCTAAAGTAATTAATTATCATACAAGTCATGTCGTAGTTTGTGAATATGTTATCAAACAAATATGTTTAAAATAAAAAAATAACGTAAAGTAAGGCGCGATAAGGTTGAGTACACACTAAGTACAAAATCCGACGTGTTTACTGGTTCTAGATAGGTGGTTTAAAGCTTAAAGGCGTAAAATATCATACTTAAAGGTAACAAGTACGATACTATGAATAAAACCTATATTCATTGAAATTTAGGTCCTTTTTAACGACTATACCCAAATAAATGTTTGTAAACCTCTTTTACACAGGGCATTTTATGGGTGAAAAATATTGTTAACCAGAAGTTAACAGATTAGTGTAGGGAGGAAATGTGTTACAAACCGGTGGTTAACCATTGATATATTAAATAATATATCAATGTGGTTAATAGGGTCATATCAGCGGTTATATGACTTTTATATACGAGACTTTATTTCACAATTCTGCTACAATAACTCTTATGTATCTAAGATAACTTCTATGATATTTTTTTATCATAGACAGTATCATAAGTCCCTTGTATAGGCTATACATTGTACTGAAGTACATTAGTAGTCAGACATCTGACCACCCTACCACCACCACCCCTATATACCCCATATATTATGCAAGAACACGCTGCTACATTACAAGAACACGCCCAATAAATTGTTGTTGTTGTTATTAACTAAATAGACCAATTTGCAATTATATTATAAATGTTATTTATTTTTATTATTATAATATGATAGAGTTGTATTTCCATTACATAATAAATTTTAAATATTTTTAGCAGTTTTAATAAATTTAATGATTTTAAAGACAGTATTAAGCCTTTTCTTTAGTATGATACAAAATGTCTGAAATGAATGTATTTTATATTTATGCTAAATGCATTTTCATTGTTATTGATTAATTGAAAATGGTACTGTTAATGATTTCTTAAATTTACGCGAACACTACACATTGAATCAATCCCCCCCGTGACCATGGTTGCTGTAAAGCACCCGAAACGTCGGGAATTAAAAATAAGTAAAAGTAGTGAAATAAACGCGATAAAATCCGTAAATTTAGTTTTATTCAATGGTACTGTTGTTTTCCAAAGGCTACAATTTATAACACAAATACCAGCGTACGTCAGCATGTTAGTAAATGTTCGTCTCGCGCAAATTTTGAGAATAAATAAGTTTCCTCCAATAATGTCATTCTTAACTACCATAACTAGAAATAACATAAATAATACCTGAATTTTAATTAAAACCGATTCTTTATTTTTTTCTTTCTTCTTCTAGTGCCGACTCCTATAGGTTGATTGGCTTTTCACGCTATCCGCACTGGATAGCAGTGTGAAGTACCTGATGTATCCATGAATACTTTTTATAAGTAACTTCTGCAAGTGTTCGTGTCTCCCCTGTGTGACTTAAATGACACTGGAATAATTATATGCGCAAACACAGGCTATGGTTACGAAAAGTACGCTTGTAAAAACAAACTAGTAGCACGAATGGGTCGGCTCGACCGGTGAAGGACCGTGCTCTCACAGAATACCAGCGTAAAATAGCAGCTTAATACTGCTGTGTGTCGTTGGTGAGTGTAGAGATCCGGCAACTTTTTTTCATAGAAACGAGGCATTCCATCTTAGTTCTCTGGGATAACAACGCATCTGCGTTTTGATTTTTAATCGAAGATAAAAGTGGATGTATATGGGCCGCAGTATCCACTTACCTACCATCAGGTACTCTGTGTGGTCATTTGTCATCCTTATTCTATAAAAAATCCAATCGTCTCATACTCTATTTAAATTGTTCATGTCGAATCTACAATATTTTCTTTCAACGCATAATTTTCTTTATAATCTATTCATGTATCATTAAAACCGATTTTGTTTTATAATTTGAAAATCGAACCAGGAATTAGTCATCAAATGAAATATAATGCATCTGAATCGCGCCTGCACCTATTTTCATACTAGGAGCAAATCAGATTCCTCAATAGAATTAGTATGCAGTCCAAACCGGCTAACATTTTTTTTCCTAGGAGCCTTACTCTGTGAAGTACTGCTAGAAAGATTTTCTGAGAGACTCGTCGCTCATCCTACTTACGTCCATAGCAGTCCACGTTGGACTAATCCTTCCAAGGTTCAAAATTCATTATATACTGCCAGCTCATCAAGTACCTTGAGCATCAACAGCTGATTAATGACCGCCAATGCGGTTTCGTAGTGGTCGATCAGCTGGTGATCTTCTGGTCTATCTTCTTTCGAAGCTACCTTCCTATGGGCTTCCCAAGAAATTGTGCGATTAGATCACTAGTTTTCTTGCTAATCAGAACATCAAGGTCATAGATGGTGCATGCTCTGATTATAAGCCTGTTAACGCTGATGTTACACAAGGCTTCGTTGTTACGAACGCTGTTTCTTCTCCATATCAATGATATACTGCAAACTGGTAAAATTCAATGCTATGCAGGCGACAGCACTGGTGATGCCTTATACACCGGCCGTGCCAATATTTCTCGGGAAAACATCACCGAGTACCGGGACACATTTGTGTCTGAAGTCGAGTCTTTGCTGATCAAAATTTCGGATTGGGGGCGAATAAATCTAGTCCGGTTCAATCCCCAGAAGATACAAATTTGTGCGTTTACTGCTAAAAAGAACCCTTTTGTCGTATCTCCTCAGTTTCAAGGCACTCCCCTTGCTGCCTCAGCTAGCATCGAAATCCTCGGCGATATATCGAATAGTGTGCAGCTTTGTGATACTTGGAGGGGAAGGCCAAATTGGCCTCTGAAAAGTTTGACGTGCTCAGCAGAGCGAGACAGTAGTTCACGCCGGCACATCGCTTGCAACTTTACAAAGCGCAAGTTCGGTTTTACATAAAATACTGTTCTCATTTCTGGGCCGGGGGCATCCCCAGTGCCAGCACCTTCCACTTGACCGCACCCAGCATAGAGCGATTCGAATCGTCGACGACCGAGTTTTTCCTAATCGGCTCGATTCACTGGTGCTGCGTGTGGATGTTGCATCCCTTTGCATTTTCTATCGCATCTACCACGGGGAGTGCTCTGAGGAATTTTCAGATTAATCCCAGCTGCCAAATTTCATGAACGCACATCGCTTCAGAATTCAAGATACCATCGTCACCATCTGGATGCTTTACGGTTCACTTCTGTGAGTTTTACTAGGCGTTTTCTTCCTTTTACAACTTCTTTGTGGAATTGTTTCACCTTCGGCTATTTTTCTGCACCAATACCACTTGGAAACCTTCAAGAAAATAGCTTAGATACTCGTTTTTAAAAGGCCGGCAACGCACCTGCTATTTCCCTGGTGTTGCGGTTGTTCATTAGCGGCGGTAGTCACTTACCATCAGGTGAGCCGCATGCTCATTTTCCCCCTCTTCTATAAAAAATATTTACTTTTATTGACATACCTATTACGAAATTTTGATCTATCAATAAATACTACTAATTTAAAGTATAATTTTACCCAGTAACTGGCTTAAAGTTTCATTGATGATTGCCACGCGTAAAGTATGATTATAATTTCGATATTTTGAATCGTTTTAATCTTTATATTGCGGGTGAGGATGAGGTTTAAATACTACACTTGGCAAGCGTTACTGAAATTGCCGTAATACATTTGTTGTGATTTATATAATGCCATTCTCGTGGAATAAGCATACCTTTCTCTGTAAATTTATTGCACTTGATAACCACGGTAACTGTTTCCCATTACTAGTGTTTGGGATTTATATTTTGTAATTTGAACCAAATTTCTACCATCAGCAGGGCTTCAGAGTCTCATCTTGCCGGCAACCTAAATTTTTTTTAAACATATTTGATAGCATTAATCTATGAATAATCTCGATTTTATGTGTTGATTTACCAATTTTTTATCGATGGAAAAAAACATCGTGAGAAAACATGTCTAAAGAATAAAACATTTTGAGAACGCTGCTGTGCTGCTAAAATAAGTGTTGCCAACGCTCATTTATATTATTATTACCGCAGTGGCTAAGAGGTCAGCTCTTGTCAGCTTTGGGACGTAGGTTTGATCCTGCATGGAACAAATAATTGTATAGTGTACAAATATGTGTGTTTATACGTGTAAGAGTCATGCTGCAGCTATGTTAATCGTATAGTTGTGGCACGAATGGTGATAAAGAATACCAGCGTAAAGTAGCAGCTTAACGCTGCTGGGTTGCGTATGGTGAGTGTAGAGAACCGGAGACCTTTTTTATTGGAATGAGCCATGCATTTCGATTCGTAATCGAGGACAGATGTAGATGTCTATGGGCCACAGCAACCACTTAACATGAGGTGGACTGTGTGCTCGTTTGTCACCATTATAAAAAAATAAAATCAACGTACAATTGATATCATTTATATACAATGTATCTATATGACGCCAGTTGTATCAGATATCGTTTATATACATTGTTAATAAATGATATCAGTTGTACGTTGATGTCAATTTTTTATAAGATAAGAGAGGCAAGCGAGCATACAGTCCATCGGATGGTAAATGGTTGCTGTGACCCATAGACATCTACATTTATCCTTGGTTGGGATATTTATATACATTTTTTCGATATTATATGATATATACACATTATTTGTATTTGTGTAGAGTAGGAAGCCGTTTCATTATGTATTATCATAATAAAGTCAGGTACCTGCACAAAGGGGACTTGCATTTTCATATTATTTTATATATATTTATTACTATACTTCTTAATATTTCCAACTTAATACTCCATTTCTGGACAAATGCTAGTTTCGTTATAGATAAGTTTTGCCTTCGTCAACTTTGGATTGACAGTCGCAGTAATAAATCGTAATAAAGCACCTTTGACGCTGATCCCCGGGGCCGACCTGGGTAATGTTGAGATGGCTAGACCTAAATCTGTCGAACACCATAAGATTTTTCTGGTTATTCCTTATTGACGTGCATTAAGAATAATCATACTAAAAATATACGCAAATGGAAAGGTAAATGGGCATTAATCTTTTATAAAGATAAAAGTAAGAAAAGCTTATAAAATATATAATATGTCCCTTTGTCGGAAAGAAGTTTTCATTGATTTCTAAAATAGTACAAAATTTTTAACAATTTTTTTGAAGTTTTTTCCGCGATACAGATTTTTATCGCAATAATTTGAGGAATTGATTTTTTCACAGTTCAAGTTTCCGCACATGAAGCACTTTTACTTAATAAATCTTATAGCTCCTACGTAAAGTAAATTATGTTATGAAACGAGAACTTTAATAGTTAGAGCTTACAATAGTCTTTGAATTCAAAGTACGTGAGCAACACTAATTTAAATGTAAAAAAAACATCGAGAGCATGCTTGTGTGAAAATTTGAAAATATTTCAAGATCGTTTCATCAAGTATGTTAATTTGTACTGAAAGAGCGCGGTGAACTCTTTTCTGTAAGCCTTTCAGAAATGTGAAGAGGCTTATACTCTGTAGGTAATTAGTGCTTTTTTGAGTTCAAATCATCGAATGAATTTGTGAGGCTTCTATGAATCATTTTTTAATTTATTTATTTTGAAAACTAACAGCGTATACAGATAATATTTAACATTAACGTAACAAACTAAAAGTATTGCCAATAACAGGTTTCCCTTACATTGCTTGATGGTATATTGTTATTGGAAGAAATAGGAATAAAAACAATCCAAAAGACAGCTCATAAGCAATTTAGTGCAACGAGGTTGGTCACAAGTAGAAATGGACCGAGTAGTGATTCGCCGAGTATTCGGCCACCAAGTACTCCGAGTACTCGACCGAATATTCGGCTTTAAAAAAACCGCGATAGCGAGCAGCGCTACGCTACTTACTCGGCCGTTAATACTCGGTGCTCGGCCGAACCCTAGAAAATGGTCGAATCCGCCGAGTACCGAATAAACCGAGTACTCGTCCCATGTCTAGTCACAAGCTTACAGATATGTTGAGTTTTTTGAAGGGTCTGGTAGATTCATATTATTTATTACATAAATGCAAATACATACACACATGCGTACATACAAACATACACATACACATACATACATACACGTATATATATACGAACATAAATAGTACAAATATTTAAGTTTAAATAAAATAACTTATATAGGCGACCTTATTTATATATTTCGCAAAGATGCCAATGTGTCCAAACTGTTCATTATAGGGTCGATGCGCCGGTAAGCCGGCCGGGTCTAGATTTCGGCCTTTGGCACGAGGTGATGCAGTAAATTTGGATTAATAACGGTTTTAATATATATTACCGTACGAAATGAAATTTAATGCATTTGTAAATAGTTGCACTATATCTGGTAACATTAATTAATCAGGTAAACACAACACGCGATTTATAATAAATTGTTTACTTCGATGCCGGCACAGAAGCTGTCAAAACGTGAAAGATCGAGCAAAAAAAAAAATAGTGGCACGCGTTCCATTCAAAAGTAAGTTTCTTGCTGTATTTAATATAATTACTTAATATTGTGCTTTTAATTCACTGTATAAATAACCTAATACAATTATTTGACATTTATTATTATAATAGTTTATTGATAAAGTTAATAAATTAAGTGGCCAAAAAGTGACACACAAAATTGTCCTATTATTTGGTTGTCGGCCATGCGGCCGAAAAGTAGCCTGAGTTAAGCCTTAAATACTTTGTCCCTTTTATTTATTTGGTTACGTACTATAATTCATCTTTCTTACATATATTGTATCGTAGCGTGCGTAGACACTAACTTTCAGTTTTCGGCCACCAAGTACTGCAATTTGAATAGTTAGTAATGAAACAAAAATACCCATTTCGGTCGTGGCCGAAAACTAGATTGACTCTAAAATAATTATTTAGTTTTCGGCCAACTTAAGATTGTATGAAATAATAAGGCGGCGGAAAATAGAATGCTTTTTTAGTTTACGTTTACAGCTATTTCATGAAATTGATTCACATAGCGTTTTAGGAAGCAGACTCAAAACTAAATTTTTTTCTTCAGATGACTCCACCAAAGAAATATAATAATTAAATGGTTTCAGAGAATGCGGACTTTATTAAATAAATCTCAATGCAGCGGATTACTCAAAATGAGTCCAGAAAACCCTGGAAAGACTAATCGGTGATAATTGAAAGAAAGAATAAATATTTCTAAAGAAATAACTAACGCAGACCTAGTTTCAAGAAAAGTTTTGAAAGATTTTAAATCAACTTTAAAAGCAACGACAACAGTACTGGCAATGCCTGAAATGATAATAGATTTCAGTAATGAAACAATAACGACTCTAATGACCACGATGATGATAACACTACAAACACCGATGATAACAAACAAGATCAGTTTCAGAAAACTTTAGCAAATTTGTGGGTTGATATTCCAACAAAACGGACTAGTACACCTCTAAAAACTAGTGAAATTTTGGTTTCAGTACTATTAAATGAAGAATATAGAGATGCAATACAAAAAACCTTAAATTAAACCTTAACCCGTAAAAAAATTAACTGTTAAAAGTACCGTGCACCTTCTTCTGCAGCAATTTCATCTGCGGTGTGGCGAAAATTTTATGTAGATAAAGAGAAAGTTAAAATAGAGAAGTAAGAACTAAGAAATTTTAAAAATGAAAAGAATAGAAAAAGAAATATTAAAGAGTGCTAATGTTCAAATACGAAAAATCGCTAAATCCAAGAATTCTAAGAAGGAGAAAAGGGTAAGAGTAAATTGCGCCCTGTGTCATAAAATTTTATTAAACGATACAGAAGAAGATCTGAAAAAAATATTGGATGTGACTTTTGAACCAAATAGATTTGAGATGTACTGACGGTTAGGAGATGTTAAATGATTTTGTTGAACTAAAATATGAGGAAGTACAAAATACTCGTAAATGAGATTTGATTGCTATATTTAAAAGATTTTATTATTAGATTATTATTCAAAGAAAAGTGATTAATCGTAGTTATTAAAAGGTTAAAGAATCGCAAGCACCGATCGAGGAAACTAAATGCACCGATTTCCCAAACCGTTTTGTCATTTTCTGATTTTGAAAAGACACTTTTAAGTTTGTACTACCTCTTCTAATACAGTGGCCGAAAACTAAAATTCTTGTAGGCCGAAATCTAAAATTAGGGTTCGGTCCCTAATTTTAGATTTCGGCCTACAAGAATTTTAGTTTTGCATATTAACTAGCGTTTTGCATATTTTTCACGTCAACAATTGGTTTCTATTCCGTTTACCTGCTACACCCTATTTTTTCCAGACTATAAAAAAGTCACCCAGTATTCCTAAAACTCTTCACCGCTGTATTGGAAGATATTTTCAAGCTACTGAACTGAAATGGATACGGTGTTACGTCAACACCTTTGGTTTTCCGACGATTTACTATGGACAACGACCTCTCGTGTTTTTCAACAAGTAGGTCTTAAGATGGACATAGATAATTTAAAAATTATGTCTAACGATCAGGCTACAATTATAACGGTAGTTGTTAGGGACACTAAACTCAAAGTTTTTGACGAGTATATGTACCTAGGACAAAATGTCTGATTAGATAAGACCAACTTCGAAGAAAAGGTCAAACAAAGCCATATTGGCTGGGCTGCGTTCAATAAACTGCGACAAATCTTATTGCCTGATACCCCTGAATCTTGAGATAAAAGTCTAAACCGTACATGTTGGTGCTGCCAGTAATAGCTTACGGAACTGAAACGTGGCCTTTCGCTGCGGGCCGTACGAGGAAGCTCAAAGTCAATCTGCGTGTGGAAAGGTCTGTGCTCGGAATTTCTCTGCGGGATAAGGTCCATAATGACAATACATAAAAAATAGAGTAATTACCATTTATAGTTTAATATTTCGCTGAAGTGGCAATGCGATTGCCATATAGCTCGAAGTAACGACAACCAATGTAGAAAAAAGGTTTTCGAGTGGCAGCCTCGTACTCGTAAGTGTAGTGAGCGATCCCTCATTAGATGAAGTGACGACCTGAAACACGCTTTTTTATAGGATAGGGTGACAAACGAGCACACAGTCCACCTGATGGTAAACGGTTGCTGTTGCCCATAGACATCTACATCTATCCTCGATTACGAATCAAAATGCAGATGCGTTGCCACCCATGAGAACTAAGATGGAACGCCTCATTTCCAGGAAAAAGGGTCTCCGGTTCTCTTCACTCACCATACTATTCTGTATGGTATTCTATGAGAGCGTGGTTCTTCCCCGGTCGAGCCGTCCCATTCGTGCTACAACTAAAAATACGTCGATAGCTACAAGTCGCTCATGACGGTATCTGCGGCAAATTATATGGGAGGTCTATATTCAGCCGTGAACTTGATGGGCTGTAGTGCTAGTGTGTGATTGTGATATGTTGTGTAGCTTACACACACAATTAGTAATAAATATATACTACGAATTTGACGTAATACCTACTCGTCGTCGTAACTAGTGGGACAGTATCTTCACATTAGTAACAAAGGTGTTTGTCAAATGAAAATTGTCACTCAAGCAATAAAACAGTGCTGAAAATGTAAAGGCCGATCACGTAGGCATAAGAACGCCACTCTCCATAACATTTATGTGAATACGGGGACAATTTTAGTAACAATGAACAAATGTAGCTACAAATTATATCCCATTTATAACAGCAGTGTTATGATAAGATTTTCGTTATTGCATAAATACTTTGCTGCAATTATTTTAAGCACTTTTAAATAAACTACTTTTCCTTTTTTCAACTTTTTCTCAAGTAGACTATTAGCTTGACGATTTTAACTTTTTTTTCATGATTACAAGCGAATGTCGTACTTTTTTAGTTTATTTCAGTGAGAGCCCTTGTGGTATTCAAGAGTCGTTAGCGAGTTCGTCACTATAATACTCAGTTTTATAATTTGAAAAGCGGTGACCCGCAATCTTTTTAAAATTTAAAATGCATTTACCTAGAAAACATTTAGTACAATAGCTCCGCCTGTACTCTGCTGTTAGGAAATGAATGTACGTATCAAAGAAGTAAATTAAAAGAGAAACTCACCTGTCCAAAAAGTACGGCTATAGGTAGAAGATTGTGGAAAAAGTGATAGGTGGCAAGCCCATCACACACAAAATACACCCAATATCAAATTAGTAACCTTTAAATTCATGCTTACATAGTAACACAGTTAACACCTTTTTATTAAAAGTCTGGCATGCATGGCTCCTGCGAATTCAAAACCAACACGGGCCAAAGATTTTAGAATTTAAATTAACATTAGAATTATTAATTAGAATAAAAAACCCACAAATTATATAAGTGATGTCATATCTCCTTTTATTATTAACCCTAAACAACGAGACGAGTTATTTACGGTTTCCTACTAATCAAATACGTAATATAACAGAACAATTATTAGTAAACCCTGTAACGCAATACAAAAATTATTATAATTTTCTAAACTTGTTAATTATTGGTAGGCAACAAACTTTGTAGTAACGATTATTGTGGCAATCAAAAATGTAGTTTTAATAATACTAAATTAAAAGAATATTTTGCTCGTCTAATAAACAAAAAATGTATGGAAAATGCCAGATTAACATAGTGGTCTGTAGTCGATATAACATATTTTAAGCCAGAAGTAAAATACCCAAAATGGCGATTGAGTGTAGCATCAAAAGTGTAAGATGAACGACAATCGGCCTGCCTAGCCTGTTGTCTATGTTAAATACTCTTCACAATGGAAAATATCCATAACCAGCAGTAGTAAATAAAGTAAAAACTTCAAAATTAAATACCTAAAATGAATAAAATTACTTCCACATAATTTAATTGCCTTTGAAGTCGAAGCTAAAACAAAGTGTTGGTATTAGGTTTACAAGTAATAATTATTTGTTATAAACATTTAATTATAATTTTGCTCTTAAATTCTAATCAATTCATCGGTATTGTTATAAAGATACAGCGAGCTGTTCATGTGCCGTGCTTGATAGAGTCCAATATATTAATTACCTAGGAGTTGTTTTGGACCAGCGACTAAGTTGGCATTCTCATTTTGACTATACCTGTAACCAGGTAAGAAAATTAACCATCATTTAAAAAAAACTTAGACATGTAACAAATAAAAAATTAATAACACAAATTTACATCACTATGTGCACAATCTATAAATAGGCTACTACATCCCAGTTTATAGAGGTGCGACAAAAACAAATTTTTTGGAAATTGAATGAATTCAGCGCAGCCTCCTTAAGGTAGAACTTTATTAATTCTGTGAACTCCTGTCTGTGAGAAAACTGTATATTTATTTTTTGTTGTGTAATTTTAAACAAGCCAATAAAAATTGGCTTGTTTAAAATTACACAAAACATTACTATTTAGATCTGAATTACTACATAAGAGTCCTACATAAGAGACGATACTCTACACATTTTATATATACATACATATTCATAATAATATAAATAGACAAAATTGGTATTTTTCAATTAAAATCGAGCGTATTAAAGAAAGGTGTTTTAGAAACGCAAGCACGCACGCGCACACACACACACACACACACACACACACACACACACACACACACACACACACACACACACACACACACCGCATGCTTGCACACACATTAGGACTTCCATATCTAATCAAATTTAGATATGGAAGAGCGTGGCCTCCTGGCACTAGTATATATAATACTTAAACAGTTTGGCCCTTTGATTGTAATAAAACAACTGTCATTATTATAGAAATAAATAATTTATTTAGAACTGTTATATATTATTTATTTTAGAAGCTATGTAATGTTTTTAGTTTTAAAAGATGGTCTTAATATTTTTAAAGTTCAATGTGACAGACTACAAATAAACTGTATCAAATAATAAATATTGTAAAAATTATTTTTTAGGGTCGTTTAGTTTTTAAGGTCGGTTTTAACTTTCCTTTAAAATATACCTTGTTTTGACCCCTTTATTTTTTATAAAATAAGGATGACAAACGAACACACAGTTCAACTGATGGTAAGTAGATGCTGTCGCCTATAGACATCTGCAATCTATCCTCTATTAAGAGACAAAATGCAGATGCATTGTTACATGTTGTAAAATCAAATGTAAAGTTTTTTTCTATTTGAAATAATGTTCATAAATAAAATTATATTAAAGTAATTTGTACTTAATTAGAATTTAATAACTAATATTATGGAATACCTTTTAAACTATTA
Organism: Parnassius apollo; assembly: GCA_907164705.1. NCBI lineage: Eukaryota > Metazoa > Arthropoda > Insecta > Lepidoptera > Papilionidae > Parnassius > Parnassius apollo. Next base: position 7,476,810 of record CAJQZP010000178.1, read on the forward strand.
ATTGAAAGTTTTTTGAGAATTAGATAGTGTGAATTGAATTATATTATTATACGAATATGGTATGAAAGTGAACGCAAGTAAGACGAAAGTTATGGTTTTTGAAAGATAAGAAAATAAAACGATATGTGAAATAAGTATAGAAGGGGAGTTGATAGAGCAAGTAGATATTTGTATATTTGGGATACATATTTAGTAGGGATGGGAGATATAATAATGATATAGAACGACGAGTGAATGCAGGATACAGAGTAATTGGGGCCCTACACTCTATTGTGAAAATTCAGAATATGTCAAAAAATTGATGTGTCATTTCTCCTGTGTTGGTCCCTACTTTAACGTATGATAGTGAAAGTAACGTGTGGCAGAAGAAGCACGAGAGCAGAATAACCACAGTATAAATGCGGTCATTAAGGAGTACCTATATTATGACTGAATCTGAGTAACAGGGTGAGATATTGTGTGATAAGAGAAGAATGTGGTTTGCAAGATGATGTTGTGACCAGGATTTAGAAAGGAATTTCTCGGTGGTTTGATCATGTGGAAAGAATGAATAAGGAAAGAGTGACAAAGCAAATTTATGTTGCAGAAGTGAACGGCAGAGTCGGAAAGGAACGTCCTAGGCGGAAGTTTATCGAAAAAATTGGCGATATATTGAAAATGAGCCAAATTAGGAGTACCTTTAATCGACTAGCATGTATGTGGATGTGGATGTGGAAGAGGCGAGGAGGTGTGCCAGGATCGTGCCAAATGCAAGTCTGTAGTCCCTCCCTGCCCCTTTGGGTGATAGTCGTGAGTGTTTATGTTATGTTATGTTATTAATAAACTGTTTCAAATTAGTAATTAATTTAAAATTCGCGTTGTATATAGGTGGTGGTACAGTCTAACTTGGGATCATGCAGGGATAGAATGACGTAGGTGTAGTAAAAAGCAAAGCTAAAGTAAAATAACTAAAGACCTTAAAAATTCAATCTTACCATATTTATTGTCAGTAGAACTTTACGTTATTTGGTTACTGAGGTAGATCAACGGATCGAAGTGGCTATGAGCTGGCCATTAAAATCGAAGAACCAACATCAACAACTCAAATGACAACATTGTACTAGCAATCACAGTGCAAAACCATGAGCCCCCTCAAAATAGCCTCAGTGATGGGTATCGAGGCTTTGGAAACTAATTTTCAGCAAAGAAACTTGTATTGGGCTAAAGTGATTACGCTATGATCACTAACAACTCTAAAATATTATTATCTTGGTAAATTAGTGGCAAGTAAAGATGTTTTTTCTAACGGAACAGTACAGTTTTATTCATTTTATACGACAGGTGTATATTACATTAGTAACAGTGCATTGAGAGATTTGTGTTTAGTGATGGTGATGAATTATAATCTGCGAGTATCATAGATTTGATTTTTATTGACGAGCGTCGACCTACAAGTTTAGTTGATATTTTTTTATAGGAGAGAGGGCAAACGAGTAAACTGCTCTCCTGATGGTACGTGATTACCGCCGCCCATGAACACTGCAACACCGGGGAAATTGCAGATGCGTTGTCGGTCTTTTAAAAAGAAGTAGGCTCTTTAGTATAGTAGTATATTTGATTCACAAGTATACATAGGTGTTTTAAATAAAACCATTTGACGCACGTTATGAATAGGTGAAACATGTAGTTTGACAACTGTGTTAAATAATATAATAAAAGATAAGTAAAATATTACCTTTTTTATATTTATAGGAAAATAGGGTTTAATAGAAATAAATGATGTGGATATATGCTATATTATATAATTTTCAAATTCTACACTTAACCAAATTTGTCAACAACAAAGAACTATGAAAACCTTTTATTTAGCTGCCGGTTAAACGTCAGGGGTGCTACAAATTCATAGATACTTACTACGGGTAACGTAGTGAGTACTTGATTCGAATTGGTCTTAGTAGCTTTTTATTCTTTTGCTCTTTTAATTAACATATTTATGTCGTTATATAACTATGTTTACCTTCTTTTTCTCACTCAAAAAACTCAGCTGGAATAATCCTTGGTGTATCTGTTGGCGATCGTGCTACTTCTAAACAAATTAAACGACTAAAGTCATTAATACTTATACAATATAGGTATTTGTCCTATCAAAGCAACGGTTCATAGCTATTCTAAGATTCGACATGTAGCGATGTAGTCTGGTTGTTAATAAATTATATGTTTAATATATAATTACTCCTATTTACAGTACATTGGTTTAATTCCAAAAGAAAAAATCACAAAATCTGGACGTGATACGTAGCGCTATGTTCATGTTACTGATTTTTAATTTACACTGTAATAAATCCTATTTGTAGACCCACGCCCTCACAAGATATAAGCTCAAAATAACAGCTCAATGCTGCTGTGTTTCGTATGGTGAGTGTAGAGGCCCGGAGATCCTTTTTACTGGAAACGAGGCATTCTATCTAAGTCCTCAGGGGTGACAACACACCCTGCTTGGGCGGAGCACCGCCGTGACCTCGTAGCGGCGATAGGCGGCGGCGACCTCTCGCGTCCGGCCCTGGTCGTAGCCATGGTCCGGAGCGAGACGGAATGGGATGCCGTCACCACCTTCTGCGAAGCAGTGATGCTAGCGAAGGAGGTGGCGGAGCGGGAGAAGGAGAGAGCAGCAGCTTTCCTCCCCGGCCGCCGCGGGAGACGCCCCGGGCGTCGGGGGCTACGTCGTGTCCGATCGCGGGACGTGTCGTCGGCGCGTTTTGTTTCACGCGCGCCTCAAAGAGCTGTCAGCAGCGTGAAGGGGCCCGCAAGGGCCGACGCCTGCCGGGGCTGCGGGCTGTTCGAAAGAGATACCGCGGCTCCGGAACGTAAGGGCACTGAAGGAACACGGATGGTTTTTAGTCAGTAAAAGTCTGACACTCCCTTACGCTCCACCCAGAGCGAAAGGCGTCATTAGATGATTTTCCATCCGCAAAAAAAGGAAAAAAACGGTTTTTTTTGATCGAGAATAGATGTAAATGTCTATGAACCACAGCATTCACTTACCACCAGGCGAATTGTGTGCTCGTTTGTAACCCTTATTCGATAAAAAAATTACAGAAAAGTCTGGCGGGTTGTTCTTTAAAACTTAAAATACTAATATAATGAGTAAGGCGTCCAGAATTTTGAAATTTATAACTATACTAAAATAGCAATTGTTATTCTTCATAGTAAATAAAAAATACCTTTAACTTTACCGTAAGAACATCAATAGATTTCTTAATTTTTTTCTTTCTCTGCTACTGGGTACTGGGGTTATATCTCTGTACACATAATATGACGATGCTTTGCGTTTCGGCTTAAATACAACCTACAAACAAATGTAATTAGTGTAGATGGTATGTATGATTAAAATGAGGTTTTAACCATCCTTTTACCTATTTCTGCCGCTAAGCAGCAGTGCTTACACTGGCGCATTCCGGCCTGTTGAGTATAGAGAATCGGTATAATATTATAAGGCGTAAGGCACACATTTGCAAACGAAGTGAACATATGTACAGTAAATATATATAATTAAGAAACTATGCACGGGGATAAATAATGTGGGTATTGAACCATGAATGCAGCTTTAGTCTTTGCACACTTCTATGAGAAAAACATTTTTGTTCAAAGTGCTTGCTACATATAGTTGTACATTTTTTGGGAACCCAGTCTTCTATATTAATAATTTTAACCAATTTTGTTTAACCTCAGTTTTTTTTTTTTTTGGAAATCTGAAACATTATAAGAGTTTAATTTATCTCACTAAAGTATTTACTATAATGCCAAAAAATAAATATTGTAATTAAAAAAAACGAAGTTAAAAGAGGCTGTATCCAAAGATATGCCTTTACCTGTTGTAAACATATTATCATTACATCAGGTTATCTCTACAAAAATAAGATTTGAAATAGCGGGAATTCACGTATTTGTCAAAATTTTTATTAAATGCTTACGCATTTAGAGCATTTTCGTAATAAAATGGGATATTTCCCTATACATTTGTGCATGAAACATTTGTACCAGTTGTATAATGTTGCAGTTAGAATGCTAAACATTTTAATTGTACTTACGTGTTACATGTTTATGGATTTTCTTTTCTCGATGAACTGCATTCAGGTACTGTACACGTCAGCATGTTTAATTACACCTTTTAAAAATATATTAATACTTCGAAATCAAAGATACCGCGAAAATAATCGGGATTTGTTTTAACGATTGACGTATTATTTGTCATGCGCCCAATCCCTCTCCGGTTATGTTAGATTGTCGTCCCAGGGGATATGAGAATGAGGGTATAGAGAGTGCTTCTATGCACACACTTTTGCTTTGTAATCCTGTCATGCACAGTTGACTGGTGTCCGTTGAGATTAGCCGCCGTGACCGAAATTCGTTCTGGAGGATACTCACATTAACTCCGCAATTAACCAAGTGGATTACAACCTGGTGGCCAAATTAGAACACAATGAGAAGTAGAATATCTTCAATTAAGAATCAAAATGCAGATGCGTTGTTACCCCTTATACCTAAGATAGAATGCCACTTTACCAGTTAAAAGAGGGCTCCGTTTCTCTAACCTGCAGCATGTCCCATATACTGTATCCTGTGTCCTAAGTCTGCGCTACATTTAACCCTAAGCGTAATTACGTAAGAGTTATATCGGGTGAGGTTAGTGAGTATTTGTGGTAAGTGAGGTTTTACGCATTCATCCAGCACTATAACGATATTGGCACTCTATTCACTCCAAACAATTTTCTAAATACATGTTATTTGACGATATGATGATTTTTACGTGCTCAGCGGTGAAGGAAAATACTGTGAATAAGCCCGCATGATAGAAAAATTAAAAAAAAAATGAGTCCTGAACCTGTTTTATATGTTTTATTCCTACTTGATTTTTTCATATATATTTAAAACCGTAAATTTTATTATATATAAAATAAATTGTTTTATTATTAACGTATTTTAACTTTTTAACGTACGTTCTAACCTAACCTAACAAAAAGTCTAATTTCCGGCATTTCTCACAAAGTCGTGCTTTGGGCACTATTTACGTTTCATTAAACTAATTAATGTAACATAAAATCGTTTTAAGTGAAAACATAATGTGCTTTGCTTTTTGTAATCTTGATGTAATAAACAACTTCAGTACAACTGGTGGTAAGTCGCTCCTGCAGCCAATTGACATCTTTAATCAACAACAAAGAAGGCTACAGTTGCATTGTCACTTTGGACTTTGGAGTATTAAGATGGAATACATTCAACCTGTAATTATACTGGCTCTCTATACCTTCGCCTTTCGGACCATAACGCATGTGCATGCACAAATTGTAGAAGAAATAGTTAAGCAGGTGCCAGGTAGCCAGATGTCTGGGAGATTTTGTACTCTAAGGCAGAAAAGGAGCTCTACATTTAAACATGGCATCTGCTTTTAAGAAAATTATCGTCTAACAGATTCATTTAAACATTTCATATTAATTTTTTTTGCGAGATTTAAACCCGCACCCTTTAGCGCTGTAACTCAGAAGACAAAAAAATCATATAAAGAACCAGTTATTAGTTACCTCTATCTAAAGCCGTTTTCAAATTGTTTATATATTAAATTTAGGAATAAACTACTAAACCACCTACCTATCGTGCTGAATTTGAGCACATCTTTCAAAAATCGCGACCTTTAGCGTTTTCTAAAAAGGCCAAAATCCTCATAGATCTCAATCAATCTCCATCATATATTCAAAAGGTTGAGAAAAAACTACTATTATGGGAATAATTCCAATTGGAATGACGGGTAAGAATACTCACTAACCCATGTATTCCCGTGGATTGTTGCAAGAGGCAACAGAGGAAAACTGAGGCGGAAGATGGACAGCAGAATCGTTTTGATAACAGAAAAATGTAATAAAAACTGCAGCCGCCAACTGGCTCGCTAAGTATGGTAATATACTCCCCATGAGCAACGACACAAATAAACTACCGCAAGTCTCCGGCGGCCTTGCTATTCCTTGCTACGGTGGCGACCATGGTAACGACGAGGCAGGGGTGCTAAGAATCTCCGGTGGAGGTTCGGCTGCCACCTAAGACGACTCGACCTTGCAACATATAACACATGCACCCTGAGGACTGACGAGAAGATTCTTGACCAGGAAGAAGAGATGTGTAGGATTATTCAAGGTCCGATGAGAGAGGGAGGACATGGTAATCGTTGAATCTGGCAACTTGTACTATCTCCGGGAGGGTGACCATCTGTCCAAAGGAGAAGTCAGATTTATAGTCCACAAGTCTCTAATTAACGATGTTGTAAAGATTGGGTGTGTCAACGAGGGTTGCGTACCTTATACTCAGAACTAACAAACGGTATTCACTGAAGGTAATTAAGGTCCATGCACCAAATAAGAAATGTATGAGGATATCTCTAGAGCCATGCATTCCTGCAAAACCCACTATACTATGTCAATTGTAGACTTCAACGTAAAATAGGCTTAAGAGAAAACGGTGAGAGCAAGTAGGGAAATTTGTAATAGGGCACCGAAATCCAAGGGATCAGTAGCTGGCTGAACTTAAGGAGAAAGATGGACTCTTCATGATGAACTCTTTCTTTCAAAATCGGCCCCACAGAAAGTGGACCTGATCGAGCCCTACGGTTCGACGAAAAATGAGATTGAATACATTATGACAACCAGACGATAACTGTACTGTGATATCTCAGTGATCGCGAGGATAAAAACTGGCAGTGATCCCCTAATGGTAAGAGGCACACTGAACCAAAACATGAAATTGGAGTTGTCACGTCTAATGAAGTTAATGCTCCGCTCCCCTCGTGCCCTAATCCAAAACCCCGAAAACTTTCAACTCCTATTACAAAATCATGTTCAGTGCCTAGAAGACTGCAATGAAATAAACGATATGAATGACAAGCTTGTGAAAATTGTCCATGCTTTCGGATCTCAGTTCTGTAAGACCCGTTGCAGGAGAAAACAAAAGCTTACTGATCACACTATTAATCTCATGGCTGTTAGATGGAAAATGAATCTACAGTTTTCAGCAGATTTGACAGCATACAGGCGACTGAACAGACAGATTTCCAATACAGTCGGCGAAATACATTCGGCGGGATTCACGCAACTTCAATACAGCTCGTATTGAAGAAGCGATTGAACGGAACCGGGGCTCTAAAGTCTTTGCTAGAGATGTGTCTAACAGAAAAGACCCAACTTTTAATGCTGAAGACCGAATGTGGCAATATCATTTCCTAAGAGACACCTAAGACTTTGTGTGAGATTAAGAGGTTCTATGGGCAACTTTACACGTCATCATTGGAGCTACACGCAAGTGTGAGTGACGATGCAAGAGCAAATCTTATCAGACACTATTCTGATGACTTCCCGGATGTCTATCTGAGCGCGATTAGAATGGCTCTCCAGCACATTAAAACGGAAAGTTCCCAGGGGAGGATGGAATCACAGTGGAGCTTCTGAAAGCGGGTGGAAAACCGACACTTAAAGTCCTTCAAAAGCTCTTCAATTTCATTCTCCATGTTGGCACAACTCTGGAGGCATGAAGTAGAAGTGCGGTGGTCTTGTTCTTCACGAAAAATGACAATGCTCTCTTGAAAAACTACAGAACGATTTCCCTTTTGAGTCGCGTCTACATACTGTTTTCGAGAGTTATTACGAATCGTCTCACACGCTGACTCTACGACTTCTAGCCTCCCACGGCCCAGTTTCCGAAAAGGCTTTAGTACCACAGATCACACACATACCCTTCAAAAAATTGTACAGATGTCTGAAGAGTACAATCTTACACTTTTTATTGCATATGTGGGCTATGAGAAAGCCTTTGAATGCGTCGAAATTTGGGCGGTGACAGTCTCTTCAGCGGTGCCAAGTTGACTGTCGGTATATCGAAGTGCTGAAGTGTTTGTACAGTAGGGCTACGATGGCTATCCGAGTACAGAACCAGAGTACGAGTACGTAACCTATCCAACTGCAGAGACGTGTAAGACAAGGTGACTGAATATCCCTGAAACTCATCACCGCTGTAATAGAAGACATTTTCAAGCTCAGTAGCTTAGCCAGTCAATTGACTGGAGAGGATACGGTTTTGACGTTAATGGCGAGTACATCATTCACTATGGACCTCTTTCGTTGTAAGGAAGATATGCCATATTCGTCATGCTTAGCATGCGGATTGATGATCGCAATGCCAGAGGTGGTAGAGCCATACTGCAGTTATATTATGGTGGTAGCACAAATGGGTCGACTTGACCACACTCTCACAGAATACGGGCTTGAAATAGCAACTAAACGTGTTGCTGTATTTCGTATGGTGACTGTAAAAAAAGCGAAGCACCTTATTGCTGATGAGGCCTCTGAGATATATAAGGATAATAGTATAGTTTTTATAGGCTCTATCATCCAATTAACATTCAGGACTGCGTGTTACATTTATTCTACGTTAAAAAGACATCTTGCAGCTTTGTACCTGCTATCCAATGTCTATCTGTGTATATAAACAGACGTCTGGTGTAAACAAGATACTTGCCGTGTAGTGGCGATGTATGATGATGTCGGTGGCAGCGTCTTCCTAGTAACTAATAAAGAATAAAAAACTACGGTTCTCCACTCGCCTGTCAAGCTTTGTTACTATAACAAATTTTCCCCTTATGAGGTAATCTATGGATATCCCTATGTTCAGCAGTGAAGTTTTGATAGGCTGTTATAATGTAAATTAGATTGTTATAGCATCATAAGACATAAGGGTTTTCTGGCTTCTCTTGTGGTCTTCTTTTAAGTCACACACGGAGCCAATAAAGGTAATGGATTTTCCTACGTGCACACACGACATCACACGACTAAAACGATTTCTAAGTTTAGACAGATTTTAGATTAATATGACACCAAATAAACGAGGGACAAAAACTAATTAAAGTTGAAATTAATTTGAGAATCAAATTAAACTTTCAGGAAACTCCCTAACACAATTATCAAATACGTATTAATGATATATTAAATTATTTGTATTACGTAGATTTCAAAGTCGTATTCTGGTTATAATGAGTCGCTGTAACAGTAAACTTGTAAACTTTTCATATACATTTAATAAAATTACGAAGAAGAAGTATTAAATTAGGGAAAATTATTAAGAAAACGTTTTGTTAATGTAACAAAAAAATCACCACGTCAGATTGGAGATGTGGACAAGCTGCCACAATCTGCGGCGTGATATATATAGATTTTGACTGTTGCTCTTTAATAAAACCTTATTGTTATATATCATGGATGTGGTCGAGGGAATCGGAAAATTATTTTACCATGTAGTGGCGTTGTAATAATATCCATCACCAATATCATCCAATGGGTATCGTATTTTTTTTAATTAAGTGCGAGCAGCTATGCAGGTCTAGGGAAAGAGACCAGTATCACTGCGACCTAGGAGATATATTGCGATCGCTGCTATGGCTATAGTTCACGGCTAAGCCCTATGTCTTCAATGAATAGAAGGAGTTGCTTAGCCGTGAGCAATTTCACTTCTTCTGGGCGGAGTACATAGTTTCCCAGATGAGTGTTACGTTTGCGCATTAAGGGTCCGCAATCAGTTAGGATGTGTAGAGGCGTTTCTTCCGTTATGGAACAGAACTGACACATCATAGAGTTGCTTAGTCCCAGGATGGACATGTGCTTTTTAAGACAACAGTGTCCAGTTGGGGCTTTTGCCAGAATGACCAATTTATTTTTTCTTAATCCCAGGGCTCCCGAAGCGAGTTTGGGATCAAAAGCCCGGAATAAGGTATTAGAATTTTTTAAGACTGGTGTGTCAGACCAGATCTTAAGTGATTTATTGTGATAAAGAGTTTCAAGGGTCAATCGAAGGCTCAGGTCCAAATTGTGTGCACTTTGAGCCCTTCCGTGCAAGTTTGTCGGCAAATTAGTTGTCTACAATACCCTCATGACCCGGAACCCATCTTAAAACGACCCTGTTGTTACATCCCAGGGCGTTTAAACAGTTCATACAGTCTCCAACTAGCTTCGAGTTCACTAAGTTTGACCCCAGCGCTAGTAGTGCTGCTTGACTATCAGAGTTTATGTAAATTATATTGTTGACGTAGTGTTTTTGAATATCCACACCCGAAGTATGCAAAAATTTCTGCCTGGAAGATAAAGGTATATCTACCCAAATTCATCGTAAGTTTGAATTTGGGGCGTTCCCCGTAAATTCCAAAGCCATCGAGGCCCATTTTAGACCCATTGGTATACCATGTGAGACTACCGATCTCACAGGTAACCTGGCCATTCAGCATAATTTTTATCAAAAGTGTGTAGTGGATGCATGATATCTGAGATCATGCATAAGATCGGTGATTCCTTAATCGAGTCGAGCATGGATCTCAATCTGTAGGGGAGTAAGCTCAGACCGCCCTGGGCGTTAATCCTATACAAACTAGCACTCGCCTCCTTGTCTAGGTAGAGATCAAGGGGCGTTAAGCATAGAAGTGCATTAAGAGCCGCTCCAGGCGATGATCGCATAGCTCCAGTTGCCATTAAGCAGGCAGTCCTTTGTAGACTATTTAGTCTGTCGCAGTCGTCTTTTGGTTGGCCTTGTTACACCAGACAATAGCGGCGTAGGTGAGAATCGGCCTCACTATGCTGCTGTACAGCCATAGGACCATACTAGGACGCAAGCCCCAGTTGTTCCCGATCAAATGAGTGCACGTACCTAAAGCAATTTTTGCATTATGGCATGCAAAGCATGCAGCAAATGTCTGCAAAGCAAATCTCCACCACGGCAGAAGCAGCTGCTGCATGGCGAAGATTTGCCTGGAGGACCCTCGTCTTACCCTTTGGGTTAGCAATTTATGGGCGTGGGGGGGGGCAGGGGTCTTTTCCACCAGTTGAGGACGAACACGTCCTTTACCAGCACTCATGACCCCCGCCTTACCTTTCGTTGTACCGCTCCTACCTCCCCTCCCCACACTCCTGGACGGAACAGCGGAGGCCGTCGGACCGAGGCGAGATCAGCGCCTTGGGTCCTCGTCACTGATGGCGTTTAAGTCTCACCTCGAGAGGTGGAGGGCTTGGAGAATCAGAGTTGGGGCGGTTCAGGCTCCATTGCCACGTCAGAGTCTCCCCTGACTTTAAAAGTTATCATTTTAAAAGCCAAGGACGACTCTCCCGCCTGCCTTCCGAAGAGCCCCCGCCGATGGGTCGTCCAGAGAAAAGGTTACCAGGAACCCATTCTCCTCGTCCCTACGATGGAGATCCTCCAGAGCTCGGTATTGAGCCCTTCATTTTGCGCCCTCAACAGCACAGCCGCCTCCTCCGGAGAGTCAGCTTCGCTGCGGGTTAAATACGTAATGCCCAGCTGAGGCTTAAGCAATTCGCCTTCGGGTATTACCGAGAGCTCTGGCTCCGGCCAGGGTTTCAGTTTTCCAATCTCACCCACAATCCAGTCCTGGCTTGCCTTATTCAGGCACGTTACCAGATTTCAACCTGGCTTGTGAGTGAAACTCGAAAATTTTGGTCTCATTTCCGGCTGCACCCCACAGGCTGTCTTAGCGAAGACCAGCTGCATCTGGTCCACACTCATGGGATTCGAATTGCGAATTCCCATACGCGCGGAACCAGTTACGGCACTGAAGCTGAGCTTCTTCTCCTCCGTTGCCAGCTTCACAGACTCCCTGGGCTGGTCTTTGGGGGACTCTTCCTCAGACCGACTGCGTTTTTTCGCCTTCGGAACTGGGGGAGGTTTGGGCATAGGAATTTCGCCCCAGGGCTTCTGGCAGAGAGAGAGGGCCTCTTCGGCTCCTATCTCAGCTGCTATCAGTTTCCCCTCCCTGGTTCGTTTTCGATTGCGGTTCGGCTGCAGACGTGCCCTCCACTTCACCGCTCGTCCCAGGTTGGGGCGTAGTGTTGCAGGATATTGGTGAGGCTAAAAGAGCCTCTTTCAAACCTACAGATAGTTCCATTAGAGGAGATTTTTCGGTAATCTTTTCAAAATGTCGATTTTCATCCATTTTGGACCCACGATTAGCTAGGGAAATATTCGGTCACCCCCGGCAGAGCCCCGCATGCCGAGGGAAGGGCTAAAATACTACCCGAATTGCCCTGGTCTCGGATAGGCACCGTTTGGGACTGGACTCCCTCCAGCCACGCATCCATCGGCACGGTACGCTTGACACCTTGGATTGGGCTAGGATGGGAAATAGATAGTGGGATAATAGATAAGGGGATCGTCTGAGTGTTTTAGTTCTGTCTGTTTACTATTGAACCAGACCAAATAACAGGCGGCAACCACGTGAAGGAAGAACTCCTCAGACTTGCCCTGGGGATCAACACGACCTGCGCTTTCTCCCCGAAACATCGCATCATCTTACATCACGATAATCCCATACGGCTCAGAAGACAAATGATTTATTGAAGCAGGAAAACGTTGAGCTAATGAGCCATCCTCTATATAGTCCTGACCTGAGCTCAAACGATTTCTTTACATTCTCTAGAATAAAAGATTTATTACGCAGTCAACGGTTTGAAGACCCCGAAGCAGCTGTGGAAGCGTACAAATCACCCATTTTGTCAACATCTACTTCAGACTGGAATTACTGTTTTAATGATTGATTTGCACGAATTTAAAACTGCGTTAAATTGAACGGAAAATACTTCGAAAAACAATAAAATACAATGTAGCTATAACGTGCATGTGGTTTTTCTTATTTCCAATAATTTCAGTGTGCCTCTGAATGAAAAATGTGAAAGTTGTTTAGCAAAGTGTAGTTTGCTAAACAAAAAATCGGCACGGAAAAAGGGACAAACAATCACATGGCTCTGTCTCATTTCTATGTACGACGTACGCATAAATCTATGTTTTTCGTGTGCGAACGCGAAAAAATGCGTCAATTTGTCTATAGGTTTCTCTGTCTACGGTCTACATACTGCATATTTATTTATCTACTATGTGACTGTCACGGTGTAAGAGCAGTATTTTCTTTTGAGTTCTCTGGTATACCTTGAAATAGAAGCATTTTCCTACGACTCCTTACTTCTAACTGATCCACAGTATGGGCCAGGAGCTCCACTTGCTGCTGTAGACTGCTAAGTGCTTGGACCACAAAAGCCTTGAATGAAGTGAACTCCGCAGCAAGTGATGCAGTATTGGGAATTGAATGAGGAGATTTACGTAACTCTTCTTCGAAGTTTGTTATTCTCATAAGGAATACCTCTATAATTTCGGCCATGCTATCCTTAATTGAAAACTCCATTTACTTCGTAAGACACTGATGTTGAATAGAAAATAAAAGATTGTGCCAGTGGTGATATTATGTGCATGAACTTGGAAAAACTCTTGAGGTGGGTGGTACTAGTTACTCATTATATTTTAACAAAAAAATGAGACAAATACCATTAAACTTTAAAATTTAAATAGAGAATGCCTTGGCATTAAGTCCGCCCTTGTATTCTTATATATCAATAAGGAATGCAATAAAGAATAAATAAAATAAAATAAAATAAAGAGCAAGATTTAAAGCATATTGTTTAGCCAACTACCCACGACGAAAAACCTTAAATATTTTTTTTGCTACCTATTTATCATAATTATTCGCAAATTTTTCATTTCAATTCTGATGAAAGTCCCTTCCAACAAATTGCCAAGCGAGCATTTTCCTGGGAGATCGGTGAATTATTATTTATGAACCCGCTGGTGTCAGTGTTGTCAGCGAAATAGTCGATATTATCACAAATGCGGTTATTGAGGACCCTTTGTACTGGTAATAAGGTATTACATCTTAGTCGTCAACGATTACAAAGTTTTGACATTGGTTTATTCATGACTTAGAAAGTCAAGAATAAAGCTGTCTGTATGGGCCACTTACCATCAGATGGAATTATGAACTATAATAAATATACAAATCCACATACTAATCAACAAGCAAGAGCCTCATGTATGTTGATCAGCACCACGGGGTGAACCAATCTAACTAATTATAGGCTGACGATCCAAAGATTGCAGTTAATCCAGTCAAAAATGGTTAACTTAAAGCATTGTAATAGACAAAGAGACTTGATTGTTCGCAACACGCTTTAGAAGCCTAAGGGTTTAGTCTGTGCCATATAAAATTGGTACTCTGTGCTTCACAGATTTTGTTAGCACTGTCTGTTATAGTACATATACTCTATTCCAATTACGAAGTCCCATTTGACAGATGTCAATAATCAAGTACTAGTAAAGTACAGCTATAGTCGATACTTGACGATATTGATCTTCGATTACTATAACGAACAAATTAAAATCGTATTGACAGAAAAAGGATAAGCATCAAATTAAAATTTATAAAACTGTTTATTAATTTTAATTAGATAATATTACATGATGTTTTTATTAAGATGGAACATATTTATCATCACTAGCCGAAATCGATATTTCATGGTAGGCATCGTCGTCATCACCCTCATCATAGTCTGTAGAATTCCCTGTATTTATTATAATTTGGTTATCTATGACGGCATCGATATGTATGTCTCTGTCCCAATCAGCGAAAATCAAATTTTTTGTTCGTAAAACCACACTTTCCCAATTCGCGGCAGTAACACTATTACAAGCTTGTTGCAACAATGACAGCATTTTGTTTGCTGTTGTGTTTGTGTTTTTGTGGGCCGGTATTTTTACGAGCCGCATAACCTAAAATAAAGGTTTTCGTGTTAATGTAGCAACAGATAAAATGTTAAAATAGGTAAAAATAAATTATAAAAAAGATTTATTTAAATTCTTGCCTTTAATTTGCGCCCAAATCAATTCTATGGCATTGTATTGACAATGGTAGGGTGGAAAACGCATTACATTGTGTCCGGCGTCCTTAGCCATTTCGTCCAATACCTATTTTAATCTATCTGGCTTATTTATAGCAACCAAATGCAGCAGCTCAACTTTTAACATGGACATGTCAGAGACAATATTATTGTCATTCAGCCATTTCACAATATCGGCTTTTTTGCTGCTAGAAGTTGGAGGCTTACTTATTTGTACTGAATGATACGGTGCATTATCCATAATGATCGTCGATGACTTATTCAAGTTGGTCAATAAGGTACAAAACCATTCCTTAAATTTAACAAAATTCATCTCTTCGTATTATTCCACAGCTTTCTTAGATTTAAACGCCAAGAGACAGTTCGGAATAAACCCCTACATGGAACCCGCATGACAAATAATTAAGCGTTCGCCTTTGCCACTAGGTACTTTTGTGGAGGAGTGAGGAGTGTCGTCTGTCCATATCTTGCCAACTGTATGATTAGCGTTTAGCCACGTCTCATCTAGAAATATTACATTATTCTAAACGGCAATGGACTTTGCTGATTTTAGAAAATTAAATCTGGCTAAAGCTATCTCTACGTTCCATCAAAATCCGCCTTTTATCACATTTTTTATAAGAAAAGCCAACATTTTTGAAAACCCTCCAGAAAGAAGTTCTGCTGCCGTGAAACAGTCCAGATTCTCGTAAAGTATTTGACAACTTATCGAGAGTTAGCAATTTGTTCCTACTATAGTAGCCATAGATATGGTTTCTAATGGCGTCGTTATCAAAATTTTCGATATGTGTAACTATCGATCTTCTAACTTTTTTCTTAAGTGGTGATTTTAATTTGTTATCTTCCATTAAATCTTTACCATGTTTTATAGTTTTTATAAATACAAAAAAAAAACAAATCAAATAACAGTTAAAACATAATAACAACGAAAGAATTATCAAACAGTTATAACTACAATAACAATAACTAAATAAAAACACAACACAAAATCAACTAAACTGAACACGCGTATCGTATACAAGGCTTCTGCACTCGCACTGAAGAGACAAACAAAATGGCGGTCGTGATCACGAGGTGGACGCAGTGTTGACAGATTTTCACTCGCGAAAAGAATCTGTCTATAATCGATTTAAAAAATCGATTTAGACAGATTTTTCCCGTCGATGTAAAAAAGTAAAAATAAAACTATAGAACGTAAACGCAAAACGGCAGTAAAATATTATTATTTTTTAAAGTTTTAATTATTTTGAGCACAATGTCTAAAAACAATATGTTGCTTTTGTGTGTGAATTAATTGTATAATGATTTAGATTGATTGCGTATTTTCAATTAATTACTTAAATAGATAGAGATTTTTCAGTATTCTCACGATTCTCCATGAACATCCATATCCAAAACACTCCACAGATTTCCATTTGGCGATCTCCCTCCCCCCTTCACATCCATACACTACGATACAGTTAAGGGTACTAACCGTTTCCAATAAATCGCCAATTGGTCGATAAATTTTCGCCTAGGACGCCTTCCGACTCTGCCATTGACTTCTGCAACATAAATTTTCTTTGTCACTCTTTCCTCATTCATTCTTTCAAATGACAAAGAAGATTCCTTCTTAATCCTGGTCATCTGCTATCTTGTATCTGATGGTCCTGGTATCTTGCTAACCAGCGTATATAAAAACATTCATGATATTATGTGGTCTAATACCTATTTTTAAAGACTCCATTTTTATATTTAAAAGTTGGCTAATAGGAGGGAGAAACATTTACTTTAAGGTTCTTAGTCTTTTCTTTTACATATTTTATTTTAAGAGCTGATTTACATTTGACCGGTTCATGGAATGACTCCGGCTCACGGAACGGTTTTGGTTCAGTAAAGAATCGCAAGGTAACCTCCATGTCTAAAAATTTATCGAATAAATGTGAAATCGGGCTTTACATTTTTTCGATGTTAAATATTGGGACAGCATAGGGTTAGTGAAAATAAGGGTTTCCCTCCTCCTAAAACCCCTTCGAAAATGTACCTTACAAGGAGATGTATATACACGTATGAGCTGTAAGTTTTTTAACTTAATTTTGGATTTTTAAGATTTTATCTAGTTATTTCCTTTACTTGTTTCTTATGACTACATATTAGAAATAACGTAACGTAAAAGTAACTCGTTATAGTGTAAAGTATTCGATACTATATATATATATATATATATATATATATATATATATATATATATATATATGTTATGTATATATATATATATATATATATAACGTTCGATGCTACTTTAAGTTGGCAATCTCAGGTGACTGAAATTAGTCCGAGAGTGACAATCACCTCATCAATCATAACAGTGACGATCAGATAAAACATTCAGGAAGCCAATGTATTCAAGCGGCACAGGACCCTGTTTTGTGGTATTTCTTGGGAGCTCATGTTCAGCTGTTAGCTTGTGAAAGCTTGCAATCATGTTGATGATGATGAAAAGGAAGAAAGATGAAAGGTTTTTTATTATCAGAAGAGCGATAATACTGTATCTACTGCGTGCGTCGGTCCGCCTTTCATTCGTGACGATTAAGGAGAATCTTCAATACAACAGGTTAGACTCATTTCCAGCTATGGATTTACATAGGCTGATGATGATGAATAAGAAGCTTTGTGCTTGGGGGATAAAGAAAAACATTGTTCGAAAACCAGTAATTTGTCGACGGTAGTGTGGTGGATCCTTCTTTGTACCAAAAACCCTCTAGTCTACATATAGAGAATATAAATATAGACTATCCTTTTCCTTTACTTTTAGGGCGTCTTCAAATTAGAGGCGTGAGGAAGCGCTGCAGTGGTGCTACCAAAAAGAAGCGCTACAGTGGCGCGACTGTGTCGCCAGTAATGCTTCGGTAAATTGTAGTGATGTTTGTCAGTTTTTGAAAAAATTGCAAATTTCAAAATACATACAAATAAAACATGGTGTTTTTTTTTTCAGGTATTTAGCATCAGGTTGTAGCCTTACAAGTTTACATACTATTATCAACGAGGACTTAACCATTTGCGGGATTGTGAATGAAACATGTCAAAAAAATTCTAAATAATAGTTATATCCCGAAACTAAGTCAAGATGACTGGTTCGGTGTCGCCAATGGATTCTTCAAAAAATCTAACTTTCTCAATTGTTTGGGTACCATAGATGGTAAACATACGAATCATCCAACCAGAATACTCCTGATCTTTGTATTGAAATTATAAACATATTTTTTTATTGTTCTTTTAGCTATATATGATTCTATTTATTGTCTCACCTATATATATGTTGGGTCTTACGGCAAAGCCGCCCTAGCGCCCTCCTTTCACCCAAGGGGGGTCGCTCCGATACGGCACAATAAAGCGTAATCAGCCAGTTGCCAGTCCCTAAAAGCGGTTTTTAGAGGGTATCACTTAGGTTTCCCGGTAGGACGTGAGTCCCTCATAACCACGATAGACCGGCTATCGTGGTATGCGTAATGCATTTTCTGCCTCCCTAGGTATAGGGTAGCCCTTAATTGCTTCGGGCGCAAAAAAAAGGCGAAGCCGCGGTTATACAAATTTTCAAAAATTGTGATTTCTATAGAGAACTTCAGGAAAGAAGACTTGACGTCCCAAATAGTGCATCGATTGATAATAATGGATGTTCAATATAATTAAAAGCGTGTCACTTCCCTACGCAAAAATGACGTGCGTGTATCACGGTTGTGGCGCCGCAAATGCCTTCTAGAAATTGTATAAAAATTGGTAGTGGCGCGGCTTGCGCACCACAGTGGCGCCACTGCAGCGCTTATTCACGCCTCTAATTTGAAGGCGCCCTTAACTTAAATTGAATGTAGATCGAGTTAACTTGACGCAAATGACGGCACACACTTTTCCATGAACTATCGATATTTCAAAAAACCCGTGGTTCGTAATCTATATCTATACATATAATAAATCTGTAGAAAAGTCGTGTCTGTAATTCTAATATTTCCTGAAAAAAAAACAAGTCCAGAAGACTAAATAAAAGATAATGAAGCCAAATTACTGGTTTTAAGAATTTTTGTCTGTCTGTCTGTCTGTGTATTAAAGATTCACGCAAAAACTACTGGACAAATCTCCATGAAATTTTGTATGCAGGCAGTGACCCGGGGCTACTTAAAGGCTACTTTTTATCCAATTACGTAACTTAAAAGGAGAGTTAAATATTTTCCTTTCTTTAGAAGTAAATTTTCTATTAGGTAGATATGATACTATTAGATATAAGCGGGATAACTTAGTGTTTTGTTTAAACGAATACAACACTTACAATAAAAATTTAAAATTTGTTTTAACTGTAATAATTTGAAACTACGCCAACGATCTACATTGGACGTTTCCGAAACAGCGCCATCTGTCATAAAAAGTAAAAAGTAGCATATTTAACCATCAGTTATTAGTTACTAAGTAATAAATTAAATAACATAAATAATTAATATTTATAGTTTATTAAATGATTTGAAACTTCTAAGATTTATTTTAAGTTTTTCATTCCTTCATTTTAATAGTAATAATTTAATTAGATAATAGTGAAATCTATAAAAATTGTGATGGTTTTAGTTTAATTACTAATATATAATAATGAACTGATTAACATTGGTTTGCCTGCGATTATTGCAAAAC
The DNA here is from genome assembly GCA_907164705.1 of Parnassius apollo. NCBI lineage: Eukaryota > Metazoa > Arthropoda > Insecta > Lepidoptera > Papilionidae > Parnassius > Parnassius apollo. Next base: position 7,496,255 of record CAJQZP010000178.1, read on the forward strand.
TCGTTACACTTATATTTTTTTTTTTAAATTGTATACGTCGTGTCCTTACCGTAGAAATGATTTTATCATGAATATTCGATCATTACATGAAATTGTAGCATTTTGTGAAATTTAACACTGTCTGTTGACCATATCATGATAAGGCTTGACCAAATCGATGAATAAACATTCTTTGAAAAAATTGACTACTAAACCCAACACTGCTTTGTCATAATATTCTAATATCGTAAAATTGTTTCACTATTCACCGCTAGCGGCGCCGATAGCGCACTTTTTAACAGAATTTTTAACAGAATCTACATAACTCAATGCCTTATCGCGAATATTTAAATAATATATATAAATTAATGTTCGCGGCTTTGAGGTAGCCCAAGGATCACCCCAGCCGCATATCAATCTACTGTCGCTGATATTACTAGATGGTGTTTTCGTATGATATTATGGCGAAACGAGAATTGACTTCGTAGATTCAATTGTATTTTGAGGATAAATTTGACAAACGTTGACATTTATACGATACTAAAGATTTACCAGAGCTTAGCACGGATGATTCCTGGATATCTGTAACAGCACCACCTACCGGATATAAAATCTAAACCAATTTGTAAATCTAAACCATACAGGGACCCACTTGAATACACACAAAAAATTTCATCAAAATCGGTGAGTTTTAGTGCGACTATGGGACAGCAATTGATTTTTATATTTATAGATTACTATAATATGCATGTCTAAACGAGGCTTTTTTTTATACTATGGAGAGATGGTCAGTAATAATAGGCTATTATGATATGTTTGCGATATTTGAAGTGGTCCAGCACTCACATGATAATATGATCAATTCTACGATTTGGCCACATTTACATAACTTGAGAGTTTTGGCTTTCATAGTTTTAATCTGAAATTAGCGCCATCTATTTACTGCTAAATAAACTAATAATAAAAGAAAGAAATAAATACTTTAATCTATTGCAATCACAAAGCATAAAATATCCAGCCATTATCGGGATGATTTACCGTAATTGCCACGTTTAGCAAAATAACTAACTAAACTCTTGTACTGGATACTGTGTATACAAAACTGTGATTAAAAGAGATACTTTTAGAACACTCTTTTGTGGAAAAACACCAAACAAAAAAAAAAACGTATATTAACAGAAGACGACGAAATTCGACATTATTTGGTCAAAACTAAATTAGCTTAATTTACGAATAAATTTAAAGAGTAAAAAGTAAATAATGTAGCTTTGAATCAAAGATAATTAACCCTTATTAAAGATACCTCGGAAGTCATGACCGATATAAAAAGTGACAAGGGTTGCTAAACGCATATTAATGCAATGCTAGATATTAATTCAATTCTAAAAAAATCTACGTCTAATAATCTCTAAGAATTTAAAAAATATCACTTGACTAACAAACGTGACAACACGTACAAGTGATCCAACTTTACTGATTCTGGTATGGAGCAGTATTAATGATGTTCCTCAACGGAAGCCCACGTGAGCGAAGCCGCGGGTAAAAAGCTAGTATTGAATATAAAAAGAAATTTTATCACTAATTTATTTCATCACTTATACTCAAGTTGTGGTGGTGTAAGAATATCCACGACCCCATATCATACTATGGGTGTGATAAGAGGCGACAGATTGAAACAAATCAGGAGATGGGAAGCAGCGTTCTCCTTATAACGAATTAAAATAAAATAAAAACTGTGGTTGCCAACCCGCTTGCTAAGCGTGGCAGCTTTGGAAAATATACTCCTTATGTGGCAATTTGTGGGTAAGGCCTATGTCCAGCAGTTGACTTTAATAGGCTGTAATGGTAACGGTTTTCACTTATAATAATGTTCTTTCATATAAACGTGTGCGAATGTTAGACGGTGACGTGACTGATGCAGTAGAAGCGAGATCTCTAAACCTCAATCCCCAGCATGAAGATATATACAGCGGAAATTGTGGGCCAGACGACGACGGAAAAACTGTGAATGGTCCCAGAGAGCTGGCGGGTGTCGTAAGATGCGTTAAGCGAAACTGAAACAGAAGATGGTCAAACTTCCATACATTTAGAAACGTTCGAATTAGCAGTGATATTACAGTTCTGCGAAGGCTTACTCGCCCTAATCTTGGGTGTTTAACACCACTGCGATAAGATCTGTACACTAGTGAGATACGTAGGATAAAACAAGATTTCCAAATACAAAAACAAGGATACCAATTTTATGTCTTTCAGCACTAATATTATCTTCGCTTGTCGGTTTGAAGCTCAAACCGGTAAGCGAAGTTTAAGGTGTCGTTCACCAGATGGAGCGACGATCTGGTAAGAGATGCAGGATGTTGATTCATTCAGGTGGCTCAGTGTACTTTGTGGCATTCCTTGGAGGGGCCTGTATTCAGCAGTTGATATTTTATGGGCTGTAATGTAATGACCCCTTAAGGTCTCTGCATTTGATTCCTAATCTAGTAAAGATGTCCACGGGCCCCATCATCCACTTATCATCAGGCGGACTGTGAGCTCGTTTGTCATCCATTAATTACGAAAAAACTACTGCTATTTTTGAATATATTAAAACGATACGCATAAAAATTAGATAAACTTTAACTAAAATATATTCATATAATACATAACTTACAATATTATCAAGCAGGGAAAGATTATTTACGCAGTATTATTATTATAGTGCTTTTGAAGTATTCTATAACATAAAATGTTGCATCTATATTAATTAGTTGTAGTACGAATGGGTCGAATCAACCAGGGCGGGACCAGCATCTCTCACAGAATACCAGCTTAATGCTGCTGTTTCGTATGGTGTGTGTAGAGAACCGGATACCCTTTTTACTGGAAACGAGACATTTCATCTTAGCCCTCAGGGATGACAACGCAACAGCATTTTAATTCTTAATCGAAATTCAAGAATTACGCAATAGATATTTTTTATTGCACTTTAGTTCAATTGACTATATTTATTAAAATATTAAAACATCAGTTTAACAAAAGGCAAAGCCTTATCGTCTTTTATTGTTGGTATATTTTGCTTATTAAAACACGTTGGTAGTGCAAATTAATGAGCTATAATTAATTATAGCTTTTAGTTGCATTATTAAACAGCCAAAACGGCGAAGATTTATTCGTTTGGAGGCCGGATAATGGTAAGCGAGATCACGATAATTGCAACTGCGATGGTTGTACCAACTCCATGTGGACACTAACGATTTTCTTGATGACGGAGCAAAGTGAGGTGCCTTGGTACTATGAAACGTGCAGTTCCACATTAGCTACGACGTATAGCACAGGAGCCATTAATGAAAAACAGGCAAATTCTTAAAATATTAGATCATTTCTGTTGTACGAGTATAAGTCGTAGACAGCCGGCGAATGACCTATTCGCATAAAATTTATCTCTGCGATTGTTGATCGTAACTTCAAATGTTTCTTTACGACGTGTTGTGAAAAAAAATATTCCGTGTATCATTTATAAGTTCTACAATATTCCAACAGAGCAGCGTACCGGATTGAAATACAATGTAAAAACGCACCCCGGAAAAAAAAAAAAAAAAAAAAAAAAAAAAAAAAAAAAAAAAAAAAAAAAAAAAATTTCGCCTAAAAACCAAAATATAATCTATTACACAAAGGTATTTTTTTTTAAATTATTAAATATAATTTTTTATTAATTTATATTTATTAAACGAAAAATAATTTTTAATATTTTATTACAACAACTACACTATCATATAAAAAAACAAAACACTTATAAATATATTTTAAACAAAAAAGAAATAGCAAGTTATTTTTCTACGTAGGAAATTAAAATGTCACTTGTCAAACATCACATTTTTAATGTATTACTCTCTCTTTTCAACTTCGTAATCCTCTAGAGGAAATAAGGAGTGTTAGTAGTTATAGTATTTATAAAATGTTTTTGGTGTTCCGTCACGAAATTCATCGATTCAAAACGATTTCAGTGGTTTCTTTAGGAATCGGACTCGGTTCGATGGTGTACTATAAATTTTTGAAGCGCTTTGATCAAAAGTTTAGCATAAATAATGAAAAATTATCGAGACTTTTCATTCTGTGCAATGCAAGATTTTAAAATCTGCGATATTTAATAGTTAATTTATCACGTGCTCGACTGTGAAAGAAAATACGTGAAAAAATTAAAACGATAAAGATAAAAATAAAGTAAAAGAGAAGTGCTCAGTGGAATTTCCCGGACTAATCCCAGCCGCTATATTAGCATCAAAATTTGCGATAACATCCATACCATCTCGATAATTGGCTGTCCACCACTGTGCAATTTACAAAAATTTACGTTCCTCGCACGATTCCCTTGTGGAATCGACTTCCACCCGCAATTTATCCGGAGAGATAAGAGTTAGGGACATTCAAGAAACAAAGGCTTAACGCACCGGCAATTACCCTTATGTTACAGTTGTCTATGGGCGACAGTAGACACCATCAGGGGAGCGGAAAACTCGTTTACCCCTAAATAAAGTACTTTCATTTGAAATGGTGTGATATACATATTTTTTACTTATTATAAGTCAGTGTTTAACTACAATCCCTCCTTACACCTGGTAGTGGTGATGAAACCCTAAGTGATAAATCGCAGTGTATATCTGTTACAGAAGCACAATCTCAGTTTTTAGTAGTCAGTTGCCTTTACACTCTTACCTTGTACACCAACGAAAAAAACGCCGGTGAATTATTATTATTTAAAATATATTTTATCTTCGGTATCTTTGATATTAAAAACCGGCCAAGAGTGTGTCGGGCCACGCTCAGTGTAGGGTTCCGTAGTTTCCCGTCCGTCACAATAAGTGTTCCCACTTATGAGTTTAAAGGTGGGTATCCATTATGTTGCGACGCGCTCCTGCAACTGCTCCCGGTATTGGGTACTGTTGTTTCCATCCAAGTTCAAAATGATTTTCCTAGAAAGTCCTTATAAAGTTCTAATTTTCAGATTTTTTCATATTTTCTAAACTTATGGTTCAAAAGTTAGAGGGGGGGGACACATTGTTTTTTTACTTTTGGAGCGGTTATTTCCGAAATTATTGACATTATCAAAAAATGATTTTAGTAAACCCCTATTCATTTTTTAATTACCTTTCCAACAATATATCAAACGTTAGGGTTGAAATTAAAAAAAAATCACTTCCCACTTTACATGTAGGGGGGCTACCCTAATAAAACATTTTTTTCTAACTTTTATTTTACCACTTTGTGGAGGGACACACGGGCAGAGGAAGGCCGAATAAAAGATGGATCGATTGTGTGAAGAGTGATATGAGAATGAAAGGAGTAAGTATGGAAATGACGGCTGATAGAGAGGAATGGAACAAGAAGATTTACTGCGCCGACCCCAGATAATGGGAAATGGTTTAGAGAATGATGATGATATTTTACCACTTTCTCGGCGTGATTGATACACATATCGGTACCAAATTTCAGTTTTCTAGTGCTAAGGGTCACGGAGATTAAGCGAGGACGGACAGACGGACAGACAGACATGGCGAAACTACGAGTATAAGGGTTCCTAGTTGACTACGGAACCATAAAAAGTATCAAAATGGTATTTGTGCCCAACTTCAAGCAAATCGGGACCTTACATGGCATAGCAGGCAGCACGTTGGTATGACACTTGACTTGAAATGTTTTAAATAATCCTTCTTTATTATTATATTTTTCTGTTAATACATACATGAACACTCACGCTGTCACCCAGAGCAATAGGCAGAGACTACGGACTTCCATTTAGCACGATCATAATATACCTCTGGCCTCCTTTACGTCCATATACCTACGCATGTATGCTTATCGGTTACGGGTACTTTTAATCTGGCCCGTCTTATTGAAGACCACCAATTTGGTCAACAAAGTTTTATCTAGGGCACACCACCCCGATTCTGTCGTTCACATCCGCAACATTTGGCTTTGTCACTCTTTGTCATGACCAAACAACCGAAGCATACCTTTTTTTAATATTGATCACAACGTCTTTCTGCAAACTACACTTTTTTCTTATCACACACTTTCTCGCCATGTCATTCAGACTCAGCCCTATTATATTACCCTCATAGCAAGCAAGTAATTGTCTTACTACTGTATTTGGCAAGAGTAAAGTGAATGTGTAAAGTGATTGTGCTCCTCGTAGTGGTGGCGTAAAACAGTTTAGTGGATTCTCTCCCTATCAACTCATTTGTATCGTACATACAACAAAGGGAAACTTAAACAGTAGAGGGGCAACTACATCATCCAATCAAACGTGGCAACTATGGCGAATATTTCTCCTATGTGACAATCTATGGGGAAGGCTTATGTTCTATAATAATTTATTATTAATAAACGAATAAAACCGTAAATAAATAAAAATAGTAATTTTAACAGTCGTACGCATGGCCAGACCATCAAAATGAGTGAATTTAACGAAGAAATTACACTTAAGAATTACAGATAAGTACATTCTGAAGTTTTATAACAAAAAAGAAAAAATGCGACTCAAGCCGCGAAAAAAATTTTTTGACATCTATCAACCTCATGAAGTATACGATAATAAGAGTAGCACAAATTTGGTTTTCAGCGTTTCAAGCGTTTTCAGTTCGGAAATTTTTATGTCACAAATGCAGCTCGCTTGGTCGTCCTCATACGGATAAAGTCGATGCCATTTTTAAAAAAAGTAGAGCAAGATATATTACTAGTTGAAACATAGCCGAGGAATTGAAGATTGACTTCGGAACAGTTTTGCCCCATTTTAAAAAGTCTGGCTACATAGAAAAGCTTAATATTTGGGTACCACACGAGCTCACTGAAATAAACCTAATGAATCGTGTACTCATTTGCGATTATCTATTGAAACGTAATGAAACCGACCCATTTTTTAAAAGATTGTTTACTGGTGACAAAAAAGGATCCTCTACGAAAAGAATGAATGAAAAAGGTCATATTCAAAGGGTGGCTACCCAGCTCCACAGACTGTAGCGAAACTCGGATTAACATGCAGTAATGTGATGCTGTGTGTATGGTGGGACTGAAACGGCATCGTTTTTTATAAGCTTTTACCGCCACGCAAAACCATCGATTTTGATCTCTACTGCCAATAACTAATGAAACTCAAGCAGGAAATTGAAAAAAAAAAACAGCCGGAATGGATTAATAGGAAAGGAGTAGTCTTTGATCATGATACCACACACATTTTCGGCCACTCAGTAAAAATTCAGAGAGCTTGATAGGGAGGTGTTAATACATCCACTATTTACTGGCTGTGTTAATACATACACGATTTTTATCTATTTCGGTCTCTTCAGAATTCTTTGTGTAGTCTTAGGATAACAGAGGACTGTTAAAACTACTTGTGGCATGTTTTGGATGAAAAATCCCAAGATTGCGACAGCGACGAAATTACATCACTACCTACAAGATGCCAAAAATTTATCCAATCGTTAAGTATAATTAAATGTAATTAAACTTTGATAAAAATATCGAGAACACTTTTTGCCCGATCATATGCTATATGAAATTTTTTAACTCTGCCAAATTTCAAATGATATTTGGAAAAAAATTTAGTTAGTATAATATAAAATACACTTCAAGATAGTTTAATTTTCGTCAAGGCTGAATGTTAAATTTAAATACGCTACCAGGATTTTACCTGTATTGTAGATACGTTTTACATACTCGTAGTTCAATTAAAAAAACCTAGAGAAATAATTTGTAGGCCATTCAAGCATTTGTACCGTGCGGGATTCGAACCCTGCGCTACCAAGCTTTGTTACGATTTGTTGGCTATACCAAGACAAATTAACCTAAGTTCGATCAAATTTATAGCACTGGTTAATGTAAACTGTGGTCCTATTATACCTAAAATAAATATAAATAATAATTTAAATTACATTATATTAGTGGTGTTACTTTTTTCTTTTTCTTATTTCGTATTTTAGTAGTTCATAAACATAAGAAATGCACTAAAACAACAATATGAACGCAATATTTAAAACCTAATATTTTGAATATGTTTGTGGCGTTTTTATTTGTCGATTGAGTAAACTCTCATTTGTTTTCACAGAATTTGCGACGTTTCAAAAGAGTGAAATTAAACAGTAGTTGACTTTTAAAATGGTTAAAAATTAAAACACTTAAATAACTTCGAAACGAACTGAGCTGTGTTAGCATACATAGCTCTAAATGAGATGAAAATTTTTGTAATTTTCTTTTAAATGTATGGACGGGGGAATGGAAAAATAAAAAAAATACTTGAATTCATTTTTTGTTATGAAATTTAGGATTATATAGTGTTTCACTGTCAATCCGTGAAGAGTCATCAGTCTCATCCAAGTGTCACTCTCTCATACACTGTATGTGAAAATATTCTCATAATATTTACCTTAGCTGCACTTGGCTTATTGATTGATGATGCTCTAGCGACAGACCTATGGCAGAAAATATATTACAAACGCATACCGCCTGGTTAGCTAACACATAAACACACACGCGCTCGCACACACACGCAAACGTACACACGTTGGCTTTTTACGCATAATTTTCACACCTGAACTCTTGGACAGCTCCGTATCGCAATGGTTTAGCAATGCAATTATATGCAGAGCTGAAGGCCGCAGGTACGAATCCCGCAAAGAACATATATTTGTATCGTCCACTTATAATTATATAACAAACGGGTCTGCATGTCTGTTCTTGTGAAATTTACGTATGTAAACTGCCTCAACGATACAGGAGAAAATCCTACTGGAAAAGGAAAAGAAAAGAAAACATTTGAAGTCCTTTACCACGCATTGGGGCAACGCGGTGGACATTTCCTAGCCTGAAAACCCTTTCAAAACTGTGTCCAGAAGTGGGATGTACATATGCGGTAACTTTACCATTTTATGATACAGTTGGATATTGGTTCTTTCCGGGGAGTGAACTATCTGGAGCACGTGCAAGCGCGAGTGTCGCTGTCAGTGGCGCGGCGTGGAGATTTGCGGATCGCTCTTACTTCATCCACAGGCACCAGAGTACCCTACTTGCACCGAGGTATGTTTTATATTTTTTTAATAAGCCTATAAATTGTAAGGCGAAACCACATACATTTAATTATTTAAAATGGGAAGTAGGTACCTTTATTATTATAATTTTAAATTATTTAATCTATATCCGAATACCAATTATCTTAATTACTGATTATATAGTAAATTTATAATTCATATTTCAATGATATTTGTTGATTAGTTAAGATTGTAGCCAGATTGTAGACACGTTAGTTTTTTTTATAGGGTAGGGTGACAAACGAGCACACAGTCCACCTGATGGTAACAAGACATCAATGTAGACAATGTAAAAGGACATCTAAATCTATACTCGATTACGAATCGAAATGTAGATACTTTGTCACCCTTGAGGACTAAGATGGAATGCCTCGTTTCCAGTAAAAAGGGTCTCCCGTTCTCTACATATGAAACTCACCATCCGAAACACAGCAACATTAAGCTATTATTTTACGCTGGTATTCTGTGAGAGCGTGGTCCTTCTCCGGTCGAGCCGACCCATTCGTGCTACAACTATACCTCTAATATAACTGCAGCATGGCTCTACCACGTATAAAACCACGTATAGTAATTAAGATACAATTGTTTATGCTAGTACTCCTTTATTTTACCTGTAATTTTGTAGACACTAGGTTTTTAAAAGCTTATTTCGTCATTTTTTGTTTTATCATCTCGTAATCTGTAGACCCTAAAGCTAGATAGAGCGACAGAGACACTATTGACTATTGACAAAGTCAAATTGTCATTGAAGATGTAAACATGGGCACTGGCTCTTATGACATACATTTTTGATTGGTCTAGATTAATGTTTTCTCAATGTGTTACTTGATTTTTTCAACGTTTTTTTGTTATTTTACGCTAGTATTTTACTGCTATGTTTTTGTTTGTTTTAAGCTATTGCATAGCTTCTATCGCGTGCCTTGAGTGCGGGAAAATCCAGAAATTCCGTAACGAAAAAAACCTCACGCTCTCCGACGGGCACGGAGGTGTGGCTTGAAGGCCGTGCATTGTCTAACGATGGTCTAACGTCGTTTCTTTTCCTCAGTCTTCGACACGGTGTTTGTGTATAAAGTGTTTTGAAATTTTGAATATGAATGAACAAAGTGCATTTATTATTAATTAAGAAAGTCACGAAAAAATAGTGAAAGAAAATGAGTGAGTACTCTATATACATACCTACATTTTATTATTATCACAAATGCAGTACTAATTTTGAATTGAAAATATAATACTGCTATAAAGATAACCTAAATTTTTGATATTAAAATGAGCGATATTAAAAGTAGCCCTCTTTATATACACACAAATACACACACACGCGTATAGTTTAAATTCGCAATTTAGATTCTCAATATGTATATATATACTCGATTAACCTGACTAATTGTTGCCGTTAGGGATTCGGATAATCGAAAATCCGGATGATCGAATGTATGAAGAAAAGCGGGTTATGTGCATTTGTAGTACATATGTACATACATAATGTTATGTGTTTATTAAAAACAACAATTTCAACGAAAATCAATGTTTATTAAGAAATTATTATTTTTTAATAAACATTTAGCCGGGTTGTTCATATATTGAAAGTCTCCTTGTTTTGTCTTAGACTTAGTTAATAGAGCGTGCCATTTGAACTTAAAGACAATTAATTGGACAATAAATAATAAGTGACAAATCTTGCCGTGGAGCGTGGAACTGAGTAGTTGCGCGTCTTGTTAATATAATTGCCGTACGGCCGCCCTAACTTATGTACTGCGCGAACCTGAGTTTTTTGCGACGCGGTCCGGTGATACAGTATTTTTCACAAATAGTGAGTTCGTTATAACGCGGGTTCGGTTAAATCTGGTAGAATTTGATTGGATTAACCTAAGTAACTTGAATTAATATCAAAGAAAAAGAAATACTGCATAAATAAAATAAATAAATAATTATAATTGCATAAGTTGATACAAAATGCTATGCAATAGCTTTACCGCGGCAGTCCGCGAGTGCCACACGTCTTTTTTGTTGTCTATTGTTTTTGCTTATAACTGCACTGCACTGCCTTCGTCTTCTTGTTTTCTTTTTATTCATTTTATAGATTTTTTTTTCAAATTTGCGTATAATTGGATCAACTGTGTTCTTTTGCTGTGTAGGTATTTAGTTAATGTTTAATTTTTATTCTGCTTAAATTGATCATTTGGTTGTTACTTTTTAGTAAATAAAATAAAAATTTAAAATAACTCGTGTGATGATGCTGTATGATATATTACTTGTTTAAATTATTGTTTTCTGTATTTTATGGCTATATTTTTATTTATAATTGATATTTATTTAGACCATATTTTGATATATATTTTATTTTATATATCTTTATATAGTATACTATACAATTAACCTGATATCATGTTTGACATCGACTCATATACTGATGTTAACTTTCTCAAGATACGAGTATATTTACTCCAAATGCGTTCTGATATAGAGCTGTTTAGTAGCACCTATTTGTTAAAAATACAAATAGAGTAAAGAATTCAGTTAAAATATAAAGTAACATCTCATAAACGGCCCACAGCTAAGTTTGAGCGTTCAGATTGCTAAGAAGGTTTTCTTGGGGCGGGGAAGAGTACATCTCGCTGCCTTTGACGTGCTGTCCTAACTCATTTGCTCTCAAATTACTTTATATTTTTAATATTTTTTTAGTTCACTTTATTTTAATTTTAAATTGAGATTTAGTAATAAAAGTGCACATTATGATATATTTATATAATAATTTTTTTGTTTACAAATTAACCGTTTAAAAATATCGTTTTTAATGGACGACGTAGATTTAGTTTTTCCATTTACCAACGGGTGTCGCTGTCCACTACTTATAAACGATATCCTCTATATATATAAAAGATGTTCTAAGTGACTGACTTATCTATTAACGCACATCCTGAACCGCTTGACGCCGAAAACTGAAATTTGGAGAGTAGCTACATTTTATGACGTAGACACTCACTAAGACTCCACCACAACCACTCCTCTTTATTTTTAAGTTATATTTCAACTGTTTCTATTTTGAGTATTTAAGTGTTTTGTGCTTTAGGCGCTAAATACTTTAATTTTTTTATGTTATTACATTTTCCAATGTTGGGTACATTCAACTATATAAAACTCTGTAGGCCGAATTTCGGTTATGGCAGCTAGCCTCAACGGAGACAAGCCATTTTAGCAGGTCATTGAGATATTATGTGCGAACCTTTCGGTAAAGGGTACCTATTAGTGTTCTATAATAGGTACGTAAGTATAAAGGGAGTACATTATACTTGTAGCGGCGCTGACGTCGCGCCACCAGCACACCGAAACACCCCGAAGCATAAATCGCGCTATTAACTTTCCAAATCATAGACAGTATATATAGAACTTCTCCGAACTATCACACGGAGTGTTGGCCGCTCCCCGGGCAGAACACCTTGCCCGGCGGGAGATCTCCCCTTTCCTTCCACGGCCACAGTGGTGACCCCGACGTGATCTGAACACGCAACCAAACAACCTTCGGAAACTTCAAGCTTCGTCATCGTCATAGAATACCCCACCCATTCGCTCCCGAGCAGATATCGTCTGCAGTCTTCATATCCTGCAAGCCATCTAGCTTCACAAGGTTCATCGCAGCATTGGAATAATAATGCTTCCTGTTCCTTCAAGCTACTCTCTGCGCTATACAGTGTTCGGCACGGCTCTGAGCCTTACTGCTCGCCTCTGCTTCACGGCACTCTCGCAGATTACTTGCCTTCTTCTCGACTCACCACAGACTACAAGGCAATCTTCTGGTACTTGCACATTCGTCGGCAACGATGCACTATCGACCTCCGGTCTGAGCAGGGGGGTGATGTAGCGGCGCTGACACCCCGAAGCATAAATCGCGCTATTAACTTTCCAAATCATAGACAGTATATATAGAACTTCTCCGAACTATCACACGGAGTGTTGGCCGCTCCCCGGGCAGAACACCTTGCCCGGCGGGAGATCTCCCCTTTCCTTCCACGGCCACATACTTAAATAACGCAGAATAGGATTATGTATCACATGCACTCTCTGTTCCCTCACTCTCATAGTCCGATGGGATGGCATTCCGACACAAATATAAAGAGATCAGACGTAGAACCAACAGCTTAAATGCTTTCTGAGACACATGGATAGAAAATTACTAAAATCACCGCTCCAGGTTGCTACTGAGAATTTCTCGATAGAAAATCCAATTGATTTTGGGCCCAATCACACCTTAATTTTTATGTATGTAATGTAGCATTTTCTTGAATAAAGTATTTAAATATAGCTATAGTAGACACTACAACAAGGCTAAAATTGTTGAACATTTGTTGGGGGGAAAACAAATTTATCGCTATCGATATCGTTAGTCGTTTTGACACTGATAGCAACAAACACATTATATTTTATCAATAAGAACTTAAAATTTAACAGTTTTGTTATTAATTTCTTTTCCTTATACTAAAAAAATTAAAGCCTACACTATGATGTTCTTCTGTATCTTGGAGTTAATTTACATACACAAATTACATAAAAACAAACACACATAACGATTTCTTACATTTACGCGGATACTACACATTTAAATAAAAGTAGTTTTTACGGATTTTATCGCGTATACTTGTTCCCGACGTTTCGAGCACTTGACAGCGTCCATTGTAACGAGGGGGCTGGCGCGTTCGACGTTCCAACGTCCCAATGTCATAACTAACCAAGGCCTCCAGATTCAGATTATTGATTATTAAACAAATTCGCAACAAAAAGAATTATTTGTAAACTTAACAAACAGTATATGTACCGTGAGGGATTTGAAACTGCGGACCCTAGTGCTAAGGATCATGCCATTTTTCAAATTACGAGAAGAGACATATATTTGTGGTTATTGAAAACAAGAGTTAATAACGATTGAAATATTTGAGATAGTAAACAAACGTCCCAATATTTTATACACAACCTATTTTTCCATTAGTTCTAAGCTATTTAACTAGCACGGTTATTTATAATTTATAGGGAGTTCTACATACATATTTATGTTTATCCGTTCCTTTGTGACCTCTCTCTCTCCCGACTTGATGAATTTTAAAGTGCGAGTTTTCAACAAATACGTCTTTACCCCTAGCTATTTATTAGTAATAATACCAATATAACTCGCAAAATAAAACATACAGTCGAATTGTAAGCGTTTTATTCCATTACGAAATCCACAATTCCCCCTTTCTGAAGTAGACTTAAAACAATGTGGTGCTTCTTGAAGCTTATTATTACGAACGTATCATCATTAGAACCAGAATAGCCAGTTTAGTCCCACGGATCAGTAAGCTGGCAATGAGCTGGCCATATAGCTCGAAAAACCAACAATCAACAGGGACCAAAGTTTGTTGTGGCAGCCTTGAACCGGAAGTGAAGGGTAGGTTGGCCACTATTTGTGATGACGTGGTAAGCTTTGCAGATAATCGATGTATGCAGATGACTCTGAACTATGTTTTGTAACTTTTCTTGGAGGAGGCCCGTGTTAAACAGTTTACCTGTGAATGGCTGCAATAATGATGATTACAAATATGAAGTGAGTTATCCCATATATATTTGTATAATTTAGTTAAAAAATTTAAGAGGATTTTGTAGTAAATTCAAGAAGAATTTTACTTTGTAGTTTTCTGTTTTATAATAAGATATTATTTTAAATAAATTTGTAATATTATAATTATGTAAATACTTAGACTAAACAATTTAAAAATAACTTCTCACACTGTTTTTGAACAAAGCGTTTGAATTTCAGATGAAGTCATTTTAAGCCATAATGCGACTCATTTTAAAGGAATGCAATAATTGCTGTATTCATTCTTTAAAGTCATAACTTATATAACCGATGAATTTCATTTTATCCTATTATGGCTACCAGCTAAATTCTGTATTTTATCCTGCTTTATTCACAGTGGATCTCATATGCTTTACATTAAAGCTGGTTTAATATTTAAATGAGAATTGTTAAAATAATTTGGAAGCTATGCCTATAACTATTGATAAATCATAAGAACATAAGACTGGTACTGAAAGTGACAGTTGCCTAATATTTGAGGTTACGGGCCGCAGTTTTAAAAAACACAATTTTCATACCGCCTATCGCTACTCTCGTGAACCACCCGTAATCAGATATTTCTAGGCTTATTTTGAAGGGTTAACAGGTATACTGATATTACTAGAATGCTAAGCATTAAAAAATACATCACTAAATTCATTAATTTATTTAACACAGCCTTCAAAATTCCACAGCTGATGCTATGCCTCCTCATAGGCGTCGTCGCATGTTTAGCATAGTCGCAAATGTTGGCAAGCGGAATGACAATGTTTCATTTAGTTGTTATCCGATCTTTTGTTTTCATTTTCTGTTTGTCGGGTGTCATTAGTCTTTACTTTTACTTGATTGCTCTAGTTAAGGGGCTGCAGCACAGGTAGATCGGACGAGGAAGAACTACGCTCTCACAAAATACAAGTGTAAAATTGCAGCTAAATGATACCGTGTTCACTGTGTACGGCGTTAAAATTATGTAAAAGTATTTTGACTGGCATTTGAACATCTTTCTATCATGTATTTTATCCAATCTTACACATAATTAAATTCAAAAAACGATTCCATTTGAGACTCAAATGTGTGTTTTGCGAATATTCAAGACAAGCTCACGGAATAGCTTCGCGTGGTCACTTCGCTTTACAATGTTATAAGATTTCGTGCGAAAATTTTAAAAAAGTCACACTGATAAATAAACTTCGGTGTGTCTGTCAGATCATTGCAATTCTACATATTTATAATAATCCTAGCGGTCCGCCTCGGCTTTACACTAGTTCCGTCTGGGGTAGATAAACGCACACGCGATTCTGAGTATCCAGCCTAGGGTGTATTTCTTAAGGTAGATAAACGAAATAACCCGTTGAAAGTATTTTTACCTTAAACAATTTATCGATAAAAATATCTGTCTTGGGATGAATCAGCAAGAAACCTAGCGGGACTTTGACAAGGAAGACTCTGTCGTGCTGTCTCAAATCATGTTTGCGGATTTCATATGATCTCGAAATATTTTTAACTGTTTGGTTATGAAAGTTTTATCACGATTATTTTCCTTACCGCCGAGCATTCGTATTTTAGACACTTAAATTCAATTAACAATATAATAAACACACAATATAATAAAGATTAATATCTAATTCGCAACCATCCGCATTAATTAAATACAATGATGTGTCTTACCTGGATTGAAGACTTAGCGGTCAGCCACCGTAGAGTGTTCATCTCATCATTATCTTCGATGGTGTGTCTTTCCTGGAATAGTGGTGTTGAAAATAGTGGTGCCGGGAGTAGTGGTGTTGGGAGTAGTGATGCTGGGACTAATGGTGGCGGGATTCGTGCACGCAATTGAGGGAAGGCGGGCGGTGCTCTTCAATCCAGTTAAGACACATCATTGTATTATAATTAATGCGGATGTTTGCGAATTAGATATTAAACTTTACTTAAAATTCAGCTAACGATTTCATCAGTGCTGCAATTATAACTTGTAAAAGTCCACTGTCGAACATATATATCTTCTTACCACGGATTGCTCCCTATGGAGAACTGTGACATAGTTGCCACGCTTGGCAGGCAGGTTGGCAACAGCAGTTTTTATTTATTTAACTTGTTGAAAGAAGTCCACAAGTAGACTTTTACGGCTTGAAGAAGAAGAATACCAAATATATATTATAGCAATGAGTTGTAGATTTCGTTCATATCGGTCACGCGGTGATTTCCTGATACCATCTTTGAACAGTGTATTAAAAATACGATCCAATTATCTCTGCATAATATCATGACCTTAATTCCCTATACATACTTTTTTAAATTGAGCTGTAAAGTGATTTTTTACAGTTCAAGTTGAAATCTCATTTGGTCTGAGCTTACACTACGTAAGTATCTACATTGTTATCTTACTAGGGGTTCCTAGAATTCCTCGTATGTCATACTCTATCGACAAATGTAGACAATTAAGTTAGGAGCAGAGATCTTGATTATAAACTCTTACTTTAGTTTCTCTAATTATATATTTACTTCTTAACTAGTTAGATGGAATTATTTGAAGTTGATTGTTTTACAATAATACAAATTTCTTTGTAAACGTGTAGTGGCGGTATCAGAATATATTCACTACCCCATATCGTCCCGTGGGTTCCGTATGAGGCGGAAGAGGGAATTAAACTAGGAGATGGACAGCAGCGTAATAACAACTAAAAAAAACTACAGTTGCCAACCCACCTGCCAAGCGTGGCAACTATGACAATTATCCCCCTTATGAGGCATTCTATAGATCAGGCGATATGTTCAACAGTGGACTTTTGATAGGGTACGACGGTAACGGTACCCTTTGTAATTATTTCTTCTAGTTCTTTATCATAGTCCCCTATTGATTTTTTATAGAATAAGGGTGACAAACGAGCACACAGTCCACTGGATGGTACAGTGGATGGTAAGTGGATGATGTGGCCCATAGACATCTACATTTATCCTCGACTAACAATCAAAATGCAGATGCGTTGTCATCCATGAGGACTTAGATGGAATGCCTCGTTTCCAGTAAAAAAGGGTCTCCGGATATTTACACACAACATACGAAACACAGCAGTATTAAGCTGCTATTTTACGCTGGTTTTCTGTGAGAGCGTGGTCCTTCCCCGGTCGAGCCGACCTATTCGTGCTATAACCATAATATAGCTGCAGCGTGGCTCTACCGCGTAAAAATAACACCTCTCCTGTTACAGGAAATATTTGTCCTAACTGCCGCGTTTAACAAGTGGATTGGCGATCGGGATACTAGATGTCACGCTATTGGCATAAACGGGACGATTACACCGCCATCTATCACAGTCCAAAAGGCCTTTCAGGTTTTCCGCAAGATTAAATAGATTTTGTTACATTTTTATTGTACTTGTGTTTTCTTTTTATTTGTATTTTTCATTTGTCCTACTCGAACGTTGTAAGTTGCATTTCAATACACAGCTTTGTATTTATCCCAATAATAACGGATACTTTTGCATTCGTATACGAATGCACAGATGATGAGAATGCACTTATATTAAGGTATATGTTTTTACTGCACGCCGCAGAGATGCACAAGATTTTAGTCATATGTATTGTTTTTTGCAATGGAAGTAAAACAGATTTAAAATTTTAGTATTGTGTCTATGTAATCTACGATCTTTTTCATATAGTCTATATAATCAGAAGTAGTCTATCGAATTATCGAAAGATAGTGTAGTTTTTAAGTTTAATCAGATGAGATAAATATTTTTATTGTAAATTTTTCTCTTCTTTTTAAATTTTTTCTATGACTAAATTTTGAAATCAAAAAATTAGATTCATAAAAGACTTATATACTAGTCCTACTGATGAACACCAACAGGGTTATCATAATATTTTTTTGAAAAAAAAATTTAAAATAAAAAAATTTTTTTAAAACCAAAAAATAAACCTTTAGGTATACTCTCATCTCTAGAAGCATAAAAGGGCACTTAGTTCGCTGTGTCTAATCCAGTATGCGATAGCGAACATACCTCGAAATATTTCATATTTCGAATATGTAGGTTACTCTAATGTTTTCTTTCACCACCAATAACATGGTAAATTATAACTTAAAATCTCAGTTAACAAATTTTCATGTAGTCTAAATTTGGCAGTTCCAAACTAACAATATATCAACGTAGGAAATATTAACTTTACTGTGCAGGTGGCATACAAAAAATAATTAAGTATTCAATGTCCGACCGCAAACCAATTACTTCCAAATCCGCTTTTGTAAAACTCATCGCTGATTCCGTTTATTTTTGATTGCTTGGAAAATTAAATTGTGGAAGATACCACACGTTGGCTCTAAAACCTTAAAAGAGATTATTATATACAGATTTTTATAAAAGTACAATATAGGCTTATGAACTTGAAATTGACATTAAATGAAATTGATTAAATGAATGAAATGAATTTAAAATATCTATTGTATTGTACACTAACTATATACTCGTAATCTCATTAAGGTCAACGTCACTGTCATATTTTAATATTCTTATAAAATACACTATTATATATTCCTTTATATTACAAAATATTTCATGTAAAGCTCAGAATCGATTTTAATGAAAAAATTATCAAAAATAAAAATAAAATAAATAAAGAAGTTTAATGTTATATATTTAATATTAAAATAAAAGTAAGGTCTATGAAATAAAGCAAATATCTGGATGGACTCAAATAAGTAAAAGCAATATATTAGTAGAAATAGAACTTCAAAAGGATTATTATAGTGGCGTGTATGCTGATTCAAGAGCAACTGAGACCGAGGTAAACTTGGACTTGCCAACCGATATGTCCTAGACATATCATCTTAGTCCCGGTGGTAAGCTGGTTTGTTGTAACTAGCATTTATTTACCCGAAATATACGTACAATAAAATGACATTTAAAACCTTTAAACGTTTAAATCTAAAACTGCCTACATTGGAATATACTAATATTACTAATCGAACACAATAAAACTACCAAAATTTGGTACAATACTTGTCATTCCCGGCAAACGAGGTGAACAACTCAGCATGTTATATCCAATATTCAATGCCAACCACCGAAACATCTGCAATGCCTTATAAAAGAAATGTTATAAAAGAAAAAAGTAAATACGAATAATTTTCACCATAAAAACAATTTTAATATGTACATACATTATAAAAGTTAACTAACACAAACAAAAACCCTGAACATGCACAGAATAACGACAAAATATATAGTTTTTAACATTAAATTGCACCAGATAGCGCTCTTGGGCATATCAAGACCATAGCATTATGGTAAGTAGTTACTTTTTAGCATAACTTAACAAAAAACGTAATAGTTTAAACAAAATATATGCAATTTAAACAAATAATTAAATATATTAAAAACCTGATTTCGGTTGAACCAGAACCAGAAACCTTTGCTGGCTCACTCCGCGACCAAGAAAGCAATTTATTTGCATCCCTGTTTGCGATCAATTCCCATCTAGATGCTGGCTCAAACAACCGCCAACTCAACTTCGCTCTGATTCTTCGATACCGAATATCACTATCCACGAAAGAGGTACGTAGAGCTTTGCAAAACCTAGAGTTAACAAGGCCAGTAGACCTGATGGTATTACGGCAAGGACACTAAAGCATTGTACGCCAGAGTTGTCTCCTGTTCTAACGCGCCTGTACCGTCTCTCTCTTAAAACTTGAACGCTGCCAAAATTTTGGAAGCTTGCCAACGTGCAACCGGTACCTAGGAAGGGTAGTCGTGCCGATCACTGTAATTATCGACTAATCGCCATCAGCACTATGATCATCAATATGGCTTCCACCGGGGACGGTCCACTGGTTCTTGTTTATGTCACGCATTTCTGAGGCGAGGCCATCTAGAAGAACGGTGAAGCTCTAGCAGTTTCACTCGATGTCTCGAAGGCACTTGACAGGGTTTGGCACATCTGCTGATTAATCTTCCTGCTTGCGGCATCTCCGCCAAATTTTGCAACTGGATAACTGACTTTCTAAATGAACGGTCGATCAGGATAATCTTTGATGGCTGTTCTTCTGATATCATGCATATTAATGCCGGAGTTCCTCAGAGGTGTGTTTCCTCTGCGACTCTTTTCCTGCTACGCATCAATGACCCACTTCTGCCAGGTAGTGATGGATATGCAGATGACAGCATAGTCACAGAGTGATTTGTGTGCAGTGAAAAAGATAGAGGGCAGTAATACGTTCACTTAGAAAGGCCCTGGTGGAGCGGATTAATGCGACCTTAAGTCTTATCTCCCAATTGGGGTGACGACAATCTGGTCACTTTTAACGCCGCCAAAACGCAGGTCTGTTTCTCCGCAATCTGTTTTTCGCAAAACGGAATTTGATCTGACTCCTACATGCTAAGGTACAGGTGGAGTTTTCTGATCATCTCGAGCTTCTTGGCATACAGTTGTACTAGCTTCAACTTTGATGCTTACTTTGAGTCAAAAGCACAAACCACAGTCGAAACACTAGATATTTTAAACAAGGTGAAGCGATACTTCACGCATGGACAGCTTCTAAGTTTATATAAAACTCAAGTCTGAACTTCATGAAGTATTCTTGTCATCTTTGGGATGGCTCATCAAAATATGAACTTGCCGCACTCGACTCAGTGCAAGGTGAGCCAAGAGGCTTATTGGCGAAAAAAGCTGGTAGAAGCCAAGCTCTACAACTTAGCTCACCACCGCCAAATTGCTTGTCTGTCAGTTTTCAACAGATTATACTTCGGAGAGTGTGCCCATGAGTTTCATAAGCTCATACCGCCATCTCCTTTCTCTTATATTAGTTTTGAGTACTACAAGTCATCTTTCATAATGCGCACAGCCAAGGAGTGCAATGAACTGCCAGCATCGGTTTTTCCGACTCCGTTTACCTTACCTCTTGGTTGCTTAAGTGCGTGTTAACAGGATACTATTATAATGATTTCTTATATTTACGCGAACATTGCACATGATTAAAACTACTTTTACGGATTTTATCGCGTTTATTTTTACTTTTTATTTTTAATTCCCGACGTTTCGGGCGCTTTCCAGCACCCATGGTCACGGGGGACTGAGATGACTGACGTCCCGATGTCATTGTTAAACCCGGAGTACCTTCAGCTTTTTTAATTATTGTTTATGGTCCGATCTATGCAAAATGAACTGACTATGGCCTGAGGTCTTGCAGTGGTATGCTTGGGTTTAGTTTTAATTTTATTGATTATAGGATCCCAAGCAGGTGGTAGTACCCAGCCTCCTTCTCTATTGAAATTAGGATGTTTTTTAATTTCAATAGCCTCACGTATCATCCTTGGTAGGAATCGGTGTTCTTTCGCGAGGATTTGGGACTTATATAGGACTTATATAGGACAAACCAAAAGATCAATTAGGACCCGCGTAAAAGAACATATAGCTGATGTGAAGCATCAACGTTCCGGGAAGTCTGCAGTTTGTGATCATATCCTAGACGGCCCCAACCATTACATCAGATTTGATAGACCACAAATCCTCGCGAAAGAACACCGATTCCTACCAAGGATGATACGTGAGGCTATTGAAATTAAAAAACATCCTAATTTCAATAGAGAAGGAGGCTGGGTACTACCACCTGCTTGGGATCCTATAATCAATAAAATTAAAACTAAACCCAAGCATACCACTGCAAGACCTCAGGCCATAGTCAGTTCATTTTGCATAGATCGGACCATAAACAATAATTAAAAAAGCTGAAGGTACTCCGGGTTTAACAATGACATCGGGACGTCAGTCATCTCAGTCCCCCGTGACCATGGGTGCTGGAAAGCGCCCGAAACGTCGGGAATTAAAAATAAAAAGTAAAAATAAACGCGATAAAATCCGTAAAAGTAGTTTTAATCAGGATACTATTAGGCAAACTCGCCCCATCGTAGATCTCACCTCTGCCCTCGGGCCAGATGAAGGTCAAGAGTGAGCCTATTTTTAATTAAATTAAACCCTTATGGTTGTAATATTTCTCCATATTTATATGATACCACCCCTGTAGTACAACCTATTTAATAAAAAATAATTATTAAAATCAGTTCACAATTAATGAAAATATCTAGTCTAGTAATATACATAAGACACCCCACTGGATGGAGTGACGACCTGGTAATATATGCGGGTTGTCGATGGATGCAGGCGGTACAGGACCTTGTTTTGTGGCATTTCTGAGGGGAAGTTTATGTACAGCAGTGATTTTTTTGAACATCTGTAATGAATGAATAAATAAATGAATATACTCGTACATACAACAAAAGAATATATAGTTTAGATCATACGAGTTTAGATCCTCCTCCTTTTTTTAAGTCAGCTGAAAATGCACTAACTAGCTTATGCAACTAAAACGTTTAAGTGGTAGAATTACGATGCAGCTGTATTAATGCTGCAGTACGAAATGGGTTGGCGTGAATCAAAACAAACTCTCACAATATAACAGCGTAAAATAGCAGTGTAATGCTGCTTTGTTTCATCGAGTGAGTGTCTATACACTCCGGGGACCCTTTTTACTGGTAACTAGGCATTCAGTCTTAGTCCTCATGGGTTACATCGCAATTGCATTTTACTTCCTAATCGATGACTAACGATGATCGATGAGGATGAAATGTAGATAGATGTTTATGGACCACAGCTTTCACTTAGCACAAGATAAACTATATCCTCGTTTATTACCCTTAGGTAAATGCAATGAAAAAACTCTACCCTCTATGGCTAGTTAATACGGTACCATTATGGTAGTGCGGCACCACTCAGTCCATGAGATTTGTTACAATATTTTAGAATAGATATCCAGCATTTTAGCGATCGTTAGGTAAAATTGAAATTTAAGGAAAAAATTGAAACATGGTTTATAAACCCTTCGAATAAAAACAAAACTAACAAATCCTGATACTAAAATGAAAAAATATTTTAATCTTTTTATTTTATTTTATTAAAATTTTATTTTATTTCATTGATAGCCATTAATGTCATATAAGGCAATTAGACATGATTTCATTACCATCGTCATAGTGCCCATGTGTCTTAGAAGCAAAGCGCTTCCAGTAAATACCATAGGATGCTAAAAATTATGTGTAAACGAAGTATTTACGTTTTTCTTTTTAGAACAAAACTTTCAGATTACTCAACGAGCTGCACTAGAACTACGGCTTGTGTTGAAACTCGTAGCATTTTAAGAGTGATGTGATTAAGTAGACTAGTTTTCGTCTAAATGATTCCTTTAATATTATAAATCCTCTATATTTTTCTTATCAGCTAGTATCGGACACGGCCTTCTTCTATACGGTTATTTTACATTACCGTTGTCTATATGCTCCATTTTCACTCAGCCTTGTTGGGCGGGGAAGTGGGCAGGGCAGTATGTAAATAGGCTACTCGCGCTTTCACTACCCATGACGCTGCCACTGCCCGGCGCTCCCTCGATTGACGGTTTTTCGAGCGGTAGTCAAAGAACGGGCAGCGCGATTGCGAGCGAGTGTTTACATTCTCGCTCACTTGCCACCGAAGTTCGACCAAGAAAGAACTTGCTACGTTTACAAACGGATATTCTTTTATTTAATCTGTCCTGTGTTTTAACGATATTTAATAATGTTAAAACAATTACATTTATAGAATTTTATGAAATTGAGCGGATAATACGGGATCCTCAAGATAAAAACCATAAATTGCTACTTATACTGAGCAGACATAATGCTGCCACACCAACAAATTCGATGTCAGTCTTTGTAGCGAGTTGATCAATAAAGAAGTATGAAGGCTGAGTAAAAGTAAACACCCACTCACGTCGTTATTGCCGCAGAATTATTTGGGGAAATATTTCGGTCGGCGACAGGAGCAGTAGCAGTGGCTGAGTGTAAATGGGGCACATTATCTAATTTACAAAAAGTTCAAAGCTGATATTCACGTTCTAATCTAATTTAGTTCGGAACTAATTTAATATTGCTCTGAATTTACACAGCAATTAAATTTATTATCATGATTTTACGGCAAAATGTATTATGACTTTTAGGATTTAATAACACTAAGTTTAAATTCAAATTTTTGGCCAAACTTTCACCTGACTTAAAACATGAGAAGGTTTTTAATTCGCACATATAGCGTAATATACATAATATGTTTTTATATAAATGTTACGCGATATCTGGACCAATAAATCGTTTTTAATAGTAGATTTTTGTATGCAGTTTTTTTTTGATGGATATTAAATTCAAAAAAAAATTCACCGTTTTTTGTTTCACGATTACTATCATCATCATTACAGCCCATCACAAATCTACTGCTGGACTTAGATTTTACACGGGGGACGAATGTCTCAGATTCATATCTCATCACTGAAAATAGTCAGTAATTCCTTCATAATGTTTACGCTTTTACAGTAAAGTCTCAGAAAATATGTAGGGCTTATGTATAAAAAAGCTTAAAAATTTTATTAAGCATAAGTTGTTTAGTAAAAGTTATTTATTATACTAGATACTAAAGAGTACACGATTGATAATAACCTCTGGGAAGAAATGACCGTTACCATGCTGTTTCTAAATGTTTTCATACAGTAATGTAAAACATTTAGAAACAGCATGGTAACGGTCATTAATTTTCGATAATACACGGCTGTATTATCGAAAATGATAATAATAATGCAAAAGTGAAACATTGACAATATTTTCACACAGAAAACAGGTCACTAATTATTATATCAAGGCCGACCTTGCAAAGATAGACATACCTCCAATCAATGATGTCATCAACCTTTCAATTCCTCTCCAAAGCCTCGAGAAATTCGACGAGTCACAAAATGGGGAGAATCGAAAACACTCATTAAGTATGGACAATAAATAGAGCAGCTGAAGACAAGTGACGCCGACATAGAATTGGAATTGAAGTTGTAAAATAAAGTAAAGTTACAGCCTATATACGTCCCACAGCTGGGCACAGGCCTCCCCTCATTTCTGAGAGGGTTTTAGGGCAAGGAAGTGTCCGCCGCGCTGCCCCAATGCGTATTGGCGAACTTCACATATCATCGATATATATTTTTTTTCTCTCTTATTCCTCAGACATGCAAGTTTCCTCACGATGTTTTCCTTCACCGCCGAGCACGTGGTCACTTCACATCACATCACTTCACATCAGCACTTAAAATTGTAATTAACAATTTCATTGGTGCCGGCGGGATCGAACCCGGTTTACTCGCGTTCTGTTTGTTATATTTACAGCGATCGCTAACCATCTGAGCTACCACGGCTCATTGAATTGAAATTGGCAGATCAGTTATTAAACAACGACCTACATCAATATGTTCTTATTTATCTTCTGCTCGGAGCAGTTATACTAGCATCAGTATTATTTGCTTTGCGGAGCCTACACCGCAGATGCACCGCACATATACAAGCGCTTTCTCAAAGTGAAAATGAGCTGGCTTAAATGTACAGTCCACTGGCACGAGCCCTAACGCAGAGCAAGCAATATCGCTCAAGCCCCGCGGTATCGCCGTTGCGTCATCGTGTGAGCTGAGTGCACGCGCACTGGATAAGTCGACGTCGCCTACAGTTTGCAAACGTTTTAGCGATCTTAGTGCAGTGAAGTGAAGTGTGAAATTTATACGTTTTTTTATTGAAATTTATGAGCTAATTTTCATCATCATTATCAATTTATATCATTTTGTAATCACCTATCAATCATCATGTGTTTTCTCTCGCCCCGCAGCATGTACGTTCTTTATAAACCGCACATTTCTGCACATCGGCATTTATGCCTTATTGTATCATTTTTCATTCTCATCAATTCAATACGCAATCATTTGCCATTTTTTTTTTGAAATAGAAATAGAAATAGAAACTTTTTTATTCAATGTAGATTATAAAAATACTTATTGAAGGTCACTTTTTTAATTTACCACAGCATTGTACTCACTATCAATAATGTCGGAGTAAATTAAATAATCAGTTCAAGTCTTTATCAATTTTATCAGCTTTTCTAAGATTGTACAGCACAGCAGCTCGTACATTTTCCAATAAGTAAATTAGCATTAGCAATAGTTTTAAATCTTACATTATATCATTGTACTAAATACCTGACGACCAGATAAGAATTTAGGATTTTATCATTTTTCTGGTACTGTAGTGTAGGGTTGCTTTATTCACTTGGGAGACCGTCTTCGTTTGTATCAACCTCTCACTTATCTCAACACAAATTCCCTTAATAAGAGCAAAAACTTACTGAATAGGGCAACTGTAATAATTACAATCTGTAAGGTACATACAGGTGTATTCAACATTTTCCTCTGATGCAACGCATCTGCAGCCATCTTTAATTGAAGTTGCCTGCATCTATCCTTGAGTTTTAGTACTGACTTACTTTAAAGTCTTTAATTTCGTTTTTCATTTCAGTTTTGTGAAAAAATGTACATGAAAAAAGCCTATGGTAGATATTTGTTACGGAATCTAATATAAAGCGATCGCTTTTAATACATTTTCTTAACCAATATAATAAAGATATAAGAAGACCAATAAAATTAAGACGAATCTAAAAACAGGTTTTTAGATTCGTCTTAATTTTATTGGAAATTTAAAAATTTTTTCTTCCAATCGAAACTTCAAAAATGATTTACAGAAACCGTGATGAGAGTTTTTAAAGTATGACATATTTTATTAAATAAATATATTATGACAATACGTGCACAACTAACGCTTGAACAGCTTTCAATAAGTAATTCACTGCTTGATGAGTCCAACTGCCGAACGTGAAATATGATGACAGTAGTGTTAAAGATGACGAACATAATTCAATCATATTTTACAAATTGTCTTCGTTTCTAAATTACAGAAAAGTATAAACATTAAACAATTCTCAAACAGGAATATTTACAAGCGATGCAGATGTTGCTATATGTCGCTCAGTTGTAATAACTTTGACGAAAGTCGTACGAAACTATCATGTCGGTCGCTTTGTTCGACAATATAGACGCCTGAACAAACAAGAACAAGTTAAATATAAATTTTACTCTGGAAGTACAAAAAAAATGTTTTATGTTAAATTTTAAATTGTTGTCCTTATTTGTTTTTAGTTTTTAATCTGTTTTCTAAGCCTCGCCACCAAGAGTGGTGTTTGCCTAGCACAAGCAAGATTATTTGCTTAAAAAGGAAGCTTCAGTTCTTAAAATTTAAATAGGCCTAGTTACCGTAACGAACTATTTTTATTTGTATTTTGTACATTACTATATCGCTTTAGGAAGAATTACAAAAACTGATATTTAATAAGATGTTATGGACAAAGAGATTCTAAACTTAAGCGGGATCTCATGTACTACGATGCTTAAAAAGGTATGACTTTACTACCGACCAGACAGACAATAGGGTGCACAGCAAAGAGAGAACGAAGGACCTCTGGGATTGAGATCGTCAATCCGACTGCTAAGCATGACGATTAAAGCAAAATCATCTGAAACCTGAAAGGCTTGTGGCTTTTACGAGGCGATTAAAACAAACAACAGAAAGACTTTTCGGGTAATATTGTATACCAGTTTAAACTAATATACCTGTTGGTGACGTTAGCTTGCATTTTTAGCTTGCAATTGCATAGTTTATTCCCGTGAAAAAATGACCTTATTTACAAAAATATAAACGTATACCTTAAAAAATAATACCTTACCCTTTTTCTTACCCTTAGGGTCAGCCATTTATGCGCGTGGGGGCAGGGCTCCATCCCGCCTGTTAAGGATGAAGACGTTCTTTACCAGCACTCTTGACCTCCGCCTTACCTTACGCTTTACCGTTTCCACCTCTCTTCTACTTCTTCCACCCCTGGACGAAACCAGCAGAGGAGAGAGAAGAGAGGCCGTCGGACCAAGGCGAGATCAGCGCCTTGGTTCTTCGTTACTCTCAATGATGGCGTTCCAGTCTCACCCCGAATGTTGGAGGGCTGGGCGGATTGGGGTTGTGGCGGTTCAGGTTACATTGCCACGTCAGAGCCTCCCTTGACTTTAAAAGTTATAATTTTAAGGCCAAGGGCTACTAGGCCTCCTGCCTTCCGAAGAGCCTCCGCCGATGGGTCGTCCAGAGAAATGGTTCCTAGAAACCCATTCCCCTCATCCCTACGGTGGAGGATTCTCCAGATCCGTATGGAGTATGGAGCCGTTTATTTTGTGCCCTCAACAGCACAGCTGACTCCTCTGGAGAGTCAGCTTCGCTGCGAGGCAGATAGGTAATACCCTGCTAAATCTTAGGTAGTTAGCTCTCTTTTACTATCGAGAGCTCTGCCTCAAGCCAGGGTTTCAGTTTTCCGATTTCACCTACAATCCAGTCCTGGCTTGCTTTATTCAGGCAAGTTACCAGAATCCAACCTGGCTTGTGAGAGGAACCCGAAAATTTTGGTCCCATTCCCGGCTGCGCCCTACAAACCGTTGACCTGTGTTAGTGCTCGGTGGAACAACCTCATCGGCTTCACGCTCATAGATTTCGAATTGCGAATTGCTATGACGCTAAAGCTGAGCGTCTTCTTACCCATTGCCAGCTTCACAGTCTTCCTGGGTTGTTCTTTGGGGAATTCTTCCTCAAACCATCTGCATTTTTTCGCCATCGGAAATGGGAGAGGTTTGGACAGAGGAATTTCATCCCAGGGCTTCTGGCAGAGAGAGAGGGCCTCTTCGGCTCCTATCTCAGCTGCTATCAGCTTTCGGTTACTCTTCCTTACTGCCCCACAAAGCTTATAAGGCCTAGCGAACTTTTCCTTTTCCCCTCCCTGCTTCGTTTTCGATTATGGTTCAGCTGCAGACGTGCCCTCCACTTCACGGCTCGTCTCAGGTTTGGCGTATTGTTGCAAGGTATTGGTAAGGCTAAAATAGGCTCTTTCAAAGCTATAAATAGTTCCATTAAAGGAGATTTTTCATTATTGTTTGCAAAATGTCGATTTTCGTCCATTCTGGTCCCATCATTAGCAAAAGGTATTATTAGGTCAACCCCGGCAGAGCCCCGAATGCCAAGGGAAGGGCTAAAATACCATCCGAAATGGCCTACCCTAGGTCCCGGGTAGGCACCGATTGCGCCTGGACTCTCCCTCCAGCCACGCATCCATCGGCACGGTACGCTTGACACTTTGAATTGGGTTAGGAAAGGAAAAGGGGGGTGAGATAAAAGAAAAGAAAAAGTGGATCGTCTGGGTGTTTCTGTTTTGTCTGTTTCCTATTGAACCATACTAAATAACAGGTGGCAACCACGTGAAGTAAGAACTCCTCAGACTTGCCCTGGGGATCAACACAACAACTAAGAGAAATAACTAGATATAATTTTAAAAATCTAAATTAAAATTAAAAAAGCTACAACTCATACGAGTAGTAGTAGTATATATATCCATTGCCGGGTATATTTCTGAAGGGTTTTAGGGCAAGGAAAACTCTTTCTTGCCCTAATCCCGTGTTGCCCCAATATATAATGTAGGTGATCTTCATATTTCTTCGAAACATTTTTAATTTCTCACACATGGAGATTGAAAAAAAAAAAAAACGTGAAAAAAAAAGGCTCTAACGCGTTTTGCAAACAAACAAGTGCCATTGTTTACTTCCATGATTTAAGTTAACCATTTTTAAATAAATTTACTGCAATCTATGGATCACCAGCCTTTCATTAGTTAGAATGATGCACTCCGTGGTGCTTCAACATGCACGAGGTTTTTGTTATTGACTTATAATTTTTTATAGAAGTGAGACAAACGAGCACAAGTCCACTGACACAGGTTTATCCTTGACTAAGGAACAAAACGTTGCCACCCTTACAGACTAAGATGGAAACCATTATTACCAGTACAAAGGGTCTTTAATAGCCGCATTTGTGTCGATACAGAGTCTATATTATACAGAGACTACGCGCTATCCGCACCGACCCCAGCAGGGTTATAAATAATAATTTACTCTCTCAGGAAAATGCTCGCTTGTCAATTTGTTGGAAAGGCCTGTCATCTGCATTCGAATAAAAAAGTTTTCGAATAAGAAAGTAAAAATAATATAACCTATACTTTCCTGAAATAAAAAAACACTTAATTCTTGCGAACGTAATAGTTATAACAATGACGACAAAGCTTATTTAACTTACGTAATTAGCGATTAAATCAGGATAATCTGTTTCTAGGTCATCGTCCAGAATAGTAACCACAACACCACGTCCAGTGACGCGTTCCCACCACCCTGGATTTACGTTCATATCCATGCCAACGGTTCTGCAAATATTTTAATTAGAAGTACACGGCTGCTGGATATACCAGAGGGGCTAAAATGGTAAGCTATTAAAATTCCACCCTGCAAGTATAGCCCTACTACAGATAACCCACTGAATGTCTGCTTACCTCTTATAACTCGTATATTTTCTAGATTTTTCCCGCATTACACCGCATAACTTAAATTAACAAATAAGAAACTCACTGAATAAAATAAAAGTCACCTGAGTAGCTTTCAGTGTCATTTGATTTGCTCTAAATTTCGTCGACAGTAATTCGTCAAGAATTTTTATCAAACTGTGAAATATGATGCCAAGATGTTAAAAGTTCGTTGAAGGTTTTCTGTGTATTTTTTTAATTTAATATTTTGTTTTATAAAACCCTAATTTTGGATAAGCATGAAGTTTACTGATTCGTAAATTTTAGATCTATATTAATAAAAAAGTGATATGTTGTTAGCCCACCGTTTACATAATCACAAAGCCAATATCCTGTTGGTTAAGTTTTATAACATACTTGGCCTTTTAACTCATTTGAAACATTAGTTTTTATTTTTCATACGCGAACTAATATGGACATGAGACAATCTCAGACTGACATGATACCATATTTTTTTGACTAAATATGGTCCGAGTAACTCTACCAACTCGGGTATTGCAGTAATGACGCGAGTATGTATTCTTAATATCTTGTAAATTAGCGTTTTAACCCAAAAACTTAAATGTAAAAAGGAGCAAAATTTGGTATAAACGACAATCAGGGTCGTAGGTTTCGCTGATAAAATAATGCAGATCTAAACGGATGTCAAGTTATATAGCGGCAGGAGTCAAGAATCAGAATTTAACTTCATTATCTTATTATCTATCATTCTATTTACTTCCCCGTTTCTGCTATCATAATATACATCTAGATTTTTAGTTTTGGTACATATTTTTATCAAAAATAATCAGGTTTTATAAATCTAATGGAGTGAGTTTTCTAATAATTCTTTCCAATCATCCATCCGTTTTATCGATTAGAGCCTATAAAAGTATACAACTGAACATGGGCATCCCTTATAAGAGGGATATTTGCTATTGTTGTTTAGCATGGCACGCGAGTTGGTAACCGCAGTAATTTAAGTTGGTATCAGAAAAATGCTGCTGCAACATTTGCTTTTTCATTTCCCTCTATCGCCTCTTATGGCACATACACACCTATATGGAGTAATACATACTTTTACAATCACCACTTCATTCTTCACGTAATCTTTCCGAAGCTGTGAAATTGTTGTAATATTCTCATTTAGGTCTTTAAATAATTTTATACTCACAGTAAACATTTTAGTTTGTTAGTTAACTTATCTGTCGCAAAATATTATCCGACTATATTTTTACGTTCTGATAGCGTAATATGCATCTAAATATTATAATTTTATTTTACATTATTATCAAAACTAACAGCTTTTGGATATTTGATTTCCCTTTACCGGCTTAAAATCGTTGGTATTGTAACAGTCGACTATGGGCTACATACGAAATATCAATCGGTTTCTAATATTCCCAAAAAATTAAAAATAACAAAATAACTACGCCACGCTCTAATAAAATACCAACGTAAAATAAAAGCTTAAAGCTGCTATTTCAAGCTGTTTCATATGGTGAGTGTAGAGAACCGTAGACTATTTTCACTGGAAACGAGATATTCCATCATAGTCATCTGGGCCTACAACGTATCTACATTTTCATTTATAATGAAAGATAGAAAATAGATGTAGATATCAGTTGGCCATAGTATTCACTTACACCATCAGATGAACAATGTAGGTCCTCGTTTGTCACCCTTATGATTTTACAAAAAATACGACAAATGAAAACACGATGTTTCAAAAAACAAAGTTCGCAAATAATAAATAATATTAAAGGAGAAATGTGTTTGCATATTTGTGGCTACTTTGCTTACATTAAAAATATTTCATAAAATGATAAACATTTGTGTTCATAATGCAAGTTATCTAATTTATGAACTTTTTAATGATGTGTTTTTTCTCCACACTAAACTTATTACCCAAAAGCCTATGATTAGATTACAGTTTATCCATTTTTTGTAAATTAAGTTATTTAATGATAACAATACTTTAAAATATTTTTGATTATTTAAAACAAATTTGTTAGACTAAACATAGGTCTAAAAATCTCTACACTTTGTGATTGGGAAAAAGTGGTTTATGAAATTAAGTATATTATTTTTTTCTGCAACCAATAACTAAATTATAAATAACTTCAATGTAACTACCAATCCTATTCATAACCAATGCAAAATTTGTATATGAATTGTTGGTAATGTTTCGATGTGCGTATTGAGAAATATACGTCAATACTTTACAAACGTGTCTGTATGTAACAAGTTCCAGAGAATTGGATGGCAAAATGGAGTGGAGCCGCTATTAACTAGGGTAAATAAAATATGTCTACTTGGTAATTATGAGATAAGTAAGTTTTTTTCTTAACTGAAGTAACAAACGAGGTCTCTCACAATACATCTAATGGTGAGTAGCTCTACTGCAGTCCAAGGACACCTACAACCAACTTTGAACACAGAAGGCTACGGATGTGTTTTCACCATTAAGGTTTTTTACGGGGTAGATCCATGGTGCAGCTATATTAGTGGTATAGTTGGAACATGAATGAGTCGACTCGACTGGGGAATGACTAAGCTCTTACAGAATACCAGCGTAAAATAGCAGATTAGTACTGTGTTTCGTATGGTGAGTTTAGGAAACCGGAGACCCGTTTTACTGGAAACAAGGAATCCATATTGATATTCACGGGTGACAACGCATCTATTAGATGTGTCTATGGGTCACAGCAACCAATTACCATCAAGTAGACTGTGTGCTCGCTTGATGGATGCCTATCCTATAAAAATTACCATTAAGGCCTAAAGTGTAATGCCGTGGAGCCTATAATTATATCAGCTTTATACGCCCTTCAAACTGAAACACAGCAATAGAGGCACTGCAATTTAGCGGAAGAAATAGTTCCGAGGGTGATACATACTCTGACCGACTCAGTAGGCAGTAAAGAAGTTCTACCACCTACAAAAAAAATCAATTTTATTTCTTTAAACTCTAATTGTATTTTTCTATAAAATCCAAGCGATGGACGAGCATAAAATCCACTTGACGTTAAATGAATGACGTGGTGGTATAACAAAAAATGTTTAAGGAATTGAAAATCAAAGTGCATTGTCATACAAAAATTACTACTATTCGTTACACAAAACACTACAGCAAAATGCTGCTATTTTTACTGATGGTGGAACACATTTACTCCTAGAAGTACATCTGTCGATACCACCACCCATTTTACTAATTCTGTCGCCAAATAGTAGTACCAGCACTGTGCTATGTTTCAGGCAAAGTGAAAAGAAATGAATGATTTTTATTCTATATAGATCACTGCATAATACTTATTTAAAGTCACTTTTTTTATTTTCCACTGGTTCGGAAAAAAACTTTCTTTACAATAATATATTGTGTATAACTTTTGAATGATTTTTATAGAACCAGCATGGTGGCCATCGCCTTATTCCCGGGAGTTATTTTCATTTATGTATTGTTTGATATTATAATGACCCTTTTAGTACAATTTTTCTAAATAAAACACTTAAAATTATTTAATGACGAATTTTGTACATTTTCTGGAATTTTGTTGTAAAAGCGTATATATTGCCTCATAAATTAATTAATAATTCTGTGGAGTCTCGTAACTGGTATTACAAGCTTATGTTTGTTCCTAGTGTTTAAAGTATGGAGATATTTATTCTTATGAAAGATATTTATGTTTTATGTCCATACATTACATGTTCATAAATATATTGCGATACTTAAGTAAATATGTTTATTTCTTTGAATTTTTCTCTAAGGGACTCTTTACAATTTAAGTTATAAATCGCCCGTACGGCTCTCTTTTGCAATACAAATATGACTTCAATATCAGTCGCATTACCCCACAGTAAGATTCCATAAAACATTACGCTATGAAAGTAACTAAAATAAACTAGTCTAGCTATCTTAACATTGGTGAGACTTCTAATCTTCCTTACAGCATATGCTGTAGAACTAAGTCTGCCTGATAATTTAAATATATGGGGGCTCATTAAAGCTTCGCGTCAATAGCAATACCAATAAAAACAGTGGTATTCACAAGTTTCAACTCTTCCCCATTTAAAAGAACAGGTATTTGAATGTTTAGCATAAGGTATTGTAAATTAAATACATTTTGTCTTATTACTGTTTAAAAGTAAATTATTAGCGTTAAACCAATGTAAAACCAAAGTAAAAGGTATAGAGAGTCAGTGTAATTACAGGAACTGAATCTTTCAAGTTAAAAGGCATCCGTAGCATTCTTTGCTTGAATTTGGATGCAAGTGTCCACAGTTGTAGTAGCATCTTATTTGCTAGTCACTTCTGTTTTATTTAAATAGGTACATTGGTATTTTTTATACACGTCATACCTGCATGCCGCTACATTAACCCATTCATACTGTAGCCGTAATGTAGGTGCAGTGTGACTACACTACGTTGAAAATATTCATATAGTATGATTATATGCAATTTTAGGTATTTAGGATAGTAGGTATTTTGGATTTTAGGTAGTTTGGTAAGAGTTAAATCGATAAAGTAAATGTTGTTTTCGGATCCGAGTGGACAACTATTAGAGCAAAATTTAAAATTATTAAAGTTTTAACAAGCGTTTCTTGCCTCCGTATAATCCGTACCTGATATAACACTAACGGTTAAAATTATTTAGAATTTAGGGTGGTCCAGTTCTTGGGCATACGATTATGGCAAATTTTAATAGAAGAAGAGTTAAACGAGCATACGACTCATTTGATGGTAAGTGATCGCCACCATCCATAAACAGTTGCGACAACAGAGGAATCAAAGGAGCATTGCCAACCTTTGAGGAAGGAGTAGGCTCTTGTCTTAAAGGTACCTGTCTCGAACCGCTGGTTATAGCAGATTTAACAAAGTAATCGTGCAGGAAATAAAACTTCTAGAAAATCTAAACGAATGAAAAAAACGCACAGCATGCTGATTGTGTAGTGGATGGTGGTATGTGAGAATTTTGTCGCTACGTGCGATGATGAAGCTTAGTGCCCAGAAGAGTCTATATAGTTCCTTGCAGAATTTACCGTGGTAAATAGGATGAAAATGGTAAGAGATGCAAGGTTTCTTCCTTCGTGACTCAGAGATGAAAATTGTATTCCATTTGAGGATTCTGTTATATAAAAAATAAGGAATGAAACACTGTCCTGCTATATTTACCACGTCAAGCTTTCCAGTTTGGCCTTCCTTTTCAAGTCACTGCGGAACTGAACAGCACTTGAAGTGCATTAAAATTAAGGGAATTAAGAGGATTGTGAAGCTGTAAATTTTCATACAAAAACCGATAACGCTTTCCCACCAGTAAACCGTAGTCTGATTTTCATAATATTTGAAAATTTTGTAGATATAGCAAAAAGCTAGGTCTTTACGTTTTAACATTAAAGAAATATTACGTACGATATAAGTTATTAGCGTCTAAATATCTATATTTTTGACATAAAAACGTCCTCGAGCGTTTTTATTTTTCTTAATTAAACTAAACCGATTTAATAAAAAAGAAAAACGTACAGACCTGGACTAAGGTGTACTGAATCTAATGAGACCGAAATTGTCTCATTTCGTAAAGATTAAGGGGGATAAAAATGTTATCACCCGAAACAATATTTCAATAAAGAAATGTAGGCAAATGCTTCCAAGACTTGCAACTCTCTATCGCACGATACGGGTCGATAGGCAGGGGCATACGCATACTGCTGTAGTTGTGGTTTGTTGTTATTAGATGTTGGAGATTTTATCGATATACATATATGTATAAATTTGACGGCTACGTGGCGCAGCAGATCAGCAATGAGTATAACTCATCGCGCTGAGGGCCGCGAGTTCGAATACCGCACGGCACAAGTATTTGTATGGCCTACAAGTAATTGCTGCATGCTTGTCCTTGTGCAATTTATGTATGTAAAACCTGCCTCCATAATACAGGAGAAAGTCCTAGTGTGGGGGTAACGTAAAAAATTAATAATTAAAAAAGATATTATTATTATTATAGCCTAGGAAGAAGAAAGTGATATCGAAAACCTACACAAATAATACTTTTTATGAAAAAAATTAATGTCTATGAATAACTTCATTAGGTATTTAGTCTTTTTATTTTAGAGTCTATTGGATAAGGACTGTAATTTAAGAAGATTTCGAGATTGCGCTTAATTAGGTAGGTGAAAAAATAAAGAAGTAACAACTTGTGTAAAATTATTTTTATTACTACATATTACTTTATTGCACTCTTTCTCGAGCTGCCATATTTCTAGGTACTCGAGGGTCAATCAGTTTTGGTAATAAACACTGAAAATAAAATTAGAGAGTTACGTTTTGGCTGCATTTTTTTTGTCCAAAAGTGGTCAAAGTACTTAATTTTTTCATACACAAAAACATGTAGCATCCATACTACGAAAATCAAAATTGCCTACCAGTTATATGTAATTTTCCCTGGACCTGATAATAGTAATTATGATTTCTTTTTAAAATCATCTGTCCTTCTCGTATCAAACAAAATTTGATCTTTTTTCAGTTATGGCCTCCACAGGTTTATTTAGATTTATTATATTTAGATATTAGAAGCAGTGCCACAAATCATTTTCTCTTTGACCTCTAGTAACCAATTATAATTCTTTTATTTCGTCCTCGTTTTTTTTTTTTTTGCAAGGAAGCCAAAAACTCTTCTTTCTTTTCTTAAAAACATGATTGGCACTGATTTTTATGTCATTTTTGATGCTTTAAAATTTTTCAGCGTCAGTGATGTCTTCGTTCTTCCAATGTTTCACGGCGCTAACTAATGCTTTTCGGAGACGCAAAACATTGTTCTCAACTCTTTTTCTTGTAGATACTGGTAAGTAAACTTATTGGTTGTTAGTTTTCCCAACTGCATCAGTTTGGAACAAAAATTTCTAAAAAGGTGATTTTTGCATTCTACTTTTTCA
Organism: Parnassius apollo; assembly: GCA_907164705.1. Taxonomy (NCBI): domain Eukaryota; kingdom Metazoa; phylum Arthropoda; class Insecta; order Lepidoptera; family Papilionidae; genus Parnassius; species Parnassius apollo. The sequence goes on from CAJQZP010000178.1 coordinate 7,534,163, forward strand.
CCATGAGGTTAGAACTGTATGGCATAGTAATCAATAGTCCATTTATGATACCAGAGTCGCCACCGCCAATCAGCATGTGATATTTAACGCCATTTATTTCATTTTATTATTTCACTTTAAGGGAATATAATGAATTAGAAATACGAACAACATTTTATAAGGTACTAATATTATTACTAGACAAGTGGTAAAATTGAAAATTTTGTACAACCGACTTCAATAAAACTCAATTACAACATGGTTATGTCACGGTTGAAATGATTTCTATGAAATTTATATGGAGCCTAAAGTGAGACATACATTATCGAAGAAAAAATGAATAGGTGTTCAAAATCGGTCCACAATTGATGGAGAAATCAGTGAACATACATAAAAAATAAAATAAAAGAAAAAATATACAGCCAAACATAGAACCTCCTCCTTTTATGAAGTTTTAAAAATCAACATCGGCTATTCCATAATTTTATATTTTGGCGAAAGAAATTTCGGTCTATCACCTACCAATCAAAGTATGATCACAGAATAAATAGTACTACGTATGATACCTATGTGCAATAGTATGTTATGTGGTATACCTGTTGATTTTAGAAGTTGGCGTTACCCATCCTTTCGATCTACGAAGATAATTGATTTTTTTTTCGTTTTGTTGATATTAAACACGGTTGACTTTTTTCCTCGTATATAATCTTTATCTTCCATTCTAAAAGGTATAAATTAATTTTATTTGAATGAATATAATACTCAACGTAAAAACTGGCATTTGCCTTTGGCAGATATAGATAGGTAGATACTTACATATAAAAATAACAGCTCACTTCTATAAGGTATATGTAGTTAGTACCTACCAAATATCTACACATACTATGCAATTAGTATAATAAAATTGCAAAAAAAAATTGAATAATTATGTCACTTGTCGTCATATGTAGTGTAGTACCTGGATGATATTTTTTTTTGGAAATCGTGTTTTTTGGAAATTATATTTAGATACAAATTACATACCGATGTAATATGAATAATATTTTTCGATCTTACACTTACTTAATAAAAAAAACTTAACTGGTTGTTTAAATAAAAATTATTAGTTCAATTAGTTTTAACTTTTTCTGTGTTTTAAAAAATACTATAAAAAGGCTCTAAATAATAGATTTTCTCACAAAAGAAGGGAACTTAAAAAAAATCGGGCCGAAGTCATTTGGATTCGAACCACGGATTCGGGACCACCGATTTCTCATTTAAGCTATAGATAGTAATCTTCGAAACACTAGCAAAATTTACCTTCGTATTCTCATGATATTGTAGCAGTATTATATATTATATTTAAGAAATTCTCGTATTAGGTATTACAATTTAAATCCTGCAAACCGCAGATTGCCGACGCTCGAGCGATTCGCAGAATACGTCCGAGCGTCGCTTACTGCCGCTATTGTAGTGTTCGTGAGAATTTGTTTATATTATGTTATATTTGTGTTTGTCACGCCCGGAGGGAGGCAAAGCGAGCGAAATGAAACAGGTAGCATTTTTAAAAATACCTACTCGCGTCGCGTATCGGCACTTCACAATCCTCTTAACTTTGGACATACATAAGTTTGTCCCAGCACATATGTATTTCCAAGAAATCCTACTTTGTAAATTAAATTCCTTGAACATCAACAAATGACTTCGTTTCAATTTGATTTTTGTCTGTAATATTTATTTAAAAATACTGAAGTCAGTTTCCATTAACTACGTCATAACCTGAGTGAATATAAAAGTGAAACAATTGAATTATTTTATTTATGTTACTGATTTTTATTTTGCTTAGGTTGTATTTTATCCTATGAATAACTTTTATGATTGATTGAATACGTGGATTGAAAATATAGCCCTTACGCAAATATTACACGTTAAATAAAACTTTCAGAAATTAAAAGAAATTCAATATCGATGCGATAAAATCTCTCAATAAGTTTTAAAACATCTTCAATTAACAAACTTACCTATGGGAGATGAATTTTTAAGGCAAAAAATCTCTTCTCTTTTCTTTCTTGTTTTTGTGCATTGTTATTTTGGCCCATTGAACCCGCGAATCGTACTCCAGAAGAAAGTGATGTTCTGATGTTGGTGTGATGGACCTTGGTGCCACGAAATTATCGTGGAAATGGTAATTATTGTCAAATATCTGTAATAAATGTAATTACATTAGCTTGAATCATGACAATGAAATAATCTTTTATCAAAAAAAACCTACATTTGAAAAATAACCCTTTCTATTCTTTGGAGAAAAGTTATAAATGTTTAAGGTATCTCTACTTTGTATGCTATTTTACTTCTACTTATAAAATTTATTAAAGCATTTTACATTTGTCATCAGTGTTGAAGCTCTTAATTTCCTATTTCGCCAACCTATTGCCAGCTATTCATATTTCACCCTAGATCGATAATTCTGCTGCTATGTAAAATAACCTTGTTTCAACGAAAATCTGTGTTTAAGATTGTGATTGTGTAGAATCTGTAAACAAATGTCCGCGACTTGAGGATATTTGTGCTCTTTGGAGTAATTGACTCTGAAAGTAACGTTTTTCGAGTTTTGTGAGTGAAAAGTAATGTTTCGTTCGCGTGGAATCAGTATATAGTAGTTATTTATAAATTTAACTGTCACGAACACTTAAAAAGACTTGAATTCGAATAAAACATTCAATTAGTCCATCAAACACACAAACGAACCAAGAAACGAATAGGGCAAACTGTACATTTACGTTTTATTTTATAAAAAAAATTACCGCAACAACGTAATACCTAATTTGCTCCCGAATTTCTCTATCTTATACTTGGTTTCCATACAACAAATAAGAGATTGTCCTAAATAAGCAAGCATCATCACCATTATTTATTAATATTAAATAAAAATTTGAAATGAAAACTACGACCCAGTGCCTACCTAAAACTATGTACCTACACTAACAAATGAAATTGTGTAAGTATCTATATTTTGTCTCATGCTGCAAACAAATGAAAATAAAACCACTTCTCCCTCCCCCGGAAGAGGTTGTTTTCAGAAACATCAAAATATTTTATCTACATAGAAAATTGCACACCCTCTGCCCCTGCCCCCGCTATCGTAACGGGTTATTTTTAAATTGCAAAATACGTATTCATTTTTTATTTAAATACGGTACTATCAATAAGTATCGAGTCAATCGTCCCGTCAAATATTTTTTTATAAAAAAAATAAACTATAACACCCTTATTTCACCCTCTTAGGAATTAAAATTTCCATAACTATTTCATAGCGAATTTCTATATAGTAAAATGTAGCTACTGTCTAAATTTTAGATTTCCAATTCAAGTGGTTCAGGTTGAGCTTGTGCGCTGGTAGATGAGTTTAACACTCAGTATAGTATATTATTCATTACTCAGTATATAAAGAGTATATAGCAGATGCACAGTAAACAGTGACATTTGTCAGTAACTGGCAAAACTAATTTAACGACAAATTAAATTTCTGTTTCTGATTATTTCTGTTTGTTTTAACTCTATAAATGAAAAAATTGCAAACGTAATAAAAAGAAAACTGATATAAAATAAAAATATGTCTTATTTTAAGTAACTATTAACTATTAACGTAAATAAAGACATAAATTAAAAATAATATACACTTTATTATTTAATGGTTAAACGAACTTACCTTAAGTGAAGTTCAACCATAATTATACGAAGCTCCTTGTCCTAGATATTCTTAATAATTGTCGTACCCCGAATTCCATGCCAGCATAACAATTTATCCAAGCTCGCTAAATAAATTTTTTAAAGCGGTATATCTGGCAACACTATATCAACCAGTCCGTCAATGCAACTTCATTATGTTTAAAGCAAGGAATTAGATGAGCAACCCTAACCTACGGAGGGTTGGGCCGGGAGTACCGTCTAGGACAAGGAGCTTCGTATAATTATGGTTGAACTTAGTGAAGTTCAACCATATAATAATAACCTTAAGTGTAAGGTAAGTTCGTTTAACCATTTAATTATACTCCCTCCTTGTCCTAGACATTCTTAACAATTGTAGATGTTTGAAGACAGGGTTGCGAATTTATAATACCAATGAATGGAAATTTGCAATTTCGCTTATTTTATAAAATTAGTATAGTAAATTTAAATTAATAACATAAATAAATTATCGTTATTTCATAACATTTCCTTATACACATAAGACAAACTTGATTGCAGCAGAAGTGGCCCTGTGGAAGAATTATGACTGAAATAGAAAACAATCTGGAATATCTATTCCAGTCTAATTTTAACATCTTATAACTTACTTAAGAAATACTATTCTAAGTGGGTTAAATTTATCACTATGTTGTATTCTGTTTTCTATTAAAATATTCACAAGAAAGGCTCAACCCCTTCTCATTTATTTTTCCCATGCAAACCCTGTGGACGTGAAATTCTATCTATATCTTAACTATACATCTGAGCTCCCGTTTGAATAAATGTAATATTTGTTGAAGGACAATGTATGTATATTATAACCTATAACTCATCACTGCTCAGCTTGTTACTAGTTTTTGTAAATTTCTCAATATTTATTGCAATATTCTGTAGTTAATAATCTAAAAGTAACTTATTATTAAGTATATTTTTATAACTCAAATCTAAGTAAAAAGCACAAAAGCCCAGGAAGGAATTTCATTACACTTACTACAATTTGGTACGATAAAGCATTAATTATTTTATTATTTTATAATTTATAGTATTTGACATAGGAGAGTTCACTATAATTCTTAGTATGAATTTTGGAGTGAATCTTAGAGTGCCATATTTTACCAAATACTTCAGTAATAGTAACCAATGATGTGTATGAGATGACTAACATGACACAGTAGTATGATTATCTTTATATAGGCAGTGTTAATAATAATTTGTTATTTTATTCAAAATAAATAATTCATTATTTCACATTTATTGCTCATGTGAAAAAAAAACTACTTTATAGTTTATAGTGACAGCGCTTTAATGTCAATTCAAAACCTGTCTAACCTCAAGGTGTTAGCTCTAAAAGGTCTGAATAGTTAACCGTGTCTATTCTCTATGTGATAGCTGTAACGGTTTAAAGCCTGCAGTGACTTTTTTCGAGTCATAGTCCATCTTAATGTCTTCCTTCTAGTGGTAATGATTTCAATTCAAATCTGTCTAACCTCAAAGTGTTAGCTCTAAGATTTGAATAGTCAACTGTGTCTATCCTCTATGTAATAGCTCTAACAGTTTAAAGCCAGCAGTGATTTCTTCCGAGCCGTAGTCCATCTTAATGTCTTCCTTCAAGTGATATTGCTATCAATTCAAACCTGTCTAACCTCAAAGTGTTAGCTCTAAGGTTTGAATAGTCAACCGTGTCTATCCTCTATGTGATAGTTCTAACGGTTTAAAGCCTGCAGTGATGTCTTCTGAGTCCTAGCCCATCTTAATATCTTTCCACTAATGATAGCATAGTCATAGCGGTAAGGTCTGAATAGTTAAGCATGTCTATCCTCATAAATGACAGCTCTAATACATAGCATTTTAATAACTTATGCTAGATATTCTCTCAACAATTTTAAGTTTACAGTAATTACTTCTGCCTCTCTGCACCGCTTAATATCTACCAGTAGTATTTTCGTTCTTATTTTATTGTATATACATAAATCCATGTATATATTCTAAGTGACAGTTCTAACGGTCTGTATATAGCATCTATATAACTCCTGTTAGATATTTTTCCCAGCAGTTTTAATTCAATAGTGCTTTTGCATCCCTATCTCCTCAGTATTATACTTTTCCTATTTCTTCAATACTGTCCGAAACTACGTGCATGTCAAAAGTGGTAAGTCTTGCCCAACTTTCAAATCATTGGTATATTGGTATATTTTGCTACCTTGATGTCCGGTGATCATGTGTTGGTTCTCTTACGTTGACAATTTTAGGACTTCTTTTGCCAAACCCTTGTGAGACTTTCTAGTACTTTTACATCTATAATTTGTAACAAGTTTTTCATTATGTTATACTCATAATATTGAGCCCTTTGTAATAAAAATTATACCATTAATTATCTTTATTTGATTGCTTCTAAATCTCAGTACCGCAAAATAATTTCTCATGTGAAAAAAAAAACAAAAACCTATGGTTTTTTGACTCATCGACATTAAGAGGAAAGAAGAATCGTCCCCCAATCTAATATAAGTGCCATGGTTTCTGGGTCATGCCTACAGAACCCCATTGTTAAGTATATAATAATTTTATTATTTCTCGTTTCTAATTTGATCAAGTTTTAGCTTTGACACTGCTTTATGATCTTGTTGAATAGACTTGAAAGACTTCCTCTGACTGATTTTTTGTTTACTTGGCTCAATTTTAGATTATATGTTAAATTTCCATATTTTTATTTAATTTAAAGTATTTATATATTAATTAATAGTTAATTAATACAACCCTCTCTATCTTTTTAATATATGAAGCAGGATTTTTATCAACTCTGGGTAAAATTGTACAACATAAGTATTATTTAGTTGTAGTAAGTTTACTATTCAGTATAACTATATTGTTTTGCTCAAAGTTTTGTATTGTATTCTACCATTCCCAAAAATATAAGCATATACTACTTTAATATAGAGTAATATCTATGTAATTTACTCTCAATGAAGGACTAAAACTCAAATTTTTCTCATTCCATTGGTTTCTCTCCATCCATTTGAGAAGTGTCAATTTATATTTCAAACGGTTTTATGCGTTTAATGTTGTTTTTCTTTTGTAATATTATTAACTACCATCTAAGGTCAGAAATTTGCCACTGAATATATATTATATAACATTATATATACATTATTATATATAATAAGGTTTTAAGCACAACATTATTAACCTCATTTTACTAATAGCAACCAAAATGGGTTATGCACAATATATCTAGTCACTATTTATATCAGTATTTTTACATAATTCCCTCTTACTACAACAATTTATTTTGTTGCTAACATATTTTGGCAATCAGTGTATACATCTGTCAGCATAACTCTATTGTGCTTTTACCATACCTAGTTTTAGTTATGAAGGTGATAATAATAACATGATAGGTATGAATGATACCATACTTAATTTTACTGAATAAATCCATCTTTATTTTATTTTTTAATTATTACTTCACATATTACTTATTTTTATCTTGTTATAACTTTTTAATATCTTAAAATAGAAAATTATTTCCTATAATTATTTTTAAATTTCTTTTTAATTTTTTAATTTATCACTGTTTTAATTAGTGAAATACGTAAGTTTTATATTTTCCCAGAGTGATATTTTATGTACCGCTGTAGGCCATTAATGCATTTGCAACTCATCATTCTATTTAAAACCTAATGATGCTAAACACTTCTTTCTTTCTTGTAACTTAGGTTATATTAAATTACATAATACAGCTCGAATGCAATAATGTGCCTATGTTTAATTTCAATTAATTAATCATGGTCTAGATTAATGATTTCTTAAATTTACGCGAACACTACACATTGAATAAAACTATTATTTACGGATTTTATCGCGTTTAATTACTTTAATTTATTTTTATTATTATCCCGACGTTTTGGGTGCTTTACAGCGCCCATGGTCTACGGGGGGGACTGAGATGTTTGACGTCCCAATGTCATAGTTAGTCCGGCTACCTTCAGTTTTTTAATATTAATTTTTGGTCCGATTTACGCAAAACGAGCTTATAGTATCATGAAGTCTTGCAGTGGTATGCTTGGGTTTGGGTTTAATTTTGTTGATTATAGGATCCCAAGCAGATGGTAGCACCCAACCATCTTCTCTATTGAAATTTGGATGTTTTTTTAATTTCAATAGCCTCGCGTATCATCCTTGGTAGGAATCGGTGTTCTTTTGCGAGAATTTGTGGTTTATCAAATCTAATGTAATGGTGGGGACGATCTTGAACATGTTCGCAGACTGCAGACTTCCCGGAGCGTCGGTGCTTCACCTCAGCTATATGTTCCTTCACGCGGGTTTTTATAGATCTCTTTGTTTGACCTATGTAAGAGAGACCACATTCACAATCTAGCTTGTACACACCTGCATCTTGTAGAGGAATATTACATTTGATGGATGGTAAAAATTGACTAATCTTCTTCAGCGGCTTGTAGTATGTCTTAATGGACGCTCGCTTCAAGATGTAGCCAATCTTGTCCGTGACTCCTCCAACATATGGTAGTAGAGCAGGTGCGCGCTCGACTGTTGCCGGCTTCACTCGTTCACTGTGACGTAGGCGCGGGACCCGAAGCTTGTTGTCTTGCAATACTTGCTTGACGTGCTGAAGCTCCGCGGCCAGATGTTTTCTGTCACAGATCCCTCGTGCTCTCTGAAACAAAGATTTACCCACGGTAGCTAACTGTGAAGGATGATGGTGAGATTCACCATTTAGATATCGGTTGGTATGGGTCTTTTTCCTATACACAGTGTGACCAATAGTGTTATCAGGATTTCGGATGACTAAAACATCTAGGAAAGCTAAAGAATTATTTGCCTCTAACTCCATTGTGAATTGTATTTTAGAGTTTATGGAGTTAAGGTGGTCTAAAAAATGCAGTTACTTTGTCAGATGGTAAAATTGTGAAAGTGTCGTCTACGTACCGCTTGTAGAACCTTGGATTTACAGGAGCAGTAAGAAGGGCTTTCTCCTCAAAGTCCTCCATGAATATGTCGGCGACTATGGGAGACACAGGTGAGCCCATCGCCACACCATCTACTTGCTTGTAGAACTCCTCCTTCCACAATAGATAGCCAGATGTGAGGCAATGTTCAAGTAGTATTGCATATTCTTGAGGCGTGTTATTTTCTTCTAGCTTCCTAGTTACAATTGAGATGCAGTCCACAATAGGTAGGCATGTAAATAGTGACTGACAAGATTGGCTACATCTTGAAGCGAGCGTCCATTAAGACATACTACAAGCCGCTGAAGAAGATTAGTCAATTTTTACCATCCATCAAATGTAATATTCCTCTACAAGATGCAGGTGTGTACAAGCTAGATTGTGAATGTGGTCTCTCTTACATAGGTCAAACAAAGAGATCTATAAAAACCCGCGTGAAGGAACATATAGCTGATGTGAAGCACCGACGCTCCGGGAAGTCTGCAGTCTGCGAACATGTTCAAGATCGTCCCCACCATTACATTAGATTTGATAAACCACAAATTCTCGCAAAAGAACACCGATTCCTACCAAGGATGATACGCGAGGCTATTGAAATTAAAAAACATCCAAATTTCAATAGAGAAGATGGTTGGGTGCTACCATCTGCTTGGGATCCTATAATCAACAAAATTAAACCCAAACCCAAGCATACCACTGCAAGACTTCATGATACTATAAGCTCGTTTTGCGTAAATCGGACCAAAAATTAATATTAAAAAACTGAAGGTAGCCGGACTAACTATGACATTGGGACGTCAAACATCTCAGTCCCCCCCGTGACCATGGGCGCTGTAAAGCACCCGAAACGTCGGGATAATAATAAAAATAAATTAAAGTAATTAAACGCGATAAAATCCGTAAATAATAGTTTTATTCAATGGTCTAGATTTTTATTTATTTGCCTATCAGCAGAAATTTCTCTATATTATTTTCTCGACTTATTATATTAATTGTTATATAATAATAATTATATTATATTCGTTTTACTATCTCAATAATAATAATTTATATTTTACCTTCTTTTTTTTGTTTTTAATTTTTTTTTAAATTGACAATAATCTAAGTCATGAAACATTTTACAGGCTATCTGTTGTCTTTTTTATTTGTTTTTATTTTGTTTGGGAATTAACAATTTTAAGGACTAGTAAACTGACTCTCCCTTACACACCGGATAATTTTATCCCAGAATTCAGTTATTATTTCTAACTTGTTCTGCCAATTTTTGTGGACGTTAAAGGTTTACAAAACCTTAATAAACCCATGTGTTAAGTTTATTTATAGAACTTATTTCTTTTCATAATCAGGATTTTCTGATACTAAAGAAAGTTTAGTTGTAATCTCAGGGTATACAACTAAATCCCAGAGTGTATAATTTCCGGGTCTGCTACCCCAATTTTCTGACTGATAATGGCGACTGCCCAACGTAAGCAAATGAAAGTAAGAAAAATATTAATATATATCACTTAAAATTTCTCAACGTATCTCTGTACAATGTATCTCAACCCACATTTATAGGTTAAAATACCTATTTACTATTTCATATTATATGAGTGACGAGGTTATGTTATTAACCCTTAATAGTGAATTTGTTCGATAATTTATCATTCTTGTTAATAAATGGGCACAGTGAATCTGATTTTATTATTTAATAAATGTTTTAACTTTATTTATTTTATTTACACGTGCACTTACCTCGAACAATTAGGATTTTTGTTTACCTTTGATCGGTTGGTGGCTCCAATTTGAATATCTTCCTTTCCCAAGTACATAAAAAAATTATTATAATATATATTATAATATATAGCCCGCTTCTTCGGTTCCGTAATCGGGTAAAGTGTGCGTGACAGATCGTAGATACTATGCCAAATATGAGGCAATCAATGAGAAGGCCTATGTCCAGCAGTGAACTTTAAAATGCTGTAACGATTATCGTATAAAAGTAACAAAATTATATTTGCTGGTTCAATACAAACATTGTGTTGAAAGCAGCAAGCAAAGTAATTATTTACATATTAAATGTGTTTCATATCTCGCTTATAATTAAACGTTATGGTACTTGAAAATACGTATAGAGCCATGTATATAAAATTAAAGTAGTTAATTTATTATTACAGTAAAATAAAAGTTATATGATATTTAGAAAAGAACGAGTAGGAAATAATATAAAAATAACTCAAAATCGGGTTACGTAATTTTTCAATTTCACGACAATGTAAATTTTATTTTGGAAAAAGTGAAGTATAATATGCCTATTGCCAAGATCCTATGATCCTCGCGAAACCAAAGAAATTGTTAATAGCTTGGTTAAAATTTGATTTACCATGTTGTAGTTGAGAAAAACATTATAAGCAACCCTACTTATTTAAAATTTTATAAATAATTTGCACAATACCATCTACCGATGATATTGGTTAACTATTGTACTTTTTTCACTAAGATATTTTAGGGTTTGTATATATTTTATAAATATTTATTATGTTATTCTTCATAATTTTTGGTTACTGCGTCTTGATACAATTATATCATTATAGAAGACTATTTTTCAATATTTAATTACAAAAATGCCATGATCACTCAACATTACCATTGAACAAATTTGTACCTATACTTCGTACCCATATTTTAGAATATTAATCATAGTTTTTGAGAAGATGAACCGAAATTAATAAAACTGACTACTAGAGACTAAATTTAAAACAAAAATACGTTTCACAATTTTCCTAACGATTACTTTGATATAAATCAGTCCTTTATACGTCATATGTTAACAAACAAACAGACAGACAGATAGACAATCCTAAAAATGATAAAAATATAATCAAATACTGTAGCGCGCCGATACTTACCTATGTCACCCGATGTCTCTCTATCCCCTCTCGTACGGTGCCCCACCTGCGCCACGGGATCGCGCCACTCGTCCGAACCTTTGACTGCCGATACAAGCAGTATGCTAGCCGACTAGCTCTGAGCTATACATATGTGTATTATTGTTTGATCCCGCGCTCGCGCTGCGTTCGCGAGACGCCGTTTATGTACTTACGTGTCAAATATTGCCTATACTGTTACTATTTAAGTGAATAAACTGTGCATTCGGATTATTTGTAACGTTTCATTTATCATGCGTGACCAGTGAACGTTATATTGGCTCCCAACGGTGGGCCACGAACGAACCTACCGTGGCTCTCGAAGTTTCTAGTGCACAAGTACGTACGCGAGTGTATGCCTAGTGTACCCACGCGTTTTTCCTTGATATTGAGACGTGAACTACAAGGACACAGTCATAATGCCACCGCGAAAACCGCGTAATAATGACTCCAGTTCGGATGAGGAACCGGTGAAGCCGACACCTGTAAACCCGACACCTGCGGCACCTGTGCTTATGTCCGAGAACCAGCTTTCGTCGCTTCTGGCCGCCTTCTCTGCGGCACAAGCCGAGGCAAACCAGAAGCTCGTCCAGTCTCTTCTGACATCGCACTTAGGGGCGCCGCCGAATGTCGATTCAAGCGCTGCCGGCGCGGCCACTGTCACGTCACCGCGGTCGTCATCTATCCCAGGAACATTCGTAAAATGCACTACACGGTTCGACGGTTCATCTCAACACCCGGAAGCAGTGGAAGCATTCATTGACGCGGTGGAAATGTATAAGGATTGTGCATCAGTTAGTGATGAGATGGCACTTCGCGGTATCCCTATGTTACTTCAAGGAGATGCTGCAGTGTGGTGGCGTGGAATCCGAAACGAAATACACTCGTGGTCGGATGCTGTGAAACGCTTGCGCTCGATGTACGGAGTTCCACGACCTGCATATAAGTTGTACCGAGACGTTTTTGCCGCCGAACAAGGATCGGAGCGTGCCGATATTTTCGTCGTAAGGATAAGGGCTTTGTTAGCGAAACTACCCTATGAATTACCAGAGGAAGCGAGATTAGATATGATTTATGGGCTTCTACATAAGAGAATCAGAAAACGATTGTCGAGAGATACTGTGAATGACATCGAATCTCTCATTGAAAGATCTCGAGCTATAGAAGAGTCGCTGACGGAGAACGCTGCGCTGCCACCGCTCGCGCCGCCACAACCGCTGGCGTCGCCGCTGAGTGTGCCCGCGAGACCTAGCCGCAGGCATGGCGAGGGACTTCAACATAGTACTTCGGGTTCGAGTTCGACGGCGCCGCAACTGCGCGCCCCCCGACTCCGCTTCGCAGTCATCACGCGACCGTGTGCCTGTGCCGCGTAGTGATCATTGTGTGAGCAAAAATAGTGATGGTGAGAGAAAGCTATTCTGTGTTTACTGCAAAACGCGAGGACACGTCCGTGACTCCTGTGATAAGTTAAGTAAAAGATCTCATTCTTCTAACTCAGGTATTGTTTGTTATAATTGTGGCGAGAAAGGTCATATTAGAGTAAATTGCCCTAAATGTTTACAAAGTATACCTTCTAATGATGACATTAAAGTTGAAAATGTATTTTCGTCCATCTTTGTTAATAATTGCATCTCGAATTCGAAATCCGATTGTAAGGAGCAAGGTCGGCCTATCGTACGAGTGAGTATAGGGGGATACTCGGGTACCGCGTTGTTAGATACCGCCGCGCGTCGTAGTGTTGCGAGTTGTTCACTTTATGCGTTAATGAAACGTATCGGTTTAAATTTTCGTACCGAAATGATGTCGGTAAAGCTTGCGGACGGTACTATTAGGAATAGTGAGGTGCTACTCACGGAGGTCAATGTTCAACTTGCTTCCTTAAGTATACCTATCGAGTTCATTATTTTACCGAATGCCGTCAATAACGATACTTTGTTAGGTATTGACTTTATAACAAAGGCTAGAATGATTATTGATTTTGATAAATGGAATTGGCGTACAGTTGATCAGCCCCGGACATTTCACGCCTTGTCATGGGAGACTCGTCGCGAACCTGTTGAGTGCGCCGCCGCATTGAACGTGTTGCGAGAGGACGAGGCCACCGTGCTATCGGAGTCGGAGAGGTCTAGACTGGCGAATCTATTAGGTGAGTATTCTGACGTTTTTGATGTTGTCGGAGAACCGACACCATTCGCCGAACACCATATAGATACCGGTGACCACCCGCCGATTGCTGTGCCCCCGTATCGGGTCACGCCTGCGAAGAAGGAAATCATGCGCGCCGAGTTAGACAAGATGCTGGCTGATGGTGTGATTGAGGAGTGCGAATCCGCCTGGGCCGCACCATGCGTCCTGGTACCGAAGTCTAATGGTACCTATAGGTTTTGTGTAGACTATCGCAAGCTAAATGCGGTTACCAAGACAGATGCATACCCCATGCCGCGTATCGACGAGCTGTTACAGTCGACCAAGAAGGGCTGTGTGATGAGCTCGCTAGACCTCCGTAGTGGGTACTGGCAGGTCAGTACGGCGGATAGGGATAAAACGGCCTTCGTTACACCTTTTGGGACCTACCGCTTCACGCGTATGCCGTTCGGCCTGAAGGGGTCTCCGGCAACGTTCCAGCGTCTCATAGATCGCTTCCGGTCAGGACCTTCACTTGGTGGTAGGCATATTCTAGGTTATCTTGATGACCTATTAGTAATTTCAGAGGACTTTGAGTCCCATTTGTCTGATTTACGTGCGGTATTTGAGCGTCTTCGGATGTTCAAGTTAAGAGCCAACCGTGAAAAATGCGTGTTCGCTAGGGACCGGCTCAAATACCTAGGTCACGTAATATCCAACGACGGTATATCTCCAGACGAAGATAAGGTGCGTGCTGTCCTAGAGATGAGAGAACCGACTAATCACCAGCAACTTCGTACCTTCCTGCAAACTTGCTCTTGGTTTAGGAAGTTCATACCAGAGTTTGCGAAGGTAGCTGAACCGCTTACGCGCCTTACCAAAAAGTCACAGATCTGGCAATGGGGAGATGATCAGGCCAAAGCCTTCGTACATCTTAAGTCCCTTCTGGCTTCACCACCCATTCTTGTTCAGCCAGACTACTCGAAGCCATTTATCCTTAGGACGGATGCCAGCGATTTTGCCCTAGGAGCAGCTTTACTCCAGGGGGGAGTCTCCACAGGATGAACACCCAATCGAGTACGCGAGCCGTCTCCTCACATCAGCCGAGAAAAATTATACCACTACGGAGCGGGAGGCGCTAGCAGTTGTGTGGGCCGTGGAAAGATTCCGTGGCTATATTGATGGTCACCAGGTAGTGGTCAGAAGTGATCATCAACCCCTGAAGTGGCTTTTTTCTGTCAAATCGCCTAGTGGTAGGCTTGTTCGTTGGGCTTTAAAGCTACAATCATTTGGTCTCCAAATGGAATACACCCCTGGGAAGGTTAACGTGCTAGCTGACGCACTCAGCCGTCCAGTCATCGATAGCACTTTGACGGAATGTGGTGTCTGCCCCGTGTCTGTGGATGTTCCACGTTGGGATGCTACATCAACCCGTGAAGCCCAGCTGGCTGATCCAGAAGTAGCCAAAATCCTTAAGGACTTGGAAAGTTCTGATGAGCTGTCAGTTCATCGGTGGTCGGAGAGGGGGTACCTGATAAACCAAGGTGTATTGTACCGGTACGTGGACAACACCGATACTGAGGAGCCTCAGCTGGTAGTACCTGAGAGTTTGCGGGGCAAAGTTATGTTTGAGTGTCATGACTCGCCAACCGCCGCTCATGGAGGTATTCAACGGACTTTGCATCGTATATCCCAGCAGTTCTATTTCCCTGGTATGAGACGCTATATCACCGATTACCTGAAGACCTGCACTGAGTGTCAGCGGTATAAGTCTTCCAACTTGAAACCGCCCGGCTTACTCCAGACTCCGGTACCGGCTCAACGATTCGAGGTCATCGCCGTCGATCTCTTTGGACCGTTACCCAAAGGACCTCAGGGTGAAAGGTGGATTTTGATAGTGGAGGACACTGCTAGTAAGTGGGTCGAACTGTTTGCTCTAACCGAGGCCACAGCCGAAAACTGTGCGAAAACTCTTGTTGGTGAAATCTTTATGAGGTATGGACTTCCTAGGCGGATGATCTCCGATAACGGTGTCCAGTTTGTGGCTGATGTTATGCAGAAGGCTCTGTTTGTCCTAGGCGTAAAACAGAACCTGGTGCCTTTGTATCACCCAGAAGCGAATCCTGTGGAACGGAAGAATCGGGACCTCAAATCTCACCTCGCCATTCTCGTGGAGGGTAACCATAAGCAATGGTCTGAGATATTGCCTTTCGTCCGATTTGCTCTTAATAGCTCAGTCACCGTTTCTACGGGTACCACTCCGGCTTTCTTGACATTTGGACGTGAGCTCCGGTCTCCTTTGTCGGTTCAGGCTGATCTACGAGCGGTCACCGAGTCTGAAAACTTTGTCCCTCAGATTACGCCTTACCTCTTGAAGCTTGCTGACTCTCTCTCGGAAGCTAAGGAGAACATTGAACATCAACAGGATCTTCGTAAGCTCCAAGCCGATTCCGATCGCCGTGGTTCGGATCCGTTACAAGAAGGTGATCTCGTACTCATGAAGACACATGTCCTGAGTAATGCTGCTAAGGGTGTTACTTCTAAATTCGTCCCGAAGCAGGATGGTCCGTATGTGATCTCCAAACAGGTCAGTCCCACTACCTACCTTCTAACTTCGCAGAAGACTGGTGAAGGCGTTGGTAGGTATCATGTGTCGGATCTGCGTAAATACCATGACAGGGGTGGTGAAGAATGTCCGGAGCCGGTTGCTCCTAAGCGTCGTAGGGGTCGTCCGCGTAAGGATCGCAGCTAGGCGCTAACTAATAGTTTGACCATTCGTGATGTTCCCTCTTGGTCAAAAGGGGGAGTATGTAGCGCGCCGATACTTACCTATGTCACCCGATGTCTCTCTATCCCCTCTCGTACGGTGCCCCACCTGCGCCACGGGATCGCGCCACTCGTCCGAACCTTTGACTGCCGATACAAGCAGTATGCTAGCCGACTAGCTCTGAGCTATACATATGTGTATTATTGTTTGATCCCGCGCTCGCGCTGCGTTCGCGAGACGCCGTTTATGTACTTACGTGTCAAATATTGCCTATACTGTTACTATTTAAGTGAATAAACTGTGCATTCGGATTATTTGTAACGTTTCATTTATCATGCGTGACCAGTGAACGTTATAATACTTATTTTTAGTCCCCTCAATTACTTTTCTTACAAAAATATAAATTGTACAGAGACCTGTAATTTACATTTTTATTGTATGTATAAATTATGTGAAAAATGTTAAATAGATGTGTATTTTTGACACTCTCGCGCTCTGTTGATTAAACGTCTTGAAGCGTTCTATTATAAAGGATGGCATAATTTTCTTTTCATAAAATTTTTTACACAGTCTTATATATTTACGCGTTTTATAAGTTTATGTTTTAACCACTAGGATTATTGTATTTGAAGCTCAACTAAATTTGCCAAATAGTTACACGGTTACAGCTTAAAGTCCACTGAACATGGACCTACCCCATAAATAGAGTCATAGGGGGATATTTGCTATAAATGCCATGCTTGACAAACAAGTTGGCAACCACAGTTTTTATTTTAGTCGTTATTAAGAAGACACTATGCCTTTCTTCTGATTTGTTTCGCTCTGTCGCCTCTAACGATACCAACCAAGGATGAAATGGGGTAGGGAATATTCTTACACTGCCACTACACGGTAAATCATTTACCAATTCCTTCGATCGTATCAACGACAAAGCCTCATTAAAGAACAATGGTCACAATCTATATACATCCCGTCCCGCAGATGCTCCACATCTCTGCTATAACTTGGTGATTTTTTTAATAACAATAACAAAACATTTTCGTGACAATTTTCCCTAATTTAAAAAATTCTTCTTCATAATCTTATTAAATACGTACATAAGTTTTATAATAAGTTTACTATTACAGTGACGCGTGAACTCGTGATTAACAGAATTTGACTTCAACATCTACGTAATACAAGTAATTTAATATATTATCATTAATACGTATTTGATATTTGTGTTAGGAATCTTAGTGAAAGTTTAATTTGATTCTTAAATTAATCTTAACTCTGATTAATTTTGGTCCCTCATTCTTGTTGTCATATTCATCTTAAATCATTTTAGTTGTTTGATGTCGTTTGTGCACGTAGCAAAATCCATCAAACTTCTGTGTCCCTTATGAGCCTTAAAAAGCGACCATAGGAACCATCTCGCTTACATCATGACAGACTATCAAAAGTCCACTACTGAACATATTCCTATACACAGATTGACTCATAAGGGGTATATATGACATAGTAGCCAAGCTTGACAGACGAGTGGACATAATATAGATGTCTGGTCAGTAATGAGGTTCTTCGCTTCTTTACACTCGCCTTACGAAATACAGCAGCATTAAGCTGCTATTTCACGCCCGTATTGTGCCAGAGCGATGTTTTACCCCGGTCTAGCTGACCCATTCGTGCTACAACTATAATATAACTGCAGTATGGCTCTACCACGTCTGGCATTACGATCATCAATCGGCCTAACAAGAATGATGAATATGCTAAACCTTCCCTGAAATGGAAAAATTACGGAGGTATATCTTGAATAATTCACTATTTAAAAAAGGTACGCGGAAGAAAACTCCTCTTGAAACATACAGTGGTGGACCGCCAAGCATTCAGATGGTGTGGATGGTATCGGGACTTTTGCCGCGTAGTGCGTTCACGAAATTTGGCGGCTGGGATTATTTCGAACAATTCCTCAGAGCACTCTCTATGGTATATGCGAAAGAAAATACAAAGAGATGCAACATCTCTTCGCAGTGCCAGTGAATCGAGCCGATCGGAAAGCACTCGGTCGTCGACGATTCGAGCCGCTCTGCACTGGATGCGGTCAAGTGGAAGGAGCTGGTACTGGGGAGCCCCAGCCCAGAGATGGGAACAGTATTCCATGTGCGGCCGAACCTGCGCCTTGTAAAGTCGCAGGCGGTGTGCCGGCATGAAATACTGTCCCGCTATTCTGAGCACGTCAAGCTTTTTAGAGGCCAATTTAGCTTTCTCTTCCAAGTGACCACGAAACTGCACGTCACTCGATATGTCAACGCCGAGGATTCCGATACTGGCTGAGGCAACAAGGGAAGTGCCTTGAAACTGAGGAGATACGACAAAGGGGTTCTTTTTAGCGGTTAACGCGCAAACTTGTGTCTTCTGAGGGTTGAACTGGACTAGATTTAGTCGCCCCCAATCCGAGACTTTGTTCAGCAAAGACTCGACTTCAGACACAAGTTTGTCCCGGCAATCGGAGACGTTTTACCGAGAAATATTGGCTCGGCCGGTGTAAAGAGCATCACCAGTGCTGTCATCTGCATAGTAATATACATCGTAAGTATTTATTTACCCACACACACAGAATTTTCATTTAAAACCAGATTTACTATAAGCTGGTAGAATTCATAATATTAGGTCCTTACATATGAAATTAGCGTTTAGTCGTACTGACCACTTTGATCTGAAGTATCTAAGTGGTTAAGAACTCCAAATTCAAATTTATAACTTCATTTAGCTGGTACATTTGAGTTTTCAAAACAGTCATCCATTTGTATTTTCTTCATTATTTTTTTCTTTGACGTCGCGTATTACCGCACAATGGAAAACATGAAATATCGGTAGAAGCAGCACAGCACATGATTTCGTTACAAATTGCGTTATACATGGATACAAATCTTTGTATCGTACAAAGATGTATCTCTTATTTACTCAAAAGATAACTTTTTACTAAATATTGCAAGAAAAATCATCTCCAGCCTTTCAGTTGGTGATTCAAATACACCAACAGCCTTGACATAAAAGACCGTTATTTAACACACGCCTTCGTTTCAGCACTGGCTTCATTCCAAGCGTATATTGATCCATTTTAGATTCAGTATAGTTTGGACTGCTATGAATATACTGTATCAATTATATAACATGAACCAATGTAACTAACAAATATAACAGGTTCAGTTTAGCACGGGTTAGTGTTACTTTTGTATTATACATACATAAGCCCTCACGCCTGTCACCCAGAGGGGTAAGCAAAGACTACAGCCTTCCATTTGGCATGATCCTGACACACCTCTCTCGCCTCTTCCACATTAATATACCTAAGCATGCATGCTCGTTGGTTAAGGGTACTCTTAATTTGCCCCTTTTTCAGTAGGTCGCCAATTTAGTCGACAAATATTCGCCTAGGGCCTCCCTTACCGACTTTGCCGTTCACTTCAGTAACATAAATTTTCTTTTTCACTCTTTCCTCATTCAGTACTGCTACATGACCAAACCACCGAAGCATTCCTTTCTTAATCCTCGTCACATCATCTTACATACCACACTCTTCTCTTTATTTTTATTTTGTATTATATTCTTTTTTTTCATTAATATATCTGGTTGCGCGGAAAAACCATTCGTATTTTTACTTTATTCGAGGGTATGCTTGCCAAGGTTGTCCTTCCTTCGACCTTTCCTTCACCTATCCTTTCCGTACACACTGGGGTGGTGAATTGAGAGGGGAAAGAAGATAATTCTAGAATGTCGCGTGACTTCCAACCAATGAGAAGAGCGCCCGACTTCGGTGGGAAGGAAGCCGATATAAGTTCGCGCGCTAGACTCGAGCGCTCTCTTGCCTTTGCGCCGCTAGTTGGAATCACACCGCCTGGGACAGTCGCCTCCTAGAGGGCTCTTGCCCACGCGCACCGCTAGTTCAACCGCACCACGCCTGGAGCAGTCCAGCTCCAGTAGTAACCGCCTCACCTCGTGTGAGATATAGTCGCGCACTACTCTCTTCCATCGCACTACCGACCAGGACCGCATTCCTGAGGCCCCAGGAGATTCGCCAGAAGTCGCACCGCAGCAACAAAGCGTCCAAGCAGCATCGAAGTAACACCCCGGTAAGTGCGCTTCCTTATTTACGTCCCCTGCTTGAGTATTTGTGTTTAATTAGTTCATCCGCCCCAATTTCATTTCTCCTAAAGTGATCAAGCAGGGTTCCTTCATAAACCTTGGCAAGTAATAGGTTTTTTGGAATAGCGAGTGCATTGTCAAGGAACCGCATGCTATAGCCGCCATTTCGTCGTGAAGCAGAAGAAGCCAACCGCGTATACAGTCCGTCTAGTATAACATCTCGCGTAGTAGGGTCAGGGCTCGACCGGGGAATAGTGACTCGGCAACCTTAAGGCCCGCCGCCCAACCATTTTTCTGATCCTTTGGCCGGATTTGGACTGGTGCTTTATAGCCTCACCAACCATTGCTAGATTTATTTCATTTTAGATTAATTCCTTAGACAATGCACTCTAATTTAATATTGAATAGATTTAAATAGTGTTCGTTTAGTTTAAATTAAAACTTTGGTTAGTTATTCGCAAATAGAATTATTTATTTAAATAGTGTTCGTATAGTTTAAATTTAAACTTTGGTTAGTTATTCGCAAATAGAATTATTCATTTAAAAAGTGTTTGTTTAGTGTAAATTAAAAATTTATTAGTTACTCGCATAAGTAAATCGACTTATTTATCTAAAATAGTTTAGTTCCGCACGGTTTCTTCCGCTTACCCGACACTTGTAAAAAAAACAGTGTAAGTTTAGCGACCGACACGCGTCACCTCGGCTCGTTGTTAAGGTGTTCAATTTAACGACGTATTACGGCACGATAACAAAATAGTGTTGTGAGATATAGTTGTATTACATTGCGTCCATCCTCCAGCGTTGTGCAATTAATTGTGATTAACCTAATATTAATTATAATAATTTAAAATGGCAGTTAGTGTAAATGAAATTAAACTTAAAACTCTTTACGCCAAGAGGGACATACTCTTCTCACGTATACAGTGTATAAGTGATCACATAAAGAATATTAACGTAGAAGCAGTGCGGGAGACGGTTTTATGTGAAATCGAAACGGTGGATACTTTACGGATGGATTACGAAAAGATATTAGACCAAATTAATAATTTGGAATTACAAATCGACCCTAAGTATACAGTAAACTACCAGCCGCTTCTAGCATTTAAAGACATGTTGTATCGCATGAAAAAAACGGCGTAGCTCTTGCAGTCCCCATCTCAAAGCGATGCAAAGCCGGAAGCCCAGGTACGCCCACGTGACTCACTCAGGTTGCCCCCCATAGATATTCCGGTATTCAATGGCGATATTAAAACATGGCCCTTCTTCTTTAGTAGTTTTCAAAACAACATACATAATAATCCATCGTTATCGGACGCTGAAAAATTATACTATTTAATTAGTAAACTGAGTGGTAGGGCACAGTCAATATGCTCGGGTTTCACACCAACAGCAAACAACTATTCATTAATATTTGAAACACTTAAGGACAAATATGAAGATAAGCGGATGTTAGCCTCTTCATATTTAGACCAAATATTCGATATTAAACCTATATCATCCCCGAACATCACCAGCTTAGAGCAGTTTTTAGATAAATTTGTAGCATCGGTGGCTGCACTTAAGAACTTGAAATTTAATGACCTTATGGACGTGGTGTTTCTCCATATTGCACTAAAGAAACTAGACCCCGACACCGTGCGTGCGTTGGAAATGCAGCATCGTAGTTCTGATTTGCCCTCATTTGATTTATTAGCATCCTTTGTGCGAGACCAAATTAAGGTGATACAGCGCTCCTCGAACGTTAAACAAGAAGTTAAGAAAGGTGTCGACCGCAGACAGACTCCATCATCTAAAACCCGCAGGGTCTTTAACGTACGTAACCGCCGCGCCTGTATCGCCCCATAGCGCCTGTGTTCTATGTAAAAATAAACACGGTAATTTATATAATTGTGCGACCTTTCGTAAACATTCACCCAGCGAACGTTATAGAATAGTAAGAACAAACAATTTATGTTTGAATTGTCTAAGCGATAGGAATTTAGTTGCTAAATGCAATTCTAGTTCCGTGTGTAAAAAGTGCGCCAGAAAACATCACACGTTATTACATTTCGAAAACAGCAACATATTTGCGTCAAGTAAATCGGACAAGAAAATCACACCTACTAAAGTCGACGATTCTAGCGATCGGCCTGGTGATGTCGCTCTGTGCTCATTGTCGAATATGGGAACACAGCCTCCTTCAACCATGTTACTGGGTACAGCCCGTATCTTAGTTAGGGATTCGCGTGGAAACGAACAAAGCGTCCGTACATTGCTAGACAGCGGATCCCAAAATAGCTTTATAACGCGACAATGTTGTCAACGCTTAGGATTGCCAATAAATAGGACACCTTCATGTCCCGTAGTCAAAGGCATCGGAGGTACTAGTAAAATTACCCAGGGATATATAAATCTGAAATTTTATGCTCGGCTAGATCGTAATGTTAGCTTTGATATAAATGCGTTAGTAGTAGATAATGTCACTGAACGTCTGCCAACCGTTTCGGTCGACACCTCGAAAATGATTGAATTTGAAAATTTGACGCTGGCAGACGATACTTACGCCGTCCCCGGAAACATAGACATGCTCATTGGAGCATCGCTTTTCCCTCATCTTTTGTTACACAATAAGGTCAGGTGCAACTCCTCGCATACCGCGCCTTACGCATTGGAAGCGGTCTTGGGCTATGTCATCGTTGGCTCCGCCCCCATCATGGATAGTATTTCGGCAACCTCTTATTGTTGTATGGCTGTCGAACCGCTCTAGTCGTTAGTCCGCAAATTTTGGGAGATAGAGGAGGTGAACGTTCCACCTATAGTTAGCCCAGATGATAGATTATGCGAGGAAATTTACGTCCGCACGACCGTTCGTGATCGCGACGGGCGATATAGTGTAGCGCTACCCTTTAAAGGAGATGTTTTATCTCTCGGCTATTCGCGTCAAATGGCGGAAAAACGTTTCTACAGTTTGAAGCGTATGATGCTCGCTTCACCCCAATTAAAGGAAGCTTATGACGGCGTCATTAACGAATATATAAGGGAAGGTTAAATATCACTTGTGGCTCCGAAATTAGATAACTACGAAGATACACCGTCGTATTTCATACCACATCACGGGGTCATTAGGGAAGACAAACTTACGTCTAAGTTACGTGTAGTGCTCGACACTAGTGCTAAAAGCACTCACTTTTCTCTTAACGATATCCTCTATAGTGGGCAAAATTTTCAGGGCAGTTTATTTAATATAATAGCAAATTTTCGTTTGTTTAGTATAGCACTATCCGCCGATATTCGCCAAATGTTTCTTTGCATAGGTGTCCGTGAATGCGACCGTCGATTCCAACGCATTTTATATCGTTTCGATCCAAAAGATCCTCTAATGGTGTTTGAATTTAACCGCGTTTGCTTTGGTTTAAAGTCGAGCCCATTTCATGCGTTACGCACGGTAAGACAGCTCGCCTACGATGAAGGTCCCTCTTATCCTAAAGCTAAGAGGGCAATTGAAAGTGGATTATATATGGATGATTTTGTGTATTCGGTTGATAGCGTGGAGGAGGCCACCTTAACCACCGCCGAGGTTATAAAGCTCATGAAAGCGGGTCAATTCGATCTCGTCAAGTGGACTAGTAATTCGCGTACGGTTTTAGATACAATCCCACTATCACACCGTCTTTCGGCGATAAAAGAATTCGATGATTCTGATACGCACAAGGTGCTCGATTTGTGTTGGTCATCAGAGTCCGACGTGTTTAGCCTTAAGGTAAACCCGCCCGCAGAAACGTGCACAAAGCGCACAATGCTGTCATGCGTTGCTAGATATGGGATGCGATGTCATGGGTTTCGTAGCCCCGGTGGCACTATACGCTAAGCTTTTGATTAAATAACTTTGGTTATGTGAATGCGATTGGGATGACCCGCCGCCTGATAGCATTGTTCGGTCGTGGCAGCGTTTTAGAGAGGAACTTCCTTTACTAAGGGAAATTAAAATACCACGTCATATAAACGTCGATAGAAATAGTGTCATCACAGTCGTTGGGTTTGTAGACGCTATCGAGAAGGCTCACGGGGGGCGTTGTATATTTCCACGTCCAGAATAATGGTAGAAATTCGATTAGCCTCGTTAGCTCTAAGTCAAGAGTCTCCCCCCGGAAGGTTGTCTCTCTGGCGCGCTTAGAGCTTTGCGCGATATTAGTCCTCACCAAGCTTATCACCGCAGTTATCAGCGCATGTAGTGGCAGAGTTCACATAGAAAGGATATTTGCCTTTTCCGACTCAACCGTCGCTTTGTGTTGGGTTCATTCTTCACCCCACCGTTGGGATACGTTTGTCGCGAACCGAGTGGCCAAGATCCAAGACGAGTTAGAAACGCGGAAATTTTATCACGTGTCCGGTACGGAAAACCGTGGCGATTGTCTATTCCGTGGACTCACCCCGATGCAAATAATGGACCATCCGCTTTGGTTCCACGGACCTTCTTGGGTTCACTCGGAGCCCTCGAAATGGCCAATAACCGATTTCGACCCTTGGTCAATGTCACAACCGCCGGAAGAGAAGAGGCACGCTCTGGTAGCGAGCGTCTCGAGTGAGGTTTCTCCAATCATTGTTTTGGCGAACCGTTTGTCCTCTTGATTGAAATTATTGCGTAGCGTGATTTACGTTTGTCGATTCGCGAAGCTTTTACCGCGACGTTCGTATATCGTAGCTTCCGATTACAACTACGCCGAGTTGCTAGTATTGCGTGAACTTCAACGTGCAAATTTTTTCGAGGAAATTACAAGATTACAATCGAATAGAACTTGTAGTCGCGCCTTTCAACGCCTTAAGCCATTTTTACAAGATGGAATCGTCAGGGTAGGCGGACGCTTGTCCAACTCGCAGTTGAGTTTCGACCAACGGCACCCTATAGTTTTACCGCATAAAGACCATATCATGAGTTGTTATTAGTTGATTATCATCATAAATTGAATTCTCACGCTGGCCGATTTGCTGATGTCAATCTTGCGTCAGAATTATTGGATTCTTACAGCACGTAATTTAATCCGCAATCGGGTGCACAGATGTATAGCTTGCTTTCGAGTACGTCCTAAGCCGTCATCTCCGAAAATGGCGGACCTTAGGTCCTGTCGAGTAACACAATCCGTTTGTGTCCTTTGTCCATTCAATATTTGGATTAGTTTTCTAGATTAGAAATTGTAGTCGAAATTTAGGTTTAATCTTAGTGTTAGTTATGTAGTTAGTTTAATCTTAGCGTTAGTTGTTTTGGTTATATTGAAGGGAACCCCTCAAGCAAGGGGGATGGTTGCGCGGAAAGACCATTAGTATTTTTACTTTATTCGAGGGTATGCTTGCCAAGGTTGTCCTTCCTTCGACCTTTCCTTCACCTATCCTTTCCGTATACACCGGAGTGGTGAGGTGAGAGGAAAGAAGATAATTCTAGAATGTCGCGTGATTTGCAACCAATGAGAAGAGCGCCCGACTTCAGTGGGAAGGAAGCCGATATAAGTTCGCGCACTGGGCTCGAGCGCTCTCTTCCCTTCGGCCGCTAGTTGGAACCACATCGCCTAGGACAGTCGCGTCCTAGAGGGCTCTTGTCCACGCGCACCGCTAGTTCAACCGCACCACGCCTGGAACAATCGAGCTCCAGTAGTAACCGCCTTACCTCGTGTGAGATATAGTCGCGCACCGCTCTCTTCCATCGCACCACCGACCAGGACCGCATCCCTGGCAGCAACAAAGCGTCCAAGCAGCATCGAAGTAACACCCTGGTAAGTGCGCTTCCTTATTTACGTCCCCTGCTTGAGTATTTGTGTTTTATTAGTTCATCCGCCCCAATTTCATTTCTCCTAATGTGATCAAGCAGGGTTCCTTCATAAACCTTGGCAAGCAATAGGTTTTTTTGGAAGAGCGAGTGCATTGTCAAGGAACCGCATGCTATAGCCGCCATTTCGTCGTGAAGCAGAAGAAGCCAACCGCGTATACAGTCCGTCTAGTATAACATCTCGCGTATGTAGTAGTCAAGGCTCGACCAGGGAATAGTGACTCGGCAACCTTAAGGCCCGCCGCCCAACCAACATCTAATTATACAAGAGCGGAGTCTCCTACTATAGACACATGGGCTTAAAATTAGACTCCAGCAACTTAATTAGTTTGTAAAGAAATTACTGAAATAAAAAAGCTAACGGAATGAATTAAAATAATATAAATTATACAACAACCTACAACGAGAGATGCATATGTGTAGAGCACTTATACTAAAGAATATGAAAAAAAAGGAATAATTGAACAAAATATATTAGGATAAATGATAATTATATAAATAATTGAACAAAATACATAAGAATAAATGAGAATTATCATGTAAAACACACAAGAAACACCCTTATTATTATTAATAAACACCCTCATATTAATATTCCCGAAGGTAGCATGAAGGTCTTTCATAAGAAGCCTTATCTGCTCTTTCTTATCGTGTTCGAGCTGCTCTTCCAACCGACGGGCCTGTTCCTACAGCATCATTATCAGAGCACCTAACTCATGTGCTACAGATGTAGGAGCTGCTGACGGGCCGGCCTGCATGGCCGGCAGCTGGTCCTACAACGTCTGCGGCGTTGCACCACCAAATCGTCTCTGGTCCGTCTCCAGCTGGCGTTGACAACGGGTACGGACGCCCTCCGTGTCGTTCTTCGGTAAAATCGACATAATGTAATCCCACTTCTGACATCAATTGTTAGGAGCTTGGGGTTCGTGACAATAAACACTGCCGATTGAGTTACCAAAACTGACATTTTAATTACTGCACATCAATTAAAACTTAAAACACATTAATAATTAATCACACTTAACACTTAGTTCGCAATTATATCGCTTCTAAGTATTCTCTTGAATTGCCAATTCAATACTGAGTCGGTCACGGTTTTTATTGGCCTTTTAAAGGCCCATTCCACTGTAACATCTAGAATGTTCGAGCACATACTGGTACCGACCTACTAGGTGTAGTTCAGTAGGCAGAACTATTTTTTCCTAGTTCTGCCACTCCATACTAGATGCCGCTAGCGGGAAAGTTCTAGCATGGAATTTTCTAGGAAGTTCTCCTAGTTCTGATACTCGATACTAAATGGCGCTAGTGTTATTAATTATGGCTTGCAATAATAATAAACCCTGGGAAAGGTGATCGCTACCAAGCTAGTTCTAATTTGTTTTTTTTTTGTTATTAATAGGAACATACATGAGTGTAAGCTGTTATTTTTTCTAATTTCCTGCTGGGTTTCTTGCTGGTTCTCCCAGGACAGAGCTTTTTTCGAACCAGTGGTGAAATATAAAAGTGATTTTAATTAGTATTATTTATAATCTTTATTGAATTAAAAAGTTTCCTTTTCTGTTTCTATAACTATAGTCAACTAAATCTAAGAAATACATTTTGACAGCTTTCAGACTTATTGCACCAAGCATGCCAACCAAAACATTGAAACGTACAGTATTCGATTCTTAAAAAAAAAACAATATTGATTATTTAGAGTTGGTAATCATTAACAGTTTGGTTTGAATAATACCAGAATAAATTAGTAGCGTATAATTTAAAACACAAGATTTATCAGTTTCTTCGTATTTGTTGTTACTGCTTATTTCTAGGGGCAAAGTTATAAAAATTCAAGATGGAAACTAATTTATTCAATTAGTTTCAGTACAACTAGTTGACCTGTCGTTGCTTAGATTAGTTATTATTTGATTTTCAATAATGCAGTAAAAAAAAGTCTCTTTCAAAGTCATCCGTAACAAAAACATTGATGTTTTTGTTTTTCTACCACTTTTGCGCAATCATCCTTTGTGACATGGGCACATGTTTCAACGAATATTCAAGAAACAGTCCCAAAAGTTAAAGCCACAAAGCACAAAATAAGAAGACAAACTCAAAATCACAAAATTGCGAGTAGTGAGCTCCCGAAATGGCGGGGGATTAAAATTACGTAGTGGTTTTTTTTATCGCGGCCTTGTATATGAGTTTTTTGCCTACACAAATAAGATGGCCAAAATGTGCCCCAATCTGTACAAAAATAAGACTATTGCTATTAATTTAAATAAAATAAAAAAACAATTTTGAATTATAGGATAGGGTTATTTTACTTTAGTACTTGCAACACTGAATCCGTCCGTCAAGCATCAAAACAGTCAGTGTCAATGTCAAACTTGACACTAATCTGATTCACGATTACCGACTTTGCCGTTTCTCGATATATGTACGTTTTTCCTTCTTATTCGTGTTTTATCGAATTTTACTTTTATTTAATAAGTGCCCCATGCGAGTGCTCCACTAATTATAAACGGTGTAATACATAAGTTTAATTATTTTCTGGCTAATATACTTCGATCAATAATAGTATTAATATATTAATGATACAAAAAATAGTTACAAATAATAATTACAAATACTGAAAAAAATGTTGTCCTTGTTTTTTTTTTAGCTAAACCAGTTAGGATACCTCCTAATCATCATGCATATATACATTAACCTATATAACATTCATGAATTGGAAGTTTATTAATATCTACATGGTGTAATAATGATAAAAACCGACTGCCAAAATCAACTTTCTTAAATCGTCATAAGTTTTTTCCACTACTGCGCAGTTACATGCACTTTTCTAATTCTTTATAAAGATCTGTACTTTCAAATAACATAGATTTCATCTCTGTACAGTCTGGGGCACAAGTTCATGCAGTTTTTGGCCATTACCTTTACGTTGACAAAGTAAAAAAATAAACTTGTTTTATTCATGATCCATGTAATTTAAGAAATTTTAAAAATAAAAATTCAATTAAAAAATAATACATTAAAAAGATTAATGATTCGATTATTTGAATATTTTTACCGATAATTTGAATATTTTTGCCGATTATTCGTATAACCATGAATTTTAATCATCCAAACACTACGGTAAGGTACATATAGGGAATGCAATCCCGCGGATCCGCAATTCCGCAAATGCGGGAGCCCGCATTAAATTAGCGGGATTACAAATGCTGGATAGCACGTGCGGGATCCGCAAGATTTGCAAGATTTTATTTTCCCGGCCTAAATTCGCATAGCATCACGTACGGCACGAATAAACGACAATAGTCGGATCCCCAAATTCAAGTACGTATGTGTGTGAGTCGAGTGACGAGTGAATAGGAATTTCTCTCCGTATGGGGATTCCCCAAAATATCTGTCGATACTCTACTAATGCTTGCAGTATTTCAGTTTTGACTCGTGAGTTCGTGACGTACTGTGCGTACTAGTGCGTACTTTGTGACATGCGATTTAAATTGAAATAAATTAAATCTGTTTATTTTTATATTTGAATAACAACATTCTATCTAAATAAAATAAATTAATTAATAACTGGCTATAAGTAAAGTTGGAATCGGGAATTTAAAAATAAATGCTAAAGTAATTTATAAGGAATACGACATTAATAAATTTGAATAGCAGCACTTCTTAAGATCGGAAGATGGCCTTTCTGCTAAGTGTAAACTTTGTCCTTCTATCATCAAAACAAGCGCTCGATCTACTAAGGGCTTGCAATTACACTTGCGTACGAAGTATAAGATAACAGAGGAATCTAAACGTAGCGTTAGTGATACTGAAACCGCCAGTACAAGCTCTTCTCAGCAGCATTCACAACAAAATACTTTAACGCCGGAAAGTAAAATACTAAAAATCTTACGGATCCGCGGGACTGATGGTGTCAATCTTGCGGATTTGCTAGATTATCTTTTGGGTGCTGGATTGCATTCCCTAGATACATAGATAGCGACATATCAATGAAACGACGTTAAGTAAAAAAGTTGATACTGGTTATTTTTTAAATATTTTGATTTTTTTGCAATATTCAAATTTAAATTATTGATGAAAAATAATTGTAATGAAATATGGATAACTTCATAACTCTTCCTATTTTAGTAAAAGGTTATTTTAAATCGTGTATAAAAATACAAAATAATTTATTAAGATAACTAAGCTTTATACAATATTAAATAATTGGAGCTTCCTTTTAAGGTGGTACTCTTCTTCATTAAAGAGAGGGCGGAAAGCAACCACTTTGTCTCGGGGCCACAGTCCTTTGAGATAATACAAAAATTTATCACGCCATCATTCCAAATATACAAAAGAACATTTCCTTTGTTTCATTATTCTAAAATAAATAGCAATTTCCAGCGTATATATATAAGTTGTGGTTAAGGAACGCTTTAGTAGTAATTTACTTTTTACGCCTTAACAAAAGCTCAATCGGGAAAATAAGTCTTCCCTAAATATTTACTCATACCTTTTACAGTTGACACGCTTCGCAGTCTTCTCTTTATTACTTTGAAATGATATCAAGATATTTATGTCCATCTTCTGTTTCAGTTTCTTTCTGAAGCTTCTTATGACACACACGAGATGATATAGAGTTGAATTCCTTATACCCCCATTGCACGTTACTTAGTTTTTCAACGTGATAGTCCCAATTATATTAGTAGTATAGTTGTAGCAAATGGGTCGGCTCGACCGGGGAAAGACCACGCTCTCACAGAATACCAGCGTAAAATAGTAGCTGAATGCTGTTGTGTTTCGTATGGTGAGTGTAGAGAAACGGAGAACCTTTTTGCTGTAAACGAGGCATTCCATCTTAATCCTCATGTGTGACAACGCATCAGCATTTTGGTTCGTAATCGAGGATTGTAGATGTCTGTGGGTCACAGCAACTACTTACCATCAGGTGGACTGTGTGCTCGCTTGTCATGCAATCTTATTAAAAAAAATTCAAACCAAGAAGAAAATAGACTCTGCGATGGCTCATTCACAGTTTATGTTATTCGATTGAATCTACAATCTATTAAAAACACTCCTATATGCATACACAGGCACGAACTACTATGCACTCATAATTTAAAATGAATGTCATAATGTCCTCCAGATCGAACTTCGGTCTCGGCATCCAGTCTTCAATGGATACTAGCCATCTACGCAGGACAGGATTATAGTATACCTGTACCCCTGTGCTTACTCCCTGACAGGGGTAAGCTCAGGTGCTCTCTCCATTCCCTCACTCTCATAGTCCTATGAAACAGTAGTTTGACGCGATCGTTGAAAGATCACGCGCAGGACCAACGGCATAGCTGATATCACGCACGCAAATAACTATCTTTACTTGCTGTCAGCACGTGCTCCTCGGAGGCGGAAACTTATATAACATTTCGAGGATATGAGAAGTACGTTTTCACACCTGATGATATCTTAGATAAGATGAGGTAGTCTCACACACAGATTGACTCACTAAACTAACCATATGGAACAAAGTTAAAAATAAAGCTGCTATTTTACGATGGTATTCTGTGAAAGCATGGTATATCACCGATTGAGCAGTCTTATTCTTGCTAAAACTATAATATAGTTGCAGCGTAGCTCTACCACGTACAATTATTCGCTCCGGATGAAATAGTTTTTGACCATCTTCTGACTTATGTATAACCTATCTCGACATATACTTGAAAATAATATTCCGCGTAATACCTAAAATATAACTGGTCTTTATTTTCGGAAACTTCAACGGTATTTCAAAAATAAAATTGCCTATAACCGACATGGAGGATCTAGCAAATCTTGAGTTATATTTCAATATATATGTACTCGTATCTAATCATGTTTGATACATCAACATTCTTTGATATAATCGATACTACCGGCGGAATAGCGTGCTATTGTTGAAAAGTCTATTGTGATCGCGAGTCACGTTGACGACAACTTAACCGCTTGTTATACTACTTGTGCTAACTTAAGTGTACGGGCTCGTCTTTTTTACAACTTATCTTCGTCAATTACGGCGTACCAGTGGAATGTAACCATAGAGCAAAAGATTTGTAATAATTTTTATATGAAGAACAAGGATATGCAAAAGTTTTACAGCCTAAATCGTTGATAATTAAAATACCTTTTATCACAAATTATCTCTATATCTGTTTCTTTTTGTAGTCATTAAAAAAAAGAGATATCTTTAAGCCATTTCGCGTTGGGATCAGCGCAGTGAACACTTTTGGCCAAAAACTCTCTGCGGCCCGTGCTCAGTAGTTATATGTATGTAGGTTGTTTCTTTTTTTCCTTTAATGGGGCAATGTGAAGTTTTTGTTTCGTTGATATTTTCGTAGATGTAACTTTTTGTTTTCAGTCTACCATTAATATTAAGCAAAGATGAGTAGAACTCATCATCGTCATCATTTCAGCTTATCAAATGTTCACTGAACTGAACATAGGCCTTATAGGAATCTCTTGTGCCCTCTTAAATGTAAACAGTAATAATAGATTTTGATTACAAGATAATTTATCTTTCTTATGAATACATCGGAAGACACGCACTTAGAAGACCGCAGGACTTACCGAAGACGTCAAGAAGCTGCCTTTATTTCAGCCTTTTACTCAGCCTCAGTTCAAGTAGCATTGCCTGTTACTTGTACAATTGCCAATCTGCCCGCCATGCGTGATGGAAAGACAAACCTCCAATTCAATATGCAGGCATTAAGTACGCCCTTTAAATCCCTTAGTATATAAGATGTATAATAAAGATTAAATAAATAAAGTCGAA
Organism: Parnassius apollo; assembly: GCA_907164705.1. NCBI lineage: Eukaryota > Metazoa > Arthropoda > Insecta > Lepidoptera > Papilionidae > Parnassius > Parnassius apollo. The sequence continues at coordinate 7,567,317 of CAJQZP010000178.1, forward strand.
TACGAGTATTAACAATTTTGTACATTAATATACAATTCACTGAGATGGGTCTGAAGGGTATCGTTTATTAGCTTAGACACAGCGGTAAATAAGTTATATTTGAAGTCGACTTATCGGAATGTGATCTATATCTATAAGAAATGTTATTACGAAGGGAAACCAGTCGCTCTAAAATATTGTTCGGTTATTTTTATATTTTTATTGACTATTTTCTGCTCTTCATTTTTGAATAATACTGTTTTGTATGCTACTCAACTCCTAGGCATTTGCAACAATTGCTGGAAGTCAGATTTCCGAGTGTTGAATCATGGACTTCTTACACTGCTTACCGACCAACCATGCTATCCTACGAAATATAAAAAAGCGAAATATTACCCAAATATAATATTTATTCAAATCATAACTGTTTAATGATAGAAAGAGAAACAGAAACTTTTTTATTCAATAAAGATTATAAATAATGCTAATTAAACATGATTTATTTTAATTTATCACTGGGTCATAGCTTAGTAGCGATCACTTATCCTAGGAATTAATATTATCATACATAAATTCCTTAATATTATAATAACCCTCTTTATATAAGCTTAATTTAATAAAGTTTTTGAACTTTGAACACTGAAAATGTATGAAGCAGCTTGAGATCAAACAACTTTGTCAATTTTTTATTGAATAGGAAACAATCATTGTGATCAATTTATTTTATCAATGTAGAATTTTAATTTGTATTTCATATTCATTAATTTTTTTTTTAATTTATTATTACATATTATTATATTTTATTTTGTGACACGTGATTCTCATAAGAACACACAATTATATTTGTATGTCTTTAAAACAAAACATAGCCCTTGAACCTTCCTATTTTTGACAAATAAATTATTCTGATTCTGAATCAAGCATATGGCACACCAGAGGCATTAAGAAGTGAGTCAGTGATCACAATATTACAAACGCTGGTTAAATACACAGCAAATCAGTCAAAAGTTAAAGTTAAAGTTACAGCCTATATACGTCCTATAAATGGGAATTCGAGCCCGTGGGCTCTGACGCGAGATGCAAACAACCAAGTTTCAGTGTTTCTTCTAGTACTTAGTATAGATAATAATAATAATTTATTTGACTCTCAATTTACAGGTTACACTTATGTATTATATCTATTTTAAATTGCAAAATTACATTTCAAAGTAGTTGGCGTTAAGGGCCATACTAGTATAAACTGTGTTACAGCCGTCAGCGTATTCCACCCTGAGTAGTACAATACAAATACAGTAAAAACGATACGAGGAAAGATATATAACTTCAATGCCACCACATTTATAAGTATTCATGTATTAGTTTTTCTTTATTTCTTAAGTTACGAATCATTATTATTAATCCTGCGGCTCCAAATAGACCTGGCTTTACCCACATATTCAATTACAAATCTCCAATATCCTACCTGTTTAGAACTGAGATATTATATAATTTACATAACATTAAATAAAAACCAACAGTTTTAACATTCAAACAAGAGACAGTATGCTGAAAAACCAAAGAATGTGAAAGCGAGATAACCACAAAATGCATTACAGATCCAAAAGATAATTTTTATCTCACCCCTTTCATTTTACTTTAGATAAAAATGAAATTCACTTAATGTTATAACACATATATTTTAGTATATTATATAATCATTTATTTATTTATTTGTTCTACCAACGACTGTTACATTACAGAAACTTACAACGTAACGTAAACGTACAAAGTGATACGTGTCTGTAAGTTAATTATCATTGGTGAATTTGTAAATTATAGTATAACTTTTTGAAAAATTTGACTGTATTAAGAGCTTAAGAGTTAGAATAACCTAGAAACATTTTGTAAATGTCTATCTCCAAAGCGTTATTACATACACGTCTGCTAAACGGGGTGTTTAAAACAGGCAAAGATTGAACAAAGAAAAATTTCAAGCATTTCAAACCTTAATTCGTGGATTTTTGCCATGGCATTTTCGCCATGGCATCCGCTAAGGTGTGAGAAGGCGCGTTATCATGGTGAAACAGAATTTTCTTTTTCTGCAAATGTGGCCGTTTTTCCACATTTTCTGCCTTCAGTTTCTCAAGTGTGGGGTATGCTTTTGTAATAGTTTTCTTCTTTTTGAAGATAATAGATATAAATAACTCCATGACTATTCCAAAAAACAGTGGCCATCACTTTCCCAGCCGAAAAAACAGTTTTGCTTTTTTGGAGCCGGATGGGATGGGATGGGATTTCTCTATGAGGTGAGTTATATTTATGTATAACATATGTAATAATAATAAATTACGTCTATTAAACACAAATTTTTACTTTTAAACCTTAGATTTAATTTATTTAACCTGAGAAATTACAAACGGGATTTGTTTCTTTCGCAAATGACGTCAGCCCGATATAGCTCAATAGCGTGTACGTGAATTGTCTAGCCTATCTATTTCGATCTAACATACGCGTATACTATGCTCTTTCTCTTTTGCATTACCTATCTATTCTAACATTAGTTTGTAATAAATCTATGTACGCGTCCAAAATGGCTGAAATTTTGGTGCGTTACTGTTAAAAGATGCAAAACTACATTCACTCGCTTTTATTGACGAGTGCAGTAATTTTCACGTTGAGGTCGGAAACTTTTCAGACCAACTTAGCATGGCAGCGTGGCTCTATCATATTTAAACATACCAATTTTTTCGCCAAATACAATTCTTCACTGTATTATTATTCTAACTAGCGAAAAACATATGATAGAAACCAATCCCAATGGAAATCATAGACACTAGACCAGAACAACTAGCAGGCAGAAATGAGCATTTCGCTTAACATGAGTGTGAGCATATAATTCAAAACATACGTCATTTCACTCATTCTTGGGAAGGTTAACACCCAGTATTGAAATAATCACCAAAATTATTCATCATTGCAGTCCATTGCAGTCCACTTGGAACATACGCCTTCACATAAATTTCCTCATAGGGGAGATATTTGCCAAAGTTGCCACGCTTGGCAGGCTGAAAGGTTGCTTGGCAGACGCTTGAAAGATGCTACTACTACCCATCACCTGTTTCCGTTTCATATTTGTTGTAATCATAATTTGAATTTGATTCATGATCGACCTTGTAGCTTTTTGATTAAATCTAATCAAACAAACATCAATTATATCAATTTTAATAATATACGAATGTAGAAATGAATACATATTAACGACATGAAATACATCGATGTTATCGTACAGTCACTTCAATTTCGTTCATTTTAATTACATTTACCCCTAGCTTTTTTATGCAAAAACAGTATAATGAATTCACAAAAAATGTGTTATCTGGATGCGCGCCAAAAATCATTCCATCTTACAGACGTGAAGCCAGCGAACAATGGCACATGAAGCCTAACGTAACGTAAAATTTTCAAATAATAAAATAGGTTTGAAATCACACATAAACGTGGTCTTCGCAGTAATAGTATTTTATTGCAAAAGCAAAGCAAACGTCTCATAAAATGGAAATAAATGATATGACACCCACCAAAATGTGTATTTATGTTTTATTAACCACTTTAATTTTGCATATAGATTATTTTTTCAATTATGACGCCCTTCTGGTCAATTTCCACCGTGGCAACAACTTTCTAATATAGAATAAAAAGTGTTTTATTATTGATATTTTTAAAAAAACTTACATTTTATAGAATTTTAATACATTTCCAGCACCCATGTACGGGGACAGAAAGAAATACATTAACCCATCTTCAGCTTTTTAATTATTACATTTGGTCCAATCTACTCAAAATGAATTTACTGTGTCTTGAAGTGGTATGCTTAGTTTTAATTTCATTAACTACGGGATCCCAATCAGGTGGTAGTACCCAGCTTCCTTCTCTATTGAAATTGGGATGTTTTTATATTCAATAGATTTACGTTTCGTCATTGGTAGGAATCGATGTTCTTTCGCGAGGAATTTTGGTCTATCAAATCTGATGTAATCGCGGGGCCGTCGAGGGTATGATCATAACATAAACATAACATAAACACTCACGCCTGTCACCCAGAGGGGTAGGCAGAAACTACAGACTTCCCTTTGGCACGATCCTGACACACCGCTTTCGCCTCCTTCACATCCAATACCAACGCATACATCCTTTCGGTTAAGGGTACTCCTAATTTGGTCCATTTTCAATAAATCGCCAGCATGATCACAAACAGCATTTTTGACTTCCCGGAGCGTTAGTGTTTCAAGTCAGCTATACGTTTGTTAATGTATAGTGTTCGCGCAAATATAAGAATTCGTTATAAAAAGTTGTAGATATTACTGAAGCACGAATAAGTCGACTCTTCCGGGGAAGTACCACGTGCCCACAAAGTACCTACTAACATAAAACAGCAGCATAATAGCATACTGTGATTGGCATGAGAACCGAAAACCTCTTTTTACTACTAATAATTCTACCTCGAAAATTAAAACTCGTTTCGTTTATAATAAAGTAGCTAATAGTTGTTTATTTCCTAAAAAAAAAGCATTAAATAGAGGCTCTATAATGCTTCTAGAATTGGTGGGGCATTCTTGTAATCGAGGATAGATGTGTGAACCGTGTGCTCGTTTGCCACTTTCAGTTAATAAAATAACATGCTGACAATGACTTATTATTGATTACATGCTATAAGATAGGGGGTAGGCTATAATATTCGTATTTTTCACAAATGCTTGGTTTTAATTCTGACAACTCACGCGAGGTCCGTGACGTTTATGATACCACGCGGTTTTATGAGAATTGACATAAACATAACATACATGCACCTATATTATTGGTGTATGTAGTTTGTATTATTTTCTCTATCGTAATTTTATCATTTGATTACAGAAACTTAAATATTATTAAATAAAATAAAGTTATTTATCTATGATAATTAATATTTGATACAATTATTAGTGACTAATATATACTTAATTCGTGTATTTCTCTATAGTTACTAACCCTATAGGTATTTAATATTTATAAACATATTTCGCTTTATTAAAAAAAAATTAATAATTAGTCTCGTATTTAAATTATAGTCTGTTTCAATAAAGAAATTACGTGGGAAAACGTGATAACTAAAATGTAAATATGGAATGTGCGTGAGAGCAAATGTCAAATTTCGCTTAGATTGTGGCGCAGCGGCTGAGGAACTATCTTAGAAAACTTTTCATGTTAAAGTTTAAACCCTAGACTATCTATAAGCAACATTCTGTCATAAAGCAGATTACGTTAAGCAACTTATATAAATTTACAAAAAAGAGCCTAAAATTCAATAGCGTACCTTGAAAAACAAGACACTTAACTAATGTCAGATATGTCCATTATCCATATCTACATATTATAACAACCATAGTATGTAAGATAACTCAATATAGTTGCAAATGCTTCTAATAAATTATAATGCAGTATTTTGATACTTGTACAGATAAAAACTATCTATGCCATTATAGGGGAGATATTACTGAGGACAATAAAAGAGAATCGAAAAATCTATAAAAGCAATAATTTTTATATACGATCTAAACTTTTCTCGACTCGCGATTCACTCCTTTGTTGGCTAGATATTAGGGATTATAATTCAACCCGCATTATATTAAACGACGTTCGTTTCATTAAAAATATACTTATGTAATTTTTAATTACTTTGAGTTTGAAAAATAATTAAGTTAAGTGTAAATATCTTAATAAAGCTTAGTAATTTTTGCTTATAATAATTATATTCTTAGTGGCATAATAACTTTTATTTATGAGTATAAGAAAAAGTTTTCCCAAACGATAATAATTTAATTAAATCTCCAGAATCAGCCTGACATCTTGAAGGGGGAGGTTATAGGGGATTATATTAATATTGTTTTAATTTAAATGATATTTCGATGTTTTTAAGCCAAAATGACATAATTTTAAATTTATTGAAACAGTATATTAGATAGATAATTTAATCACATGTTTTCAACTTAAGCTTCTAAAATATAAAATTACAACATAACATAAAATATCGCGACGATCATATTTTGCGCAATTTAGAACGATGTTAGAGTTAGCGTCAAGGACTGAAGGTAAATTTTTACTTACAGAAATAAAATGTCATCGACATTGAACAAATGTTATATATACGAGTACTTGAACTCAATCTCCAACTAGAGGCCTTTATTAACTTAATATTAACTAGAGACCTATTTTTTTCCCTTTAGCTTACACAAGAAATACTACAGTTAACAGAATAATCATGAAAAATAAAATGTAATAAAACTTCACACGATAGTGTTAGACGACCCCCCACAAGATGAAGACGTCCAGTTGATGGATGAAGGTGGCTTAGGATTAAAATTCGTGGTAATATCTGGGGAGGGCCTATTTTTAAGAACAATTTGTGATGGGCTTTAACGATGATGATATCAATAATGATGCATGAAGATCGGCGGCACTAAGATGTGCCGTTGATTGTTAGACCATGTACAATTGCAATCATTTCTAAACAAATAAATCTATATATGAAAAAAAAATATGAGTTAGCTCTTTAAGAATTTTATTGACTATTACAAAAATAAAATCGTAAATATTAAATCGTGCTTAACAGCAGAAATGAATAAGTCACATATTATTGTGAAGATGAACTACTAGATATGTAATATAATAGGCACCTAAATTTAAACATATAAAAAGTGTATATTGAGAACGGACTCATGAGGCTTTATCGTTACAATTCCATTACTGTCTCAATAATTAAGTAAGGTCTTATTTCACTTTTTAATTTAAAATAAAAATACTAATTATATATTCGTATCGTCGAGCGTTTTCAATAACGAACGAGATGGCATAGTAGTTGTATTCCGTCTGGACGTTTTTAATCAAAAAATAAAATACCATATACATGCATGTGGCATGTTTTTTTTTTCGATTAGTTGCAATTTCTTGCGTTGAAGGAATAGGTGCTCGGTAATAAGCATCGTAAAGGAAACTATAGTTTTTGGGCACACTAGATATTTAACGATCCTCAATGAAAAATTAAATATTAAAATTTATTATCATAAATAGCCTATATTTTTTTTTAGAATCTAAACGAATTCAAGAAATATGAAAAAAAAGAGTTTTGTTGATATTCGTATTCAGGTCATAGGTTCTGGTAATTGTATTACTAAAAAAAATTGTATTAGAGATGGCCAACTCGAAAAAAACTCGACTCGAGTTAACTCGTGTTGAAATTCAGGTTACTCGAACTGAACTCGAGTTACGGAATACTTATTCTTCCATCCAACAAAATTATTATTAATAAACTTAATAGATAGTTATATATTTTTGATTTGCGTATGGACAATATGTATAAAATAATATAACTCTAACGTTATGACGTAGGTTATTAATAATTTAACTATCACAAGTTATACTCAATCAATATATTGATTACATAATATATCAATAAATTTCTCAATTATTAGTAGAGTTCGTCACTAAATTTCAGATAGACACTACATTGACCGTAAGATAAAGATGCGACTCCAGTAGAATTTTGTGACACGAGTCACTCGGGTTAATTCATATATGTATATCATTTTAGTTGTACACGAGTTTTCGTATAAATCGACTATTTACAGTCCCCGAATCGTGTAAAAGTTCATCACTAGAGTTGAGAGTAGCGATTACTTTAGTTAAAATATTTTTAAATATGTACCTATATTAAATAAGTAATATTTGGCAATAAGAAATGAAATGAAAATATTAAATATTTAGTTATTGCAGTATTCCCATGTTCTTTTTCATGTTTGTAAGTATTTTAATATCTATAAAATCCTTTTTACATATCGTAGAAACCATTAAATTTTCTTCACGAAATTATTTTTTTTTTTTAAATATAAAGCAACACTGACTGGCCTTTGTTTTGTTGTGTCATTGTTATCATTCATACTTTAAATAATCAAGTACATGTCAATCAACTTTTATGTTATGCACTACTTTTTACAGCCTATATACGTCCCACAGCTGGGCACAGGCCTCCCCTCATATCTGAGAGGGTTTTAGGGCAAGGAAGTGTCCGCCGCGCTGCTAAAGCTTAAGTATAAGTACTTTTCTTACAATTAATCTATACTATAATTTATATTTTATTTTAAAAATAATATAGTAAGCCAGAATACGTGCACTCGGCATCAGTAGACGAGGTTGAAAAAAGTGATGAGACTGAAGAAAATAAGACAAAAATAAGATAAAACGAACAAATTCGTGGTATCTGTTCCGCCTTCGTTAATGATTATTTTTTATTATTATTATTATATAGGTTAGATTTAATAAATAATATACAAGAACAATAAATGTATTTATATTTTAATATGATCTTCTAACTGCTTAAATCTTTTTCCATTTGCTACATATTGATAACAAATTTATTTTGTTTACTAGCACAATATAAACACGCAACGCATGCAAAATGGCGATCTTTTATGGCGATTTTTTTTTACATCATCCTCATAGACAGAAGTTATAAAGCTACTGTATTTACTAGAGTATACATTTATACAATAAGGATAAATTTTAAAAGGAAGTTTGCATACATCATTATTCAAAAATAAGATTTTAGTGATACTGAACAGTTCATATGTAGCTTTAATGATAAGATCTGATTCAAGTCATTGAAGTTTTAGAAAATATTTAAAGCTGTATACTAGAGTCTTCATGTTCTGATTAAGAACCCGAAGCTTACTTAGATCCCATAATACAGACTTTATACACATTGAATTGTATAAAAAATCACTCTTATAAGAATTCAATCTCTTTCCAACACACTTAGACGCTTCTAAAATAACTCAATAATAATAACTAATAAGTCGATGTGGGCTAGTATATTAATGTGCATAACGCTTGTGTGCTACTTGGGTAAAAATGCTGATGAATATATTCTTTGATAAAGCATTGTTTTACTTCACCAGAACACATTATTCAGTTCAAAGTGTATACGTTATTCAGTACACATGGTACTGTTTGACTAATGGCATCCGCTGTCTTATAATTTGTGACCGAAGAAAACATTCAAAGGACACACCATCCGCTGGAATATATCAAAATACGAATGGTCAGTATAGAAAATATTTGGTATTAAGTCCGCTATTATTAAATGAACTAATCGGCTCATACATCAGATATCTGTCAGTTAAAGTCATATCAAATTCAGTTCAGCCATTTTAGAGATTAGCTGGAACGAACAGACCGACAAACAGACAGACGGAAAGACAGACAGACCAAATTTCTTAAAATTGTTTTTTTTTTTGTTATAAGTACAGTATATACTTTATTTTTTCAGTCGTAAGGCAAAATTTATAAATCAAGTATATTATAACCTGACTGAATATTATAAAAGTGATCAATGGAACTATTATATCCAGACAACTGTTGTTCATAATTTGCATAAGTTGTATTTTACTCTATTGAAAATCAGCCCTTTGTTTTGTAAGCTTTATAATTGCTGTATACTGGCTGTAGAGGATCCATTACTCCTTCTCGTCCCATTTTTTTAGTAAGAGGCAACAATGTATATGCCAGAATAATCCAATAGTAGTAAAATTTAGCTACCATGCAGTGGCGGTATAAGAATATCCATTATCGCATATCGTCCCTCGGAAGTCGTAAGAGGCGACAGAGTAAAACAAATTGGGAGATGGGCAGCATTGTTTTCGTAATAACGTCTAAAAACCCGCTTGCTAAACATGAAAACTATGAAAAAGTCACGGAAGTAAGCAAAAAAGTTATCAACACCTTGCGTTGTCTGTATAGACTCAAGAATTTTCTTCCAGTGAGAACAAAGGTAATGTTGGTTCAAACGCTCGTATTACCAATACTAGATTATGCAGATGTATGCTATGCTGATGCCTCTCAAGAACTTCTTAACAAACTGGATCGTCTTCTCAATAATTGTATTCGCTTTATCTTTGGCTTACGTAAATTCGATCACGTTTCTTCATTCCGTTCTCAGCTCAAATGGCTGCCTCTTCCACTTCGTAGATCTTTTAGAATCCTTTCTATGCTATTCTCTATTTTACACAATCCGTTTGTCCCTGCATATCTGAAATGCAAATTTCAGTATCAGGGCGATTCTCACAACCGATGTCTCCGTTCCGCGGAAAATCTAACTCTTCATGTTCCTCTCTGTCGCACGGGCTTCTCTTACAATTCTTTCACTTCAAATGCAGTAAGACTCTGGAACATGTTACCCAGAAATATAAAAGAAGCAAAAACTAAACCTATCTTTAAACGTTTACTTTGGAAATATTACTTAACGGAGCAGTAGTAGTTTCGGATAATAATAAAAAATTTAAAAAACTTCGTAAACTGTTATATTCTCAAGTATGTATAATATAAAAATATCATATTTATTTATTGTGTATGTATTTATTGTGGGTATTTGTGTATATGTATAAAATACTATTGTATGCATGTAAGTAGTAATGTAAATGTATATGTGTGTGTATTGTATTTATAATCATTATATTATAATTTTGTATTTTGTCCTTAAACCTTTAATTTTTTTTATTATGAGTTTTGCACCCATCACTAGATTCTCTGCACAAACCAAAGGTAGACTGGTAGAGAATGCCTTTAGGCATTAAGTCCGCCGTTTTGTACATTTCTTTTATGTGTGCAAATAAAGTTTAAATAAAATAAATAAATAAAATTCCCCCCTTGTGAGGCAATCTATGGGGCAGGCCTATGTTCAGCAGTGGATTTTCAAAGTCTGTAAATGCAACGATAATAGTATGAATACTGAGTGTTACCATTACAGTCGAGTTGATTAGTAGAACCACTACTACTGTTAGAGCTATGAGGCGACAAGAAAATAAAAGATTTAATATTGTTACGTGCAAAGCGAAAAAAACATGTCGATTAGAAAAAGAAGTCGATATATTTTTCACACACTGTATAATTACATTGTTCAAAATCGTAAGGTGTTATCTTAGAGGTCCGTTGCTACATTCCGGTAGGTATCACATGCTGGAAAATGGAATAAAAATTGAATCAATAAGCTTTACGAAGCTTTAAGCATTACGAAGTAAACATATTTTGGAACATTGCCTTAAAATTATATGACTTATCTAAAATCGACCTTTTTACCGTCAGTCGATGTATCATCCTTGAAAGCAATCATTAGATAAAAATAATACATTATATGAATAATGCTCTTGAGCTAACTTAAGAAAAATTGGACATAATGGAAATATTTATTCATAAAATAATAATTTTAAATTTCTTATTTTGTATTTGATCCTATTGATAACTACTTAATACATACATAATACCACCCAGAGGGGTAAGCAGAGACTACAGTCTTCCATTTGGCACGATCCTGACACACATCTGTCGCCTCTTCCACATCAATATACCTACGCATACATGCTCGTCGATTAAGGGTACACTTAATTTGGCCCCTTTTCAGTAGATCGCCAATTTGATCGACAAACTTTCCCCTAGGGCGTCCCTGACCGACTCTGCAATTCATTTCTGCAACAAAAATTTGCTTTGTCACTCTTTCCTCATTCATTCTTTCTACATGACCAAACCACCGAAGCATTTCTTTCTTAATCCTTGTCACAACATCATCTTGCATACCACACTCTTATACTTAACAATGACACGAAACTCAGCCCTTTAATGATAAAAATATCACCCATCCCGTTATCGTTACAGCCTATTAAAGTCCACTGCAAAATTTAGACTTCCCCAATAGATTGCTTCGTAGGGAGGATATTTGCCACAGTTTCTCTTGGCAAATAGGTTAGCCACCGTAGTATTGATTAATTTCTTTTCGGCTGTTGTCAGGAACATACTGCTGCCCATATCTATGTCGCCTTTTTACGACCCACTACGTGACAATATAGTGAACATTTTTCCACCGCCACTACACGGGAATCACCTATCCATCCATCAGCATAAGTCCACTGCTGAACATGAGGCTTCCCTATGAAGGATAGTTGCTTGCAATCCGCTTGACAGACGGGTTGGTAACCATAGTTTGGATTCAAACTATAAGTATTCAGTAATGTTAAAATGTTCATATATTTAATATTTCTATCTCAAAGTTATTAACTCTTTGGATAGAAAAAGTTGGAAATATAATGTATATTGATAACGTAGATCATTTCCTGGCCTCTTTTATCTGCAATAACATCTCATTTAATACATTGTAATTTACGTAATTGAATAGATATTCCTATCTGGGTGATTTTGAAATAGTCCTTATTTATATTGCGATTGATACAACATCTATTGGAGTGCCTAATTGAATGAATAAATGAACACGTAAACGTCTTCCAACTTTGAATTAAATGTGTTTTATTGATTTAGTTTTGTAGTGACTTTGGTGGTATTTTAGTGTTATATACAATTTATACGATATATTTTAATAACCTTCCAATTTTATTGTTGCCGTGCTGAAGCGATAAATAATAATCCATCATGACATATTGTCCCGTGGGTGTCATAAAAGCCGACTAAGCGAAAAAGATCAGCCAACAAACGCCAGAAAGATATTATTATAGCTATAAGCCTGAGAATCTTATTGTGTCAGATTGACTACCTTGGCATAACTTCAAAGGGCATGTAAAAAGTATTCTTATGAATATATACATAGTAAATTTCTACTTTCGAGTTACTTGCCACTTTTTCTCGCAGGAAAGTCTTGTTGAAGTGATGGCGTAGCTTTTCACTTTCAAAGAGTACTTTGTAAAAGTCAATTTTGAAAAAAAAATAGTGATACAGAGTAGAGCCGATAAATGATCGATAAATAAAAGAAGCAAGGCTACCGTAATATTAAAGAACCTAACCTAGCCTTTTATTGTTTGAAAAAGTGAACTAAACTATCGATTGAAGTTTATGGACGAAACTGTATATATACTGGTAACTGGTTCTATATAGTTTAGTTGTTGTCCCTGTATATTAATTAAAAGTTTTAAAGTACTAATCAACCAAGCCATTCAACAAATATGTGGAATTTTTTTAAATAAATTGACGAACGAACGTCACACGTGGAAGAGACACGCGTAACTCCATATTATGGTTGCACCACGAAAGGGTCGGACCTACCGGGGAAGGACCACGCACTCAATGACTACTAACTTGAGTTTAGTATGGTGAGAGTTGTATTTCCTATAGTTAGTGTAGGTAACCGCAGATTCTTTTTACTGCTATAGCATTTACATTTTGATTTTTAATCGATTATAGATCTAGGTTTCTATAGGCCACAGCATTCACGAATAGGAATGATTTTTTATTCAATGTGATTTTGACAAAATGCTTATTTAAAATCATTTTTTATTCACAACTGGTTTGAAAAATATCGTTGTCCCAGGTCATCACTAAGGCCCTTCACAAGTCCACTGCTGAAACAAAGGCCTCCCGTAAGGTATACCACAAAGCACGGTCCTGAGCCACCTGCATCCATCGACTTCCTGCATGTCTTAATTTATTTTCTGATAGTTATTATTATCATTTTATAACAATGCTGTTATTGTTTATTTTTAGGTACATTTTCATGTATCACATGTTGCTTACTATTATTTTACGAAGCGCGTTGCATATCATATTTCTAGATACGTATTATTCATTAGAAAAAAGTTTCCTATTCAATGTTTAAAGACTGATTCTTGTTGCATTTAAATTATTAAGATTAGTTATATAAGAATATAAGAATTATATAAGAATATAAGAAAAAATGTTAGGTATTTAACTACAAAATATGAAAAATTATTTAAGATAAACCATGATAAATTTAAGGAAAATGTAATCTATCGTATTTTGTTCATTTTTTAAAGAACACAGTAATTAAAATAATATAAAACTATAACTGAATAAAAGTGAATATAAAATCGTCTCACGCCTTAATAAAAGTGCCATATAAGTGCACAAAATGTAACTTAATTATTATGAATATTTTTTCAGATACAGTAATAAACTATTAAAAAATCAATTGAATATGAAAAGTCAATCCGAGAAATACGTTCAACTTAATCATGAGTTAAATATATAACATTTAATATATATAACTTTAAAAAATATATTAGTAGCAAAAACAAAATAAAAAATTCTCAAAAATGGAAATGAAAATCGCACAAGTGCGTTGTTACCTATTATTTTCTTCTTTATTCTTTTTGATTTAATCTTCTCGGCTATGGCTTGCTGGGCTGCAACTTTCTCTGTTTTTATAAATTCATGTGATTAATTTTCTCTCAAATTTACGTTTCATGGAGTACTTTTAGTCTTCCAATCGTCATTTTTTTATTATTCAAAATTTAATGTTTATTGGTATGTATATCAACTTTAAAAATATGTAATACTGTGGCCCCTTCTTATGTTCGTTTTTCATCTTCAGTAAATTTTTGGTCATATCCGGGCTAAAATTCAATGCATTATTATAATATTTATTTTAATATTATGACATTTCTTTTTCTTCATTTCTTTTTATTTCATTATGTAGGACCCAGCGCAGCGGTGCGCCTGCATTGTAGCAAAGCACCGCCTGGCAGGGCCGCAATGTAATGTAGGATGTCAACGAAGGATACGTGTTGTTGGTACTAAAACTTATACTGCTCACTTATTTTACCTTGACCATCATCATCACTGCAGCCTTTCACAAGTCCATCGCTGATCATAGGCCTCACCCAAGGAAGGAACGCCACGAAGAATGGTTCCGAGCAATCTGCATCCATTGGGTTCCTGCATGTCTTCTCAGGTTATCACTCCATCTAGTAGGGGGATGCCCTACAATTTGCCCGGCAGTACAAGGCTGTCACACGAAAACTTTCTTTCCCATCGATTGCTGGTTCTTCGAGCTATATGGCCAGCCCCTTGCCACTTCAGTTTACTAATCCGTTTGGCTATGTTGGTCAATCTGGTTCTACTGCATTTTTAAATCTATCACCCAGAGAAACCCCGATCGTAGCCTTCTCTATAGCACATTAAGCGACTTTGAGCTTCCTCATACGGCTAGCATTGAAAAACCAATAACCTTAGAACTAATATATTATATTGTCGTGGGCCTACACGACGCTACAATTCTTTGGCATCTGCCCGAAATACCATTCTGTGTAAATTAAAGGCAATTTTGTGTGAAGTGAACTGTCCCTAATATAATACGTAAATAATAATGTTTGTTCAAGAAATTTTCAGCTTATTTACGTATTTCAGGTAAAACAAACTAACTGTATAATATAATACCTTCACGCCAATTTCCCCCTTTTTAAACTTTTTATTACAATTATTGCATAAATACAAGTAGTGAAAATTTTCTGTAATTCTGCTTCGTCTTTGACCTAAATATTTTTATATTCATTCTAATCTTTAAATGCCTTTTTCTCGACTTTTATTGCATATATTTTTAATAATAACTAATTTTGCGTATTTTAACGTGTTTATTTTAATTTTAAAATGAAAAGTGTAAAAGTAATAAGATTTATCTTAGAATCAGAAACAAGTTAATCTCGATTTCTGTATATAAAACTGTCCCTGATGGCCGTCTTTAATATTGTGCTTACTTTAGTTCATGTAGGTACTTGAATGTTTAAGTGTTCTAACGAACTTTCAGGACTGACTTTATTTCACCATCTATTAGTTCTAGCGAAACCGAGTATTGTATTGTATTTCTAGTTTAATGATAAAATATCCGGAAACGGTTCTTGGACTCAATCAACCTTCATATTTTAAACCTCAAAATTCAGCAACTGAAAGCGATGAAGCGGTGAATTTCAATGATATTTTCGGAAAGTAAGAGATTAATGGAGGCGTAGAATCTTACAAGTTAACCATGACGTATAGGCGTAAAAGAAATTACCATCACATACCATCCCGTAAGTATCGTGAGAGATGACAGATAGAAATGAAACAGATGACAGGCAGCAGCATCTTCCTAATAGGAATTCAAAATAATGAAAAATATGGCTGAACAACTGCATGCCAAGCGTGGCAACTATGACAAATATCCATTATTAGGTAATATTTGTGGGAGACCTAAGTTTATCTGAAAACTTTTGATGAGGATATGATGTACGAAAACAACATCTTATCCTAAATGTACCTTTCAAACCGGGAACGGTAGGTAGTTGGTGCATGGAATTATAATTTAAAAACCACGTTAATATGTTACTCAGATTTAATTATTTCTGTAAAATTTAGTGACATTATGAGACTCGTGGTAACAGCTGTTGTGTTAAACGGTAAAATGAAAATAATAATAATTGTGATAAATTCGGAGCGGAAATCCTGATTAGTAAATTATAAATTAAATATTTAATTATTCATCTGTGTTCTGGAAAGGGGAAATTAAGAAGATTACGTTATTTTTAGGGTTCCGTAGATAAACAACAAGGAATCAATATAGTTTCATCATGACCGTTCGTCCGTTCGTCCGCGGCTTTTTGGCATAGTTATAGATTGAATAAAACTACTTTTAAGGATTTAATCGCATTGTATTATACTTATTTTTATTGTGTCGTTGTACCCGTTGTTTCGGTTGCTTTCCAGCACCGATGGTCACCGGCGACTGAGGTGATTGACGTCGGGAATCAAAATTAGGTACAATTAAACGCCATGAAATCCGTTAATGTAGTTTTATTCAACTGTAAATGGATGCTGTGGCCCATAGACATTTATCTAAAATGCGTATACGTTGTTACCCCTGAGGTTTAAGGCAAGAATACCTTGCTTGCATTTAAAGAGTATCTTGTTCTCTACACTCTCCATACGAGACCCAGCAGCATTAAGCTTCTAATATTCTGTAAGTGCGTGATCCTTCTCCGGTAAAGCCGATTCATTTGTGCTACAAACATATTATAACTTTAAAATGTCTTTAGCATATATATATATATATAAATATAAATATATATATATATATATATATATATATATATATATATATATATATATAAATACATTATTCGTAAATTTACATAGATCTCCTACAAGGTATTCTATGACACGTACACGTACTCTAACACAGGTCTTCCCATCTGTGTTCAGCAATGGACTTTTGAAGATTGCAATGTTCAGTACACAAATGAAGCTCTCTGTCTCGCATCTTGTTGTCTGTTATATACTCGTATAAGTGTTTTATTTTTCATCATCATCATCATCATCACAGCCCTTCACAAGTCCACTGCTGAACATAGGCCTCACCCAAGTAATGCCACAAAGCACGGTCCTGAGCCACCTGCATCCATCGACTTCCTGCATATCTTACCAGGTCGTCACTCCATCTAGTGGGGGGTCGCCCTACACTACGCCTACCGGTACGAGGCTGCCACTCGAGAACCTTTCTTCCCCATCGGTTATCGGTTCTTCGAGCTATATGGCCGGCCCATTGCCACTTCAGCTTACTAATCCGTTAGGCTATGTCGGTCACTCTGGTTTTACTGCGGATATCCTCATTTCTGAGTCTATCACGCAGAGAAACTCCGAGCATAGCCCTCTCCATAGTTCGCTGAGCGACCTTGAGCGTCCTCATACGGCCAGCAGTGAAGGACCACGTCTCTGATCCGTAAGTCCACATACGCCAGGCAAAGTGGCAAATTGTACTCTTCAGTCTTCTGTACAATCTGCCGCAGGGTATGTATGTGGTCTATGGTACTGAAGCCTTTTCGGAAACCGATTTGTTCGGGTGGCTGGAAGTCTTCAAGTCTGCGGATATACGATTCGTAATGACTCTCGAAAACAGCACGTAAACGCGGGTCAGAAGGGAAATCGGTCTATAGTTCTTCAAGAGAGCGTTTTCGCCTTTCTTAAAGAACAAGACCACCGCACTTCTGCTCCACGCCTCTGGAGTAATGCCACCATGGAGGACGGAATTGAAGAGCTTCTGAAGGACTTCAAGTACCGGTGTTCCACCCGCTTTCAGAAGCTCCGCTGTAATTCCATCCTCGCCTGGGGCCCTGCCGTTTTTAAGGTGCTGGAGAGCCATTCTAATCTCGCTTAGACTGACGTCCGGGATATCATCGGAATAGTGTCGGATAAGACTTGCTCTTGGATCGTTACTCACACTTGCGTGTGGCTCCAACGATGATGTGTACAGCTGCCCATAGAACCTCTCAATCTCACTCAAAATCTCAGGTGTCCCGGAAACGATGCTGCCACACTCAGTCTTCAGCCTTGACAGTTGGCTCTTACGGGCAGACAGATCTCTGGCAAAGACTTTGGAGCCCTGGTTCCGCTCGACCGCTTCCTTAATACGAGCAGTATTAAAGTAGCGTAAGTCTCGCCGCATGCATTTGGAGATCTGTCTGTTCAGTTGCCATTATCCTGTCAAATCTGTTGACGATTGCAGCCTCATCTCCCGTCTAACAGCCATGAGATTAAGAGTGTGATCGGAGAGTTTTTGTGTTCTTCTGCGGCGGGTCTTGCAGAACTTAGCTCCGACCGCATGGACAGTTTCCACGAGCTTGTCATTCACATCGTCCACTGCATTGCAATCTTGTAGGCACTGAAAGCGGTTGTGTAACTCGAGCTGAAAGTTTTCGGGATTTTGAATTAGAGCACGAGGGGGACGGAGCGTTGACTTCATTAGACGAGACCTCTCCAACTTAACGTTTAGGTTCAGTGTGCCTCTAACCATTCGGTGATCGCTGGCAGTTTTCACCCTTGCGATCACTGAGACATCACTGAACAGTTGGCGTCTGGTCGTCATAATGAAGTCAATCTCATTTTTTGTCGAACCGTCGGGGCTCGACCAGGTCCACTTCCTGTGGGGCCGCTTCTGGAAGAAAGAGTTCATCATAAAGAGTCCCTCTTTCTCCATAAAGTCGGCCAGCTGCTGGCCCCTTCGGTTCCGTTGCCCTACTCCAAATTTCCCTAACTTCAGCTCACCGTTTTCTTTTGTGCCTAGTTTTGCGTTGTTTTATTTTTATTTAGTCTTTATTTGGTCTTTGGTGCTTTAACATTTTATCTAGACACCTTCATTTCATGTGTTAACCGTGGATACTTTAATAGTTTGTATTTAAACGTAAGTTTTAAGTCATTACATAGTTATGTAATGTGTTCACTGTTTTTATCCTAAATATTTAATAAATGAATACATATTTAGAACGGTAGTAGCTTAGCAGGGGGTTAGCTTGGGGTTAGGGTAGGGGCTTAGCGCTAGCTGTAAATTTCATAGTATACGAGCAACCCGGGTTCGATACTCGCCGACACCAAAGAAATTTTTAATTGCAATTTTAAGTACTGATTTACCAAATGCTCAACGGTGAAGGAAATCGTCGTGAGTAAACCTCCATATCTGAGCAATAAAAAATAACAAAATATTTCGACGACTTGTGAAATCCTCCAACACACAGTAAACCACTCCTATAACAAGCATTTTATGGTTAGTTATGTTAATAGCGTTAAAAGTATTTTTTTTTTTTTTTTCTTCAATTTGATCGATTATAACTATCCTAAAAATAAAAGGCTTAGATTAAAGAATATAAGTAACGAGAATTTAGTAAAAGTAAAAAGTAAAAAAAAACTAGTAGTAGTAGCTTAGCTTATTTTAAAAACAATAATACACCAGCTGTTATAAATAATGAAACCGAGGACAGAATTTATGTTGTAGAGTGCCGGCAGCTAGGGATCGTAATAAATACCCATCAGTTTGATAAATGCTTACAATACCGTCTCCAGTTTCTTTTATTTTCAAGTTTCAATGAACGTTTTAGTAACAACAAATTTATGATTATAAACCTTCATTTTGTTTTATTTTATTCTTAATATTAGACTATTGTAATATAATGATTTCTTATTTTTACGCGAACACTAAACATTTAAATAATACTAGTTTTACGGATTTTATCGCCTATATTAACTTTTTTATATACCCGATGAAACACTACATCACCCGTGGTCACGGCGGGACTGAGATGTTCAACGTCCAAATGTCATAGTTTACCGCGGTTACCATAGATTTAAATTATTAATTTTCGTTCTGATCTACGCAGTATAAACTTATAGTCTTGAAGTCTTTATATTGTATTAATTATAATTATAAATTATTAATTATATGTTAGAACGCAACAAACAGGGTGTTGCCCACAATGTCATGACATGCAACTCCCGAGGTGAAACAAATTATTTTAAAATAATGGCAGAAAGCGAACCCTGGCACATCCAATTATCATCATTTTTTTTATCGTCATTCACAAGTCCTTAAATGAACAAACCCTCCCCAAAGAATAACCCCAAACACGGAACTGAGTCACATGCATCCATCGATTTCTTGCATGGCTTAACAGATTGTCAGTTCATCTAGTCAAATAAGGGTATGTAAAGTCTGCTAACAACAAGTTTCTGGCTGTTGGGGAAAACAGCGCCATGATTAAGCTCTAAAGAATTGTATATCTCTCTCTTAATTAATGTAAATATAAATAATATTGAAGTATCTGAAAAGCTTATTTGCATTCTTTAAGTTTTTATTTGTCAGTGCGAGCTACTCTTTGGAATGCCTGAATACTGAACACTGAACAATAAAGTAAAATAAGTAGACATCAACGCCAGGAGCGGAAGAAAAAACTAATAATTACGTTAAACAAAAATACATAATAAATTTTATTTCGTTTTAAAAAGTACATATCTTATAAACTACTGGATTGGAACCTCCATTTAAGCAAAGAATGCATGTGTTTGGAAGGTCTGACCTTCCATTACTATACGAGTATGCATGTTACAAGGCAGTATGAGTAAACATATTCTATATCCCATACTTAAAGTTATATATTCCTTAAATTCTAAAATTAGGACAATCAAACAATAGGAACTAGTCTACTTATAAGTAGTGTATGATATGTGAGTGAAAGTCTATTTAATTATGTATACGTATCTGTATGTATATGTATGTGTATGTGTAATACCTTAAGGCCGAATACGAAGAGAACTGGCGAAAATTAATGTATTTCTCTTGACTAGAACTTTGACCTGAAGTAATTCTAAGCTTTAAAACATTTTTGTAGGTTTGTTCGGGCCCTTCACAAGGTCACCGTCATTTTAAAATTTTAAAATAAATGAATATACCAACAAATAAAAAAATGTTAAGAAATGATATATAAAATTATTTTTCTTCCAAAACTCTGTGAATTTTAATTTAGGAAAAATTCTTTTACGTAAAAATGTTTGTATTGTAATTCCGAAGGTACCTGCTATCTTTATTTTCGATACAAAATATTATTTATTAACATAATTCGTTTTAATTAAAAACACCTAATAATAATACCGTAAATTGCCAGATAAAAGTTTGCCGTAATAAATTACCAGGCGCTTCGACGTGTGACGTAAGGTCACAACAGTCGATGTGTCTGTAGCGAAAATCGTTAATTCAGTGTTTTATACGCGTTTAAGTGTCTATAAATGTAAATATGGGTAGGAAAAGAAATAAATGTTACCTAAGTGGTAAAACAAAGAGAGTTTATCGCATGAACGCTGCTCGAATGTTGTATTTTGAGCTTAATACTTATATTTTTGTAAGGTAATTTTTTGTTTGAGACTGCCTAATAGGTTGCATTTTTACTCATTTACATTAGCCAAACTGATCATTTATACTTTTCTAGTTTCAAGAGAGAAACACTAAAAATGTACCTAAATATCAAGATCCAGTCGGAAAAGAATGTACAGAGTAGTGCAAGCACAGAGACCGCAAATAATTTCATAGTCAATGTATTGTCCGAAAGTATGGGTTAAGTACATAATTAAGAAAAACCGAAATACTTCGGATGTGAAGTGATTGACCAGTCGGAGTAGTCTTGTGAGAATTTACATACACAGTACCTATCCCCACTATGGGGCAATCACCGACTTTTTTAGTTTTTTTTTTCTTTATTATTTATGCAATTTGCATTACGGCATCTTGTAAGACTCACAAGAACAAACATTTTCAGTTATATGAGGTTCTTTCCGTACGATGCACCAATTAAGAAAAAAATCGTTATCAATTCAATAACTTTTCGAACAATATTTTATAACGAATAAAATACAGAATTTATAATCTGTAGGAACTAATATTATAAATAATAAAAATTTATTTAAGAAATGCTCTCTATGTTGTTCATTACTCTGCATCTGAGCTAGTTCAGTCAAACATAATCAAAGCCCGTACGGCTTTGATTATAGGTATTATACATGTCTATATAAACAAAGCGTAGGTACTGGCGGCGCGTGGTTTGCCGCGAAACGAGCAAGGTCATTTGCGTTGTATTCGGCCTTAAGGGGCTATATAACCTCCGCGCAAATTCTAATTTCGGCCCCACTTCCCTGCGCGTCGTATGCTATCTACAGACAAGTTTGTAATCACTAATACTGTAAGTAGGTAGGTTGTTAGATACTTATTTCATTAGGTTTATTATATTTATGTCTGTTTCTTTACGCCAACCCATCGCTTCTTATTTTTGTTACGGTTATTTCCTTACTTACTTATCTTCACGCACAATCCCTAACGAGGTAGCCAGAGAGAACAGATCGCCAAGTGTCACGATCCTTACATACCTCTTTCGCTTCTTTCAGGTTCATTAACTTCTTCATACATGCACGTCTAGGTATCCGAGTACTCTTGACCTTCCCCTCTTCGAGCAATTTGCTCACATGGTCTTCGAAAGTTAGTCTCAGTCTTTTAATATTTACTTTCGCTCTATATATTTTCTTCACCATTCGGTCTTCACTCATTCGCTCAACGTGCCCAAACCATTGGAGTACGCCCCTATCAATTTTTGTCGTAGGGTCATCTTTCAATCCTGCCATATTGCGAATCTCTTCGTTTCGCTTTCGATCGGCTATGGTAACGCCACACATTTTACAAAGATATCGCATCTCCACTGCATTCAACTTGCTTTTATGCTTCTTCTGGCATACCCAGGTTTCGCTGCCATATAACGAAGTCGGTACCAACACTGCGTTATGTATTGCAAGGCGTGCACTCTTCACCACGCCTTGCCTTTTGACTAATGCATTCAGGGCACCATTGACTTTGTTTCCGGCAGCGACGCGCCTATCCACATCTGAATCACATCTTCCATCCCGGCTGAGAAAGCACTCCCCAAGTATACAATTTCATTTACCTGCGGTTATTTCCCATTTTAATTTTACGTGGTCCTGTTGCGTTATGTGTATTCTGATCATAAGCGACACAGCTTTCCCGTTTGAAAGCTGAAGCGAGACTGATGGAGACTGATCGGGCAGCAGGAAACAAGCTTTAAGACACCGATAGCTTAGGTCATTTCTTTTTACAGTGAAAATAATGGTAATAAAAAAAACAAAAAAACGTAAACCCTACTTTATAGTTAGTTCAGTTAGTATGCAAAGTTTCATGATCTAATTTAAAGTATTTAATCAATACCAGCGGTTTATTGTTCAGTTTGGAGGTAACTTTGGATATTTTTTTCTATTGACAAAATTTTTCGGAATTATGTTTCCGTCTCACATATTACTTAACATGAAGCCTCAACTTCACCATATATTTATTTCAAAATTAATGCTGCAATATTTTCGGCATATCGGGGGGTCTTGCTACGCCATTTGAGATAGTATTTTTACTATTTCCCCTTAAATCTAAATAACGCCAGCTTCGTCTGGGTAGAGTGTATTAAAATTCTAGCCATGTGTAGCTGGGGTGGGTCGTTAATTCTGTTATAAAACTGAAATAACAAACAAACTTACAGATCACCATGTGTTACATGGCTACTGTAGGCCACGAACACCTGCAGCCAACTTCAAGCATGGAGGCTACCGATGCGTCATCTGTGAAGACTAAGACGGAATGCATACTCCCTCTATATACCCTTAAGACCGGAACGCACTGTTTTTTGGTGGAAAAAATAGGTAAGGAGCTAGTACCCAGAAGGACTCCTCGGTGGAGAAGGAGTCCTACCGTTTCGTAAAAATAATAGCATGTAAATGCGAAAATAAGAGCTTTTGTAGTTCGATTTAACAAGTTCGCTCCCTCCCTAAGTTAGCGGGTAGAGGTCTCTATTCCTGAATGTTTGATTGATGTTGAAGTTTTCAGAAAGTTCAAATAAATTGGCCTGAAAACTAGCTTAATATTTTCTCATATATGTGTGACAGGCACAGTCAACTGGGATTTGGAATATCAACTGGAGGTTCATAAAATATTTTATATACAATTTTTACGATACATTCGTTGTTTTCGCATTTTATATTTTAGTCTTTTTGTATGAAGTATGAAGTCTCAAGTCAATACTTTTTTTTGGTCTGAGTTTAAAGTGATCTTCTGATTTATCATTATTACAAAAACTGGTACTTTGTTAGACATAATCCACTATTGATGTAAAATATTCGACATGCAAAGCAGCAACAGTAGCGTGTTGTTGATGTTGTTGTCGTTCTTGGTGTAATTGCTGTTGTTGTTGTATGTTGCAAAAAATATTATTTTAAAAACGTTGTTCGTATGGTGGCACTGAAAATTTCGGGAATCACGGAAGTGACACAAAATTACTATTTAAAAATGTATTTATTGCTTTTCGAAGTATTCTCCGCGAAATTTGACACATTTTTCCATACGATGGAACCAATCATTGAAGCAACCATTCCATTCGGAAGTTGGGGTCTCCAAAATGGCCGTTTTGCAGGCGTCCACAGCTTCTTCAGGTGATGAAAATCTCTGACCACGCAATTAATTCTTTATTTTAGGGAAAGTATAAAAATTATTAGGGCTTAGGTCGGTGCTGTACGGCGAATGGCCAAATAATTCTATGTTTTCTTGTTCTATAAACTCTTTTGTTCTGTGTGCGGTGTGAGAACTCGCATTATCGTAATGGAAGATGATGCGGCGGTTGCAGTTTTCTTTACGGAGTTCAGAAACGACCTGTGGCAAACAAATGCTAGCATACCATTTTGCATTAACCGTTTTTTATCCCTCAAGAGGAATGGTCGTAACATGGCCAGTTTTGAAGACAAACGTGGCCATCATTTTTTTTGCAACACTCCGTGAACGAACAATTTTTGTTGGCTTTAACTCATTTTCGAACACCCAAACTCGTAACTGGTTTTTTGTTTCGGGTTCGTACGCATATATCCAGGATTCGTCACCTGATACGATATTGTATACAGCATTTAAGGATCCTGCGTGGAATCTTTCGAGAGTTCTGACGCACCAAGTAACGCGAGCCGCTTTTTGCTCTTCACAGAGCGAATGCGGTATCCATCGGGAAAACAACTTTTTTACACTTATTTGTTCATGCAAGATTATTTGTATTTAACTCATGCCAATGTCTAAAGTTGCTTGAATTTCGCGGTATATCACATGTCGATCTTCCTCAATCAGCTTACGCACAGTATCAACGTTTTCTTGGGTGACTGCAGTTTTTGAACGACCTTGACGGGGATCGTCACTGAGCTTGACACGTCCACGTTGAAATTCAGCAAACCAGCGACAAATTGTGTTTTCGGATGGGGCTTCATCACCAAATGCAGAAATCATCCGGTTAACACACTGTTTTTGCGTTAAACCATTTCGAAAGTCATAATAAATCATCGCTCTTGAATTTTCTCGAGTCAAATCCATTTTCTCAACGACTAAACAAGTTTGACAAAACCTTGTGACAAGATCGAGAATTTTTTTTTAAATAAATAATTGCTATTCGATTTTTAAAACCAAGGAGTTTTCAATTAAAAAGATTTTAATATGACAGGAATAGTGAAAATATTCCATTCCCGATACTTTTAGTGCAGCCTAGTATTTTTTCTTTGGAATTCGTTTGAGTTAGTAATTAAAATTTTACGAGTCACGAGCTAAGAGAGAAAAACAGAGGAATATGCAAGTAACTTATTTCACATGGTAGAACCAAGCTGCTGCTGTATTATAGCTGCAGCACGAACGAATCGATCGCAACAAAACACGCCGTTACAGAATACCACGATTAGTGACAAGAATGGGATACCCTTACAGGTAACGACGCATTCCGCCTTAGCCTAATTTTGAATTGAGAATAATTGTACCTTTCACAAATTTACTTGCACTTAATTGGGTTAAGTTTAGTTCAGCTTCAATAAAAAGCAGAATTTTTCTAAGAATAGAGTTTAGATTGTAGTGCCATCTTGAACACAGTCATAGTTCATTATGCATCCTTTCATTCAGACTCGGAAGAGCTACGTTTCCTACAATGTTCCAGTGAACTGCAATCCTCCACTTTCTCATTGTGATTATGTTACTATTTTGAACGCAGAATTTATAAAAATCTAACTACTGACGAAGTATAACGTTAAATGTTACTATATGTTTTAATGAATAAGTAAGGTTTTAAAAGTGTTAGGTTGTTAAGGTTTTAAGTGTGTTGATCACAGTAAAATTTAAGTCATTGGCATCCATTGAACCTACTATGTTACGCATATTGAATTATTTAAGCTTATTCATAAAAAGTTATATACGCTTAAGTTAAACTAACTACGTTGCAAAAAAATGATGGCCACGTTTGTCTCCAAAACTGGCCATGTTACGACCATTCCTCTTGAGGGATAAAAAACGGTTAATGCAAAATGGTATGCTAGCATTTGTTTGCCACAGGTCGTTTCCGAACTCCGTAAAGTGAACTGCAACCGCCGCATCATCTTCCATTACGACAATGCGAGTACTCACACCGCACACAGAACAAAAGAGTTTATAGAGCAAGAAAACATAGAATTATTTGGCCATCCGCCGTACAGCACCGACATAAGCCCTAATGATTTTTATACTTTCCCTAAAATAAAGAATTAATTGCGTGGTCAGAGATTTTCATCACCTGAAGAAGCTGTGGACGCCTGCAAAACGGCCATTTTGGAGACCCCAACTTACGAATGGAATGGTTGCTTCAATGATTGGTTCCATCGTATGTAAAAATGTGTCAAATTTCGCGGAGAATACTTCGAAAAGCAATAAATACATTTTTAAATAGTAATTTTGTGTCACTTCCGTGATTCCCGAAATTTTCAGTGCCACCATACGAACAACGTTTTTAAAATAATATTTTTTGCAACATACAACAACAACAGCAATTACACCAAGAACGACAACAACATCAACAACACGCTACTGTTGCTGCTTTGCATGTCGAATATTTTACATCAATAGTGGATTATGTCTAACCAAGTACCAGTTTTTGTAATAATGATAAATCAGAAGACCACTTTAAACCCAGACCAAAAAAAAGTATTGACTTGAGACTTCATACTTCATACAAAAAGACTAAAATATTATTCAGAAAATGTGAATTGTATATTTCTTGCATTATTCCATTTATTGGTTGGAAATTTTATAATTTAAACATTTATTCGACGCCTTAGCTTTTTTTCAAATTTAATTAAAAACATTGTCGGTATTTTTTAGATTCTTTGGCACTTTCAAAACAGAGTAAATATCGTAGACAAAGAAACCTATAGACTAATGATTAGTGTGGCCTCGAGTGAGAAAGGACGATAACGTGGTTTTAGGTTATACAATAATCTTTGTGACTTTTAAATATATTTAAATAAAAATTTTAATTGTTCTAAGAACCGAACTGAACAAGATTCACCAATCTTAAGTTCACAAAACACTTTTTTCTCACTTAAACCAACTTGTAAAATCCTTAGATTGCTACGAACTGTCAAAGTTGTTTAGCAAAGTGTAGTTTGCTAAACAAAAAATCGGCACGGAGAAAGGGAAAAATAATCACACCGCTCTGTCTTATTTCTATGCAAGACGTATGCATAAATCTATATTTTTCGAGTGCGAATGTGAATGAAGGCGTCAATTTGTCTATAGGTTTCTCTGTCTATGGTAAATATAGACAGTTCTCTTAAAACAAAATTTGGTTTACGGCACAGATTACTTATTAATTTGTATAAAGTTTGTCTGAAACTAATTTCTTGAATCTTGCATTAATTTCCAACCGTCGTTGCACTTTGACCCTAAGTTGTATTAATTAAAACGTATCATTCCTTTGTCTTTATGCATGGACACACAAGTGTCTTGTTTCTAGGTTTCTGACGTAGCAATGTGATCATAATGAGTTATAAAGGTTTTCAAAAGTATGCTTCTGGCTAGTTAATGTATGAAACATTTTCTCTCCTCACTCTTTAAAATAACCGTTGTAAGTTGTAATTTTTAACCGTAAAGAAATATGGTTCCATATACTTATTTTGGAAATAATTTAAATTCCTTTAATTTTCCTGGGATAATATCAGCTGAACCCCTTTTACTTTTAATTCTAACGTTTTAAATGTGCAATAAAATTCAAAAGGTAACTAAAGTTGCTAAGCTAACTTAAGTTGTCTTTAAGTAAAATAGGCTAAAACATATTATTAAAATTATCCGGAAAACCATTTCTGTTAAATCAATTTTAAATGACAGTAGCAGTTGTAACTACTGACAGTGATGGTGCCCAAGATTTCGTCTTACTTCGATTAATGTCAAACAAATTTCATATTATAAAGTAAATTTTAAAACTCTTTATACGAATTTATTGGCTTAGGTGTTTGAGGTCCTGATATCATACAAGGTGGGTGGTTGCGCGGAAAACGAATACCCTCGCATTTTTTATTCTGTTAGTTAGTAATTAGCCGGTACATTCTCCCATCCCATCCGTATTCTTTTTTGCACGCACTGAGGGGGAGGGGGGGGAGGAGCCTAAAATATGTAGCGTTATTTTTGCCTCCAGTGAGAAAGCGTGCTCCGTCTTGGGTGGAGACGGCCGAGAATATAAAAGGACGTCCGCTGCCGCCACTCGCTTTCTTACACATAGTACATTATATATACCTGGAACTCTTATAACGCAGTTATAACGCAGTGCCAGCGGCCTCGACGCCTGAGACCAACGGTAGGCAGAAGACCCACCCCGTTTAGTGCTTTCCCATTTAGAATTAAATGAGCTGTTTTATTTTTAGTCCTTTGTTGTGTCTTTTTACCTAGCAGCTCATAATATTTTGTTCCCGTGTAAAGGTACCGGCTATGATATAGTAAATTAGGTAGATATGGTAAATTAGGTCATAGTAAGTGCATTGTCCAAAAAGCCTGCCACGTACCACATCAGCCATTTTGTTTTAGTTATAATTAAATACGCATATATAGTCCACCGTTTGGTTCAATCTAGAACACCTATAGTTAATCTCGCATACAAATTTTCGGGGTCAATATTCCCGGAATCGAACCCGGGACCTTACTGCCACACCAATGGGCCTTAACTGTATGAGCGTTTTAGTTTGTCTATAATTCAAAAACCGTTAGAAGTACGGGGGCACGGGGGTGTCGTTAGACATGCCATTTCGTGGAATTTTTAGTCGCCATGGACGCGTTCTCGGGAGCACACGCACAGCGTGCATTTTGAATTTGCGCGTATTACCTCCGTAACAATTCAGTGACTGTTGCTAGGCGAATATACCGCCTTCACTTCAGCTTACATGATATCAGCGAAGCACCATGTATTTATTATTTATTTTTTTATAGGAAAAGGGTGACAAGCGAGCACACAGTCCATCTGTCCCATCCATGTGGCCCATAGACATCTACATCTATCCTCGTTTGCGAATCAAAATGCAGATGCGTTGTCAGCCTTGAGGACTAGGATGGAATGCCTCTTTTCCAATAAAAAGGGTCTCCGGTTCTCTACATTCACCATACGAAACACAGCAACATTAAGCTGCTATTTCACGCTGGTATTCTGTGAGAGCGTGGTCCTTCCCTGGTTGAGCTGACCCATTCGTGCTACAACTATACAATTAATATAGCTGCAGCATGGCTCTACCACGTGAAATAGAATTATTTGCAAATCAGTTGAGCTGTTCGAAGAAACCGGATCTACAGTAAGAATAAATAATGCGGGCCGCTAGAAGTCGATACGGACGCCGGAGATTATTCAACGCGTTCATGAATCTGTAAGGAAATCCTTGACAATCGACTCGCAAAAGAAGCCTAATCTTGAATATCAATAGGACCACTTTGCGCAGGATTTTGCACCGTGATTTGCATTTATGGCATATAAAATTCAGTTGACACAACAGTTGAAGCCTAATGATGCCAATCTTGGACTTAATTTTGGTAATGTTATGCTGGAACGTTTTAACAATTTTTACAACATAATCTTCAGTGATAAGGCAAACTTTCATGTCAACAGACATGTTAATAAGTAAAATTGCCGGAGTAAAAAACCC
This sequence comes from Parnassius apollo, assembly GCA_907164705.1. NCBI lineage: Eukaryota > Metazoa > Arthropoda > Insecta > Lepidoptera > Papilionidae > Parnassius > Parnassius apollo. Next base: position 7,597,443 of record CAJQZP010000178.1, read on the forward strand.
TAAGGTTATTGTGTGGGCTAGAATATTGGCTAGTGCAATAATTGGGCCATACTTCTTTGAAAACCAAAGAGGAGTTCCAGTGACAGTGAGATCTGAGAATTATTGTCAGATGTTGCAAGAGTTTCTGGGTCCAGCTCTTCAAGAATTTCAAGGGTACAATTCTAGGACGTGGTATCAAGAGGATGAAGCCACTTGCCACATTTCTAGAGATCTCAGATCTCACTGCTCACTGCAACTCCTTGCAGTGACAGTGAGGTCTGAGAATTATTGTCAAATGTTGCATTAGATTCCGGTTCAAGCTCTTTAAGAATTTCAAGGTTACAATTCTGGGACATGGTATCAACAGGATGGAGCCACGTGCTACACAGTCTCAATAGACGTACTGAAAGAAATGTTTCCAGGAAAACTCATATCGCGAAGAGGAGACATTGAGTTGCCTCCAAGGAGCTCAGTGTAGTTAACGAAGTCGAGCTTTAACTTTTAAATATAAATTTTAGCTTAGAGTATCTTGAAATCTTGCAGTGTGCTTGGGCTTTAATTTTATAAATTATGGGGATACAAACGAATAATAGCACCCAGCAATTGTATCTATTGAATTTAAGATGCTTCATTAATTTCAATTGCCTTGCAAATCATCCTTAGTTGGAATCAATATTCTTTTGCGAGGATTCGTGGTGTAGGTTGGAACGATCATGAACATATTGACATACTCGGGAACTGACATACCCAGCGCGTTGGTGCTTCACATCAGCGATATTTTCTTTTACGCGAGTTTTTATGGATCATTTTGTTTGTCCTATATAAGAGACAGCACTAATGCATTCTTGCATCTTGTAGAGTTATAATTACACTTGACGGATGGTACTAACCGACTTATCTTCTTTGGCGGCTTGTAGTTTGTTCTAATGGAAGCCAGCTTCAAGATGTAGCCAGTTGACGTCTCAGTCATATGTTAGCACAGCAGACACAGGCTCCATTGCCAGGCCAGTTTTAGTATGTCACTGTGACGTAGGAGCAGGAACCGAAGCTTGTTGTCTTGCAATACTTGCTTGACATGCTGGATTTCGGCATCAATTTGCATTTATTACAAAGTAAACTATTATTTTCATGGATATTTTTGATATAATTAATGAGCTGATAACTATACTCTGATGCGAGATTTAAAAGAATTTGATAGTGTGATAAATGACGATTGAAAAATACGACCAAACTTTTAATTAACGAAATCATTTTATTTGTTTGTTAATTTAAATATTTTGTCGAGACGGCTGAAAACCGCCCCTTAATTTCATTTCTAATTTTTTTTAAGTTTTCAATTTTTGACTTTATATATTTCATCAGGTGTTTGATAAGTTATCGGTCTAACTTCTTATAAAAGTAACCATGGAACTCTTATTGTACCCTGAGCTTATGACCAAATAAATTACAATAGTGCTTATACATATTTATAATGACTAAGAGCTGATTATTCAATCCTCAGAACAGTTATCTACCAAGAAATTTATAATCGGGCTGTATACAAATTTAAAACAATTGAACTAAATATTTCATTCATAAAATTGTAATGCTTATTGATTTATGTTGTATTTTGGCTCATAAGTAACTTTTGATGACTGATAACTGAAAAAACATCCCTCAGTTAAAGTATTTTAGGAAGGATTTGACTTATTTGTCTCGTTTGACAGGTGGATTAGCAACTACAGTACTTGATATTTCTACCCTAGGTACTACAATGCATCATCTTTTCTTTTAACAGAGGAAGCCAATATCCTGTAATGGACTTTTATGGGCTGATAAAGTAAGTAAAAGTAAGAAAAAAGAAAGAAACACTTTATTTTGGCACAGTTCATATACGTGCAAAACAATATACTAATTTAAGTGAAACTTTTAAAATTATACGTAAATTTTTAATAAATAAAAAAATACTTAATTAACGAAACACAACAAAGAACGATTTTAACAAGAAATGAGTAGTCTGTATAATTATATCACATTTAATATCTCAAAGGCCATCATGTACCTATTTATACAAAAAAAATCTTCTTGCCTCCCGAACTAGTCAGTTTCTGAAAATGCTTAAATTTTATGATGTATTTTTTTAATTTCTATACAGTGATTAAAATATACATAATAACATAGTTTTAGTAATAATAAGAAAATGTCCTAATTACTCGATATTTTTTTTATTTAGTGTTATTTACCAGCCATTATAATAAAGACTTAAAAATATAATATTTTATATTCAGTCTGATGTTAATATAAAACGGATACGTTTGTGTACTGAAGTGTTTTAAGGTGTTTTTATAAGAAAAAGAGGCAATGTACTGAAAATATAGCTTGAAGTACAGGCTACAGGAAATAATATATAACGTCTAGTAAAATATAAGTGTTTACGTTTTATATGTGATTGAGTCACGCACCAGCTATATTACATTGTAGCATTAATAGGTCAGTTCGACCGGGGAAGAACCGTGCTCTCACAGAATACCAGCGTAAAATAGCAGCTTAATGCTGCTGTGTTTTGTATGGTGAGTGTAGAAAACCGGAGACTTTTTTTTACTGGAAACGAGGCATTCTATCTTAGTCCTCAGGGGTGGCAACACGTCTGCACTTTAATTAAATGTCTATGAGGACCTAACCATAAGGTGGACTGTGTGCTCGTATTTCACCCTTATTGTATATAAAAAATCATCCTCATACGGTAATCACTTTTAAAACAATCGTTAGAAAGACTGATGAGACAGTAAGTAAGGCGTAAATAGGCTGGGGGCTCAGGGCCCTGTTTCATTGCAAGTTATGGTAGTGATCTACATTCATTCAGCAGTAGACTTGTGATATTCTGGAATAAGACGCATTTAATTCTTTTTTTGAGCTCACATTGGGCACAGAAAAAGTAAAATGTCAATACCAAACCCTGCTTAATGGGTGAGATAAACTTGCTCAATACCATCAATACAGAAATGATATGCGAAGCGATAATCTGCTCTTGTTCACTGTAATGTTTGAAATGAGTTATGATACAACGGCCGAAATAATTTCGAATGTCTAGCTTAGAATTTGTATAAAAGGTGATGATATGTAAAAAAATGAATTCTGCAAGTCATTTAATATTTTTATATTGCATTTCTTTTTATTCAAATGAACTTAAAGAATCATAGAAATATTTCAATGAATACGCTCAAGTACTCGTAGATGCATTCCTGACTTACTTTCAGTAATTAGTACTCCAACAAAGGACTTATTGTACCTGCTCTACTTTTTAATTAGTAGTAAAATATTATTATTTTCTAAGATAACAATGAAGCTGTAATTATTATAAGCAATATGTGTCTTAACTAAGGTTAAACACATCATTGTTTTTAGTCAGCGAAAGGTTGCGAAGTAATTAATACTTTTATTATAATGGATTTCCGCAAAGTAATGCCTGATTCTATCAATTATTATAAGCAATTTTTTGTTATTATTGGGAATAATCAAAGTCTTATGAGAAACAGAAAGACTTAATAATATTATGAAAAGAGTTATGTAGATTATCTTTCTGTAAACTTTTCTAATAATACTTTAAATTTCACGACGAACTTTGTTATTTTTCAATTAATTCAAAGGCACATTTTTTCGTGAGAGCAAATTTTATAGAGCCATAAAGATTCGGCTACTGGTGGCAAAGAAAGCTTTGCTATCAACAGCTTCGTAGCAACAAATGCGCCTACACATATTTGAATGATGAGTAGAGCGACCTAAAACTAACGCAGGATGAAAGATGAAAACAACTGAATTGTTACCATTTTTTATGGCAGTATATAGGATAAGAGAAACAAATATTCGGAAGTAGTATTTATTTAAACATAAACTGCGCTGAACTAACTTAAATCCTATACCTTTAAACGAGCAATTCTTGTATATATATTTATATATAATCGGGATCTCGGAAACGGCTTTAACGATTTTCATAAAATTTAGTATCCAGGGAGTTTCGGGCGCAATAAATCGATCTAGCTAGGATTTATTTTTAGAAAATATTTTTTTTCCGTTTTCAGGCAATGAAAAACTGCTACAATATAAGAAGGTACATTTTGACATTGTTTTAATGATCGTAATAGCTCAAGTGGATATAGAGCGGTCACGAAATCGTAATGCCTTGGTTAGCGTCCTGTCTCCGGTCCGATTTTTTTTCCTTCCTTCTTTTGTGAGCCCTTTTTTTAGTACTTTTTAAAATACCAAAATTTAAATTAAACTAATTGCTTAAATTTTTTTAATTAAAACCGAGCAAAGCTCTGTTACTCAGGTATATATATACATCTACATATATATATATATATATATATATATATATATATATATATATATATATATATATATATATGTGTGTTAACACAATCTGTGATTCGGTGATTTTTATATAACTAGCTTTTCCCACGGTTCATCATTAGCATTCAATGGGAAAATAGTCTCTTATTTTACGTCTGTCACGCTTTTAAGGAGATTTTTAAAAATTTTACATAGTATAAGTAGTAATTTATACACAGACCTGAGATTTGTGATATTTGGATGAGTTTTGAACAGAGTAATGCAAAGCTAAAAAATAATCCTTTTTGGAAATCTGTCTAGTAGCTTTTTCGTGAATCGAGAACACAATTTTTCTTAAAATTTATTACAATATTATGTATAAACAAGATACATATGGAATAGTTATGTCACTATTATTTATTAGGAATTTAAGAAGAGAATGTCGTATTTTTCCTCTAATGCCAAGCCTATCAATAATTGATATCGTAATTACATTTAGTCCATAAATCATCATTATCATCATCGTCATCATTACAGCTCTTTAGTCCATTAATCGTCATCATCAGCATCATCATCATCATAATTCCACTGCTGAACATAGGCCTCCCCCAAGGAATGCCACAAAGCACGGTACCGAGCCACCTGCATCCATCGACTTCCTGCCTGTCTTACCAGGTTACAATACATATAGTGAGGGGATCATCATACACTACGCCTACCGGTACGAGCTGCTATTAATATGCAGTAGTAATGTCCACTAAGCATACTATATAGTCATTTTTATATTTTACTTAACCTTTAAGTAATGATGTGGTTTGGATGACTCATAAATGGTGATGTGACGTTTTATAGACGTTTACGCAATTTATGTCAATAGTATGAACTTAATTATTAATTAGATATTTTTTGTATAAAATCAAAATAAAAACCCTCTTTTTAATGATATAGGCTAAAATTAAACCCAATTTAAGCATTAATCAACATTGAAATAATACTAATTTTTACGGAATTTATCGCGTATATTTAACTTTTTTACCCGACGTTTCGAGAGCTTTACAGCACCCATGGTCACGGGAAGGACTGAGATGTTCAACGTCCAGCTGTCATAGTTAACCGCGGTTACCATAGATTAAAATTTAACTTTTGTTCCGATCTACACAGTATGAACTTATGGTATCATGGAGTCTTGCAGTTGTATGCTTGGGTTGGGGTTTAATTTTATTTATTATAGTATCCCAAGCAGATGGCAGCACCCAGCCATCTTCTCTATTGAAATTAGGATGTTTTTTGATTTCAATAGCCTCGCGAATCATCCTTGGAAGGAATCGGTGTTCTTTAGCGAGGATTTGTGGTCTATCAAATCTGATGTAGTGACGGGGGCGATCCTGTACATGTTCACAGACTGCAGACTTCCCGGAGCGTCGATTCTTCACATCAGCTATATGTTCTTTTTGACGCGGGTTTTAATTGATCTTTTAGTTTGTCCTATGTAGGAGAGACCACATTCACAATCAAGCTTGTACACTCCTGCATCTTGCAGAGGGACGTTACACTTGACTGATGGTAAAAACTGACCAATCTTCTTCGGCGGCTTGAAGTATGTTTTGATGGAAGCGCGCTTCAAGATGTAGCCAATCTTGTCAGTGACTCCTCTAACATATGGCAGTACAGCAGGTACACGCTCGACTGTGGCCGGCTTCACTCGTTCTCTGTGACGTAGGCGCGGGACCCGAAGCTTGTTGTCATGCAAAACTTGCTTGACATGTTGGAGCTCGGCAGCCAGGTGTTTACTGTCACAGATCCCTCGTGCTCTCTGAAACAAAGATTTACCCACGGTAGCTAACTGTGAAGGATGGTGGTGAGAATCACCGTTTAAATATCTATCTGTATGGGTCTTTTTTCTATACACAGTATGGCTCAAGGTGTTATCAGGATTCCGAATTACTAACACATCTAGAAAAGCTAAGGAATTGTTTGCCTCTAACTCCATTGTGAACTGAATTTTAGTATTTATAGAGTTAAGATGGTCTAAAAATGCAGTTACTTTATCTAAAGGTAGAATTGTGAAAGTGTCGTCTACGTACCGCTTGTAGAATCTTGGATTTATGGGAGAAGTAAGCAGGGCTTTCTCCTCAAAGTCTTCCATGAATATGTCGGCGACAATGGGAGATACAGGTGAGCCCATCGCCACACCATCTACTTGCTTGTAGAACTCCTCCTTCCACAATAGGTAGCCAGATGTAAGGCAGTGTCTGAGTAATACTGCATATTCTACGGGCATGTTGTTTTCTTCCAGCCTTCTAGTTACAATTGAGATGCAGTCTTCAACAGGTAAGCATGTAAACAATGACTGCACATCAAAACTGACCATAGTTTCATTGTCTGCCAGACGTAGGTCTTTAATCTCGCTGACAAAATGGTAGGAATCCTTTATGTGTGCTCTTGTATGTCCCCTGAGCGGTGAGAGTATTTTCGCTAAGTGTTGAGCCAATCTGTAAGTTGGTGAATCGATTTGGCTCACTATGGAGCGTATTGGGCTTGTGTATTTTTGGTAACCCATACAACTTTGGTGATTTGGCGCACGTAGGTATTATCCATTTTACGTCCAGATTTATATATATATATATATTTTAACAAAAAATAAAATTTCTTGCTTCTTCAACTTAATTATTAAAATAATATAGGAACTACCACAGAATCAGTCTTCTAAATCCAGTCTCAGTCAGTACAGTCGCTGCAGATTGTTTTGGAACAGCCTAAGCGTATAGGCTTATGACATGCAACGCATTTATACCTTGTGCGTCGCTTCAGCCTTGCTGGACACACCTTACAAGTCTTTTTGTCATTTTCACCAACAGCTGACTCAATGCGGCTAGGTTCTGGCGGTAAATCTTCGCTAAGAATCCGTTTCATTGTCAGTCTTATATTCAATTATTTTGTCAGTAATATCATCATCCATAAAATGTTTCCACAGGGTTTCTAGGTTGGTGAATGCTCTAGGCTGTGATCTAGGTGTGTCAACCAAGTTGTGGCTTAGTGAACGACAGTTACGCATCACTGGTTCATCGCTTCACCATTTAAACCTTTCATACCTACGTAGTATCTTTGGGATTCTGTGTGTATATTATCTTGTATTGAAGATAGACCTGAATCTTGCATCGCAACTGAACTGCGGGGTGATCTTTGTCGTTGAGATTGAGTTTCTTCATCCTCAGAATGTTCTGAAGCCGAGTCATGATCACTGTGCAAACAGAAATCTGGATCCACTTCTTCATCGTCCACATCACTGAAGTCTCGCTCCAACTCAGCCTCTATCCACTGACTTAAGGTCTTTTCATTTGTCGAAGTATTTAGAGCTACTCGTTTTCGCTTTCGACTGTTTCCTGAAGGTCCAGGTTGATCCATCTAAAATAATAACGTACACAGTGAGGTGACGAATAAGAGACACTTAGAAAAAAAATACACTAATACTGTAGTGAGTAATAAATCATTTACGCAAATACTGATCTCACGTCTCAGGGACACCAAACGGTCGTACAGGTACAGGTGTTGCTGCCACGAGCGCGAGCACTCGACTGACCGATCACGCCACCGAAACCCGAAGGTAGCGGGAGGGACGGGAGCGTCTTTAAAAAATTAACGCCACGAGACTGATTTTTGCATCGAGGCCGTCTGTGAGACACTCACGTCACTATTTAAAGGTTAACCATTAAAAAAATCTCCCTTCCTCTACAACTATTTGTTTTTGTTTTTAATTAAGTTTTAGTTATAGTTCGTGGTTGAATGATAACGAATTCCCAATGAAATTAAGTTCGCATATACACCGCACGACTAGGCTACTGAGGCGACAGTAGCCTAATGGTAGGGGGCGGACTGCAAACTTGGAAATCGCGATCAAACCCGCTATTCGGATACTGTGGAGAACTAGGTACTCCACGCAAAAGCACTTTTAAACGAGGCATTCCATCTTAGTCTTCACGGGTGACAACGCATCTGCATTTTGATTTGTAATCGAGGATAGATGTAGATGTCTATACAGCAACGCCGCAGCAACCACTTACCATCAGGTGGATTGTGTGCTCGTTTGTCACCTTATCCTATAAAAAAAACTTACTTAAAGTGGTAAACGGAAGTTTTAGTAATGTTTAAAGCTTTACCTATATTATTTATTAAATAAATAAAAAAAAATTAAAAAAACAGAGTTTGTTTCATCTCCAAAAATGTTCTCAACTTTCTTGCAAGTAATGAACCTAAACTGTGTCAGTATTATGAATACCATTTTCTAATCAGTAATGCAATACCGTTAAGAGATGTTACATTCTCGAGAAATCATTTGCCTATTTTCGTGGATATTATTACATAATACGGTAATGAATATCTTCATTGCTTTTTTGATATCGTCGTATTTTCTAGTTAAAACAGATCAATATCTTAAAGTATGTAATTGTTGTGGGTAGTATTATAATACGAGCTGTTCAAAAAGTATCGCGAATTTTGAATTTTCGCTGGCTACGTAAACTTGATTTTTGATTTTTTGTAGCGTTATGTTGGTACTCATGTCCCTTACTTATGCTGACAAGGTCGGCCATTTTGAATGTTTAGTTAATTTTTGAGAGCTGTTTTGCTTGGATGTATTTTGGCTCGTCCTCGATTTTTGCCTATTCCAAAAAAATGGATTAAAGAATCTGTATTAAATTTTTTGTGAAAAACAAAATAAAGTGCGCAGATGCATTCCGAATGTTGACTGTAGCATATGGTGGTTTGGTACCTTGGACCAAAGCAACGTTAATCGGTGGTACAAAATGTTCTCAGAGAGCCGAGAAAATGTGAACGACGAACAGCGTGCCGGACGCTCGAGCACGTCAACAACAGACGATAACATTGATAAAGTGAAGAAAATATTAGTGGCCAATCGTCGAATCATCGTTGGAAAAGTTACTGAGGACCTAAACATATCGATTGGCTCGTGCCATTCGATTGTAAGTAATGATTTGGGCATGAGTCGGGTCGCCGCGAAATTCATGCCAAAATTGCTCAATTTTGACCAAAAACAGCATCGCGTTAACTTTGCTCAGGAGATGTTGGACTCGGTCCGTGACGACCCAAATGTGCTCCAGGGGATCAAAACTAGTGACGAATCATGGGTTCAAGGTTATGACGTGGAAACCAAAGCTCAATCATCCCAATGGAAGCTGCCGCATGAGCCAAGACCGAAAAAAACGCGCCAAGTTCGGTCGAACGTGAAGGTTTTGTTCACAGTTTTTTTTCGATTGCAGGGACATGGTGTATAATGAATTCTTGCCACAAGGTAGTACGGTCAATAAGGAATATTACTTGCAAGTTATGCGCAATTTGCGCGAAGCAATCCGCCAGAAACGCCCGGATTTGTGGAAGAACAAAAACTGGCTTTTGCGCCGTGATAACGCCCCTGCTCACACATCGTTGCTTTTGCGCGAATATTTATCCAAAAACATCACAGTAATGGTCCCACAGCCATCGTATTCCCCAGGCCTGGCCTCCTGTGACTTATTTGTGTTCCCAAATCTGAAGAGGCCCATGAATGGACGACGCTACGTCACAATTGAGGAGATAAAGATGGCATCGAAGGAGAAGCTGAAGAAGATCACGAAAAATGATTTTTTTAAATATTTCGGGGATTGGAAAAAACGTTGGCACAAGTGCATTATATCCGAGGGGGGTTACTTTGAAGGAAACAAAATAGATATGCATGAATAAATAAATACTTTTTGAAAAAAATACAAAATTCGCGATACTTTTTGAACAGACTGTGTATTGTATAACCGAGATAACCGCCTTTATTAATAAAGACAATTGTCATCTGAACTCCGTTGTTGCATGCAAGACCGCCAACCGAAATGAGTTTAGATGACAGCTCCGTCGGCCAGGTTGACGCATAGAAGAGGTAGAAGGCACAAATTAATCTTTTTATTAAAGCATCGGGGGTGCACAAAGAAGAGGGAAGCATTCAGGCGAGTTCACTTTAACTTTTGCATTCGATTCGATTCGGAAAAGAAGCGTGAGGACATCGAAATATTGATGAGAAAATTTGACAAGTATTTCGGTGTTCAATGTAATATAATAATACAGGGATATATATATTTTAAGATGTATCATGAAACTGGAGAATCTATTGATATATATGTACCAGCGTTAAAGTTAGTCAGCAAAAATTGTGAATTTATAAATTTAGAGCAATAGTTGATTCGCGACCGCATTGTTTGAGTCATAGTTTTACGTGGTACAGCCACGCTGCAACTTTATTACAGATATATATATTGTAGTTATTATATTAAAGTTATGAGCAGGACCATGCTCTCACAAAATACCAGCGAAAAATAGCAGCGTAATGCTGCTGTTTCGTATGGTGAGTGTAGGGAAGCGGAGATCTTTTTTACTGGAATTGGGTCATTCCATCTTAGTCCTCAGGGGTGACAACATCCGCCTGACATATTTTAATTGCTTTCTCCAGAGTCCTTCCTTCAGTTCAGTCAGAGTCAGGTTCCTTACAATTGTGTTCCTTGTTTTTTATAGCATTGGGTGACAACCGAGCTTACAGTCCACCTGATTATAAGTGGAAGCTGTGACCCATAGACATCTACATTTACCAACTAAAAGTTAGATGCGTCTTCACCCCTGAGGACTAAGATGAAATGCCCCGTATTTAGTAAATAAAGGGTCACTAGTTCTCTACACTCACCATATGAAACAAAAGAGTTTTTAGCTGCTATTTTATGCTGGTATTTTGTGAGAGCTTAGTCTTACCCCAGTTAAGTCGACCATTCGTGTTACAACTAAATAGTTGCATCTTGGCTCTTCTTGGAACTTGTGATATTCCTGAGTCCACTCAAAAAGCTACATACAAAAAACATTCAGCTGAATTAAGAACCTCTTGCTTTTTTGAAATCAGCTGAAACAGTTTCCCCTTTTTACATTTAAACTATTTTATTTAAAAACTTATGAATAAATAAAAGTGAGTTTTAATATTCAATAATTCCTTTGACTCGTCAGTATTCATACTGCCCGGGAATCATACATAATATTATCTGCATAATGCATATATATTATCTTTTATTAGAGAGCCCTTCTTGTCCTTTTGTGTTTGGCTTACAGGCCTATGAGAAGAGGACAAGGATAAATAACGCTCATTTAAAATAATGTGATGGAGAACATAATCTAAAAGCGTTCAATTATAAAGAGAACACGGTAAAATCTTGTTATTTTATTGCGAGAGTGCAACCTTATTACTAATCTAATTTAGAAATGGTGTGCCGTGACACGATTTAGCCGGGCGTAATATTTTAAGGAAACGCTATTCCACAATACAACACATTATAAAGCTGATATCAATTCGTTCCCGAACTGACTTCAGGTTAAAGTTACAGCCTATATACGTCCTACTGCTGGGCACGGACCTCCCCTCATTTCTGAGAGGGTCTACAAAATGTTTTTTTTTACTTCTCATAAATGCAGGTTTCCCTCACGATGTTTTCCTTAACCGCCGATCACGTGATAAATCGGCACTGAAAATTGTAATTAACAATTTCATTGGTGCCGGGGAGGATCGAACCCGGTTTGCTCGCGTACTGTGAAATTTACAGCGAGCGCTAACCATCCACGTTACGTGTTACCACGGCTAGACCGAACCGTCTTATTATTTACTAAATGTTAAAATAAAATATTTAGTGCAATTAATACACACAGGAGATATATTAAAGCAATTTAAATATTACTATTGATTAGAATTGCATAAAAATTACATATCCATTAGACCGCTTGGTCGAGTAGTACTTTAAAACTTCAGTTTAATAAACAAGATCTATAAGAATTATTATCAAGACTTTTGACCCAAGCATCGACACACATATATATATATATATATATATATATATATATATATATATATATATATATATATATATATATATATATATATATATATATATATATATATATATATATACTACGACATAGAAACGAGCTGAAGTGGCAATGGATCGGCCATATAGCTCAATAAACTGAAAACCGATGTTGAAAAAACATCTCCGTGGCAACCTCGAACCGGAAAACGAAGGTATAGATTGACTCTTCATTTGATGGAGCTAAAACTTGAAAAAGTTACAGGAAGACAATAGCTAAGGACCGTTTTTGTGGTATTTCTCTCCCAATTACAGTTTAAGTCCAGCAATGGACTTGTGATGGGTTGTAATGATAATGACGGTGATTATGAAATAAAAAACGATGTTTGTTATAGAACACGTACTTAGCAATTTAAGAATTGAAGCTTGTGAAAACTTGAATTTTAATAATTAAAAAGTAAAAATTGTTACTTAAGTTTTACCTTTTATTAAAATTTTAATAATTTTAATTTCTGATCCCTCTTTGAATCGACACAAATTAAGGAATATTACAAACTTACACTATTAACTAGAATTTCGTTTATACAATTGTATTTAAAATAATTCATCTCCTTTTTTCCACCATTAAAAGAGGGTGGAATTCTTTCTTCAATCTTAAATTGGAGCATCCCTAAGTCATTGCCTATATTATAAAAACAATAATTAAAATTAACTTATTGGTGCAGATATCGTGAAACATACCCATAAATCACATTCAAATTTATTTGAATACAATTGAATGTCATTTATGGGCAACAACTATGTGTACGCTCGCTCCTCTGTGTGCGATTCAATTCACAACGTTTTTGCCGACTGTGCGACCCTTACAAACGTGTGCGTACATGGTAAAATAGTAGGCGATAGATATTTATGATTAACAATCAGTTAAAATTATACAGTACCACGCATTCCGATTTTTAAAATTAAAAGGACAGAATGTTTAAGACTTCTTAATTAATTTTTCTTCACCATTCGCCTATATGCTGAACCTTCTCTACAAATTTGGGTGTATATTAAAAATAACCCTGTATGTTTTTTTTATGTATGTGTCGCCATATCTATGTATTAGAAAACCTATTTATTAATAGTTATTAATAAGTGTTTTACCTAATAATTTTATTATATTATTATTATATATTAATATAGAGTTTACGAAATTTCTTTTTAAAAATCGTTTAATTTTACTGCAACAATGCGTATATGATAGCAATACTCCATGCACGACTAAACTTGCGCTTATATCTATGAATAAACAGCTGCCTTGGAGTGATGTACCGCCACACTTTTGAAAAGGTACCTAATTTCTTTGCAGGTGTTTCGACCTATTTTTTATAGGAGAGTGGGAAAACGAGCATACGGCTCACCTGATGGTACGTGATTACCGCCGCCCATGAGCAACTGCAACACTAGGGGAAACTGCAGATGTGTTGCCGGTCTTTTAAAAAGGAGTAGGCTCTTTTTTCAAAGGTTCCTAAGACGTATCGGTCCGGAAAAATCTCTGGTGATATTCGATTCCACAAAGAAGTTGTGCGACGAAGAAAACTTCTTTTAAATTGCACGGTGGTGGATCGCCAGTCATCCAGATGGCATAGATAATATTGTGTGTTGGTCGCGATGTGCGATGGTGAAATTGTGCGGCTGGAATTAGTCTGAACAATTCTTCACAGCACTCCCCGTGGTAGATTCGATAAAATACGCAAAGAGATCATCTTTTCGCAGTGTCAGTGAGTCAAGCCGATTGGAAAGAGCTCAGTCACCGACGATTTGGACAGCTCTGCACTGCATGCGATCAAATAGACGGAGCTGGCACTGAGGAGCCCCGCTCCAGAGATAGAAACAGTATTCCATATGCGGCCGAACCTGCGCCTTGTTAAATTGCAGGCGGTGAGCCGGCATGAAATACTGTCCCGCTGTCAGTCTGAGACTTTGCTCAACAAAATTTCGACTTCAGACAAAAGTTTGTCCCGGTACTCTGCGACGTTTTTCCGAGAAATATTAGCACGGCCGGTTTAAAAAGCTTCACCAGTGCTGTCGTTTGCATAGCAATGAATGTTACCGGTTTGCAACATGTCATTGATATGCAGAAGAAACTGCGTCAGTGATAGCACGCAGCCTTGTGGAACATCAGCGTTAATGGGCTTGTAATCGGAACATGCACCATCTACTACGACCTTGATGCTCCGATCAGCAAGAACACTGGTGATCAATTGCACAATTTCTCGGAAAGATCATAGGAAGGAAACTTCCTAAGAAGCGCTTTGTGCCAAACCCGATCGAAGGCCTCCGCTATATCCAAACCGACGGCCAAGGCCTCCCCCTTGGAGTATACTGCCTCCGCCCATTTATGAGTTAGGTAACCCAGAAGATCACCAGGTGAGCAACCGCGACGGAAACCGTACTACCGTCACTAATCAGCTGGTGATCTTCATGGTACTGCATGAGCTGGCTGTTAATAATGGATTTCATTATTTTAGAGAACAAGGAGGTGATAGCGATAGGCCTACAGTTGGACGGATCAGAGCGGTTACCTTTTTTAGGGATCGGGTGCACGAGGGCTGTCTTCCATGATTTCGGGACTACGTCGAAGGAGTAGGAGTACCGGAAAAGACGCGTTAAAACCGGTGCCAACTCCGGAGCACACGTCTTCAGCACAATAGGAGGGACGCCATCCGGCCCACTCGAATTGTTGACGTCCAGGGAGAGGAGTGCTCTGCGCACTGAGCGTTGGGTAAACGGGACATCCTGTATGGAGCACTCACTCCTCGGAATAATCGACCCTGTACTCAAACTACTATATAAAGTAATCTCTAAACCCTCAACAACTGAAGACGGTCAGTGTATTCCAATTATTTATTTTGGAAAAAAGGAGCCAAGGTGTTTCCAAGAGTTGACGGTTTTCTAATTAATAGTTTTCAGTTGAAAATTTATCTAAATATCCTTGTGTTATGTAGCACTTATGTGACTATAGATATTGACAAGGGGCGCCTGATACCGTTGGTGGAGAGCTTAGGAGATGAGATGCTTGTTGTTTTCTGCAACGATATATCAATATCAATATCTTGTCATATTCAGAACTTTAAAACAGCTGTTACAGAGATTAAAATGTAATGTCGCTCATTAACATCAAGTCATTGCAAAATACAGAGTTCTTACCTGATGATATTAAAACCTTTCCTGAAACAATGAACATCCGTCATACACTTATAAAGAAGTATTCTATCATCGGGATGGTAATGCCAAACGCTTTGCCATTTCGATTTCAGTATTGTGTAGAGCCAATGGCTTAGGAGGGACCGTAATATGATAGGGAAATCATGGGTCACAAGAAATAATTGCTTTGTTAGTCAGGAATTCAAGATTAAACAAGCATTTAAAACGTTTTTCATGAAGAAACATCAAAAGGAGTCCATGAAATTAGCTGGAACTTCCTAGGTCTTGTAAAGACAACGGGAATCTGATATCCTTATATCCAAATTAATCATGTAGAAAACCATCGAGCATAGCCCTCTCCATAGCTCGCTGATCAAACTTGAGCTTTCTCATACGGACAACAATTAAGGATCACGTCTCAGATTCATAAGTCGTCACAGGCAACTCGCACTTGTTGTACAATCTAATTTTAAAGTTTTGAGGTATACCTGACTAGAATATGTGACGTAATTTCCCGAACACTGCTCTGCCTAGTTGAATCCATCGATTGATCAGATAATTAGTCCCAGGTAAACATCATCGAGCTTATTGCTCCCGACATCTACCGGCGTAGGTGTGACATGGACGTTATAAGTAAACTTTTTTTGTCCAAGTTCACCTTAAGACCTATTGGTTGGAAGGCACTATTGAGTTCATTGAGCATAGGGCTTCCAGCAATTCTGCCATAAGGACTAGTCGGCAAATCGAAGGTGAGTTATATACTCGCCATTAATGTTAATACCGTATCCTTTTCAGTCCAGTAGCTTGAAAACGGCTTTCAATGCAGCGGTAAAGAGTTTCGAGTATATAACGTCACCCTGTCTTTTACCGCTTTGCAGTTGAATTGCTTTCGTACTCTGGTTCTGTACTCGGATAGCCATTGTAGCCCTATTGTACAGACACTTCAGTACTTCGATATATCGACAGTCAACTTGGCACCGCTGTTGGAACGTATAGTTGACGTGAAGCACCGACGCTTCAGGAAGTCTGCGGTCTGTGAACATGTTCAAGATTGTTCCCACCATTACATCAGATTTGATAAACTACAAATCCTCGCAAAAGAACCGATTCCTGCCAAGGATGATACGCGAGGCTATTGAAATTAAAAAATATCCTAATTTCAATAGAGGACATGAATGGGTGCTGCCATCTGCTTGGGATACTATAACTTTAAGATACTCTAAGCTCGTTCTGCGTAGATCGGATAAAAAGTTAATATTCGAAAACGGAAGGTAGCTGGGTTAACTATGACGTTACGTCAATCATATCGGTTTCTCCTGTGACTATGGATGCTGTAAAGCATTACAAACGTCGGAAATTAAAAATAAGTTAATTAAATACGATAAAATCCGTATAAATAGTTTTATTCAATGTGTAGTGTTCACGTAAATTTAAAATATCATTATGTGGTCTATAGTGCCAAATCCTCCCCGAAACTTAGCTTGTTTCGCGGGCTGAAAGTCATCAAGTTTTCTTGCGAGTCAATTTGTGATGACCCTCAAAAAAACTTATAGACGTGGCTTACAAGCGAAATGGGTCGTTAATATTTCGCATAGTTTTGTCACCTTTCTTGTAAAACCAGACTGTAATGCTTCTGCTTCACGACCTTGTAGATGTACAATTTCGTAAGACGCATTTAAAACTCGGGAGAGCTCTTTTAGTAAGGGTTAACATTTCGCTTATAAGCCACGTCTATAAGTTGTTTTTGAGAGTCATCACAAATTGACTCGCAAGAAAACTTGACGACTTTCAGCCTGCGGAATTGGCTGAGGTGTCCCGGCACAGTTTAGTCTACTCAGATGAATAATATAACTGAACCTTAAAAAAGTAAATAGTTGTCTTGTGCGTAATTCAATTTTGAATCCACCACAAATAAATACTTAGCCATTTTGTAACTACACCATATAGCAGAAATACCAAAATGTGATTGGATATCCAAAGATATAAAAATAACTTTAGCAGATATACCCTTTCGCTCGGCTAACAATCTAATCAGATCATACAATACCTACCTTACGCCCGCTCTAGTACGGGGCTAATTAGATCAGATAATATCAGAAGTACTGCCTTGTGAAAAAACTACTTTTTCCTTTAAAACAAAACCAAAGACAATATGCAATAGATAATAGTATCAAAGACAAAGATATGCTCTTTTATTTTAAACCATAACCTGGCAATGTTTCTTAGAAAAAAAAAAAAAGAAATCACTCTAAACTTTCGGCGTTCCACGTGTCGTTTTGATGAATGTGCTCCATCTTTTTTATAGAATTTTATAATTGTGTCTGGACTAAAAACGAAAGTATTATACTTTTTTATATTCCTTGTAATATAGTGAACACGAAGATATATAATTTGTGGTATAAAAATTGAAAAGTAAATTGCCAAAAGTGCTTCAAAATCTGGAAGGCCCATTATGGCGGCTGGGTCATAAATGCGTTATTTTTCATATTCTCATTTATTTTTAGTGTAAAATGTAAGTAAAAATAGTTTTCTTATATATTTCAAATAACTTGACGTTGTATTTATTTCAAATTCACACATAATTATTTTTGAAATATTGTTCTAAATGTCACACAGATAAAATATTATTATAGTTTTTTTTATATTTCAATATTTTGGTATGAGTAACGAATGGAAACATATAAAACATAAAAATATACATATTTCCAAACATTTTCATATAAATTTCTCCAAAAAACAAAGTTTAGAATTCAAATTAGTAGTAATTTTGTCACTAAAATTGAAGTATATGGTACTACTATGCTATATAGGGTAATTTATGTATTTTATTACAATTTCTAGCAACCATAAATAATTTTATTCGATAGTTTATACATTCAACAAGAAATCCTGTAAGTTTTATCCATAAATATTGTCTCAAAGTGAAAATATAGCAAAATTTGCAATATAGCAAAAAAATTTGCTAATTTGCAAATTTTCCCGCCATTACGGTCCCGAGCGAACGGGAGTATAACATGTCGCGCGCTGTCAGAGCGAAAGGGCTAAAACATTTATTGCACAGTATATATACTCCAAACTACGATAACTACTAAAGTGAACTGTTTTTAAATAATTTTGATACTTAAAACAAAAACAAAACTTAGTAATTAACTTCGTTAAGAAAGCCTTTATTAAAGCCATTTTGTGCAGTCAGAAGCTAACTGGGTAATTGTGTTCAAACTTAGCTTTTATAATAACTTTTTAAAAGCAAATAATTTTTAACTTTTCTTTTAACTCGTTTGATCGTGTAATACAGTTAATTTATATTAGGTCCTTACCTATAAAATTGTCTTTTTTAATGAAAAAAAGGTAACGTAATTTTTATATATATTTTTTATTTTTATTAACCAAAGTAATCACCCATGCGATCGATGCATATTCCAACGCAGTGATATTTAATTGATGTCATTCTTGAAGAAAGAAAGATTCCGTGCTAGAATTAAACGGTATATATATTAGACAAGGATAAAGATAAATATTAAAAAGGGATGGCAACAGTCTCTTTCCTATAGGTTCTTGAGAGTCGTGTACAAATGAGTTTGTCGACTCACACTATTAACTAGCATTGTTTAAAAATAATATTAAAAACTAGTTGGGTCAGGTAGACATTGTTCTGCTCTTTCCTTTTGGAGACGCGATGGTTCAACTGTAGTATGTATATAGATTTTTACTTCACTTGTAAGTATTTTACTTTAAAAAAAATATTGAAAATTAGTTCATTGTTTTCACGTTGCAGCGTATTTAATGTCTGCAGCATAAATCGGTTGGCTCATGCGGATAAGAACAGTGACAGACAGGAGTCGTATAGTGTACTAACGTCAAATAGCAGCACAATGCCGCTGTGTTTCGTAGGGTAAGTGACGGAAAATCTAGAACCCTTTTTAATGGTAACGATGCATTCCATATTATTAGTCTTCATTTTTAAATTTGATTCTAATCAAGAGTTAATATAGGTATCTATGGGCCATGGCATTCACCGTTCATGAATCAACTATGTGCTCAATTATCACCGGTGCTCCTTTTTTATAGAAGGGTGAAAAACGAGCCCACAGTCCACCTGATGTTAAGGGGTGACTCATAGATATCTACATCTATCCTCGATTATGAATCAAAATGCTAATGCGTTGTCACCCGTGAGAACCAAGATGGGATGCCTCCTTTCCAGTAAAAAGCGTCATAAAAAAACCCTTATTAACGTTTGCTGCGACCATTAAAGAACTTTTCCGAAGTGTTGAAACAGGCTTTAGTTCAGCCAAAAGTTAAATAATATATATATACATATAACTGTGGCAAAATTTAATAAGGCCAAACGCTTCAGCGTTACGATTGAGGAATTTATGACTATATCACACCTCGTAGGATTACACCAGTAAATACATTCATAGCCGTTGTTATCTTAATAGGCAATAGGAAAAAGGTAAGGGATTGGAAAAAATTAATAAGAGAGAAAGCCTAATACGAAAGAAGTTCTAATAACTACCCGAAATAGGTTAAAAAAATCATATAAGGTCGGGCAAAGAGATTCTTCATGTTTTATGTGCAAATTCAACACATTTTTTTCAATGTTTAATTACACTTAATTATAACATATACTTACCACTTTATTCAATAACTTGATTTTTGGCGAAAAACCAAAAAGTTTTTTGTGCGTTCATGGACTTGGAAAAGGCTTATGACAGAGTGGACAGGGATGTGTTATGGCAAACGCTGGACGCATTTAGGTTGAGCGCTGGTTTGATACAGGCATTAAAGTCTCTGTATAGGGACTCGAGTGCTTGTGTTAGAATCAACGGGGTCTACTCGGACTGGTTGGCATCCATAAAGGTGTCAGACAGGGCTGTGTAGCTTCCCGTGGCTGTTCAACCTATTTATGGACAGCTGTTTGGAAAATTTGAAAGTTGAAGAATGCGGGTTAAGAATGGGTGAGTTAATCATCAAATGCCTTTTGTACGCCGATGATCAAGTCATACTTGCGTCGTCGGCGGCCGAGTTGCAAATGATGGTTACATTAATGAACAGGTCATTAAAAGAAAGGGGAATGAAAGTGAACGCAAGTAAGACGAAAGTGATGGTTTTTGAAAGAGATGAAAGCAAAACGGTATGTGAAATAAGAATAGAAGGAGAGTTAATTGAGCAAGTGGATGAGTTATATTTGGGATGTGTATTCAGCAGGGATGGGAGATATGATAAGGATATTGAATGACGAGTGAATGCAGGAAATAAAGTAAATGGGGCTCTACACTCTATTGTGAAAAGTCAGAATGTGTCAAAAAAGGCACGTATGGCAATTCACAGTGCTGTATTAGTCCCTACTTTAACGTATGGTAGTGAACGTTGGGTGTGGCAGAAGAAGCACGAGAGTAGAATAAATGCAGTAGAAATGCGGTCGCTAAGGAGTATGTTAGGGCTGAATCTGAGTGACAGGGTGAGAAACTGTGTGATAAAAGAAGAGTGTGGTTTGCAAGATGATGCGGTGACCAGGATTAAGAAAGGAATGCTTCGGTGGTTTGGTCATGTAGAAAGAATGAATGCGGAAAGACTGACAAAGCAAATATATGTTGCAGAAGTGAAAGCCAAATTGGCGATATACTAAAAATGAGCCAAATTAAGAGTACCCATAACCGACGAGCATGTATGCGTAGGTATATGAATGTGGAAGAGGCGAGAAAGGTATGTCAGAATCGTGCTAAATGGAAGTCTGTAGTCTCTGCCTACCACTCTGGGTGACAGGCGTGAGTGTTTATGTTTATGTTATGTTATATATATATATATATATATATATATATATATATATATATATATATATATATATATATATAATATCGGAATCTCGTAAACGGCTCCAAAAATTTTCGTAAAATTTAGTTTGATTTAACGATTATGATAGCTCAAATGGGACAGGGTGGTCCAGAAATCGTAGTACCCTGGTTCGAGTCCTGTCGTCGGTCCGACTTTTTTCCTTTTTTTTTAAGTTCCCATCTTTTGTAAGAAAATCAGTTAGTTCGAGCCCTTTTTTAGTTTTTTTTAAAAACACGAAAATTCAAATTAAACTAATTGCACTCATGATTTTTTTAATTCAAATAACCAGTTCAGTTTTTTTCTATTATGTCGGTCGGTCGGAAGATCAAAAAATATTATTAATTTTTCATCAGTGTGTAATTTGTATCTAAATATAATTTCCAAAACACACGATTTCCAAAAAAAATCATCCAGGTACTGTGTTTTATTTTTATGACGTCAAAAACTTAATATTATCACCACTTTTTATTTTCAGGTTAACCACGATTTGTTTCTGAATTCATTCTAAAATTTTGATGCAGTGTTAAGTGGAATGAATATTTGTTTTTAAAATGTTAAAAAATATATGTAAAGCATTTGTGGTGAACTCATTATATCTAAGAAAGAATATAACATAACAGAATCATTATTTATTATTTTAAAATACTGGTTTCTCTCCAGAACAGAACGCGGGCTCCCCAGGTATTTTGTAAAAGATGAAGAAGAATTCTTACCTACTGGGCCACAAGTTGAAACAGATACCAATGATATGGAGGGAAACTCCGTATCATTGAAATTTGTTACAATACTCTGAACAATGTTTTTGTGACTTTCCTTGGAGTAAGCACAGGTCTTCTTGATACTGTTATGTAGTAGACCCGTGAGGAGTTGTAAAAATGATGATTACAAATATAAAGTGTGTTATCTCGTTTATTCATGTAAAAATCGTTTACAAAACCTCATTTAATTTTGAGGTGAATTCAAGAAGGATTATTGCATTTACCTCACTATATTTTTTCTCTGCATTCGCCGAAGACATTGTTTTCCAGACTAAATATGAGTCACGACTGCCTGTCTCAACGGAGACTAACCATCGGCGTAGGACAGGATTATCGGTATTCAAGCTCGTCACCTCATGAATGGCAAACGCGTTTGCGATCACTAGACCAACGAGGCATTCAAAGCCGGTGAGTACGAGTATTGTCAAAGGCCCCGCTGTACCGTTGCGCGTGTCAGTTAGAGGTAACAAAACCACGTTATGTTACGTGGTAGAGCCATACTGCAACAATATTACTGGTATAGTTGTAGTACTAATCAGTTAGATCGAACGGGGTAAGACCATGCTCTCACGGTACACCAGTTGAAATTAGCAAATTAGCAGCTTAACGCTGCTGTGTTTCGTATGGTGAGTGTAGAGAACCGGTTTTACTTTAGTACTTATCGTATTTTGGAGTATGTATTGTACAAAATATATTTCAAATATCTACTGAAGTTATTTATATATCTTTGGATATCACATTTCACATTCATCGTAATCACATTTTGGTATTTCTGCTATATAGTGTAGTTGCGCCATGGCTAAGTATTTATCTGCGGCGGCCTTCGGTTGGTATTTGGATGAGCCACAGATGGTCCCCTCGAATCCCACTCCAAGGAACCAGAAAATGGTGGCACTAATGGTTCCCGGAACGGATGGTTATTAAACGGTTAGGGTGACTATGTTGCCCTTCGTATCCGGATCGAAGGTACCATAAAATGGTGGGGCCGATTGCCCAATTCTAACCCGGCTTTTAAGAACCAGAAAAATGGTTGAGCGATAAGGTCACGGGTACGATTCCCGGGTCGGGTCTTAACCTTATTATGCGAGATTTTGCTATGTTTAGGCTGTATGCGAGGTTCTCTATAACCAATGCAAGATGGCGGAAGTGTATAATCTACTATATTAGTTGGTAATTTTAGGAGCGTGAGCTGTTTTAAGGAAGGAGTGGCAGCTCTTTATTGATCTTTCTGCTGAATGCTTTTAAAAAATGATTTTTCATAAAAAGTAAGAACCGACTTCAAAGAGCTAAAGAGAATTAAATAATTTGCGCATAATAGCTTTAGAAGTCAGTGCCAAGATATTATGTAAAGAAGTGGGTATAGTGTAAAGAGAAGAAAAAGAAGAAATCCTCGGCTTCCGAAACTATTGCGCGGAAGTTATTTTATCCTTTTTAGTTATTAGAAGACGGTTTTTTAATTATGGTCGATTTCAAAAAAAGGAGGAATCTACTATTCGTCGGTATCCGTTTTGTATTCGTATGTATATTTATTATCCGATATATTTAATGATTTGATTTTTTGATTCATCGAAGTCATCTGAACTTATTTTTTTATTAAAAGTCCAATTTTGTTACCGTTTTGTTTGGACTAAATAATATCAAATCATTAAAAACTTCATTCTCTATTTTTCCTCGCTTTCGGGTACAAATTTTTCTCCATATTTATATGGTGCCCCTTCACCCGTGTTTAATATGCACAACCTATTTAATAAAAAATATTATTAAAATCATTCCTTAGTTGAAAAAAATATCGAGAAACATACATACAAAACCCCACTAGACGGAGTGACGAGTTGGTAAGACATGCAGGAATTCGATAGATGCGGGTGGCTCAGGACCGTGCTTTGTGGCATTTGTTAGGGTAGCCCATGTTCGGCAGTACACTTGTAAAGAGCTGTAACGAATGAGTTAATAAATGAAAATACATACAAAAAAGAACATACACTCGAATTTAAATCCTCCTCGTTTTAAAGTCGAAATGTGCTAACTAGCTTGTCTAACTGAATCGTTTTACGTAGTAGAATTATGATGCAGCTGAGTACAAGTGGTTCGGCGTGAATCAAAACCAGCTCTCCCAATATAACAGTAGAAATTTAGTTTTTCATCGATGACAAATGAGGAATATATCTATGGGCCACAACATTCATTTACAACCAGATGAACTATATGCTCGTGTCGTAAAACTCGATCCTCCATGTTTAGTGAACCAGACACCATTATGGTATTGTAACTCTACTCAGTGCATGAGATATGGGTCAAATATTTTAGAATAGATCTGCGTGTCTATTCTTTTCAGCGGTCGTGAAAACTTCGTTCGTTAATAGTCAGAGTAGATACATCTTGCGCAGGCAAAATTGACATTTCGAGAAGAAATTGTTATATGTTTCATAAACCTCTCGAATTAAAACCCAATTAAGTAATCCAAGTTCCAATTTTAATGAAAAAAGACATTTATCTTTTTTATTTTATTTAATTTTAATTTAATTTAATTATTTGTGAGTCTTGTCAAATAAGGCAATTAACGTGATATCATTACCATCGTCATAGTGTCCATGTATCTTAGAAGCAAAGCGCTCAAATTAAATTTTATAGGATACCAGCAAGCGTAATTTGAGAGTTGAGAGTTCATTCTTCGGCAACATGTTAAAAAAATTTCTTTTCGAATTTAAAACGCTGATGTATCATGATGTGATCGGCTCTGAAGAAAAATAGCGTATGAAAACTGATTACAAGTTATTTACTTATTATAAGTTATTCACACTCTATATATCACAAGTTCCTATTCCAATTTCAGTTACCTTCTCTTGCCTCTTACGACACCCACAGGATGACTTCTGAATTGCTTCCTTATGTGCTGTACTGAGAATAGAAGACAGAGGCTATGTTTTGTTCTGCTCCGTTCTATTTCGTTATATTCTATTCCATTTTCAAAGTTTCATTTGCAAAGTTCAAAGTTCAAAATTTTTATTAAACTAAGTTTGTATTTATACAAATTTAGTTTAATAAAAAAGGGTGTTATTATAATATTGATGAATTTATGGATGATAAGAACCCCCGGGAAGGGTGATCGCTACCAAGCTATTTCTAATGTGTCTTGTGTTGTTAGTTGTAAACATGATTGTAAGCTATTATTTGAAAAAAAAATATAGTCCCGCTAGGTTTCTTGCTGGTTATTCCCAGGACAGAGGTTTTTTTTACGAACCAGTGGTAAATGAAAAAATTGACTTTCAATAGGTATTGTTTATAATCTACATAGAATAAAAAAGTCTGTTTCTGGGTCTGTTATTTATTTCCAGTGAAATAAATGGAATAGAATATAATATAATAATATAATAGGAAATGGACAGCAGTATCTTCCTGGTTACAATTCAAAATAATGTAAAACTCGAAATTGCTAACTCACCTGACAAGCGTGGCAACTGTTTCAAATCTACAACAACAATCTTTCAATTAGGCAAATTGCCTCAAATTAGAAACAGTAGTACCTATATTCAGTAGTGGAATATGATGCTATAATAATGATCATAATGATCATTGTCATCGTATTAGTAGAGTTTTATTAGATAATTTTCAAGGATTTTTGCTGAATAATCTTATTAAACTAATTTCTTAGCAAAAATGCCTTAACTAAGCATCCTCAAAGTAATTAAAGAGATTAAAAGACCCATTGAGATTAAAACGCTTATTATGGTCACAAGTAAAATAAATATTGGTAGGTATTTTTAGGATTAATCTACTTACAAAATTTAGATCTTAATATAATATTCGTAATAAGGATTTCCGTTAGCGCTTGCTGTAAATTTCATAGTACGCGAGCAAACCGGGTGCAATCCCCGCCGGCACCAATGAAATTGTGAATTGCAATTTTAAGTGCTGATGTGCTGAAACTTGCATGTCTGAAAAATAAGAAAAAAAAAATATTTCGAAGACATGTGAAGTTCGCCAACAAGCATATTGGGGCAGCACGGCGGACAATTTCTTGCCCTAAAACCCTCTCAGAAATGAGCGGAGGCCTGTGCCCAGGAGTGGGACGTATATATATAGGATGTAACTTTAATAAGGATTTCTTTAGTAAAACCAGAGTTACTACATATACCAGTGGATCAGTAAACTGAAGTAGGAATGAGTCAAGCATATAGCGCGAAAACGTCCACTACAGCCTATATATGCCCCACTCCCGGGCACAAGTCTCCTCTCATTTTTGAGAGGTTTTTAGTGCAGGAAATACCCGCTGAGCTTCTCAGTGGTGGAATGTTGATGGATTTCATATGTTTTCACATGTTTTTTTATTTTCTCAGACATGCAGGTATTTTCATGTTATTTTTCTTAACCGAAAAGCGCTTTGTAAATCGGTAATTTATCGATAAATTTAAATGTGTTATTATTAGAAATTATATTATTAGTGGCGTGTAGTGGTCAAAAAGAATCTGCTTCTCCATATCATTCTCCATATCTTCGTTAAAGATGCGAATAAATAGTTAATGTGTGCATAATTGTGGTTGTATCACGGATGGGTTGGCTCGACGAGGGAAGGACCACGCTCTCACAGATTACCAGCAAGAAATAGCGATTTTATGCTGCTATGTTTCGTTCAATGACTGTAAGGAACTGGACCCTTTTTTACCGGAAACGAATCATACCAGTCCTGAAGATGTTTTTGGGCCACACCATACATTGGACTGTGTGTTTGGTGTCACCCTTATTCTATTAAAGATGGTAATTTTTTAAGCGATGGTTGCCACGTGCTGGAAAACATCTTGAGGTAGCAGAAGCGGCAGACGTTATTGCTCTATAATGATATTAGAAACTAGAGGAAGCCTTTGCCCAGTAGTAGGATGACAGGCCGTATATTGACCGTTTACGTTATTACAACGAGATTAAGCGTAGTAATGTACATCTAGATATATTAGATAGTAGTCTGGTTAGATTTAAAAAAAAATTACGTGTTTCTCTTAACATTTAATGTATTTGTTATCTGTTGTATTTTTGCTAAGACTAAGATTATACTGCAGTTATATTATTGTGCTGTGTACACTTTTTGGATTGCAGTTTAGATCAACACAAATATACATTTAATTTTAAACCTTTACATAACTACTATTATATGTGTATCGTATTCAATAAAATGAACTAAAAAATAAAAAATTACCATATAAATTTAGATAATACTAATTTTAACGGATTTTATCGCGTATACTAACTTAAGTGATTATACTCTAAAAACTTATATTATTTAAACGCATAGTTTCCGTGTTCGCGTAAATATAAGAAATCATCGAATAAATTTATTTGATAACGTAAAATATTTAACAAATTATGTATTCTATTAAACAATTAAATGGATACCTACTTTTCTTAATGTCGTCTAAGTGATCGTGTACTTTCTAAGTTTGGAATCTAAACCGTAATTCAAAGCTCTTTGACAATATCCTTTGTAAACAAAGACAATACTTGTCGTTTCTTTTAAATCCCGATAAGAGATCTTTTATCTCTATATATGAAACAGAAATAGTAAACAAAGCTTTGTTATTAACAAAAACATAATACAAAGCTCTGTCACCGATGTTGTGCTACAGGGAATGGAACTATTTATTCCATCATCTGTGGTACTTATGGGAGGCAGATCCTCAACATTGGTTTGATCGATCCTGTACGCAGTAAGCAGGAGTATTATTGAGCCTGGGTTGACGCTTCGGGGGCTCGAGATGTAAGTCCAGCAAGCTTAAAAAGATTATAACTTCGCCTCTGGGTCCTTCATAAGAGTTATTGTCAGGGCAAAGCATGAGCACGTTGACAGAATTGGCGAGAAATTAGGTCACCTTCCTTCGGAAACCCGTGCATTCTGGTCTTTCACCAAGGCTGTGCAAGGGAATTTCTACAAGCCATAACTGCCATTTCTGCTTAAGGAAAATGACACACTGGCCTACGCCGTAAAGGAGAAAGCCGATATTTTAGGCTCTCTTTTTGCGTCCAACTCGACTCTTGATGACGGGAGGTACACACCTCCAAATATCCCGCGGTATGAGTGCTCTATGCCTAATGTATGATTCCCACAGTGCTCAGTACGTAAAGTACTCCTCTCCCTGGATATCCACACGTCGAGTGAGCCTGACGGAATCCCCCCAATTGTGCTGAGGACGTGTGCTCCAGAGTTGGCATCGGTTCTAATGCGTCGTTTTTGGGCACTCGTACTCCCTAGGCGTTGTCCCAAAATCATTGAAGACAGCTTTAATGCAACAGATGCCTAAACAAAGTAACCGCTCTGATCCGTCCAACTACAGAAATCATCACCTCTTTTTTCTCCACAATAATAGCGTCCATTATTAACAGCCAGCTCATGCGGTACCTTGAGGAGCATCAACTGATTAGTGACTGCCAGTTCGTCCAGCTGGTGATCTTCTTGTTTAGCTAACACACCGAAGGTCGCAGCGAATCGTGTCTAAGGGAGGCCTTCGATCGGGAGGCCAGGAGGAAATTGTGCAAATGGATCACCAGTTTTCTGGCTGATCCGATCAAGGTCGTAGTAGACGGTACATGCTCTCATTACAAGTTCATTGACGCTGGTGTTCTACAAGGCTATGTGCTATCACCAACGCTGTTTCTTTAGCATATCAATATGTTGCAAACTTATTCCATTCATTGTTATGCGGACGACAGTACTGGTGTTACTTTATACACAGGCGTGCCAATACTCGAGATCTTTACCGAGTAGTCAGACAAAAATTTATCCGCCATAAAGTTGAAGTCGAGACATTGTTGAACAAAGCCTCGGATTGAATGCGAATAAATCTAGTCCAATTCAAGCCCCAGAAGATACAGTTTAGCGCATTTACCGCTAAATATAACCCTTCGTTGTATCTCCTCAGTTTCAGAGCACTCGCCTTGTTCCCTCAGCCAGCATTAGAATCCTCGGCGTCGACATATCGAATGACGTACAGTTTCCGTGATCACTTGGAAGAGAAGACCTAACTAACCTCTGAAACGCTTGCCGTTAATACCTGTACCGTAGCATGATGTTGTCGGATAGTCAGACCTTTAATTCAAATCAATTCTGGGGCCAAATTTGCTTAATATACCAAATTTAATATAGTCATTGTGAGCAAATTGCTCGAAGAGGGGAGGGTCAAGAGTACTCGGATACCTAGACGTGCATGTATGAAGAAGTTAATGAACCTGAAAGAAGCGAAAGAGGTATGTAAGGATCGTGACACTTGGCGATCAGTTCTCTCTGGCTACCCCGTTAGGGATTGTGCGTGAAGATAAATAAGTAAGTAAGTAAGTAATATAGTCATATAAAAGCCAATACTGGTACGAAATATCAAAATGTTTATTCAATAATAAAAAACAAATCGGTAACTAAATTCGCAATCGCTATTTCTAAATAAAGATCTTTAATTTTCGCTTTATATTGATAAAATACTGATACATTTAAAATATAAAGCAATGCATCTAAGCTTTTGTCTGGACATCATAAACTGAAACGAAAAAAGCGTACAAAGAATTGTATATAGGTAACCAACGGCGAAATTATTGTTGCGTAAGTTTAAAACAAGTTTCTTTTGTTGATAACGCTACATAAAACGTTCGAAGGTGTCGTTATTGTGTATATATATATATATTAATTTATTAGTCGCAATTAATTTAGTTAGCCGTTCGAAAAAGGTTCGCGCTTCTTAACTACGCAATACCTTCATTAATTGTGGTACGTACGTATATATGTGGTAATATGTATATATATATATATATATAGTACATTTATCTATTGTTTCAGCGTCGCACCTTAAAGTTGTTGTTATATTAACCCCATTATTCTAGTGAAATTATTTATTATCTTTATATATTATGGCGCGATTGATAACAATCGGTCTTTGGTCTTCACTAATAAATGTTTTTCAGTCTGAATACAAATGTTACAAGTAATCAGTAATCACACTAACATCGTGATACATCTGAGTCATTTGTGATAGGTAAGTCATTTTAGATTTTAAGGACGATTTTAAAAGCGGCTTAACTCTTTCAAGCTGCGAAAAGATATGGCATCTCTTTGCATATTCTATCGTATTTATCACGAGAAGCGCTCAGAGGAATTGTTCTCATTAATTTCAGCCTCTCAATTTCACTATAACACCCTTACCACCTCGATGATTATCAGTCCACCACTGTGCGATTTACAAGAAGTTTTCTTCCTTGCACAATTTCTTTATGAAATTGACTACCACCAGTGATTTTTCCGGAACGATACGACTTAGGAACTTTCAAGAAAAGAACTTACTCCTTTCTAAAAGGCCGGCAATACACATTCAATTCCCCTGTTGCAGTTGTTCGTGGGCGGCGGTAGTCACTTACCAATAGGTGACCCGCATGCTCGCTTGCTCGCCCGCATATAAAAAAAAATATATAAAACCTCACGCCTGTTACGCAGAGGGGTAGGCAGAGACTACAGTTTGCCACGATTCTGACACACCTCTCTTGCCTCCTCCACATCCATATACCTACGCATACATGCTCATCAGTTAAGAGTGCTACTTATTTGGCCCTTTTCGTCATTTTGGTCGATAAACTTTCACCTAGGACGTCCCTTTCCGACTCTGCCGTTTACTCTTTCCTCATTCATTTTTCACTCATTTGCTTAGTCACTCTTTCCTCATTCATTTTTTCCATATGACTAAACCATTGAAGCATTCCTTTCTTTATCCTGGTCACAACATTATCTTGCAAACCACACTCTTCTCTTATCACACAATTTCTCACCCTGTCATTCAGATTCAGCCCTAACATACTCCTTAACTACCGCATTTTTACTGCGTTTATTCTACTGTCTTGCTTCTTCTGCCACATTCAACTTTCACTACCATACATGAAAGTGATACCAACACAGCATTGTGAATTGCTATACATACTTTTTTTGACACAATCTGATTTTTTCACAATAGAGGGTAGGACCCCATTTAACCAAGAAGAATAAAAATACCTAAGTAATGCCGGTATCAAAACAGCATTATCTTTTTACTTCTGTCAATTTTGTGTGTACATGAACTGTTGAAGTAATAAATAAATAGTGAATATATTCGATTTCTTCTATTAAATAAATTATGTTTAAATGCACGCACATTCACAACATACTAGCTTTTACGTAATCAATTCATTCTTTTAAACAACATGGCTCTACCACGTAATTTCTATTCATGGTAGAGCCATGTTGCAGTTACATTAGTAGTATAGTTGTAGCACGAATGGGTCGACTCGATCGGGGAAGGACCACGCTCACACAGAATACCAGCGTGAAATAGTAGCTTAATGCTGCTGTGTTTCGTATGGTAAGTATAGGGAACCGGAGACCCTTTTTAGTGGAAAACAGGCATTCCATCTTAGTACTCACGGGTGACAACAACGCATCTGCATTTTGATTCGTAATAGAGGATAGATCTAGAAGTATATGGGCCGCAGTAACCACCTACCATCAGGTTGAGTGTGTGCTCATTTGTCACCCTATCCTATAAAAAAAATCTAGAATGCAATATGTCGTCGACTTGACCTGTGAAGGATCACGTTCCAAAATTGACATAAATTGTCAGTGACGACCCAGCGGCCAAAGTACTCATCCACTAACTCCTGTGTTCGAATTCCAAGTTAGGCTTACATTCTTAGCATAAACTATTATTTATTAAGGTGTTAAAGAATGAAGTATCTAGTGCATCTAATCGTAAGTATAGGTACAGGCGCTTCTCATTAACGTTTAAAAGGTAAAAATGCCATCTATATGTTATTTACTATTCATCTCATGGTTAAATGTATTGGTTTACGCCACCACTATACGGATGATTTTAATATCAAATATTAATTATGATAGTATATATATTTTGTAAATTACTATTAAAAATACAAAAAATAATATTTTCTTTGTATTTCTATCCTACATTAAAATTTAAAAATATGAATATTTTAATCCTCAACTTAAATTACAATAAATAGCCAGACGATTAATATTCCTGAAAATACAATATAAATAAATAATTAAAACTAAAAATACATAATTCTAAAAAGTGCTAAAAACTGATTTTCAAAGCTTAATAAAAAACCTAGGTCTACTCCTCATGTAAGGCTTGGAGCAGGGTTTCTGACTAGTGTCACCTGATTCAGACATCTGGCACACTGATTCGCCAAGGATTTCTCTGATGTTTAAAATGTTGAACGGGAATGTAGAGCGTTGACAGTGAGGTGTAATACATAATATGCTTTACCGCAGATTTGTAGGTGTACGAATGAAGTTAAAATAACATTATTTAAAGCTTACTGTCAGACATTCTATACCTGCAGTCTGTAGTAAAAGTGTACTCGCTGAACTTGCTATGCACAAGTATTCAGCACAATAATAGATAAATGGAAAAAGAGATTCAGGATATTAATGGGTCTGCCATGCTTTTGCATCGTATCACGTCTGTTTGCCAAGGCACGTGTGGATAGACACTTTATATTTATACTGATATAAAACGCAAAAGAAAAGCCTCCTGGATGGATCGCACCAATGGCTTCCTAGTTTCCATATTATATGGGAAGCAAGATTGCCCTGTGATGAGGTACTAGAGCACAGTGCATATTATATATTCCAGGCCTAGTATGTTTAATATTAAATAATAATCTCTGTAAATATACTTATCCCCAATTTTAAATGTACTAACGAAATGGACTTATTTGCCTGAATAATGAATAAATAACTTTTTAAAAAAAAAAGAAGTAACTTCGTACACGAGTAAATTGCAACTGTAACTGTTACTATATATATATATATATATATATATATATATATATATATATATATATATATATATATATACAATTATTCCAGGATATGATAAACATATCCTACTAGATTATGATGAGTTTCATAAGATTCAAGTTTTGAGCTGTTATCAGGAATACTGCCGTTTATTCTCTTGTATTATTGCCCACTTTTGCTTCTTACGTCACCCACATAGGTTATTGTATACTCATAAACCGCCACTACACGGCACGCGGTACAAATACCTCACAACCTGATATTGTATATTATTCTTTCCATTTTTAGAGGTACCATGATAAGTAAAATAAATTTAAAAAAAAAAAACAAAAAACAAAATGCTCAGATACGATTGCAGTACTATATACCTACAAACTAAAATCGTAATGCGGATAGCAGAGAACTGGAATAATTTTCCAGTAAATGCTAATGACTGTATAAATAATCAAAACAAGTTTAGCTCCTTTCAGCTATCGATTTCAGGTTATATTTATAGTAATTTTTTAATAAAATGTAATTGTTACAGATATTATATGAAAAAGAAAAGAGGTGAATGTTAAAGATTGCAATAAGTAGTATAGTGTTTTGCAATTTTTTAATTTCTATTTTTTTTTTACTAAATAGGAAGGTGAAAGTTTTGTGCAAAGGTACGAGCCACGCTGCAGTTATACCTGATGGTAAGTGGTTGCTGCGGCCCCAGAGACATCTACTATTACATCTATCCTGCTCATTAAAAATCAAAATGCAGATGCGTTGTCACCCGTGAGGACTGAGATGGAATGCCTCGTTTCTAGAAAAAGGTGGTCATCGTCCGGTTCTCTACACTCACCAAGTACGAAATACAGCAGCATTAAGCTACTATTTCACGCTGGTATTCTGTGAGAGCGTTTTATTGTATAAGAATAATCCTAGACAGGTGATAAATAGGAAGGTGAAAGTTTTCTTTCGTGCCAATTTATTATGTGGTAGAGCCACGCTGCAGCTATATACTATGGTTGGCTAGCCTAAATGGATGTAGCGGCTCCACTCGGGGAAAGAGCCCCCACGATCTCAGAGACGACTGATCACCAGTGCAAAATTGCAGCTGTGTTTCGTATGGTCATTGTAGATATCATTCCGAATACCATTTTACTGGAAATGGGCATTTATCTTTGTCCAAAGGGGTGAAAATGCTTTTATATTTTTATTCCTAATCGGGGAAAGGTAAATACGTAGCGTAGAGATTTTTTTGCACTATTTGAGGATGCACCGGCCCAGGCCGCGCTAAAATAGCGTTAATGTGGTGTGACAAATTGTTGTATAAATTTGTTTCAAGAGGTTATGAAGGTGATTTTGTGTAAATAAATGATTTGAATTTTAATTTGAGACACATCTTTATATAAATAAACACTACTAATTTGTTGAAGGATCATGATTAAAAAGATTTGTAGATTTGCTACATATATTTAAAATAGTGCTTTTGAATAACAAAACATGAATGTAAGTTTACATATTCTGTACCGTCATGTACAGATATGAAGCCTATGGACTGTTACAATAGAAACGCCCGATGTTTCCTATTTTACTTCACATTCCATGCACGCTCGAAGCGTATTTAAATAACAACCGCCTACTGTTTGAGTTACAATACTTAAGTGCTTTTCGTTGTGCACAAACATGAAAATAAAATCAATAAATGAATAAAAATATCGGTTGTTTTGTTGATTATATATTGATACATAAACTAGAGGTATTATTTTTGGAAATGCATATCCGTAATAGTAAAAATAAATGGATGCACGAGAGAAGCAATTTTTTATATTATAATTGGAGCGACAGTTACAAAATTATTATTTTTTTGTTAAAAATATATAATTCAGTCGTAAATAGTAATTATAATAATATAAAAATGAAGCATAACGCTATGAAAGTTTCTAGATATTTTTCTGGTTCCTCCTCAAAACTTAGAAACTTAAAAGTTGGAATACAATGAAAATGATCGAAACGAAAATGAAGAATCGTTTCAATTCTGAAACGATTTTTCATTTCCTATTCAGGTAGCGCTCACTAAGGCACGATTTTCCCAACTAAATCGACTATCATTACCACTTTATCTAATTTGCACATAATATTTGTATTTTATATACTTAAACCTTCCTCGTGAATTAGCCTGTCTATTAATGAGAACAGAATGAAAATCCCATAATAGATTCTGAGATAAGGTCGAATGTATAGATAGCCAGAGTAAAAAAACTGTACAATACCCAGACGGAGAAAACAGAAGGATTAGGATACGAGACATTGAACTGCGATCTCAAAACCACACACCGTACATAAAATTGACGACAACTAGACGTGGATTTATATATAACCAGCAATCAACCCCGGCTTCGCCTGGATGCATATCCATGACCTACTAATGTGGCGTTATTTGGATTTAAGATAATCAAAGACCATTTATTTTATCAATTTTTTGTGTTTTTTTTTTTGAACACAAATTTTTTCGGAAAAAATATACCTTAAATCCCATCGAGCATTACTTATTACCAGTTCGTTAAGATTGATCACAATCGATTCAGCCATTTTGAAGATTAGCCTGGATAGACAGACAGACGGGCAGACATATTATAAAAAATGGTTACTCGTGTCTTAATCGCATGTAAATAAACCTCTGATCTAAATAGAAATCGGTTACATATTACAGATAGACACTTTATTTTTATTTATATACATACATACATAAACACTCACGCCTGTCACCCAGAGGGATAGGCGGAGTCTACAGACTTCCATTTGGCACGATCCTGATACACCTCTCTGGGTGCAGATTATTTATATGTGCAGATATTTAATGTATTTTTTATAAAATAAGGGTGACAAACACAGTCCACCTGATGCTAAGTGGATGATGTGGTCCATAACAATCTACAGTTATCCTCGATTAAAAATCAAAATACAGATGCGTTGAGAACTAAAATGGAATGTCTTTTTTTTTCAGAAAAAATGTTCTCCAGTTCTCTACACTCACCATATGAAATACTGCTATTCTGTGAGAGCGTGGTCCTATCACGGTTGAGCCGATTTCTGCTACAACGATACTATAGCTCAAATAAAACTAGTTTTTACGGATTTTATTGCATATATTAACTTATTTTATATTCCCGACATTTCGAGCGCTTTACAGTACCCATGGTGACGGGGGCGACTGTGGTGTTTAACGTCCCAATGTCAAAGTTAACCACGGCTACCTCCAGATTAAAATATTTAATTTTTGTTTCGATGTACGCAGTATGAACTTATAGTTTCTTGAAGATTTGCGGTGTGTGCTTGGGTTGGTTTAATTTTATTAATTATAGGATCCTAAGCAGATGGTAGAACCCAGCCATCTTCTCCATTGAAAATAAAATAGTTTTTATTTCAACAGCCTCGCGAATCATCCTTATAAGGAATCGGGGTTCTTAAACGAGAATTTGTGGTCTGTCAAATCTGGCGTAGTTACGGGGGTGATCCTGTACGTGTCCATAGACTGCAGACTTCCCGGAACTTTAATCTGGACGTAGCCGTGGTTAACGTGGTTAACTGCAATAATGGCAGCATGGTCTACCATGTAAGTGACTGAATTTCATTGACGAAAAGTTTCAATGAAGCCCACTACAGTTAGTTTGGCAGCATATGCTGTAAGAAACAATAATAGTTACACAATAATGATAATCAGCCACATTGGTTTACCTTAGTTCCATTATTATATTAAATATTTACATTGAATTATTTAATAATTATAAATATTTTATATAAAATATTGCTACGACTAACGCTACTGAATTTAAGCTATTTCATTTATTTTGCAAATAACGTCCACAAAATTAAGATCAATTAATAACATAAAAATGAGACTTGTCTCTCAGAGAACAGTTTAAAGAAATTAAATAGACTTTAATCTCCCAATGTATTTAAGAAAACTTTGTATATACAAAAACTTCGTTAGCATTAAGAGGAAGATATATATAAGTATATTATGATCAAAATGAAAATACTACGATAAACACAATAGTATTCTACGCGGAGTTATTTTTTATTGAGCAATGTATACGTTTAATTAAGCAGACTGATGGCATAATAAGTAATAAGTTATAAACCGACATATGACTAAATAGTTAAAGAAAGCTTATCCAAGTCATTTTCCGCGACGTAAAAAAAGGGCTGTCTAATGTTTTAACCACCTGGTAAAACATAATCATCATAGATACGGGGAAGACAGTAGTTTTATTAAAGTCTCTGTTCAAAATTATACTTAAAATTTAATTTGATTATTCGTAGAAGGCAATTTCTCTGTTGTTTTAATTATCACTAAGAATTTTTAATTATATTTAATTTTATTATTATCAGACAAAGCGATGTTTTTGTTGGTTAAATTATCACATATCAATTGATTCGGCTGTATCAATAGGGCATCAGTCAGCGAAAACTTATAACGGCAGAGTTAAACGTAAGGGTCGTTACAAATCAATTTAGGTGTATGTCTGGCCTTTTAGAAGGGATACGAGTATGTGGTTTTTTTCACAGTTAAATTTATTTTTAAAGATGTTTTAATTATTTGAATCGATGTCATAACTGAGGATAATCTTACTATTTAGTGAAATCAATGGGGTTCTAGGAGTTATAAAATAAATGCCGACAATTATTCCAATTGCCAACCTCATAGCTCATAATATAGCATAGCTCTAGCTACCAATTGTAAGTTAGGCATTTTATATATTTTTATATTTCAAAACAAGGAAAGGGGGGTTTAAAAAACAAAAAAAAAAAGCCCACAAACAAAATTATTTTAATATATTCAATATAATCATATCTAAATTGATAAGCTATATTAATGATGACAGTTATCCTCATCATCGTCATCATAACTACCACCAAGATTAGCTACAACTGATATAGTACTAAAGAGTGTTTTTTTATTTAGATTATATTTAAGATTTCTGAATTCAATTATCAATGATCTATGTTATTTCTTATCAAAAATACCTTAATTAAGCATCTACAAAGTAATTAAAGAGATTATAAATCTCAACATGGTGCGCTGCTGAAGTTAAAAGGTAGCATTAATAGGTTTTTAAGGATAAGTTTCTCACTAATTAAAGTTTTAATACATATATTATTCATAATGAAGATATCTGCACTAAAGTAACTATTACATATCTGGATAGACACGAGCAATTTATTACTCAGTAGAGCCACGCTGCAGCTATATTTTGGTTGTATCATGAATTGGTCGATCCGACGGGGGAAGGACCACGCTGTTGGGAAATATCTACGTAAAATACCAGCTTAATGCTGCTGTGCTTCGTATGGTGAGTGTAGAGAACCGGAGATACTTTTACTGAGTAGTGACCCGTTTACCTAGTTCTGAGTGACTTTGAGCGGAATAATTACATAATTTTTTTCCCAAAATATTACATAATTTTTTAGATAAAACCGAACATGTCGAAGACGGGACATATAAAAAACATTTGATTAAAAATTTAAAGGATGCTTATCCAAATCGCTTAACATCATCCATTTATCTATTACAGTCTGTAAAAGTCCACTGCTAAATATAGGCCTCCTTCATAGATTGTCTCATGGGGAGATTTTGCCATACTTGCCACGCTTATAAGCGGATTGGCCACTGCAATTTTTAGTATTTTGAGTTGTTATCAGAAAGACGCTGCTGCCCATCTTCTGCATTTTCCCTCTGTTGCCTCTTGCGATCTTTTCGGGAGTATGTTATGGATGTAGTGGATATTTTTACAACGCCCATACTCGGTTCAATTAAATTAATGTTTAACAAAACGGTTGCGCAATGTTTTTTTTTATAGAAGATGGCAAACCAGCATACGGTTCACCTGATGCTTTTAATTTTCTTATTTATTAGGGTTTATCAATGTTTAATTACACTGTATCTAACAAAATGGCTTAAGAACTAACTTACGTAGCAAGTGTGACAATCGTTTAAGATAAACACCACATGCATCGAGAAAGATTATAAATACGAATAAAAAGAAGTATAAATTACCTAATAATGAAAATAAGTATGTGGTAAAAAAACTATTATAATTTGTTGATTTCAGACCAGGCTAAAGCTAGAACTTTGTTAATTTTAGCAAATGAGTCAGTGTGAATGTCAATTTTGTCGCTATGTCCATTGACCAATTTGCACAACCTTGGAATTGGGGAGTTTGCACCTAAGACAGATTTCTTAAAAGGAGGGCAAAGTGGAGTAATGGGAGCGCGAGAAATTCTCAATGGAACACGAAATTTAAATTTTATGAGGAAGAGGGGACAGTTAATTATTTGATTAAAAATTTTAACAAGAAATTACAGGTCAAGCAAATTGCTTCGATTTTCCGGGGATAAAATTTTAAAGAATCTTAATCATTTTTCGTATGACCAAATTTTTTTGTGAATCCCATTCCAATAGGCCAAATTCGCTGCGAACTTTTTTTGCAGACGTTTCAATCGTAAGGAGTGTGTCGCATACTGTGACCTCCATACTACACTGCAATACTTCGTACGAGGCTGTTGTACAGTAGGATCTTAATGAGATTTTTGTAACACTAGCGTTACGGATGTTAAGTGACTACCGCCACCTATGAATATCCGCAACACCAATTGAATTGCATTTTATGTTTAGCCAACTGTTTTTTTATAGACTAAGGGTAACAAACGAGCACACAGTCCACCTGATGGTAAGTGGATGCTGTGGACCACAGACATTTACATTTATCTTCAATTAAAAATCAAAATGCAGATGACCAGCCCTGTTCCAGCACTCACCATATAAAACACAGCAGCATTAAGCAGCTATTTTACGCTGGTATTCTGTGAGAGCGTGGTCCTACCCCATTCCTTCTGATACCACAATAAAGCTGCAGCATGACTCTACCACGTAAGAAAAACTGGGAAAACATAAGCATAACAGTTATGTTATGTTAAGTCATATTAACGAGGGAGGTGGTAGTTTTATGAGTATGTATTATGTTCAAAATTATACATAAAATTTAATTCTATTTGATTATTCGTAGAAGCTAAGTTCTCTGTTGTTTAATTATCACTAAGTATTTTTAATTTAATTTAATGATTATCAGACAGAGCTATGTTTTCTGACGTTAAATTATCACAAATTAATTGATTCAGCTGTACCGAAAGGGTTGCATTTCGGTCAAGAAAAACGTAAAACGGTAAACATAAAAGTATAGTAAAGCCCCCCCCTCACTGCGCCACGGGGTCGTAAACTCTGCACGTGCTGGTCCCCTCTTAAAAGACGGGGCTCTAGATACCAATCATAGGTTTTGCTGGTTGGATTTATTGGAAAGAATGGTAACTTAACCTAACGGAATTTTTTGGCAGAAGTGAATTCCCATCACCTTAGAATTAATACCAACAGTACCCGCTTAACGCATATAAAATTTGTATAAATCAAAATTATGTACACCATTCATATAAAATATAGCCGTGTAGTGGCGGTGTAAGCAAAACTACTACCTGATATCATCCCGTGGGTGTCGTAAGAGGCGACAGAGGGAAACAAATCAGGAGATGGGCAGCAGAGTCTTCCTAATAACGACTTAAAATTAAAAAAACGTGGTTGCTTATCCCAAATATCCCCCCAACGAAGCAACCTACGGGGAGTTCTATGTTAAATAGTTAGATTGTACAACCATTGCGTGTTGCCAGTGATGACTTACGGATCTGAGACGTGATTCTTCACTGCTGGCCGTATGAGGACACTCAAGGTCGCTCAGCGAGCTATGGAGAGGGCTATGCTCGGAGTTTCTCTGCGTG
Organism: Parnassius apollo; assembly: GCA_907164705.1. Lineage (NCBI taxonomy): Eukaryota > Metazoa > Arthropoda > Insecta > Lepidoptera > Papilionidae > Parnassius > Parnassius apollo. The sequence continues at coordinate 7,638,008 of CAJQZP010000178.1, forward strand.
ATAGACTCAGAAATGAGCTTATCCGCAGTAAAACCAGAGTGACCGACATAGCCCAACGGATTAGTGGGCTGAAGTGGCAATGGGCCGGCCATATAGCTCAAAGAACCGATAACCGACAGGGTAGAAAGTTTTTCGAGTGGCAGCCTCGTACCGGTAGGCGTAGTGTAGGGCAACCCCCACTAGATGGAATGACGACCTGTTAAGACATGCAGGTGGCTCAGGACCGTGTTTTGTGGCATTACTTGAGGGAGGCCTATGTTCAGCAGTGGACTTGTGAAGAGCTGTAATGGTGATGATGATGATGATGTTCAATAGTAGACTTTAAAAGGCTGTAACGAAACGGAATATATACACAAACCTCACGAATCTATATGTATTTGTATATAGTCCAACTATTTTCTATGTTGCAATTTTTTTAAACTCGTGAATGTTTGAAATCTAACGCTTGCGGCACGAGTTTTTCACTCGAACAATATTTTTTCAGCAATCGTCGGCTCCCTTTTATATTTTTCTTTTCTCATCCAGGTTTTAGTCATTTTTCTCTTTTTTTTTTTCAATTAATTTGTGTTTGAATGCTACCGTTGGCTTGTTTTCTATTTACTTTATATCACATAGTATATATTCTTAATTAACTTGTAAAAGTCAAATCCTTGAAATGGGCATCACCATTACCAGGCGTAATGCATATTATAAAGTTTTTCCCCTTTTTTGAGAGGGTAAATTGAGTGATTACCGTGATTAGCGTGTTACCAGTGATGACTTATGGATCTGAGACGTGGTCCTTTACGGCTGGCCGTTTAAGAAAGCTCAAGGTCGTTCAGCGAGCTATGGAGAGGGATATGCTCGGAGTTTTTCTGCGTAATAAACTTAGGAACGAAGATGTCTGCAGTACTACCAGGGTGAGCGACGTAGTCAAACGGATTTTTTTAAAGAATATTAACAATGCTATAAACATTACTAATATTTCCCTTAAGACGAGGCCTTAGCACGATTTCATAGTCAAGTCCGGAAGTAAGAACTCATCATACCTAACAAAACGAGCCCAAACTCGGCACACCTAGTAGTACTCGGCGACCAGATCCAATAGAGATTATTAAAGTGCACCTTCAGGTCACTCCGTCAAGTCCGGAGGTAAGGACCTATAATACCTAACAAAACGAGCCCAAACTCGGCACACCTAGTAGTACTAGGCGACCAGTTCCTATAGCGATTATTAAAGTGCACCTTCAGGTCACTCCGTCAAGTCCGGAGGTAAGGACTTATAATACCTAACAAAACGAGCCCAAACTCGGCACACCTAGTAGTACTAGGCGACCAGTTCCTATAGCGATTATTAAAGTGCACCTTCAGGTCACTCCGTCAAGTCCGGAGGTAAGGACTTATAATACCTAACAAAACAAGCCCAAACTCGGCACACCTGGTAGTACTCGGGGATCAGTTCCAACAGCGATTACCAAAGTATACATTCAGGCCACTCCGTCAAGTCCGGAGGTAAGGACCTATAATACCTAACAAAACGAGCCCAAACTCGGCACACCTAGTAGTACTAGGCGACCAGTTCCTATAGCGATTATTAAAGTGCACCTTCAGGTCACTCCGTCAAGTCCGGAGGTAAGGACCTATAATACCTAACAAAACGAGCCCAAACTCGGCACACCTAGTAGTACTAGGCGACCAGTTCCTATAGCGATTATTAAAGTGCACCTTCAGGTCACTCCGTCAAGTCCCGAGGTAAGGACTTATAATACCTAACAAAACGAGCCCAAACTCGGCACACCTAGTAGTACTAGGCGACCAGTTCCTATAGCGATTATTAAAGTGCACCTTCAGGTCACTCCGTCAAGTCCGGAGGTAAGGACTTATAATACCTAACAAAACGAGCCCAAACTCGGCACACCTAGTAGTACGAGGCGATCAGTTCCAATAGCAATTATTAAAGTGCACCTTCAGGTCACTCCGTCAAGTCGGGAAGTAAGGACTCATCATACCTAACAAAACGAGCCCAAACTCGGCACACCTAGTAGTACTAGGCGACCAGTTTCAATATCGATTATTAAAGTGCACCTTCAGGTCATTCCGTCAAGTCCGAAGGTAAGAACTCATCATATCTAACAAAACGAGCCCAAACTCGGCACACCTAGTAGTACTAGGCGACCAGTTCCAATAGCGATTATTAAAGTACACTTTCAGGTCACTCCGTCAAGTCCGGAGGTAAGAACTCATCATACCTAACAAAACGAGCCCAAACTCGGCACACCTAGTAGTACTCGGCGACCAGTTCCAATAGCGACAACAAAAGTACACCTTCAGGTCACTCCGTCAATATCGGAGGTAAGGACTTATCATACCTAACAAAACGGGCCCAAACTCGGCACACCTGGTAGTACTCGGGGACCAGTTCCAACAGCGATTACCAAAGTACACATTCAGGCCACTCCGTCAAGTCCGGAGGTAAGACCTCATATTACCTAACAAAACGATCCCAAACTTGGCACACCTAGTAGTACTAGGCGACCAGTTCCAATAGAGATTATTAAAGTACTCCTTCAAGTCGCTCCGTCAAGTCCGGAGGTAAGAACTCATCATACCTAACAAAACGAGTCCAAACTTGGCACACCTAGTAGTACTAGGCGACCAGTTCCAATAGCGATTATTAAAGTGTACCTGCAGGTCACTCCGTCAAGTCCGCAAGTAAAGACTCATCATACCTAACAAAACGAGCCCAAACTCGGCACACTTAGTTCTACTAGTCCAGGTGTTCCAGTATTAGTTACTGAAGTTCACCCACTGGTCACCCCATCAAGTCCGGAGGTAAGGTCTTATTATAACTGACAAAACCAGCCTAAAAGTCCACAGCTAACATCTCACTGCCAGTAGAGAGCTCCCAGTGCCAAGCAGTCTCTAGAGTAGGTATTCGTATTTCGTATCTAAATCTAATTACTCTATGTATCTAACTATATTTATGAGGTATAAGAAATCAAAAACAAATTCGATCTTTCAAATTATCAAAATAATTTTATTTGACTACGATTCCGAAAGCCAACAGTGCGTACACTTGTGTACGTGTAATAGTTCGATTCTATACCTATATCAATTTTGTAAACGCGTCCTTAAAAAATCTTAACGTAAATATTGCGGCAAAAAGAGCGACACGTATCTACAGCACTAGGCCTCGGCCGGCAGTGACTGCACAGGCGTTTACGCAAACATCCGTACGTATTATTTCAGAAATAAGAAGATGCGGTTTAAAAAAAAACTATTAGTTGGACTAAAAAAATTAAAACACTATTACGTTAATATTTCGAATGTATAAAAATCTGACAAAAAATCAGAATGATTGCATGTATACTAGTATGGTTTTTACTCGTTAAAAGAAATTTTGGAGGTCATACCGTTTGTGATTTTTTTCTGTCGTATTAAATTAGTGGTGGTATCATGTTTTCAATACACTATCTAACTAGCATATATCCTGGACAATATCATACATTTTTCTGGGTTTGTTTACTGCAGTGGATTATATACTTTGAGGCATTATAAAACTTGCATTCTGCATCATGCCAGCATGCATTGCTTGTGTTACTAGAGGTTCACGCCAGTAGTCGAATGGCGGATTCGAATCCACGACCTTTTTGAGTTCGCGGTCCGCGCCCTGCCATTAGGCTACTGTCGCTTTTAGGATTAGTAAGCTGAAGTGGCAATGGGCCATTCATATAGCTCGAAGAACCGATAACCGATGGGGAAAATGTTCTCGAGTGGCAACCTCGTACCAGCAGGTGAAATGTAGGGCGTCCCGCCATTAGGTCAAGGTAAGACATGCAGGAAGTCGATAGATGCAGGTGGCTCAGGACCGTGGTTTGTGACGTTCAATGGGGAAGGCCTAGGTTCATCAGTGGACTTGTGAAGGGCTGAAATGATGATAATGATATTTGAATTTCGTAAAATATGTATAAAACTAAAGTCTGAGATATTTATCACAGACCCTAATATAAAGTGATTACTTATATTCTATATTATTATCCAATATATAAAGATAAAAAGACCAATAAATTAAAGACTTATCTAATAACAGGTTGTGAGCATTGTATCCTAAGTCCTCAGAGATGACAACGCATTTGAAGCCTGCTTTATTATTTTACTTGAGGTTGGTGTTCTTGGTTTGCAGTAACCACTTATGATTATTTATGCTGTAAATCCGTTAATAAATATAATTTTATATATAAAAAAATAATTCGACGTATTCAACGCTTATGCGACAAGCTTGAATGTTTAGTCAGAGAACACTTAAAGACCAATGAAGCTTCACTTGAGATTCTTAGTTAGGACTTGCGAGTTTATTACAGTGATTATTTTCGCTGATTAATCACGTGCTGTTAACAATGACTGAATTTTGTTCACTGGGTTCAATACCCAAAGCATTTTTGTTATTGTCTGATTCATCGCACAGGTCTAGGTGGAGCCACGTTGCAGTGAATAATGACCGCAGCACGCACATGTTTGATTGATCATGAAACGTCCACGTTCGCACAAGATACTAGCCTGAAATATTAGCTTTTTTTATTTTGTTTGTTACTTTTTTAATCGTTGGAAAATCCTCATGGATACCCTAGGCTATGGGGGCAACAAAAAGGTTAAGCCGGAATCCTACCGGCTAAATTGCCACGGTGGTCACCAAGAGGATGTATAAGGAGTTCCAATATCTTTGTTCGTAACGCAACCGGGACCCCTCTCTCGCTTTGCTTTTTAAAAAAACGTCCCAGGGGCTATCCTTACTGTCTCCCACACCCTTGTAGTGCTATCATAGTGTCTTTCTATCCTACCGTGCAATTTTTCTTCTACCAAACGTCTTCGAATAGTGCGTGCTGAGATTGCTGAAGGGTTGTTTTCACCAAAATATTCTTTTCTCAGCTCATTGGACCCTTAAAAAGGATTTTATTTTGCCATACGAACGATGTTTCGGTCATCTCGAGGAGTTGTTTTTCTCTGTTTAGGTACACGTGGAACATTCGAAGTAGTTTGATACGTAGCAAAATGCTTTACAGCATGGAAAACCATCGTTTTTGAACATTGCAGGTGGTCGGCTATCTTTTTATAAGACTAATTCTTCCGGCGAAGTTTTATTATTACTTCCCTTGTAGATTTAACACAACTTTTATTTTTTCCCATTGTTTTTTCCTAAGAAGCAATCACTTTCAATTTTTAACAGCACTAAATGGCGCCAAAATTATACAAACGGTAACAAATCAACTGAGTGTTCTCTATTTCAATTTGAATAAAGGTATAAATTATTTAGCGTTCTTAATTACGTGACCAGCCAGTAAATAGAAACACTATGTTTAGAAGTAGTATAAAAAATTTGTCTATTTATTTTTAGATAATCATGTATATCAATAAATACAGTGGTATTATGGAAACGTTTAAAGATACCGATAGAAATAAAAAAAAAATTGCATGCAATTAGTTTTGTGTTTTAGTTTGAAAAATCTTCCCCTTATAACAGCGTTCTTAATTATATGACCACCACTGTAGGTACAATGAAGAATACATTAAAACTAAAAATACCATTGAACGGTATGTTAAATTAACAGTATTATTAGATAAAATGTGTTATGGGAATACTGGTGTTCAATAAACAAATTGTTTGTATTACAGAGCATTTGGAATATGGAAACGTAGGTTTACACTACGTTTGTCAATACCAAATATGCAGGCAGTAATAATAGCAACTACAGTCCTACATAATATTTGCAGAAATCACAATCTCACAGGAATCCCCTCTGAAGTAGAACTACCATCTATCGACAATAGTACAATGCCTCATAATGGAGTTGTTAATGATATTTCTACAAACCAGAAGTCAAATAATTATAACTACCTTCTATGTTTTATAATAGTCTTCATGTAACTGTGTGCTGGCGACTAACTAATAAATCAGAAATCACAAGTGGTACTTTTCTTTAAATGTATTGTATTTAAAGAAAAATTCAAGTTTAAAGTTTATGAACGATGTAGCTCATCGGTCTCCTTACCAACTGCATAAAGCAACTATTTTTTATTAACTGTTTTGAGATGTGGGTGCAAATAATATGTAAGTATTCAAATTGTAATGTGATGTGATGCAGGCTTGCACTGATGTTAAAGGTTAAAATTTGAATGTAGAATCAGTTGTTCATTTTTTATTAAAGTTTGTAAATTTAATTGTATAAATTTAAAAAATCAACAAAAATTATTTTTCTCTATTAAAATACTATAATACTTAGACATTTATAAAAAATAATTTAATTTGTAACTACCTTTTCCTCCTTTTATACCACATATCATCCACATAATAGTCTCCAAGTAAGTAAAAATACTTACCCTTTTTAAATTTTTGTTCAATTTAAACACAAGTTGCTAATAATAATGTTTATATATTATAGGCTATTTAGCAGGCGAAGAACTCAGAAATCACAATTGTTACTTTTCTTTACATTTTGTGAATTTAATTGTAAAAATAAAACAAATATTCAATACAAATGATTTTATTCTTTAATTACTATATTACTAAGGCATTAATCTACCTTTAATACATTTATTACATACATATTTTATTAGTTTAAAAGATTTTCAAGTACAAACTATATAACTAATAATATTACAAATCATGAATACATATACAAGGCTTGAATTTATTAACTACTTACAGACATATGACTGTCTTTTATATATCAAAATACATAATTATTTTTTACACTTACATACTGTTACACAAATAACTATTTCGTAAAATTTTCTATTTCCAATAAAAGTTTTTCATTTTCTAATTTAAGTTTTTTATTTTCTAATTTTATATTATCTAATTTTGACTCTAGGCACAGTTTTTTAAATGTATAATATTCTGCAATGGCACGGTCTCTAGCAGATTTGGACCCATCACTCTGCAATTTCCTTTTACCTGTAAAATACAAATTAATTTAATTTATTAAATTACAAGTTATAGCCTTTTTTAATAAAAAAGGAGTATATCTTTGGCATATTACTATTTTACCTCAATTTACACTGCTTTTAAACTAAAGCGGACTACAAGTTAGTCACCATACCACCACCTCAGTGAACGGCACACCATGTGAAATTGTTATCTTATAAATTAAAATTCTATCAACATCAAAATAACCATTACCTGTTTTAGGAACTTTGAATGTTACTATCCGTGGTGAATTCGAATCTTTAATTTGTTCAGCAACAGCACAGGTGTTAACCTGACCCATTGCTTAATGTGGAGAAGTAGGGATCACAACCGTTTCCATTTGCGGATCTGGTACTGGTGTGTCCTGAAACTCTAGGATTTCTTGATTGACCCTAACATCACCACCTAATTCTTCTACATCATCACCATTTGGCAAAATACCACCACCATCACAAATCACTACAAAGTGGTCAGGTTCCTTATCTCCCCCATAAGGAACAACTAATCCACTGGCTGTATTCTCCAATAAACTGGTAACACGATCCAGGATTTCGTCTGGGGGTATATACTCACCAACACCACCGCCAGTCTGCAAATCAAAAAGATGAAATTAATAAAGAATGTAAATAAAATTGATAATCACTTATTTATACTTAGATTAAAGTAAATAAACAATGAAACTCACTTTTATGGTGTTCATTCTTATTTTGTTGCAACGTTTACGTGCATTCTTCTTTAAATTCTCCCACTTCAGCCGAAGCTGTAGTGGTGTCCGACGACAATTTGCTGCCGTAGCATTAAACTGCTCGGCTATTCGTACCCACTCCTTGTCTTTCATTTTATTGCTGCTGGCGTTTGTGGCTTTAGACATTATAATTTTGCTCATTTCAATGAGTTCGAGTAAAGCTTTGTTTTCATCTTTAGAAAGTGGCTTGCTCTTTATCTAAAATAAAAAGCGATATATGTTGTTGTACGGGCTGGAAAAGTTACGTATTGTCACCAAGCATCAAATGATACAATATCTAATGTATTACAATATAACTTACTATTTGTGTCTCCATTATTTTGTTATTCACAAAGTATTTCCTGTAAATATTTCTGTTCCAAAGTTTAGTTTAATTCGAAAAAAGGTTTATAACATATACAAGAATTACGAATACAATAGATCGAACCGAAGCAGTGTAACTTGATAATATTTTTGACCGACGCGATGAGCGATGACGCTGCGGCCGCTACTGACTGGCGGAGTTCCGTTACGTGATTGTTTTCTAACTATAGTTACATTGATTTAAATAAATATATAATCATTTTATAGTTTTAGGGAGAAAAGGGAGTTATTACATACATATTAACTTACATATTACATATTAACTTCTAATTAGAGTCAATAGTAATAAATTTAAAATTACATTTTATGTTATTATATTAATACAACTATTTGAATGAAGCAATAGTCGCTATGCATAAAACGAAAGAGTCGAGAGGAAACGGATCGATCCAAACATCTGTTTGGATCGACTGCGATCGCTGCAAAAAAAGATTGGGCTTGTTAAGTTATGTTATTGGGATGTGGATTTTGATCGATCTTTGTATGGGATCTCGGATTGTCTTAAATCTTAAAACAGAGATACGTTATTAAGTTCGGGCGTAAAACAAATGTATAGAAATGTATGGAATATGGATCAAGCCACGCGTAGCGTCGAGTGGCGACGCGAACGGCGAAATTTACCGGGCGAATAGCGCGGGCGACTGGCGGCGCGGCAGGCGGCTGAAACAAATGTATGAATCAGTATGGTGCAAGCCACGGAGTCGAGCGGCAGACGCGGCGAAAACCGGCGAATAGTATAAAGGGAGCAAAATATTTTAGTTGTTTTCGCCGCGAAAAATGCCGGGCCGACAAAAACAACTTAAAATTCTTTCCGCGTTGACTTTTATCTCCAATTCTGGTTGAATATTTACAATATAATCGCAGGTTTCGACACTCATTTTGGTATTTACTCGAATTTTTTTTCTAGATGCTTCTATTTGTTGTGGAATTCTCCATCTATAACCCAATTCCTATTCAAATCATGTACTCTGCAATCTCTTCCAAATATTATTTCTTGAGTCAAAAAACAATTACTTTCTAATCAATATCGAATAACTTTGATAAAGACATTTCACTCTCAACCTATCTGGTCGCGGCGGCAAACGTGACTTCCCGTGGCCCTCAAATCGCGCCCCCAAATTATCGCCCTGCCTGTCACTTCGCCGTTTGCGCCGCCGATCCCCGTGACCAGGCCGTAACATACAAAACTCTAAACTCTAACCTCTAATATGTTAAAATAATATTTTAGAAATTAAGGTACTTTTCTTTTACAAAAGGTCCCTTACATAATTATCTTATTTTTATACTCTATGTGTGACCATCGTCGTTGGGTAAATAAGTAAGAAATTGTAATAAAACATAAGCTTTAGCATAAGATATATTGTAAACTTGTTTGTGGTTCTCTAAATAAAATAAAAAAAAACCTTTTTTTGGTAATGTTGGTTACCAGCTTAATGCAAATAAAGTACCGGTTGGTAACGTTTAACGAACGACAAAATTATAAATAAAAATAATTATTTTAAATAAACTGTATTCAGTTTTATTTTAAGTAGGTACGATATTTAATGAAAATTCGCGAGTAATTCGTTTCATTCATATTTAAGAGGGCAAATTTGCGGTAGCCGTAGGGTTTCTCATTATGGAAATTCGTAAAATAGATACAGTAAAATCTTCTCGTCTTATCGGGGAGGCTTTACCATATTAAATTATTTATTTAATATTGTAATCTCATGTACGGTAATAAGAAAATAAAACAGAAAAAGGTATTCCGTTTAGCCGTTATTTATTGAATGCCAAATGAGTCATCTATAAGGAATCTTTCTGAATCCAATACTCACGGGATTTTCTTATGTTGTAACCATCCGGCGAATGTTGTCGAACGTAGTGTAGGGTAGGGCAGCAAGAAATTTAGACATGATTTTTGTCTTGTCCAAGTTCAGTTTTAGACATACCTGTTGGAAAATACTACTTCGTCTAAGGGCCTGCAAGAATTCTGCAATAAAGACCTTATCGTCGGCAAATCAAAGGCAAGAGATGAATTACCCAGTGAAGTTAATACTGTATCCTTTTAAGTTCAGTAGCTTGAAAATGTCCTTCGATGCAGTCGTGAAAAATTTTGCGTTCACTCTCTCTTAGACCTCACTGCAGTTGGATAGGTTTCGTGCTCTAGTTCCGCACTCGGATAGACACCATGGCGGTACAAGCACTTCAGCACCTCGATATATCGACTTAACTTGGCACCATTGAAGAGATGCTAGAACCTTCCAAATTTCGACTGAGTCGTGAAATTCCTTATATTAATCTACATACGCTAAACATAACGGCAGATTATACTCTTCAGTATTCTGCATAATTTGCTAATGTGTATGTGATCTATAGTGCGAAACACTTTTCGGAAACCGGCTTGTCCGGAAGGCTGGAAATCGTCCAATCTGCGTGTGAGACGATTCGTTGCAAACAGCCCGTAGATGCGGCTCATAAGGGAAATCAGCCTGTAGTTTCCAATAAAGTTTTATCAAATTTTTTTGAAGAATTAAACTACCACACTTCTGCTTCTCGTCTTTGACGTAGCACTGCCGAGAAGGGCGGAAATGAATAGATTATTGTCAGCGGAATTATATATTATAATAACTTTGATGTCCATGGTAGAGTCACGCTGCAGCTATATTATGGCTGTAATAAAAAAAATAGGTTGACTCAACCTGGTAAAGACCACGCTCTTACACAATACCATCGTAAAATAGTAACTTAATGCTATTGTGTTTAGAATGGTGATTATTGAAAGCCGGAGACACTTTTTATTGGAAACAAGGCATTTGATCTTATTCTTCAGAGGTGATAATGCATTTGTATTATGATTCTTAATCGAAGACATATGCAGATGTCTTTGGTTAGAAACGAAGGTTAGGTTAGAAATAAGCACACAGCTCGTTTGTTACCCTATTATAACATTTCTAGACTAGGTAATGTAATGGCTGAGCGTTTTGCTATATTATAGTACCCTCTTACGACATCTATGGGACAAAATTTTTATTTTTGAAATCTACACTTATTGTAGAGCCATTTTACATGCATTAATTGCATAAGGTGAAACATTGAGACACGGAAAAATTACTTGTAGGCCATACAAATACTTGTTCCGTGCGGGATTTGTAACCACGACCTTAAGCGTCGGAACTCAATGCTAAACTACTGCGCCACGGAGTCAGCGAAGTGAGGTGACGGATTCTCTAACAACATAATTGCCGTATGGTGGACACGGAAATTATGTTAAGAATCCTGTTCACAATAATAACAGTAGGTGTTGTAGAATCAGCTCATGCTGATGCACGAGATCAGGGTTAAAAAACCTTAAAGCTATTTTAATACAGATTAAAAGGCACTGGTTACATGATGAACATCGCGTCCACACGCTGGCTGCGCTTTTAGTTTAAAACGATAATCTCTTGGTTTTAATTCATTTGTTTAGTGCGCACGCGAGTGCTTTATACCTATTACTTCTGAAAATGAATGACGACAGCTATATCTACAAGTAATGGAAAAAATTAGCTCTACTTATTATATCTGCAACCGTATGGTGTTTGTCAAAATAACCACTACCTCATATCGCCTTGTGGTTATCGTAAGAGACGACAGAAGGAATCTGAAACAGATGATGGGCAGCAGCATCTTCCTGATAAAAGTCCAAAATTATGAAAGAACTGTGGTGGCCAACTCGCCCACCACTCGTGGCAGCATTTGCAATACGGAGGGTTTTATGGGCCAATTTATGAGAGAGGCTTTGTTCTATGTTCAACAGTGGATCTTATAAAAAAATGGATGAATAGTGCATTATATCTGTAAAAGAGATTCACAAATATTAGAACATTGGCCTTTAGTGGCAAAACTGAACGACCTTCCAACGTATGAAGTGGTCATAAATTGCTGGACCAATATATTGCTACTCGTAATATTATTGCACGTTATATATTGGCCATTGTGAGGAAGCGGCTTTATAGTATTAAGTGATATTAGAGTGACATACAGCTAACAGTTTAATTAATGGTTATTGGCTTCTCCAGGCAATAAACATTACGAGTACAAATCAACTTTAAACAAAAACAGGAATAAATGCATTGTTACCCCTGAGGATTTAAGATAAAATAGAGCTTGTAACCTTTAGTGTAACTCGCTGTAGTGTACCCCAGCAGTGTTTGCAATACACGATTAGATTATTTTGCTAAAATGTCATTTGATGATAATAATGATAATATCTGTTCCTTCACTTTCATAGTACCCTATAGGACGGCATATCGATATGACACCAGAGAGATCCGGCACAGGATTGTAAGTGCTTTTCGAGGCACGCGGATATAATATCGCATACTAACCCAATGACTGATTTTATCCCGACCGGGGATTTAAACCCGCAACCATATGATTACACGCATTCACACTAGACAAACGAGGCAGTCATCCCTAAATAGTGAAATATTTCAGTTTTAAAGTATGCCGAACCGTTTGTAGGCAGGTTGCATGGGTTTTAAGCTCATATCAAGTTAAAACAAGAGCCGTCATAATGATATTTTTCTATATTAAATCTTAAGGACATAGCAGTCACTTTTGTTAAAACTTCTTGTTGAAAAATAAGCATCCTTTATAAGTTTAAAAAAAAAATAAAGCTTAAAATTTAAAACCGACTTAGTTTATACACTTTACTAAAAGAAACAAATTAAAATAATTATTTTAGCACTAATCAATTTTATCATTTTTTTATAGAAGAGGGGGAAAACGAGCATGCGACTCACATAATTGTAGGTGACTAACGCCGCCCATGAACAACTGCAACACCAGGAGAATGGCAGGTGCGTTGCCTGTCTTTTATAAAAGAGTAAGCTCTTTTCTTGAAGGTCTCTAAGTTTTATCGATTGAAAAACGCCGGTTACTTCCACAAATTGCACAAAAGAAAACTTCCAGTAAAACGCACAGTGGTGGACCGCTAAGCATCCAGATGATGAGGATGTCAAAGATGAGAACCGTTTCTTACTGCGATCGCCAATTCACCAGCCGTTATCCTTACAGCCTATAAAAGTTCAGTGCTGAACGTGGGCCTTACTCGTAGATTGCTTCAAACGGGGTATAATTACCATTGTTACCACGCTAGGCAAGCGGGTTGGCAACCGCAGTTTTATTTTAGTCGTTATTAGGAAGACGCTTCTGCCCATCTTCTGATTTGTTTGTCGCCTCTTACACACCACAACAGACATCTTCCACCCACCCCCCCTCGCCAACCCTTCAAAAAACAAAAAAAAAGAAACAAAGTTTTAAAAGTGAAAAAAATACAAAAAAAAAAAAAGTTCTTTTAAAAACACAAGCTAAAAATGCGTCACTTTTTTGGGACGGTCCGCATGCACCGAATGAAAATAAAGTTCGTATGTAATATTGAAAATTAAGTTTTATCTTTTGAATAAGTACGTACTTATTCGGTGTCGCTATCACTCGAATCTTTATATGTGTTATAAATTAATGCTTTTTGTTGTTAAATGAACTTACTACTTACTACTACTACTTTATAACAATAGATGATTTTTCTTCTACAGCAAACTTTTACATAACTTTTTAATAATAGTTAATGAATATATATTATATCATCATTATAAAAAAATAATAAAAAATCATTATAAATAAAGAAAGTACTACATATAAAAAGTGTCTATATATTGAAGGTTTTTAGCCCCTGGTTAAACGACCGAAAGGTCAATGTCCATTTTTCTTAATCGTTTTGGCACGTACTATAGAACTTTCTGCACCTATTTGGTCGGGACCGGTATGTGCTTGAACATTCTAGATGTTTTAGTGGAAAAGGACGCGACCGAAGCAGTATTTAATTGGCGATTCAAGCAAATACTTCGAAGTAATATAACTGCGAATTGTGTTTTATAATTAGTGTGTTTGAAGATGTAATTGGTGTTCGGTAATTAAAGTGGCAATTTTGGGTAATTAAATCTGTAGTTGTCATTAACTCCAAGCTCGTAACAATGTATTTTCCTCCTCCTGCCCCTATCTTAAGTTGTTTGAGGCCAGCATATCATCTCTTCATCTTCCATTCTCCTCTATTAACTGTCATCTCTTTACTTTCTCCTTTCTTAGGCATATCATCCCTAATACGGTTCCTCTACTTATATATCTATCCATTTTCATAGCCAATAGCCTTCTTGTTACATGTGTTACTTATCTTGCATAATATGCGTATATCACGCTTTACTACCACTTCTCAAATTTTTCGGGACTGGTGCCATTTTAAAACTGCCTCTGATAAGTATAATTTATTCAAAGATATAAAGAAAAATATGCATTTACATATTTTTTGCTTCTTGTGGATTGTATGACAATGTTTCTATATGATTAATTTTTATCCAAGTCTTAAATCCAATACTGCCTCTGATAAGTCCATTTTATACAAAGAATTAAAAAAAAGATACATTTTCCACTTTTTTATTTCTAAAGGAAAGTATGACAATGATTTGTTGTTATGATGATTTATGCACGTTAAATTCGATCATTTGATGTTAATCAACAGCAGTCCTCTCAGTAGTTAACGAGCATGAATCAATGCTAATCGCAACTGCTATTATCTGCTCCAATGCAAATCGAGCTTAACAAGCTCGCGCATCAGAAAGCGCACAATTTCAGCCTCAAGTGGACTTACCGAGATAATAATAGTAATGAATAGTTATTGGTGACTATGATTTGGTTAAAACCAGTTTTGTGCATATTGAGTACATGTGAGTATGCGCTGGACTGCACCACTTAATTTATCTGTTCTCCTTAGTCGATAGGTCAAAGATAAGAGCTTTATTTGAACCCCCTTTATTATCGAGATCCCACTATGGTTATTGTTTTCGTCAAACTGCCAGCTCAGCGTTTGAAAATTAGTTTATTATAATAATATAAAATAGTTCTAATATAACAACAGAAATATCTCTCTGTATACAACGATCGTGTATCATTGAAGAGATTTTGCCTCTTGAACCGTCAAAATCATACCTGAAATTGCAGAAATTACATAGTTAAAAAGGAAATTCTCTTTTATATCGGAATAGGAACACCATCAATAGCACAGAAATCTCATTAATGAATAATTTTCAGCATCGGCAGACATAAAAATAAATTGGACTTGCTCTAAGTCTGGGCACGTCACCGACACCGGTTGACTTTTTTACCTTCGGTAAATAAAAACGTAAAAGGGGTGTGATCTTCCTCTCACGGACGAACACACTACTGGCCGCCTATTATCATAGAGCAATACCTCTATGATAATAGGAAGGAGGAATATATATTATCATAGAAAACTTATGGATGACCCTAGACGGTGACGTTCGATTCCGATCACAAGCCCGTTTTCTTAAAAGAAATTATTATTAGCTAATTTGGATCCTGGTTCAGCACAACAATGCCCTAAACAATAATTAAAACTTTAAAAAAATAAGAACCGATTTCAAATTGCTAAGAAAGAAGTTATTTATTGGAAACTTAGGGGAAGAATTTTTTCTTCAAATTCATATGAAACCATCCTTGTAGTATCATCTGTTTAAGAATAAAAGATTAAAATCGGTTCTTTATCTGCGAAGATATCATATGGAATTCCTTAAACAAATAGTTCAATATAAAATTAAAATTTATTGGGACCACTCTCGAAATAAAGCCTATTTAATAAAAGAATCATTAAAATCGGTTCACAATCTACAGAGATATAAAATAAAATATAAATATATTGAATTGAGAACTTGAGAACATTCGGTGGCTTACTTTTAGTTCAGTATTAGGTTTTTAAACATAAATAGGCTTAAATGACACATGTATAGATTTTAATTAAAATTAAGCATTGAAAATCGTTGAAGTAATAATATGTATACGTACTAGAACAGCTATTTCAAACAAAACATGTGCGCTACTCTGTATTCGCGCGGTTGCTTTTTATATCATAGAATAAACATAGGTAGAACAATCAGTAGGTAGTAATAGATTGTATTGTTAAATAGGTAAATTTTATCGAGTACAATTTTTGAATTTTGTAATTTTTTTGTATATTATATTTGCTTATTTAATATTATATTACATAATATTATAAATTAAATGATATTTTTATCTGTATATTTTAAAAGGTAACTATTTCAAATATAAAAATCATACTAAATGTACGTTTAACAAAACTTATTAATATAACATTTAAATTACAAATATATTTATTTAAATAAGATTAAGAGTCGCTCATAAATGCCGGGCACGCGAGACTTAAAAATGGATGAATTTATTCCACTTTGACTTTGATATGGAAACCTAAAAATAAAATAAAAGAATAATGCGCAGATTTAAATATAAAAATTTAGCCTAATTATGATAACTTAAGTATGTTTCTATAAAAACATGTGCATAATATTATATTCGTCCTATACTTGAGTATCCACAGAAATGTCGCATCTGAATAAATTAATTTCATAATCTATATTCCATGACACGAGATGGCGTCATAATAACAATTTGTTTTATTATTAATGTATAATACTTTTTATATTCATTAAGTATCTTATTAACCTATAAAAAGTTATTCCTTGGTATTTGCTAACATTACTTGAATTATTTGTGCAATATCTAAAAACACACCAAGGCATATTTCATCAATATTTTTTAATATAATTAGTTCACACGTGTCAACTCACTAGCGCCTAGCGAGTAACTGAGTGAAGTGCGGCGCTAACGCCGCAATTGAATGATACAGCCTAACCGCCTCTAGTACGTAGTGCATAATAGCTCAATGATGAAAATGGTGTGGATGACATGAACGTTTTGAACATTTGATATGGTTGGAAATACAATACCAAATCAAACAGGCAAGATATGCTATTTTTATATCATATATGCTATCGGAAGCTTAGCCTGTGTTTGTTCTGTGAATAGTCCGGTATAATTTCAGTCACACAGGAGAGGCATGAACTCGCATAAGCTATTATTAAAAAGAAGTGCACGGAAATTCCATAGCTACGATGTACTCTTACAAGATATTTTTCAAAAATTTGTCATGGTACACAAAAGGCCTGGCAAACGCAAAAGTTCCTAAAGAACTACACCAGTGGTATAAAAAACGCTTGCTATTCCGAGCTCAATTGTACATCCATCTATTCATTACAGTCTACAAAAGTCAACTGCTGAACATAGGCCTAACTCATAGATTGCCTCATGGGGGGATTTTGCCATAGCTGTCACGCTTGGCAAGCGGGTTGGCAACCGCAGTTTTTTATTATTTTGAATTGTTATGAGGATAATGCTGCTGCCCACCACTTGTTTCAGTTTCCCTCTGTCGCCTCTTACAACAACACCCTAGGAACGATCATTCGTAGTGGATATTCTTACACTGCCACTATACAATTATAATTTCCACCGGTGTAGGCTAAATTAATCAATAGTGGGAATGACGTTCGCCAACCACCGATAAGACTTGGCGCTAGAAGAAAAAATGAAAAGAAGAAAGAATCGATTTTAATGAAAACTCAGGTAATATTTATAATAATAAGTTACGAATGAAATTATTGTAGGAAAATGGTGACAAGCGAGCACACAGTCCACCAGATGGTAAGTGGTTGCTGTGGCCCATAGATATCTACATCTATCCTCGTTTGCGAATAAAAATGCAGATGCGTTGTCAGCCTTGAGGACTAAGATGGAATGCCTCTTTTCCTCCAGTAAAAAGGGTCTCCAGTTCTCTACACTCACTATACGAAACACAGCAGAATTAAGCTGCTATTGGACGCTGGTATTCTGTGAGAGCGTGGTCCTTCCCCGGTCGAGCCGACCCATTCGTGCTAAAACTATACAATTAATATAGCAGCAGCATGGCTCTACCACGTAGCAATCGATATATGCGAGACGAACATTCAACAACGTACTGAAGTACACAAAACGTCAATTGTTAAGCTATTGAGAGTAAAAAGGAGAGCAAAATTTATATTTCATTGCGATAAGATTATGTTTATTGCTAAACATTTAAGATTTTGAACCCAAAAATATACTAAAAACTAGGTTAATTGTTATCGTAGTGGATGTGAGGAGGCCTATGCCTATGCTAGATTTAGTTAACCCCAATCTTATAAGTCTTAAGACTTATAAGATTGGGGTCAACTAAATCTAGTCCATTTTTGCCCCAGAAGATGCAAGTTTGCGGGTTTAACGCTAAAAGGAACCCCTTTGTCGTATCTTCTCAAATTTCAGGGCACTTTCCTTGTTGCCTAAGCCAGTATTGGAATCCTCGGCGTCAACATATCGAATAACGTGGTCACTTGGAAAAAAAGGCCAAACTGGCTTCTAAAAAGCTTGGAGTGCTCAGCAGAGCACGACAGTACTTCATGCCGACACACCGCCCGCAAATTATTAAGGCGCAGGTTTGGCCTCACATGAAAAACTAACTGTTCCCATCTCTGGGCCAGGGCTCCCCAGTACCAGCTTCTTTCTTATGACCACATCCAGCGCTGAGCGGTTCAAATCGCCGGCGACCGCCCATTTTCTTGTTGCATCTCTTTGCGTATTTACCATGGGGAGTGCTCAGGAGAAATTATTTGGATTATTTCCAGCCGCTAAATTTCACAATCGCTCATCGCGACAAAACTCGATATACCATGCTTACCAACTGGATAATTGGCGGTCCACTACTGTGTGATTTACAAGAAATTTCAGCTTAGCACAACTTCTTTGTAGAATCTATTGCCACCAGTGATATTTCTGGACCGATAAGACTTAAGGACCATCAAGAAAAGAGCCTACACTTTTTTAAAACGTCGGAAACGCATCTGAATTTCCCCTGGTGTTGCAGTTGTTCATGAGCGGTGGTAGTCACTTACCATCAGGTGAGTTGCATGCTCGTTTGTCACCTCTCATATAAAAAAGGACGTATATACGCTGGCCTCCCCAAGTTTCATAGTACTAAAGTTCTAAAGTTCGATCTCTGCTGCTAAGATCAATCACCATCATCATCATCACTCTGGTAAAATGCACAACTCTACTACTCCACACTCCACTCTACTTCTGGGATAGACGTGACAAACACATTTTCATTTCAGTTTATAAACATGGAAGTCTGTGTCCATAATGTTGGTTCTCTGGCGAATCATTTGCCGGCCCATTGCAACTTCAGCTTGCTATTCCGTTGGGCTATATTAGTTCTAATGCGAATTTCCTCACCTCTAAATTTATCACGCAGGGAAACCCCGAACATAGCCTTCTCCATAGCTCACTGAGAGACCTTGAGTGTCCTCATACGCCCAGCAGTGAAGGACCACGTCTCAGATCCGTAAGTTTTCACTGGCAACACGCACAGGTTGCACAATCTAATTTTCAGGTTTTGATGTATACCCGACGAGAAGATGTGTCTTAATTTCCCAAACGCTGCCCAGCCGAGTTGAATCCGTCGATTGACCTCTCGATCGCAGTTGGACTTATCTAGTCAGACTATTTGTTCCAGGTAAACGTACTCGTCAATAACTTCGAGCTTAGTGCTCCCAACAACTACCGGCATAGGTGTTGTTCAACTTAAGACCTATCCGTTGGGAGACACTATTGAGGTCATTGAGACTATATCGTCGAAAAATCGAAGATGAGTGATGTGCTTGCCATTGATGTTAATACCGTATTCTTTCCAGTCCAGTAGTTTGAAAATGTCTTCCAATGCAGCAGTGAAGAGTTTCAGGGATATAACGTTACCCTGTCTTACACCTCTCTCAGTTAAATAGGTCTCGTACTCTGGTTTTGTTCTCGGATGGCCATCTTTGCCCTACTGTACAAACACTTTATCTTCGATATACCGATAGTCAACTTGGCATCGCTGAAGGGACTGTAGCACCGCCCATATTTCCAGGGAATCAAAGGCTTTCTCAAAGTCCACATGCGCTAGGCAAAGTGGCAGATTGTACCCTTCGATCTTCCGTACAATCTGTCGCAGAGTATGTATGTGGTCTATGATACTGAAGCCTTTTCGGAAACCGGCTTATTCGGGAGGCAGGAAGTTGCCTAGTCTTTTTTTTTGCGTGGGAGACGATGTGTGATGACTCTCGAAAACAGCACGTAGACGCGGCTCAGAAGGAAATCAGTCCGCAGTTCTTCAAGAGCACGTTGTCACCTTTTTTGAAGAACAAGATCACCGCACTTCTGCTCCACGCTTCCGTTACGTTTAATATTTAACACATTCATTAAATATATAAATTGATACTGACAACATAAATATTTATGTTTTATAAATTAAATAAATACTATAAAAGTAAAGAAATAAAAGGCAGTATACTTATAAAACTATTCAAGTACATTAAAATTTCATTCGTATCAATTCGAATGAGTATGATCCCGTATGGTGTGTTTGCAGACGTGATTTATGTACAACCAACTATCCATGATGTGTACTCGTAGTGGTTACGGCGAACTTGCTGTTTAGTTTGAGTAGAGCTAAGCAGTTAATGGAAGGAGCGTGATAGGTGTAATATCTTGATTTATTATCCAGGTTCAGAAAAAAAATACTGACTTATGTGATTATTTTTTAACCCAATCGGTTATACTACGTAGTGGATAAATAGGGGATGAAAACTTTAAGGTAACTATTTATACAACATTCTAGTTATTACATCTTGAAATTGATTTGTACCTTTTATTAAAAATTAAATTGTTACACTGTTTGCAAAGATAGGGAATTCTTGACCGAGGTGCGAAACTTATTTGAAATTATTTTATAGCTTGATAGTTTTTGCATGTACTTCAAATTGAAGATTAGGATTTTAGATTACGTCTTTATACAATCTTAAAATGAAATTTAAAACAGGCAATCGTAATATCATAACTTGATAAGAATTTCAATTAGGTCTCATTATAAGGAAATAATTATAATATATCGAAGAGTTAATTGGTAGTGAACAAAATTTCTGGTGAAATTATTTAAGTGGGTGTCATGTGGTGGCAGCTTAAAATAATATTACAACCTATTTAGTCCTGTATTTTTCATAAGAGGATAGAAATTATATAGGTATTGTAGAAGGCGGACTGAGGCGTATCTCGTTTACTCAAGAAGAAAATACAGTGTCAGAGATGGGTACTGTTTCTTACTGCAATCACAAATTCACAAGCCGTTATCCTTACAGCCTATAAAAGTTCACTGCTGAACATAGGCCTCACTCGTAGGTTGCTTCAAGCGGGGTATAATTGCCATTGTTACCACGCTAGGCAAGCGGTTTGGGAACCGCAGTTTATTTTTATTTTGGTCGTTATTAGGAAGACGCTTCAGCCCATCTTTTGATTTGTTTCCCTCTGTCGCCTCTTACGACACTCACGTGATGATATGATCCATTTTGCAGGTTTCACGAAATCTATTACACGTGTTCTGTCGTTAAAATGGCGGTTACAAAGAAACCCGCCCCTAAAAAGGCTCAATTACACCAAAAACTGGTAGGAAGGGAGTCAAGGGTGGCAAAATCCCCGGCAAGGGTATGAAACGAAAAATTTACTTGTAGTTTACTATCGACTGCACACATCCTGCTGAGGACAGTATCTTGGACGTCGGTAACTTCGAGAAATATCTGAAAGAGCATGTTAAAGTTGAGGGTAAAACGAATAACCTAGGAAATCACGTTGTTGTCGCTAGAGACAAGATAAAAGTTGCCGTGAGTGCAGACATTCGGACATGGCCTCCTGGAACCACCCTGCCTCATCATTGACGTCGGCAGGCCTGTCCGGTGATGACACCCAGGCCTGCACGATCGAGGCTTCCAGGAGGAGCTCCCGGTCCAGCTGCTTCAGCGCCCAACGCGGACCACTCGGGGCCTGTTGGACTGGCGCGCTCGAGGGCTGGGTGGAGACATCAAACCGGATGTACCGGTGGTCGGAGTAGGTCTCCACCCCCCTCCATGACACGCTAGTCAATGGCACGCGGCGACAGAGCGGGGCCAGCGAACGAGATGTCCACCACCGACTCGACACACGTGGGGACAGAACCCCGATTTAGGACGACCAGGCCTGTCTCCAGAGCCCAGTCTTCCACCATCCTACCCCGCACATCTGTACGACGAGAACCCCAAGCCAAGTTCTTGGCATTGAAGTCCCCGAGGACAAGTACGGGGAGGGGATAACTTCCGACGACGACTGCTCTCAGCTCTGCAAGAGAGTTGTGGAGGTCGGCGAGAGATCGGTTCGGGGAGAAGTACACCCCCACAACGACGAACTCCCCGAACCGTGCTGCTACGCACCCCTGACCCCTCCTGACACCTTCAAGGGTCGGGGTACCGGCGGCGGCCGAAGAGATGATGGCCACTGAGCAGTTAAGGTCCGCCACCCAGTCCTCCCTAGGCCAGACAAAATACGGCTCAGCGACCACAGGGATGTTAATCGACCACTGCGCCATGCTCTGGAGCAACAGATCCTGAGCGAAGGCGCAGTGGTTGATATTCGCCTGGAGGAAGCTTAATGGGGCCGTTATAGGCATTCCATTTCAGCTTCCTCCACGGGGGCCCCTCTGCGGGCGTCGGTGTCGCGGCGGCGGCGGCGGCGGCTGCGACAGTGACAGCGGTGGCGGTGGCAGTTGCGGCTGCGGCGGAGGCCACAGAGACGGTGGCGGCTTTGGCCCCTACCCTACCCGCGGCCTTGGCCTTGGCGGGTGGCACGCAGGCCTTGCTTCCGGCCCGGTGATCGGCTGGCTTGCCGGTCGCCGCACATGCATCACAGTGCGGCGTGGCGCAGCAGGTCGCCGATATGTGTCCGGGCTGACAGCAGCGGAAGCAAAGGCCACTGCGGTCAACCTCCGAGGCGCATCTCACTGATACGTGGTGCCCCACGAGACAGCGATAGCACCTCAGAGGTCTGGGCTCCAGCAGCTTAACCTGCGCTGAGACCCAGCCCACCAGAAGCCTTCGGCCCTCCACTATGGTTTTGGCCGCCGTAACAGGGCAGCGCACCGTGGCGGCATGCATGCCCTGTTGGTCCGGGCGTATGGCGCCTGACCTGACCTGGTCAGTAGTGCACCCCCCGGACCTGGCGACGGCGGCCACCAACTCCTCCTCCGATACCGAGTCGTCCAGACCCATGATGCGCAGGTCTGCGCATCTGACGGGCCTGGACACCCGGGCCTCTTCCGCGTCCAGCGACGCTCTGAGCTTCGCAGCCAGAGCGTCCGCGGTCGCGCCACTGGATTCCCCAGGGACCTCTAGCTAGCACCCTAGCCTCTAGCACCCTACGGGCCCCCGTCTGGGTGACTTTGAGCCGGAGGCCCCCGGTGATCCCGAGCTCCCCGAGATCCACCGCCTCCTTCGCCTTCGCGAGCAGACCGCGGTAGGTAACGCCCTTCTTTTCCGCGTCCGGCTGTAGTGTAATCACTACAGCTGCGGTCTTCGGGGCGCGGAGCCTAGCCGCGATCTTGCGCGCCCTGAACTGGCGCTGCCGCTCCTGCTCTTTGGCCTTTTTGGCTGACTTCTTACCCTTCTTCTTGTTCCCGACCACCTGCCAACCGGCTTCAGCCGCGGGAGGTGTAGGTAGATGGGGGGGCCAGTGACGGCGGCGGCAGCTGGCTTGCCGCTGGCGCTGGCACATTCGCCGCAGGCACTGGGGCTGGTGTAGCCACTACCTGTGCTGCCGCCTTGCCCTTTCTCGCCTTCGTCTTGCCTCCCTTTCCCGTCGCCGGCTTAGCCGGAGCCAGTTCAGCCGGTATCGGATTTGCCAGAGCCGGCTTTTCAGGGGGGAGGGGCAACTGCAGCCCCGCCCGAGGACTGGCTGGACGGCCCCGGCCTGGATGCGGTAGCCGTGGCCGCCGCGTACGTTTCCGGCCTCGCCGCCGTCTTTTTGCCCCTAGGGGGGGGCGCAGGACGATGCCCTCCAGCACGGAAAACCGGTGCTGGAAGGCAGCCAGCTCCTGCCGGACCAGGTTCAGAACCTGGTTCTCCACCGGCCCGGGCTGGCTTGGGCGCTGCGTCTGGGGCACCGCGTGTGAGGCAGGCTCCCGTAGACTGGCCAGGTCTGCGCGGAGCTGCTCGTTCTCCTTCTGAAGAGTCTCTATGGCAGACGTAAGGCGGGCCACGTCCGCCCGCAGCTTCGCCACCTCGTCCGCATTAGGCCCGGCCCCAACAAAGTTGGCCTCCGCAGCCGCCATGATGGAGGCGGAGGCCCCGGGAATGGCCTTGAACTTTGAGGAGGACTTTTGCTTGTGGGCCACGACCTTGATCGCGGCCTCAACCTCCTTTACGAATCTGGCCTTACGCTCCACCTCGGAGCCGCCAGTTGCACTCGTCTCTTCGCCTGATACCCGAGCCGTATCGCCCGGGTGGCGCCCCTCCTCGGCAAGCTTTGCCGCTCGTTCGGCCATCTGATTATCAGAGAGCCCCCTCCCCTTGCCTCTCAGCCCGCTCCGCCTGTTGGTGGGGATTTTCCGGGCCGAAACCTCCTCTTCACCCGATGACGGCCCCTGGTCGCCATCCAGCCTGGACCGCTTGCGGAAGAACTTACTGGTCTCCGCGGTCCCAGGCCCCACGCGTCGGGAGCTCTCTGGGCCTCCCACGCTGCTCGATGCGGCGTCGGACTCAGTCCCCGCATCGTTTCTCCTCTCCTCTACGTTGCCGTTGCCGGCGGTTTTGGTTTTGTTTTTTGTTGTTGTTGTTTTTGTTTTTAGTGTTTCCATTTCTGTACCCACCAGTATGGGGGGAATTACAGGTCCACCTTGGCAGAGACCCCTGTACCAAGGTAAGCAGATTTAGAGGATTTATTACTCGCCAGGGGGGTCTGCAGGTACCCTGGCGAGGACCGCACTTGCGGCTGATTTGTTCATAGAACCCCGTCAGCCATCCATCCCCTCGCGGTGCGTCGCCGCTTGGGATTCGGGGTAACTTTTTATAGAGGTTTTCTCCCTCGCGGTCCGGGCGATTAAGCCAAGACCCTCGGTCCTTACCAAAGCCGCGAGACATGATCCACGACACTTCGACTGGGATTACGAGACCGGCGGTGACAGCAAAGGATGAATCCTTCACTGTCTGCCCGGAGGCAGGGTAAGTGCACACCGAGCCCGCCCTCGCACTTCTGCTATGCCCTCTGCTGATCAGCGGGTCACGCAGAGGCAGAGGGTGGACGAATGCGGCGCCTCAATGGCTGCCGCATTCGTCCACCGAATGCGGCAGCCATTGAGGCGGAGCTGTACGAGGGATACAGAGCGGCGAAGAACGCCCTCCGGGAGGCTGTCCTGCGGACCCGGGATCGGGCCCGTGAGGAGATGCTGGAGACTCTCAATAGAGATCCGTGGGGGCGCCCTTACAAGATGGTGCGGGATAAACTCCGCACCTGGGCCCCCCGCTGACGCAAAGTCTCCGGCCCCAGCTCGTGGAGGACGTGGTGAGCGCTCTGTTCCCTGCGCGACGGGGAAAATCCGCCCCCGCCTATAGCTCCGCCACCTGCGGTGCCGGAAGCGGACCACCAGGACGACGACGACGACATCCCGGAAGGGACCGGGGTAGACCTGAGAGTGGCGGTACGTAGGCTCAAGGCCAGGAATACCGCCCCAGGACCCGATGGCTTGCCTGGCAAAGCCTGGGTCCTGGCCTCGGAGGCTCTCGGGCCCCGACTGGAGGGGCTCCTAAGCGCATGCTTGGAGAGAGGCCAATTCCCGCTTCGTTGGAAGACGGGGAAGCTGGTCCTCATTCGGAAGCCGGGGCGCCCTGCGGACTCTCCGTCCGCATACCGGCCCGTGGTGCTGCTCGACGAGGTGGGCAAGCTCTTTGAAAGAGTCATTGCAAACCGCCTCGCCGAGCACCTTGCGGAGACGGGGCCGGATCTTGCGGAACACCAGTTTGGTTTCCGCAAGAGGCGCTCTACGGTGGACGCCATCATGCGCGTGAGAGCCCTCATGCGACGGGGGATGCAGTGGCCAGAGGGGGTTGTCTTGGCGGTGTCTCTCGACATCGCCAACGCCTTCAACTCCATGCCCTGGAGCTGCATTAGGGAGGCACTCCGGTATCACCGGGTGCCGACCTATCTCCGTCGTATAGTCGGGGACTACCTGACGGACAGGGCCGTCATCTACCCCGGTCGCAACGGTGAGTGGAACCGGCGAGAGATGTCGTGCGGTGTCCCACAGGGTTCGGTTCTGGGGCCACCTCTGTGGAACATCGGTTACGACTGGGTGCTGCGCGCCGACCTCCCTACCGGCGTCAGCGTAGTTTGCTACGCTGACGACACGCTGGTACTGGCACAAGGGGGGTCGTACGAGGCGGCGGCGGAAAATATGACACGCGGGGTTGGGTTAGTCGTTGAGAGGATTCGGCAACTGGGTCTCGAGGTGGCTCTGCACAAGTCCGAGGCCATGCACTTCCATGGTCCTCGGAACAGGCCACCACCGGAATCCTCAGTGATGGTAGGAGGGGTATCCATCGACGTCGAGTCGACGCTGAAGTACCTAGGACTCGTCCTCGACGGCCGATGGAACTTCGTTGAGCACTTCCGACGTTTGGCTCCCAAACTGGAACGGACCGCGGCTGCCTTCAGGCGGCTCCTGCCGAACCTGGGAGGGCCAAACGCCTCCTGCCGGAGGCTCTACGCGGGGATCGTGCGGTCCATGGCCCTTTACGGGGCCCCGGTGTGGGCGCGTGGTTTGGCGCGGCTTGCCGTCCACCACCTGAACGCGCCCCAAAGGGTGATAGCCGTGAACATGGTTCGCGGCTACCGCACGATCTCCCGCGAGGCGGCGAGCCTCCTTGCCGGATTGCCGCCATGGGATCTGGAGGCGATAGTCCTCGCGCGCCTGCACGAATGTCGTGCGGAGGCACTATGCCGTGGGGAAACCCCGCTGCCGCGGCAAGTTTCGTCGCGCAGCGGACAGACTTCCGGCACGATCTCATGGCGACATGGAGACAGCGACTGTCTCAACCCCGTGCTGGGCACGCCACTATAGCGGCGATAAGACCCCTCTTTGAGGAGTGGCTTGAGAGACGCCACGGCATCCTCAACTTCCGCCTGACGCAGGTCCTCACCGGACACGGTGTGTTTGGGTGGTTCCTGCACCGAATCGGGCGGGAGGAAACGCCCGGGTGCTCCCACTGCGAGGATGGACCGGAGGACACGGTGGAACACACCGTGGAGGTTTGCCCTGCTTGGGCGGAGCACCGCCGTGTCCTCGTAGCGGCGATAGGCGGCGGCGACCTCTCGCGTCCGGCCCTGGTCGAAGCCATGGTCCGGAGCGAGACGGAATGGGATGCCGTCACCACTTTCTGCGAAGCAGTGATGCTAGCGAAGGAGGTGGCGGAGCGGGAGAAGGAGAGAGCAGCAGCTTTCCTCCCCGGCCGCCGCGGGAGACGCCCTGGGCGTCGGGGGGCTACGTCGTGGCCCCCGGCCACCGTAGGCGCGGGCCTGTGGACGGCGAGCAATGGGTAGCTCGTCGTCCGTCCGTCTAATGACGACAGGCCGTGTCGACGGCGCGTTTTGTTCCACGCGCGCCTCAAAGAGCTGTCAGCAGCGTGAAGGGGCCCGCAAGGGCCGACGCCTGCCGGGGCTGCGGGCTGTTCGAAAGAGATACCGCGGCTCCGGAACGTAAGGGCACTGAAGGAACACGGATGGTTTTTAGTCAGTAAAAGTCTGACACTCCCTTACGCTCCACCCAGAGCGAAAGGGGTCATTAGATGATTTTCCATCCGCAAAAAAAAAAAAAAAAAAAAAAAAAAAAAAAAAAAAAAAAAGTGCAGACATTCCCTTCTCTAAGAGGTACCTTAAATACTTAACAAAGCGATACCTCAAGAAGAACAACCTGCGAGACTGGCTCCATGTGGTTGCATCTGCTCATGATGAATATGAACTACGCTATTTTAACATCAAGCAGACAGTGATAACGAAGACAATGAAGATTAACCTGTTCGCCAAGCGAGTTGCACTGTTGCAAAAAATATGGGGTATTAGATATTCTTTCAACACCGCTACGCGGTACCAACAGCCAATTTACCAGCCAAGCATGGCGATTAGGGCAAACCCTTTCTACAATAAAACAGACCCACATCCAGAGTGAAATTTTACAAGCTAAAGAATAATACTGTCGCGCGATATTTTTTTTTGCTTCTTGTGGATTGTATGACAATGTTTCGATACGATGTATTTTTATCCCAGTCTTAAATCCAATACTGCTTCTGATAAGTCCATTTTATATAAAGACCAAAAGAAAAAGATATATTTATGACAATGATTTTTTATGATGATCTATCCACGTTAAGGACGCGTTTGCAAATCAACCAAAATTAGGGTGTTTTTCGGTAGATTTTGTGACAAAACTAAACCAAATCAAATATAAGTAAAAACTACCATCTATAGATTGGTTCTTCATCTGCAAATGTCTGTAACTCTTTTGTTGAAAATAGTAGTTTTTTATATTGTAAAAACGAACTTTCGTTGCCATTTTCTACAAAATTAACGATACCGGCTTGTGTTTCGGTACATGTTTTGGTCTATTATCAACATATTTAAAAAATTTAAAAATACTATAAGATGACAGACATATTCAATTAAAAAACCCTGGGTTTATTTTTTAACAAAATGTCACAAATAGTCGTAAAAAAAATAAAAACTGATGCACATTTTTTCACATATTTTGGTAATACGGATGAATCATAATGTATTGCAATAAGGGCTATTTTATTGTTGGTGCCTGCTTTGATTTATTGTACAAAGATTTCGATGAAACCACAGTCCGCGCTCGGCCGCCGTCGTGAGTGGACACTGTATCGCCTGTTTGCAGCGGCTCATTCTGAAAAGATCGCTGTACATACACAAAATATTAGAAAAAAACAAATTGGAAACATAAGTACTTGACAAGTGATAAAATTATTATTTTTATACTCACAGTTTTTATTTAGCTAAAAATAAGTAGGATATATAAACTTACCTACTACTGCAACTCGTGGACGAGCGGAACTAGGTGTGCCGAGTTTGGGCTCGTTTTGTTGGTTATGATGAGACCTTACCTCTGGACTTGATGGCATGACCTGAAGGTGTACTTCCGTGACCGCTATTTGAACTTCTTGCAGAGTAAAACTAGGGGTGACGAATTTGGGCTCCGTTTTGTTAGTTATGACGAGTCTATACCTCTGGACTTGATGGAGTGACCTGAAGGTCTAAATCGGTGATTGCAACTGGAACTCCTAGACTGGTAGAACTAGGTGTGCCGAGTTTGGGTTCGTTTTGTTAGTTACGATGAGACCTTACCACCGGACTTGATAGAGTGACCTGAAGGGGTAATTCAGTAACTACTGCTGGAATTTCTGAACGAGTAGAACTAGGTGTGCCGAATTTGGGCTTCGTTTTGTTAGTTATGACGAGTCCATACCTCCGGACTTGATGGAGTGACCTGAAGGTGTAGTTCAGTGATTACAAGTGGAACTCCTAGACTTGTAGAACTAGGTGTGCCGAGTTTGGGTTCGTTTTGTTAGTTACGATGAGACCTTACCACCGGACTTGATTGAGTGACCTGAAGGTGTAATCAGGTGGTTACAAATGGAACTCCTAGACTAGTAGAACTAGGTGTGACGAGTTTGGTTTCGTTTTGTTAGTTACGATAAGACCTTACCACCGGACTTGATGGAGTGAAATTCGGCACACCTAGTTCTACTGGTTCAGAAATTCCAGCAGTAGTTACTGAATTACCCCTTCAGGTCACTCCATCAAGTCTGGTGGTAAGGTCTCATCATAACTAACAAAACGAACCCAAACTCGGCACACCTAGTCCTACAAGTCTAGAAGTTCCACTTGTAATCACCGAACTATACCTTCAGGTCACTCCATCATGTCCGGTGGTAAGGTCTCATCATAACCTACAAAACGAACCCAAACTCGGCACACCTAGTTCCACCAGTCTAGGAGTTCCAGTTGCAATCACCGATTTACACCTTCAGGTCACTCCATCAAGTCCGGAGGTATGGACTCGTCATAACTAACAAAACGGAGCCCAAATTCGGCACACCTAGTTCTACTCGTTCAGAAATTCCAGCAGTAGTTACTGAATTACCCCTTCAGGTCACTCCATCAAGTCTGGTGGTAAGGTCTCATCATAACTAACAAAACGAACCCAAACTCGGCACACCTAGTTCTACTAGTCTAGGAGTTCCACTTGTAATCGCCGAATTACACCTTCAGGTCACTCCATCAAGTCCGGTGGTAAGGTCTCATCATAACCAACAAAACGAACCCAAACTCGGCACACCTAGTTCCACTAGTCTAGGAGTTCCTATTGTTGTAATCACCAAATTACACCTTCAGGTCACTCCATCAAGTCCGAAGGTAGGTAAGGTCTTATTATAACTGACAAAACCAGTTCAAAGTCCAGAGCAAACATCTCACTACCAGTAGAGGGCTTCCAGTGCCAAGCAGTCTTTGGAGCAGGTATTCATATTTCGTATCGAAGTATATTTCTGAGGTAGGTATAAGAAATGAAAAACAAATTCAATCTTTCAAATTATCAAAATAATTTCATTTGACTACGATTCCCACAGCCAACCGTGCGTACACTAGTGTGTGTGTGACTTTTGTCAATGTAGTAGTGCGATTCTATACCTATCCATTTTGTAAACGCGTCCTTAAATTCGATTATTTGATGTTAAAATCGACAGCAGTCCCCTCAGTAGGTAACGAGCATGCATCCAGGCTAATCGCAACTGCTATTATCTGCTCCAATGTAAATTGAGCTTAACGAGCTCACGCTTCAGAAAGCGCACAATTTCAGCCTCAAGTGGACTTACCGAGGGTTCGCATCGATTATATTGTAATGAATAGATGATAATGGTAATGAATAGTTATTGGTGACTACTATTTGGTTAAAACCAGTTTTATGCGTATTGAGTTCAGGCGAGTATGCGCTAGACAGCACCACTTAATTTATCTTTTCTCCTTACTCTTGAGCTTTATTTGAACCCCCTTTATTGTCGAGATCCCTCTATGGTTATTATTTTCGTCAAACTGCCAGCTCAGCGTTGTGTGCGAAGTCAGTCAGGACATTTAAATAATAAAATATTAATCATAAGCAATATTTCTTATGTAATTTATTTTATTATAATAATATAAAATAGTTCTAGTATATCAACAGAAATAGCTCTCTATACAGCAGTCACTCATCATTGAAGAGATTTTGCTTGTTGAACTGTCAAAACCATATACGTTCACAAGCAATTCCTGAAATTGCAGAAATGGCAGTGTACGCAGCCTTCCTGGATCTTTCAAAGACTTTCGACCTTGCCAGGTATGACATTCTGTGAGATAAATTGCGAAAGGCTGGTCTACCCATCCCGTACATTAGTATTTTTAGCTATTGATACGGTCATCAAATTAATCAGCTCAGGTGGTCTAGTGCACTGTCGGACGAGTACAAATTAGAATGCGGTGTGAGACAAGGGGAGTAAACCTCACCTACGCTTTTTAATTTAAATAATATATAAATGAACTGATACATAGACTCGGAAGTGCACGTGTCGGCTGCTCTATTGATGGACTCTGCATGAACAACATCAGTTACGCAGACGACATGGTGCTTCTGAGCCCGTCAGTCAGTGCACTCAGACGGCTTTTGTTCATGTGTGAGGTTTTTAAAGAAGCCCATGGTCTAAAATATAATATTTCGAAGAGTGAGCTCATGGTGTTTAAGATGGGCACGAAGAAACCTAATTTCGTACTACCTGTAACTTTAGGGGGTGTTACACTTAAACGAGTAACTGAATTTAAGTACCTCGTCCATGTTTTTACCGAAGATTTAAAAGGTGATAAAGACATTGGAAAATAAAGGAGGGCGCTAGCAGTCCGTTGCCATATGCTGACCCGTCAGTTCTCACGCTGTACAGCCGAGGTAAAAGTTATTGTATTTAAGGCCTATTACCAATCCTTCTATACGTGCGCCTTATTGGTAAGATATACGCGGCGGACATACAACACCCACACACACGTACACAATATAATAACACTTTTAGATTGTTGCTGGGGCTCTTACGTTACTGCAGCGCATAAGGTATGTTTGTTGACGCCCACGCAGACAATTTTTCAACACTTATTCGCAAAAGAACTACATCACTGATGCACCGGGTTCGTGGGAGCGCCAACAACATTCTTAACGTAATTAGCGAGAAACCCGAGTGCGCTTTTTTGAGGTACTGGGTTCATGTCCATGTACCCATTGCTTTGGACAGGCACCCCAGGTATATGAACTAATGTTATTTAATTTATTACCTAATTTTACTTACATATATTTAAGACTTTTTCTTTGTATTTTTAACAAATTAATTATATTATATCATTATGGTAAGTTTTATTGGTGGTTTTGTTAATATATAATTAAATCGGTTATGGTGTATGTAACGGTAAGAATGATTTATGTTATTTTATTATAATTGAATTATTATTTTATTTTCGGTATTATTAGAAATACTTACGCATTCGATATATTAACAGTAGGTAATTATTTATAATTTTAGTATTAGAATAGATTTGAATGAATGTAATTTTACCCTACGATCCTTGTTGATTGAAATAAATAAATAAAATAAAGTAAAAGGAAATTATCTTTTATATCTTTGTGCCATAAGACGGTTATAATATTATTATCGGTTATAGTCGGTCGGTTATAGTTATTATTTTCATACGAAATTTATACTTTTGGGAACACCATCAATAGCACGGACTCTCATTAATGAATTATGTGTAAAATACCTGAAAATGGTATTTTACATTCTTTTACATCGGCAGACATAAAAATAAATTGTGCGTCAAGAGTCAAGAGTCTGGGCACATCACCGACACCGGTTGACTTTTTTATCGCCGGTAAATAAAAGCGTGAAAGGATTCTGATCTTCCTCTCACGAACCAACACACTACTGGCCTCCTATTGTCATAGAGCAATACCACAACACGCTGGATTCGAGGCCGTTGACAGGTAGGGTGGCCCTAGACGGTGACGTTCGATTCCGATCACAAGCCCGTTTTTAGAAAAGTAAGAGCGGATTACTAAGAAGACGGGCCCCATGAAAATGGTCCCGGTCTTGACGCCAGTCGTAAGCGCTTATGTACAGTCTACTTACCTCTTACTCTACATCTTATTTATCCTACTATAAGGGTGAACACTGAAAGATCTTGAAATAAACCAGCAATTTTATTGAAAATGTGATACTGAATTTTCACTACTTTCTCTACTTTTACTTTTTTTTTTGATTATATTTCCTAGAACCCCGAACGAACTGGAACTCGCATTGTCATCTTCTATGGGACTACTGCTGTTTATCCTATGCAGGTTTCGGGCCTCGGGGAGTTTCCCATTACCCGGGTAATCCTCACAGCCCAGGGCCGTACATGTACGATCGGTAATCTTTATTGGCGTATTGCGCGCCACCAGGTCGGTGCTACCGGAGAGTCGGCCGTCTCAAAGCCCCGCGGAGTCCCGAGGTAAGGAGTCGACGCAGGGCCAATCTTGCCGACAGGAGTGCGCTCCGGACAACAGCTACTCCGGGCCTCCAGTGCTACTTCCTGGCTCTAGGTGAAGGCCTGGTATCCCTAGGCAGAAGTTGGCGTATCTCGCGCCTCTGGGAATTTATCTGCTGAAGGGTCAGCAAAACGGCGAACGAGACCGCTCACTAGCGCGGTCCGGACGAGACTCAAAATGAACTGGAACCTCGTGTTGTCGTCTACATGCATCAAGATGCAATGCAGGTATCGGGACTCGGGGTATACCCCATTGCCCGGACTTTCCTCATGGCCCACGACTATGGGCCAGTCTTGGGAGCCTATATTAGGCTAGGTGAACACGGAGTGACTTTCCGTAGTATGAGAATCTATTTTCCCGTAGTTAACCGACTACGGGGAAAAAAGGAGGTTGGACGGTAAAAAGTTGAAGTTGGCCTATCAGCGGCATTGAGGGTTGTTACTCGACTCTCTAATCGCTATAGAAAGGAGTTCTCTTGGAAGAGGTCGCCCGTCCGGGGGCCGAGTGTGCAACGGCGCAAAGCCGTTGAGGTGTTCATGTGGCCCGTTGTCGGCGCGGTCGAACATGCCGCGCGCCAGCCGGACCACGAAGTCGGTGATGGTCTCGACTTTCAGATCGGCCGCTATGACGTCATTCCGAACGTAGCGACCTGCTCCGACGATCGTCCTTAATGCCAGATTCTGCTGGGTCTGCAGTCGCCGCCTCAGAGGGTCGCTCAGAAGCGCGTACCAGACCGGAGCAGCGTAGGTAATGATGGTCCGGATATACATCTTGTATATCCAGAACTTGGTTTTGATCGGCAGCTTGGATGCCAGGACCGGCTAGAGTGTCGCCCGCGCACATCGGGCTCTGCGGACGACGAAGTCGACGTGCGCGGTCATGCGCAGCGTCCTGTCGATCCTGCACAAAAGGTAGGTTACGGCCTTCTGGTACGCAATCTTCTGGCCATTGAGGGTCAGCGGAGGTGGAAATTTTCTGAGACGGCGAGTGAGCAGAGCAGTCGTCTTACCAACGTTGACGACCATCCTCCACTCGTCCAGCCATGGTGGCAGCAGGTCCAGCAGACGCTGCATCCTGGCAGTGGCTATGTGGGCTCTTCTGGACGAGGTGAAATAGGCGCTATCGTCCGCATATAGCGCCAGCTCAACGTCGTCCTCCCATTCTTGGAGCCTGCCTGCCAGTGTTGAGATGTCGTTAGCATAAGCCGCGTACAGGACTGGAGACAAACAGCTGCCCTGTTGAACGCCGGCTCTGATGGGTCTGGTTGCGGACTCGGCGTCCTATACGCAGACGTAGAACTTCCTGTCTTCCAGGAAACATGCCACTAGCCGCAACATAGCAAGAGGGACACTGGTCTGCTCGTACAGCTTGTTAAGCAATCCTGAGTGCCACACCCTGTCGAACGCCTTCTCGATGTCGAGAAAGACGCCCAACGATATGCGGCCACGATTGTACTCTGCCGCAAGCATGTGCAGCACTCTAGTCAACTGTGTGACTGTAGAGTGACCCCTCCTGAATCCGTGCTGCTCCGCCCGAAGTTGGATGCACGGACGGAGACGTCTTAGCAGCAATCTTTCTAGCAGTTTAGCTATGTGCGGTAATAGCGTGATCGGCCTGTAGCTGGCAGCTCTACCACTGTCCTTCCCGGGTTTCGGCAAGACGATGACTTTGCCTTTCTTTCAGTCCTCCGGGAAGTGGGATGTCCGCAATATCCCATTGTAGAGTCGACCAAGCTCTACTAGGACTCTATGGGGCAGCTGTCGGAGTGCAGCGTTGGTAATCCCATCGTGCCCCGGCGCCTTCCTCGGTTGCAGGCGGGTTACTGTCCTCCGCAGTTCAGCGGGGGGAGATGAACCATTCTCCTGCAAGAGGCGGCGCGGGCAACGACAGGAACTCCTGTACGCGACTCTCCTTTTGGGCATGAAGCTCCATGAACTCCGCACTTGCTGGGTTCGGCATAAATTGCTCCTCGAAGTGCTCTACTAGGATATCCGCTCTACCCTTGGCATCGTAGCAACGAATTGGAAATCTAGTGACTTACTAACCTACCCCGGGAGCTAAACCGTAAAGATAACCGTGCGCCAAGCGCCATTTTGATTTAAGTTGGATGCTAATTTTCACTATCACATTTTTATTTATTACCCAATATATTTATTGCCCAGAATAATGTCATACAATAAAGACACTTTACAATAATAAGTAAAATATTAACACCACATAAAAGAATAATAAAACATTAAACAAAATATCAAATTTCTTAGAATCGTAAACTTTAAATGCCGACTGAAAACTTTATTAATACAATTTTTAAATAATAAAAATGCTTTTAAAAACAATTTTATTTACAATTTAATTCTTTAAACCATTATATGAACAGAATTAAATGCTTATTACATATTTCTCGTCTTATCATTTTATAAAACCGTTCTGAAACGTTTTCATGTAATAAATTAAAAATAATATATTCCGATACCAAATTTCAGCGATGTACGTATCACCTAATAGGAATGGGGTCCCACGTTGTGCGGCTTTCCATCGCAGCTTTGAGAGTTTCCTCAAATCTTTCCTCCAGCTACCATCCGCACGAGGTCGATACGAATGACCATTTTAGCCATCAAGGTGTTATATGTGAATTAAATTAATGCTTATAGAGTTATTTTCATTTTTTTAAGTACGAAAAGCGTACGTTTACTATTTTCTTTACTACGATTATTATTTTAGTATCAAATAATAGTTAAAACTATTAAAAATATCAAAGCCCAACGGTACCACGCGCGTGGTAATTATCAAAGAATCAGTGACACCCATGATCATGAAAATGGCTTGGAAGTTAAGAAAAATTGTTCCAGATAGTAGTATTTCTCAAATATAATATAGGTCTTTACCTATGAAATAACGTTCTGCAGTACAATCCAAATTTTTTTTCTAAAAATTTTAATTTTATTTCAAAAACGTGGAATATTTTTCCGAAATTAGTATTCTTTTTAATTATTAACGTTATGTTTTTAACGCATTTGAATCTTTTTCGCCTTCATGAATATGTTAGAAGTTCGAGTAATTATGGCATATGCGCTCTGTCGTAGCAGTAACGCGGCCGAAGCGGCACGCAACATCAACGACGTTTACAGAGCAAGTAATAAAAACGAAAGCACCACCTGCTATTGGTTTTCTCGCTTCCACTCTGAAAATTTCGAAAAAATTACTCCGTGGTCGTCCAAAAATTTTGTTCGACAATGACGAAGCATTATGGAAGCTGATGATACCCAATTTACGGCTGTATTTGCAGCAACATTCAACGTTAACATGAACATAATATTGGTTAATTTGCGTCAAATTAGCAAGGTAAAAAAGCTTGACAAATGTGTGCCCCACGAAATAAATAATCGCCAGTGCGAAAAACCTGTCGAGATGTACCTTGCACTGCACAACAGGCACACAAACGAAGTTTGAACCTAATTTACCTGCGACGAAAATAGATTCTGTTTGATAAACGCAGGCGCTCAGCAAATTATTTGGAGCCTGGTTCAGTACGTTAACAATGCCCTAAACGATAATTATAACTTATAACAAAAAGTAAAAACCATCTTCAATTTGCTAAAAAAGAAGTTATTTATTTGAAACCCTTAGGAGAGGAGTTTTTGCTCCAAATTTTTATGAAAACATCCTTTTAGTATAAGCTATTTAAGAAAAAAAGAATCGGTTTACAATCTACGGAGATATAATGTAAAATACATATTTTAAAAAAATACACTCTAATTGAGAACTTCCTCCTTTTTGAATTCCATTTTGTGGCTAACTCTCAGTTCAGTATTAGGTTTATAAACATAAATAGGCTTAAATGAAACATGAACAGATTTTAATTAAAATTAAAAATTGAATGATATTTTCATCGTGTGGACACGACATGAACGTTTTGAACATTTGATACGGTTGGAACAATACCAAATCAAACAGGCAAGGAAGAGCAAAATTTATATTTCATTGCGATAAGATTATTTTTATTGCTTTACATTTAAGAATTACAATCTTAAAATATACTTAAAAATTAGGCTAATTGTCAGCGTAGTGGATGTGAGGAGGCCTGTGCCCAGCAGTAGAATTGCACAGTGGTACAAAAACGCGGTCTTAAGACGAGACATTGTTGAACAAAGTCTCGGATTGGTATTAACTAAATCCAGTCTAATTCAAGCCCCAGAAGACACAAGTTTGTGCGTTTAGTGCTAAAACGAACTATTATACGGGACCGTGGATAGAGCTTTTTAAAAAAAAAATTATTTAATACACGACACAATATAATTCAATTAAATTCACAATAAGAAATTAATACACTTATAATAACTAGGACTTAGAAAGATTTTGTAAGGATATAGTAACGACTTAGTAACGATGACTGAGATTGGAATGAGACTTGAAGACTTGAGACGGAATGTAGGCTTCTCGTAGACCGACTGAAGACTCACTGTAGACTAACTGGCGTTCGTCGGGAAATCGGTTATATAGGCTTTATGTCGCCTGACGCAGCAGCGTGAAAGAGATGTGTTAACCGATCTCCTAACATTGATGGGGTATAACAGCCCCCCGCGGAAAACTGAAAATTGGGAAAATAACCGAGCTTCAGAAATATAATTTATGCAATTTCTGCAATCGAGGTGCTGGGATTTGTGAATTTTCGTGTTCGGAAGTTGAAAGATTTTCGTCATCGTTACGAGTCGGAGTTGTTACATTAATATTAAATCTATTCTTAAATTTAGTCATTACAAATTGGTAAAGTTTAAAAGTTAAAAATATAATTATAATTATTAATAAGACAGAGGTTACAGTTATATGGTGGGTCCCGTATTTTACTGCGAGAGGTTTATTGATTATGTTATTAAGTTTGGAAAATGTTTCTAAATTTTGTTTGTCACTTGTAAAATAGTCTAGGTCTAAATTCTGCAGTAAAATAGGGGATGTATATTCCTTAATACTACGAGTATAAGATACATTAAGTTTACAACAATAGTCATTGATTATATTGAAATCTAAATTAGGCGTAGGGATATTAATATTTAAAATATTTTCAGATGACACGAGCCTTGTACTCTTTGTATACACTGTGCATTGTGCGGGGATATTTAAAATACCCGTGCCGAGTATAATTGGTTCTCTTAACCCCGAGATACCACAGTCGATGGTTATCTTATTCGGGCGAGATTGCACAAAAATCCGCCGATTATTCACTAGTGGTTTCCAAATGTCCATTTCACTGAATAGTGTTTTAGTTTTGCACTGAATGGGTATATCACTGAATGTCTTGGTGAGTAGTTCGCTTTCACATATAGGGTTGCCACTTGTTAATGATATGGCCTGGATTTTACACAGGAGGAACTCAGAGCGTATGGACTTACAATTATTTAAACTATCTAAAATTACAGTAACTTATCATTAGATATACCGATGTAGGGAGTCGAAGGTAGGATTAGGCTATAGATGTTTGGGTTAGTTGAATTATGAGGAATAGGCAGGGCTATGCTATGGTATAGGTTGAATTCTTCGTCTGTTGTGAGAGGGATTTGTAGGACGAAAACGATTTTATTATTAAGGAAATAGCAGGAAACATCGGAAATACTTAAAATTACATGTATATTGTTTATACTTAAAGCTATAGGTATCCCTGCGTCTCTAGGTAGGTGCCTATCGTTATCAATAAGTTCTTTATACAACTGTGACGGGGACAAAACGCTGGGGTGCAGGATGTTTTGATTGCTTAGAACAATGGCATTGGTTATGTCCTCTAATCGGAATGATAAGGCGAGTAGCGAAGCTTCGAGGTTACTAAATATTAAATGGACCTTTGATTCGATTAATAAATTGTTTCTATTATTAAGTATTCCGTTTAATGCATTATTCAATATTTCTTCATTGTATTTTATTTTATTTATGGTTTTATTAAATGCGTCAAATGAAGTAGTCGTTATTAAGATGTTCTCCTTCATGACCCGAGCTAATTCCTTTTCGTCATTTTGGACTAAATTTATGGCGGAGTCGTATTTTATGGCATCTTCTTCGTCCATAGTGCCAAAGATGTGTTTGAATAAGGTACCCACTGCGCTGAACCATTCAGAACGTTTATTACGTTTAGATATTAGATGGGAAATGGAGTTATATTGCCGTTTGATATCATTAAAACGTGTTGTTAATGGGGACAAAGTGTTATCGCAATAGAGATTATTTGATTGTTGACATAAAAGTTTTACTGTAATTAGGACATCATTAAGGTTAGTCATGTGGGAATCGATATAAGAAATGTCTATGTGGCTAACAACATCTAGTTTACCTCTTATTATTTATAATTTCCCTATTTTATCAAAGTAGATGCCGGAACTAGAAGAAGCGCTTGTGTTGAGACACTGAAACGATATATAAATAAGGTGTAAATAAAAGTTATTTCGTAATAGTAAATAAAAAAAATATTTGTTTATAAATTAATATAGATTATCTTATAATTTAAATGACTAATGTATGTATATTTACGTATTAATTTGTCCCAGACACTTCGGCGGGTTTGAATTCGTCGAAGTGATGAGTTACGTGACGTCTGTTGATTAAAAGTGAGGCCGTATGGTTGTTATGGACACGAATTATTTTGAAGGGCCCTTTCCAGACAGGTGAAAGTGCTTTTCCCTGTCTTAAATGGTTTTTTAGGTAGACATGGTCACCAGGTTTATATTGAGGAAGAGTCCTGGTGTGAGAGTCATAATATGACTTAGAAGACTCTTTAGATTTCAAGATGGTTTCTATAGCTTTCTCACGTGTGTATTTAAATTTGTGTCGTAACATTTTAATGTAGTCGGAATAAGTTGTTCCGGAGCTCGTCTCGTATATTGAATTTGGAATATATAATTTGCCCAAAGATTAACTCATAAGGGGTGAATTTTGTAGTAGTGTGTGGAGTGGTGTTGTAGGTAAGTATACCGGTATAGACGTAGGTGGGCCAATTATTTTGGTTTTTATTGACGATTGTTTTTAGGTACTCTTTAAGAGTGGAATGGCTACGTTCTAAAGCTCCTTGAGTCTGTGGATGATAAGGTGAGGACCATAGCTGTTTAATTTTTAGGAATTGACACGTAGTTTTGAAAAGATCGGCAGTGAAATTTGTCCCTTGGTCCGTGAGGATTGATTTCGGTATTCCAAATAAGGAGATGAACGATACGATATCTAGAGCTACACGTTGGAAGGGAGCAGTGGATGTGGTAGTAATTTCCATAGGAGATTTGTTTATTTTCCTGAGGGCTTTATTTTCTTGGCAGGCTTTACACTTCTTGACTATTCTTCTATGTCACTTCTCATTCCCTTCCAGTAGTACTGGTCTTGGATTCTGTTATACATGCGGGTTGAGCCTAAGTGTCCCGCTATTGGAATATCGTGGTTATCTCGGAGGATTTTGGGTCTCTCACTTAAGATGGCATATATTATTTTGTTTTGGTAAATATGAATGCAGATGTTAGAGTCATGGAATAGGTTATATATTTTAGAATGGGAAAGTCTGTCGAATGGATTTCGAAAATCGGATATTGCAATGTCTGTTATTTCGTTTGCTTGAAGATTTCGTTTTTAATTTGTTTTAGTGTTTCATATATCGCAGGATATGGTGTTTCATCAAAGTAATGGATCTTCGTGAACATGAAGTATATTGTTTTATCTGATTGTGTTAGTTTTTGAAACGAAAATAATTCTCTTTCAGCTTTTAAGTTTTCGTTTTTGTTGTCTAGATTTGAAAGGATTTCGGAGATGTAAGGATTTGATTCATCGAGATCGATAGATGTAGGGATTATAATTGTTTTGTACGGTGATTTTAGCAACTTTTCGTTGTGTTCTATCAGACTGGAGTTCGGTGTAAATTCTTTATTAGAGAGATGGATTTTAAAAATTGGGAGTAATTATCGTTTTGTGTCCTGTTTGTTTTTTCGATTTCTGTTTCAGATGTGGGAGCATTTGGAGATATTAAATTGGGTTGGTCTGGTGAGACAGGAGGTATGTCTGGTACAGGCGAGTGACGGAAAGGAGTGGAGAGTTGATTCGGAGGGGTTGGTAGGTTTTCAGATGGGGGTGAAGGTAAATTAAGCGAATCGGTGTTAATATTGAGGTCATTATCATAGAGGCCTAAGTCTTGGAGACCGAAATCATCGAAATCAAATATTTGATCGGTTGTAGAAGGTTGAGGATCTAGTGAGTTAGAGGGATTAGCGCGATTATTCGTTGGCTCTAGGTCGGGATTATTGGATAATGGAAATTCAAGATCGTCGAGGAGGTCACTTAAGGGCATTTCGTTGCTATTGGGATTAGGAATGGAGGGAAGCTGTCTTTCTTACTCTTCGGGTGTTATATGATCAAATGAAGGAGGTGAACAATTGTCTGTTTGTGTGTTAGGGACTTGAGACTCTGGATATTGAATGGGATTAACAGGAAATCTGGAGAGGGCGTCAGCATTGGTGTTGATTTTCCCTTTTTTATGAACGATAATGTAGTCGAATTCTTCAAGTTTGAGTCTCCATCGAATTAATCTGGACCCTGGGTCTTTGCAACTGAATAGCCATTGTAGAGGCTTATGGTCCGTGACTATGGTAAAAGTGCGTCCATAGAGGTACGAAAGTTTGGTGCCGAATACGATGGCGAGACACTCTTTCTCAGTCACACTATAGTTGCACTCCGCTTTGTTCAAGGTGCGGGAAGCAAAAGCTATGGGGCGGTCCTTTCCTATTTGCCCTGGGATAATATTGCTGAAATAGCGAAATTGGAAGCGTCACAAGTTAATATAAAAGGTTTAGAGAAATCGGGATATGCTAAAACCGGTGAAGTGATAAGTTTTTGTTTGAGTACTTTGAACGCCAATTGCTGTTCGTTCTTCCAGCTGAAGGGAGCATCCTTTTTAAGGAGTAAGTTAAGGGGTTTGGCTAATTTGGAAAAGTCCGGGATGAATCGTCTGTAATAGGAGACCAGTCCAAGGAAGGATTTTATGTCTTTGGTGCTCTTGGGAATAGGAAATTCAGATATGGCCTTTAACTTTTCTGGATTTGGTTTCAGGTGCATCTTCGGATGAGACTGGGATTTGATGGAATCCTTATGCAAGATCCAGAGTAGTGAGGTATTGACTTTTCCCCAATTGGTCAAGGATTTCAGTTATTTGAGGAATGGGATATGTTTCTCCGATAGTGACGTCATTAAGCTTTCGATAGTCTATTACGACACGCCATTTTCATTCTCCAGACGCGTCTAGTTTTTTGGGAACGACCCAGATAGGAAAGGACCATGGTGAATTTGAAGGAGTTATGATGTTTTGGTCTAGCATTTTATTTATTTGGTTTTCGACCTCATACTTGTGGCATTCGGGG
This sequence comes from Parnassius apollo, assembly GCA_907164705.1. Taxonomy (NCBI): domain Eukaryota; kingdom Metazoa; phylum Arthropoda; class Insecta; order Lepidoptera; family Papilionidae; genus Parnassius; species Parnassius apollo. Next base: position 7,680,880 of record CAJQZP010000178.1, read on the forward strand.
AATCTATACGATTTCGTTTGGATAGGGGCATCTGTGTTAGTTTTGATTTTGTGTTCAGTTGCCGTAGTACATGTGAGTTGGTCATCCGGGAGGTGGAATATGTCTGAGTAGTTGAAGCATATATTCAAGAGAGCGTTTTTCTCTTCGCTGTTGAGATGGGATGTTCTTAATTGGTTAAGGACTTCATTGGTTCTTTCAGTCACATTGGAGAGTGACGGTTTGGAAAAGGCTATCATATTTTGAGGCTGTATTGGTTCTAATTTTAAGTTAAGGGTTGGATGGATTATTGCAGGTTTTTCGGAAGTATTTGCTACAGTAATATTGACGCGCTTGTTTTCTTTTATTTTAACTAAACAGTTTGAAATTAATAGTGAATCAGAGATGTGTTGATCTAGGATCATTCCTTCGCGAGCCTTCGGATTACTGACTGTACATTCGATTACAGTTTCAGTGCGAGGAGGAATTGTATATACTGGTTCGAAAAAGTTCTATTTAAATGAATTTGGACCAATTTGTAGTATTCCTTGAGAGTAATTGATTTGGCATTGGAAGTCTTTAAGAAGGTCGTTACCAATAATACCGTCATGATTTAAGTTAAAATTTTGAATAACATGAAATACGTGTGTAAAATATTTATTAGAATTTGTATATATTTTCATTGGAAAGCTGCCTAATGTAGGAGTCGTTTCGTCTCCGGGGTCGATTCCTTTGAGGGCTATTATTTTATCACTTAATACAGGAAGGTTCGATATAGATTGAGATTTTAGTAAGCTTACAGACGAGCCCGTGTCTACTAAGAAGGATAATGGCTTGGTTGCAACAGATGTTTGGATCATAACGTGAGGTAAGTATCTTCTTTCTGTGTTACTGTTTATTTCATAAACTTTAATTTGTCCTTTTCCTGATTTCAGGTTACGTTTTGGACTATGCTGATTCTGGACGTTAGTGGGCTTAGAGTATCTTATCGGAGGAATTGAATTAGCGAGTTGCAAGGATGTTTGAGGTGATTTGGGAGTACATGATGCCGCGACGGATGCGTAGGATACCTTGGGATTTATGAGTTTTACAGATTTTTGTGTGTGTAAATTAGATTCAGTGGAGTTAGTGTAAGTTGATAGAGTCTTTGGTTTTTGTACAAAGGATACAGTAATGTCCGACTTGTCGGTTTGGGGCTGGTTACCCTGTCGGTTAAGTCGGTTAGATACAGTGGAACGAGATAGAGTCTTTGGATTTTGTACAAAAGATGCAGTGATATCCGACTTGTCAGTTTGGGGCTGACCCTTCATCTAACAAGAGAAGGAGTCTTTGATTTTGTACAAAAGATGCAGTGATATCCGACTTGTCGGTTTGGGGCTGGTTACCCTGTCGGTTAAGTCGGTTGGATACAGTGGAGGTGTCATTTATAATTGATTTAGAATATATACGAGGCTTTGGGCTCGCGGGATACCGCCGAGAGCCCTTTATTCGTTTAAATTGCGGTCAACCTCATCGTATCCTTGGTCTACCGCGACCACCTGTTCGACGGTATGAACTTTACGTGGCGTGTTTTCGCCACGCTGTGGGAATAAGGACTGTGAGGTTGACGCACCAAACTGTTGCCTGCTGTTGTTATACTGTCGTTTGGGACAGTTTTCTATACTGTGACCGATGTTTTTACAATATCGACAAAAGACGTTTGTGTTAGTCCTAAAATTATCGGGGCGGAAATTGGGTTGAAATTGTGGATTACTACGGAAAGGCGGCGGTCTTCTATCATTGTATATATGTTGGGATTGTGATGGTTGAGGTCTTTTCCCTATGCTAGAAAGGATTTTCTCTTCGGCTACCGCAAAGTTAACGGCTGAATTTAAAGAGTCAGGGTCACGACACCTGACTATTTGGGATAATCGCGGGTGGAGTCCTATGACGAATGTGTGGAGGGCTAGATCCTCCATAGCGGCTACACGACCTGATAGTTCCGTTTTCCTTTTGGTTGGGATAGAAATATTTATTTCGGTCAACAATTTAGCCAGGCACGTTTCTATCCTTAAGGCAAATTGATTAACCGATTCTGTTAAACCCTGCTTACAGTCCTGTAGGTCCGACAGGAGATGGGAGTAGTGCTTCCTTTCGCCGAATTGTTGTTTTAAAAATTCCAAAAATTGTTCAAAAGATTCGAATTCCTTAATACTGCACGTTGTTTCAGCCCTACCTTCTAGTTGGCTTAGTATGTATTTAAATAATATCGATTTTTGGGACTATTATTAGATATGAATGGGTTTAATTTTTCTCGTGATCCATCGAAAGGTTTAATGAATTTCAGCAATACACCTATTTCCACCGTTTTTTCTTCTATTTCGCCACGCATTGGTAGGTTCCTAGAGGCACAGGGAGTCTCTTCAAACTTACTCATTGTAATTTAATTATATAAAAAGGGCTATCGAAAAAATAAATGCTTATCGGCTAAGGTATGCAACAATGAACAAAGGGTCAAAGAGTAATGTTAACGTAAACACATTTAACAACGTAGCACAGTGACTTATTTAATGACCGGAACAATGGGTCGATTTATATTAGAAATATTATAGTGTTACATAAAATATGCTTTAAAATTATTTAAGGAATGTTGCTCTGAGTTCAATCGGATTAATTATTTTTAAGAATGTCACTTACAGGAACAATGATAGAGTGATGATAAGGCTTGCGTTCATGTTTCTTATGCGTCGGAGGCAGAGACCCTTGTATGCTAACAAGGATGGTGATGATGAGCAGGGATCACCTGATGATGAATAGGCCGTTGGATGATGCAGAGGGCCTGTTACTATGACAGGCTGGGTGTTGGTTTTTCTTAATGCACTTTCACTTTCTTTACACTTTTATTTCACTTTTGATTCACTTTATTCACTTTCACTTTTCTTCGGAAACGTATTCGGGTAGGATTTTCGTATCCCACCGCTGCCACCAATATTATACGGGACCGTGGATAGAGCTTTTTAAAAAAAACTATTTAATACACGACACAATATAATTCAATTAAATTCACAATAAGGAATTAGTAAACTTATAATAACTAGGACTTAGAAAGATTTTGTAAGGATATAGTAACGACTTAGTAGCGATGACTGAGATTGGAATGAGACTTGAAGACTGATTAAGACGGAATGTAGGCTTCTTGTAGACCGACTGAAGACTCACTGTAGACTAACTGGCGTTCGTCGGGAAATCGGTTATATAGGCTTTATGTCGCTGACGCAGCAGCGTGAAAGAGATGTGTTAACTGATCTCCTAACATTGATGGGGTATAACAGAACCCTTTTGTCGTATCTTCCCAAATTTCAGGGCACTCCCTTTGTTACCTTAGCCAGTGTTGGAATCCTTGGCGTCGAGTAATCCAATGACGTGGTTACTTGGAAGAGTAGTCCGAACTGCCCTCTAAAAAGCTTGGCATGCTCAGCAGAGCGCGACAGTATTTCATACCGACACACCGCCTGCAACTTTTTAAGGCGCAGGTTTGGCCTCACATGAAAAACTAATTGTTCCTATCTCTGGACCAGAGCTCCCCAGTTCCAGCTTCTTTCATGTGACCACATCGACGTTCGAATCGTCGACCGAGCACTTTCATGTTGCATCTCTGCGTATTCTATCGTATTTATCACGGGGAGTGCTCAGAAGAAATTGTTTGGATTATTTCCAGCAGCTATATTTCACCATGCCTCATCGCCACAAAACTCGAGATACCATGCTAACCGTGAGGTAAATAATCACCATCATCATCTTAAGTCTGGGGAAATGCACAACTCTACTTATCCACTCGCATTACTTCTGCGATAGACGTGACAAATGCATTGCCATTTCAGTTTATAAACATGGAAGGCTATGTCGATGATTTTGATTATCTGGCGAATCATTTCATTAATTTATGTCTTCTGAAGTAATTACTAATTGAAAATTTAGTGCTAATTAAAAAAAAACTGCATATTTAAATTAAAATTAAAAAGTTTGAAAGGACGTTACGAAGTCGGCCAACACATATTAAAGTAGCGCCCCTTCATCTTGATGTGAAACCCACTTAGAAATAAAGGGGGTCTGTGCCTAGCTAGAGGACCATTTAGAAAGATTCTTTATATTAGTCTTATCAAAAACGGCAACGGGAACTACAAGATTTATTCAACTAAGAGATATTATGTGTTTAAATATGTGATCATTGGAACTCACACTTTCATAAGAAAAAGCACAGAACATTGACGTACACAAAATATACTAACTGTAACAAAAATACGTAAATTTAATAAATTTGGATTTATAAGCCGAAGGTGTGCTGAAAACGATCATCATTCAGCATATTCTGTTGAAACGACCAAGCTGAAGTTATGCATTTTTGTACCTACTCTCCATTGAACTTTCCAATTATGCACTACTATGGCCATTAAATACATCAGTAAATTAGGTCTATGTTCATGCATCATTTACATTTAAATTGCTGTACTCCGGAAAATTCGACATTTACCTTTGAACGTTAGTAAGTCAGAACGGGGTTACAAAGACGTAAACAAATAGATAGTGCTATATATTACTACTCATGAATAACGTAATGATCTTGTCTTAAATGAAATCAAGATTTGATAAAGAAATAAAATAGCTACAAAAAACGACGAAATTATACTTTAACATTATAGGCAAAATAAAATGCTGCGCATTGTAGGCGTATGTAAATTCATCACCTCGAATCATCTCATTAGAGTTTCGTAATACGTACAGCAAAGGATGGAGACACTTTCTATTGTGGGATTGTAATCAAGCACTGGCTTATAATAAGTATAAAAACTTTTCAACAAAAAAATTAAACCAACGAAAAAACTGAAAAGCAAAATATAAATTATTTTACCTTAATAACTAAGTTCTTAAACTAATGTAAATATACCAAGTATATATTTTTGTAATTATTTTGAGTTTTCAATTAACCTTATTAACTAATTTCTAAATCTAATGTAAGTAATTTTTAGTCAGCGCCCTATCCAATAAAAAAAGAATTATCAAAATCGGACTACTCTGTAATAAACCACCCGTATTTTCCCACCCTATTCCGATACTTTAACCTCGAAAACAACTTGTTTACCGCTGTGTCTTCGTTAATAAACTATGCCCTTCGTACTCGTCTCAGTGAAATATGACAAGCACGAGTATCTGTAATTAATTAAAATTGTATGTCAAATACAAAATTGTTATTATTCGACTATGCATATTAACCCGGCGTCAATGACATAAAAAAATAACGCGGGCGATGACACCGGGTAATCATGACCCGGAATTTTTTGGATAATTTTTCATGAAACTAAAGTAATTTTCTGAACTTAAATAAATTTTTATAAAATAAGGGTTCTTTTTATATGAAATAAAGTAGAAATAATACTAATATAACACATGCAAAATCAATATCGTAAAGATAACATGAATACTTTTTTCATTTTTAGATAATTTTTCGAATTAATAATAGTAATCAATGATTTTATGTACTAAAAAAAGAGATCATACAAACTTCTTATCATAAAAATAAAAAGGAATCAGTCATCTACTTCCTCATTCACAGACATGGAACTACTACAATTATTGCAATACGGAATCAAATGATCCGGCCATATGTAAATGTGGCATGCATGACAAGTATGAGATATTTTCTTATTCTTTTTAGACGGACATACTTGACGTCTCTTACGACTTCCTGGAACCTTACTGGGAGGTTCCTCGGTAGGTTCTCCCACGAAATCTGAGATTTTTTAACACAATTGACGATGTAAATTCACTCGTGTCTTTCGAATTTGTAAATGCTCATGTACCAAAGTGTGTCCCAGGTTTTCTAGAAATGATGCCTTTTTGAATGTATATCGTTATTATTATCCCCATAGAATACATTAGTATTTATGCCCGATATATCCAACATTACCAATTATCAAAGGTAACACTACGATGATTATTGGAGATTGGTAACACAAGGCGATTAACTACATCAAACGGTTTGTAACTAATCGAGTATAGGCCATTTGGTTGCTTTTCGCGGAAAATGTTTTTGAATTTACTAAGGTTAATATTTTAATCCCGTACTTATTTTGCTTGTTTAGACGGTTTATATTGCCTAAATTAGCATCGTCCTCTGAATGCGTCTAGCATCTCACCAAGCGTGTAGTTTTCTCCCAGCTAATACATTTTTTTTTACATTCTTCAACAAACTCTTGAAAAAGTTCACGTATTTGTGCTAAATTATTAAGTACTTGTCTTTCGGCGTTATTTCTTAATGATATTTTTGACAAAAAAATTGAAATAGAACAAAGTAAATTAACCTCAAACACCAAATATACGAATAAAAGTAAGTCACAAAAATACTACGCCAGCGATGACGCTGGGTCATATTTACCCGTATTGACTTGACGCACGTATATCTCGCTGCGCAGTCAGCATCGCATTTAGTATACCAACGGTCCGGGAAGAGGGAGGCTGTATCTCCAGCTACAAAAACTTTCAAACTTTACGACCGAAGTCAAATAAATCTGAGTCTGTTTAAAAACGCCTCGGGCCAATATGACCCAGCGTCATTGGCGCCGGGTTAAATGAAGGATTTGTCTTTTCATCACGCTTGGCGGGCAGATTGTCGATTGAACGAGTAACAGTTTTTCTGCGCTTTTATTGCTACTTGACGTTTTCGATTTGGGCGATTTAAATTGGGCGTAAACAAGAAGAAACACCACATTGAAGTAATAATATGTACTTACGTACTAGAACAGCTATTTCAAACAAAAAAACGTGCGCTACTCTGTGTTCGCTCGGTTAGTTTTTTATCATAGAATAAACAAAGGTAGAAGATCAGTAGGTAATAATAGATTGTATTGTTAAATACGAGTAGGTAAACTATATCGAGTACAATTTATAAATTTTGTCACTTATTTTGTATTATATTTGTATCACAATTACATTTTAACGATATTTTTATCGGAATATGTTAAAAGGTAACTAAGTCAAATATTAAAAAAACCGGCCAAGAGCGTGTCGGGCCACGCTCAGTGTAGGGTTCCGTAGTTTCCCGTCCGTCACAATAAGTGTTCCCACTTATGAGTTTAAAGGTATCCATTATGTTCGCGCTCCAGCAGCGCTCCGCGCTCCTGCAACTACTCCCGGTAGTGGGTACTGTTGTTTCCATCCAAGTTCAAAATGATTTTCCTAGAAAGTTTAACGAATTAGTAAGCTGAAATAGCAATGGGCCGGCCATATACATCGAAAAGTCGGCAACCATTGGGAAAGAAAGGTTCTCGATTGCCAGCCTTGATCCGGTAAGCGGAATATATGTTGGCACTCTTCAGATGGGGCGATAGCCTGGAAATAAATGCAGGTGGCTAAAAACTGTGGTTTGTTTCATTTCTTGGGGATTTATATTCAGCTCAAAACTTGTGTGGTGATGATGAATACTGAAGGCATAGAAACACTCTGTACTGGTTCTCAGAGGTGCAAATGCTCTGCAACAATATATTATGTAGGAGTTGACCTCAGACGTTCATATTATATTCATATGCTTTAGTGAGGAACCGTCAGGAAGTCTGGTATTACATCCAGTCATATTGTAATGTTGTAAAAAAACTTCCTTCTATTTATTTGCTACTCAATTCAACCTACCGTTATAAAATTTTATTCCACATCGTAAAGCATATTTGACGATTTTCCGGAGGCTTCTATACAGACACTACATACTACGTCTAACAGATGGTGAATTAATCAGCATCTGTTAGATGGCTTTAATTCTTTGCAAAAAGCGTAAGTACCATCCCCAAGTCGACTTATGTCATAAAATCGACAAAGGATGGAATAAGGTACACTTTGTTATATTTCTTAGTGACTATTTTCCTTTAGCTAGTCTTTCGTTTACTTTCTTTCATTAGTTCAGATTTTAGTTCAGAATACAATACTGATAGTTATAGTTTAAATCGTACAATATGCAGAATCTACCTTTAATTTTAAATTTTAACCGTCTTATATTATTCTTTCTATTCTTCTTATTATTTTTGGGATTCGTATTCTTAATCATCAGGCCCTGTCGCATGTCATTTAATATTAAATAAAGAACGCAAAAAATGTGTTCCTGCCTTCTTTCTTGTATTTTGTCAATACAATTGTAGGCTCAATGCCTCTTTTCATATTTAATTATATTATATTATTGAACGTACGTCTGTATTCATAACAATAAATAGATAAAGTAGAAAATATGCAGAAAATTTTGATTTAATACATAATTCCCATAGCAATAACAAATAGTAAACCATTTGAATATGTTAGTAATTTGAGAACAAAAGACAGTGGAACTATTACGATAATTATTACAATACGGGATTGTATTTGGTATTGTAGGGCTGAAACTCCAATAATATTCTTTATTACACATTTTTAAAAGCTACAATTTGTAATGTTTTACTAATATGAACGATGCTTTATGCTTACAAAGTAAGACTTATGAATAACAATTTATAAAAAAATTATATTTATTTATGTTTTTTTACATAACGATTAAGGAAAAGCGTCTAATATGTGAAAGGTAAGGATACGCTTACGTCAAAGAATTTTCTTCAAAAAACGTATTTCAGAGAATAATAATTAATACCTTTTTTCAAATTAGCTTAGTAGCTAAGTGCTCGTCGTAAAACCAATTTTATTGGTTCGATTTCCGCAGTCCAATGAAATTGATAATTGTGATTAAAGTGTCGAGCACGTAGCTCGACAGTACATGAAAACATCGTCATGATACAAGCATGTCTGAGTAATAAAAATAATTTGAAGACATGTGAAGTCTGTCAACAAGTACTAGAGCACCGCAGCAGACTTATTATCCCTAAACTTTTCAGAAATGAGACGTATACGAGTACCTAATACTAAAAGCTTTGCTTTAGTCTTACGTACATTATATAATCAAATTATGATTTCTTTTAGTAAGTTATATTTAAAACACCTATCATGTTTCATTTGATATCATCCCGTGAGTGTCGTAAGAAGCGTGGCAATTATGACAAATTATGGACACTGTATGGGGAAGGTATATGTTCAATAGTGGACTTAAATAGATTGTAATAGTAACGGTAATGTTTCATTAAGATAAAACTAATTTTATCAATTTTATCGAATCTAATTTTAATTTTCTTTCAACATTTCAAGTGTTTTTCAGCACGGGTGAATTCTTCAAACTTCAAACTTCCAACAGCAAAACTTACTGCAAATACATTAAGTAATATAAAATGAGATATGTAAGATGGTAAATTAAAAGTTTTCGATCAGTAAAACATAATATAACAAGTTAAATGTAAAATAATAAAAAAATGACATAATATAATCAAATCATAGAGATGTGTTCAAAGAAATTATTACATTTTTTTTAAAGAGCGAGCACTTATTCCACCTGATGGTAAGTGGATGCTGTGGCCCAAAGGTATCTACAGATATCCTCGAGTAAGAATCAAAATGCTAAGGGTCTCCGGTTCTCTATACTTACTGTACGAAACGCCTATTCTGTGAAAGCGTGGTCCCCATTTAATCAGATCTATTTGTGCTACAATTTTATAGCTGTAGAATAGTTTTACCACATATGAAATTCTTTAGTTTACGAACATAATTGATGAATCAGCCTATATCGTGTTGTTATGTCAAACGTTTAAAGCGTGTACTCATAAAAATCGAATCAATTTGCTATCACAAAAGTTGATATCTCTCTTTTAATTTAATGACAATAGAAAGAAACAGATATCGAATATATATTTATGGATGTATGAAAAACGGACGATGACCTCAGATATGAGCTGAGTATCAAAAGGCGTAACTTACAAACTCTCAATTTAGATGTGATAACAATATTTAAATATTCATAATATTTACCCTTCTAGGTCAGCACATATGTTTAGTTTTTTGTTTCCTAAAAAAATATTGTCTGTTGTTCCTATAAACATCGTAAAGAAATAAAATAAAAAGGCATCGTGAAAAAAATCAGAACATCGAGAAAAATGTGTTATATTTTATATTTCAAGTTATGGTAAGTAACACACCAATTCATTTAATAACAGTTTCATATTAAAAAAATTCTTAAAAATATTGAAGCAATATAATCACCATATTGAGCTTTTGCAAATTCATCCCTTTAAAATAAAACACGCGTTACGTCAGTTCATTCTAAAAGAAACGTGACAATGGCAGCCAGAGATGTGTCACTTTTTTGGGCCGGCCCGCATGCACTGAATAAAAATAAAGTTCTTATATAATATTGAAAAAAAAAAGTTTTATTTTCTGAATAAGTACGTACTTATTCTGTGTCGTTAACACTCGAATCTTTATATGTGTTATAAATTAATGCTTTTTGTTGTTAAATGAATAAAGTACTTTATAAAAGTAGATGATTTATATGATATATATTAATTTTTACAATGATTGATGTAATATATATGATATATCAATCATCATAAAAAATCAAAAAAATCATTATAAATAAAGAAAGTTTTATCAATCGATTTGGCACTTGACATATATATATATATATATATATATATATATATATATATATATATATATATATATATATGCCTTTTTATTTTATTTCTTTACGATGTTTATAGGAACCACAGACAATATTTTTTAGGAAACAAAAAACTAAACATATGAGCTGACCTAGAAGGGTAAATATTATGAATATTTAAATATTGTTATCACATCTAAATTGAGAGTTTGTAAGTTACGCCTCTTGATATCAGCTCATATCCGTTCACGTCCGTTTTTCTCAATCGATTTGGCACGAACTATAGTTATAAAGCAAATAACCAAAAAGTGTCACACATTAAAACTCCAATAGAGTAATACGGCAAATCATATAAGGAAAAATTCTTACAAAATGTAAGTAAAGTTGCAGCCTCTATAATTTCGAATGCTGGTCACAAGTCTTCTCTCATTTCTGAGGGAGCTTTGGAGATATTATCAATTTATGTTCGCCTAAATATTTATAAATTTAACCAGGTGTATTCATAATATCCTTGGTTAGCAATTTATTTACTTCCGTTTGTCAACCGCAGAAATGATAACTTTGGTTCGTATTAAATTCAATAAACGCTGAAAATTTTAAACAATTTTAATATCGGCGTCGTTACTAAGTGCTGTGCATTGGAGGCATTAGGCATTCCAATACCATATAATATCATCCCGCGCGTGTCGTTACATGCGACAGAAGGAAACTGGAACAGCAGATGGACAGCAACATCTTGATATCATTTCAAAATTATAAACCGACTGCTAAGCGTGCCAACTGTAAAAGATATCTTGCTATGAGTAAATAAGTCCCCCCTATGAGTAAAAAGTCTATTGAAAAGACTTATGTTCAAAAGTGAACTTTTGTTAAGGTGTAAAAAATAAATGAAATGATCGCTACTAAAAAGTTTCTTAACCCCAGAAATGTTCTTTCGTATATTTAGAGTAATGGCGTAATAAATTTTTGTATTATTTCAAAGGACTATAGCCTTGAGGCAAGGCTTTCCGCCATCTCTTTAGTGAAGGGGAGGACCCACATAAATCTGTTAAAACAATTTACAAAGTTAGGCGGTACTTTACGGAGATACATTATATTAAAAATGTTAGTATTAAGTAGCTAAAATCCGCAAGTAAAAATAAAATTGTTTGTTTGAAATTTATAACCGCCTTAGTTCGAAAAGTAACTCTCTCCATTCCTCAATTGGGTGTACTTTCATTGTCACCAATAAACCTTACATCACTACGCTACTACACACCACTGTGGGCTAAACAAATCATCAAGAGGAGAAATAGACTCTGCGATTGCTCACGCAGTTTATGTTATTCTATTAAATGTTAGTTTTAACATCACCATTCTATTTAAAATACTCCTACACGCACATACAGGCACAAACTTCTATGCACCGACCGAATATAAGCCAGTGGGTACTAGCCTTCTACTCAGGACATGATTATATTACCTAATACTGTGCTCCTATGCTAACTCCCGAACAGGAGTAAGCACAGGGGCACTCTCTACTTGTCACTACGCGGGACGGTAATTCAACACAATCAGAGATCAGTTTCAGGAACAACGACGTAACTGACTCCAGGCTGCTACTGAGAATTTCTTTACACTTTTTTTCTCAAAAAATTCTCAGTAGCCTATAATAAATATAATAACTAATTTTACCCATAGTTAATTTTGGCCCGAACCGAAATTAGAACCCGGGACCTAATGATCATCAATCGTGTTTACAACCACTAGACGAACGAGGCAGTCTGCGAATGAAACGAGAGAGCTAGCTCGCCGTAATTTCGATATTAGCAAATCACGATCTTTCCTCGCAGTCCCACCACGTAAGTACTCTGCGGAGGCGGAAACATATAAAATATTTCGAGGATATGAGAAGTTCGTTTTTAGCCCTGCAGATAGCTATATTCAATACAGCACACTGCAATTTTACGCAGGTATAATTTGATGATAAGAGTCGAACACTATATATATATATATATATATATATATATATATATATATATATATATATATATATATATATATATATATATATTATTTCCTGCAAAGGGCACCTCTATGACAGTTCCGGAAATTACTAGCGCACAGATTTCTGACGCATCAATAACTCCGATAATTAGATGAATTAAATAACCAATTAGTTCGTATACGGTGAGGAAAGTCCTTGATAAAATTACAGAGAAAATATGGAAAAATAGTAATTTTCGTTCATTTATTCTACATCATTCATAAATGTTCCTTTTACTTTGTTTCTTCTCAGAGGATCATCACTTATAAAAGATCATGGATTTTTTTTTAAAGTTTATTAAACATGAATGTCAATTTATTACGTTGAAAAAATTTAAATTTATAATAAACATATTCAGTCTATAAAATTCCATTGCTGGACAATGGTCTCTTCCGCTGTAGGGAGGGGGAGAGGCCCTACACTATTGGCAGATTGGCTTTCGCATTACCAGAGGTCTAGGATTTTAACACTACTTCTCTCCACACTCTGGATGTGTATTTTATATCTGATATAATAAATCACAAATCAGACGTTAGTTGTCTTTTTCAGGTTTATATGTCGCAGCCAACTAGCTTAGTCAGCCTTTTAGTTAAAAACCTAGCCTTTTAATTAAACGCCGCCGTCCAATTAGCTGTTTAGTAAAGAGGCTAGGCTGTTGATTAAACGGTTAACTAAGCTAGTTGGCTGCAACATAAATAAATTACTATGTGGTCGCCTCTTACGATACCTATGCTTTGAAATAGTGTATAGATTCCTGGCATAATTAATTTCAACTACGACTACTCTATAATATATAGAATAACAAAAATATTATATAGCACAAAAAATTGCTCAGCATTCATTTTTGCCAGTTGCCTGCTTATAAAACAATGACCTTTACTGTATAGCAGAATTGTATAGCGTAATTAGAACTGAGCTCAAACGAGTATTTATACCGCTATTTATCGGAAGCAGATCTTTCTGACATTAACCTTGTCGTCTCTTTCAGCTGTATAAGTACTCTGTGTTCTTCTCTTGCGATACTCACGTTTTGAATGGGGTGATAGATTCCTGCCATACAACCTTATTTTAGTTAGAGTTATGTAACCTTTGAACATTCACGAACAATAACTGCATCATGTGGATTCAGTTTATAATTTTTGACTATGCTATGGGTCGGCTCATCTGGGGAAGGACAACGCTCTCACAGAATACCAATGTGAAATAGCAGCTTAATGCTACTGTGCTTCGTATGGTCAGTGTAGAGAACCGGAGACTCTCTTTACTGGAAACGATGCATTCCACCTAAGTCCTCAGAGGTGACAACGCGTCTGCATTTTGATTCTTATTCGAGGATAGATGTCTTTGCGCCACGGTATGCACTTACCAACCGGTGAACTATGTGTTCGTTTTTCATCCATATGCTATAAAAGATTAATCCCGACCACGCCAAATAAGTTTACATGCCTCTGTGGATCACTAGGGAAAATAGATTAAAAGCTACAGTACTAAGTTTGATAATAAATACCGCAAAACGCTATTTGTAGGTTATTATTATACCAATATAAAAGCCATCGTGAAGATCAAATATATATATATATAAGATATTTGCATTAATAACAAGTTTAAGAGAACGATATAAATTGCAGGTTTTGGCGAATTGCATATTAGGCGCTGTTTTCCGTTCTAGGGAGAACATTTTTCCAAATTGGATGGGATCGGGCGCCTATCAAACTCGTTGATACAGGATTCAGAGGCTTAGATTGGATAAAATACAAATGGAACAACTAATAAATCTCTTCTTAATATTCATATAGTGGCAATTTGCCACCTGGTGTTTATCCAAGAAGGTTACAACTTCATAAAAGTCATAAGACCCATAAATTTAAAAATATTTACTAAAGAAAACATATAAATCTCATTCTCAAATTGTGCAAAATATATGGAAATACATTAACGCATGGAATTGTCTAATGCATAAACTTTTATTAAAATTATAATTTATGTTATTTCATATTAAAATAATACATACAGAAATGTAGTTACAAAATATAGAGGAATTTTTTAAAGAGAAAACGCACAGCATTAAAAGATCAAGTATTAGACAATAGGTGTGTGGCGGCGCTGTCGTCGCGGCACAAGCGAAACACACCTCATCCGCGAAACAAGCCTAAATCGCGCTATCAAAATTTCGAATCATAAACAGTATATATAGAACATCTCCGAACTATCACACGGAGTGTTGAAGTGTGGTAGAACCTACCACAGGGCTTCTTTTTTATTCCTAAAAGAATTTAGTGCAAGCAAGAGTTTGCCATGTTGCCCCGGGGTGTGTTATCAGATTTGCATATTCTATTATTTTTGATGTTATCTTGTAGTTTTTTTTTTTCAAACTATTTTAACTTTTAACGCCGGTCAAGTTGTTATGCTCGGGTAGCGGCCAACGCTCCGTGTTATAGTTCGGAGCTGTTCTATATATACTGTTTAGGATTCGGAATTCTGATAGCGCGATTTTGGCTTTGGTGTGTTTCGCTTGTGGCGCGACGATAGCGCCGCCACATAATCTTTAATAAATGATTCACAAAGTAAAGTCATTACTGACAAATATTCCTTTATTGAAACAATTTCGAGAGTAATTACTTACTAGTGCTTATGAGCTACCACGGCTCAAGGTAAACCATATGGAAACCAAATTACAGTCACAAAATATACAATTAATCTATCTGATGATTTTTTGTACTATAATGAGTCTCTGAGAGACGTCTATATATTTGTGTCATTTGCTGGGTCAGTGAAATCTACGTGCGATTAGGTACCTAGAGGAACTGTAGCCGCAACTAGTCATCGCGCTTCGTAATAAGAGGCTGGTTCTTTTAAAAAGGAGTGTTAAATATGGATGGATGGAAGTTATGGAGGTGGGAGACGTTATGGAACATGGATGAATGTTACATAAATAAATAATATTTAGTACCACATCGATCTTTTGAGGGACAAAGGGTCATGTAAATTATGTGTTGAACCCTCTGCGAAAACCCAGCTTTATGCGCCCTTCTTTTACATTGCTTGAGTTACTTCTTACGTGCAAGAAAAAATATATAAAGATGAAATATTGCTTTGTGAGGTTTAATTACGATTAAGTAACCTTTTGTCAAAATGCCTACCTCATACTATGATGACCCTACTTATCAACGAATGAAAATATTAACTATAATGTTACGAGGGTTCGTTACAATAAAACAGCCGATTGAATTATCAAAATTGACACTTTAATTACCAAACAAAACGTAATGACGTAGACACAACATACACGCACCAATATTATCGGTGTATTTAAATAATACTAGCTTTTACTGATTTTATCGCGTATATTAACTTTTTTATATACCGGACGTTTCGAGCACTTTACAGCACCCATGGTCACGGGAAGGACTGAGATGTTCAACGTCCAGATGTCATAGTTAACCGCGGTTACCATAGATTAAAATGATTAATTTTTGTTTCGATCTACGCAGTATGAACTTATAGTATCTCGATAATATAAAAATATAATATAAGAGAAGAGAAGATACTATACTATAAAAAAGTTAATATACGCGGTAAAATCCGTAAAAACTAGTACTATTTAAATATATAGTGTTCGCGTAAATATAAGAAATCATTATCGTCGTAGTTTGTATTACAGTTTTATAGAGCCACAGTATAATTTTTGGCGTCAGACCACACCGTTTTCCAATCATATTTCTGCATTACCAGAAAATTAAATTAGCCTTGTTGATTTTGTTTTCTGTTTATTTATTACAGTTGAGTTTACTGTCCAAGATAAGACCTAAATATTTTACTTCAGCAAAATAGCTGGAGTTTTGTGCTGAAAACACTTGAGAGATGATAGTTATTCAGCATTTGTTTTTGTGTGAAAATTACTAGAACCGTTTTATTTGGGTTAATTGTTAAGTCATATTCCCTGCACTATACGGAGAGCCGCTTGGGTCAGCTCTCACACCATGTTCGATGTTTATCTCCAAACCTATATTGTCAGGTCATTTGGAGAACCACTTGTAAAGAAGTGGTTTTCGTTTAATTTGCTGATGAGTTCATTAATTACCATATTCCACAGGAGGTAGAGGTGAAAGAACCCGACCCTGCGGACAGCCTCTCCTTATTTGGACTTCTTGTGATTCACCAGCAATCTTTATTGTTTGTGAACTGAGCATGCTTACTATCCAGCCAATCAGTGCTGGTTCCACTTTATGTTTTACTTAATGCAACCTTTATGCTGGAGAAGCTCGTTTTTCAAAAGCACCTTCTACGAGTATATCTATAAAGGATCCCAGACATATTTCCTTGTTTTGGATAGCCCTTCAATCTGTGTTATTACATTGTAAAGATTGTGTCGATTTGCTAAAGCTAAAGGCGTGTTGATTATCATGCAGCGGCATGCTTATTAGCGTAAAACCTCTTAAATCCCTTTCACATACCCTCTCCATCATCTTTTGGAGAAAGGACACATCCTTAACCCTATATACTCATTAGCCTCACAAGGCTAATGAGTATATAGGGTTTCGGGTCCGTAGTCTCTCTTGCCTGGTTTGGGTATGAACGTAACTTTTACTTTTCTTCATACCCTAGGAACATATTAAAAGATCAGACATGCTCTCATTATGGCAACAAGTGTGACTATTAGGCCTTTACACTGTATAAGTGTCGGGAAAATGCCGTCAGGTCCTGTCACTTTATAGGGCAGGAAAATGTGAATAGCCCAAATGGATTTTAACCACTGTTGCCACTCTCTATGCTCAATTCCAGTCTTTGGTTGTTGGTATCACTGTATCTACATGCAGGTTAAAAATGTATGAAGATATTTCTACAGCCACGCATTCCTCCAAAACTCACTATACGGTGTTAATGGGAGACTTGAATGCAAAACTAGGCACAAGAAAGAACGGTCAGCTGAAGATAGGGCAATCTAGGATAGGGCTAACCCAAGGAACCCAAGGGGCCAGCAGTTGGGCGACTTCATGGAGAATGAGCTACTCTATGATGAACTCTTTCTTCCAGAAGCGGTTCACAGAAAGTGAACCTGGTCGAGCCCCGACGGTTCGACAAAAAATGAGATTGACTTCATTATTACGACTAGACGGCAACTGTTCAGTGAACTCTTAGTGATGGTGATGGTCTCCAAAAAGGTGAAAATTGGCAGAAATCATCGAATAGTTAGAGGCACACTGAACCTCAACGATAAGTTGGAGAGGTCACGCCTAATGAAGTCAACGCTCCGTCCCCCCTCGTTCTCTAATTACATAATGTAAAATAAGGTAACGGCTTCATTGTCTTATATCCATGTGCTGTTTAGTGAAAGATATTTGGAGCAGTAAGGTGTCTCAATGCAAATGTTGACCTCATTCAAATCATATTTTTTTATTTCTCCGATATACGCTGCTAATCACGTGATACATTTGCACTAAAAATTTCAATTAAGAATTTCATCAGTACTGGCGGGGATCGTACTTGGTTTTCTCGCGTTATCACTTATCTACTAAACTTCTACTGCTCCTTTATATTATATAAAGTTTTGAGTTAACCATATAAAATAACTTAAACTTTCAAAAAAAGTTAAGAAATTGTATATGAACGATAAAAACATAATATGTATAGATATTTTAGCAACCTCTAGATGTTATTAATAATTTCTTTGTAAAGTAATTCCTTTAATAATTGGCCCTGCAAATAATAAGACAAAGATCCACAAAGCCAGGTACAATTTTTTAAGAGGTCTCGATTTTGGATTGCCTTTTGTTTCACAGTAATGCTAATCGCTTTCTTACGAAGTAATTATACGGAAAGTTCTTAAAATCTCGTTTAGACCTGCGCTCCCTAGCTAATAATGAAGGCAATTAATTTAAATAGATAGCGTTGGCAGAAATACAATAGTATTTGGCTTATGGTTATATTTTAAGGCTTTAGTAATAAAAATAATTTAAATTTGAGTTATTTTTATAAGATAAACTTGTTTAATGCCGTAGAGTGGCGGTACACGGAAGACAGAGTATTTATTTTAATGTTATTTGCTGCACACAAATTTTTACAATAAGCACAAGAAAAGATAAACTCTTTACTACTCAACTGCCTAACCTTAGTGATTACTTTTCTATGAAGAAATTTGGCATTATTATAAAATCTATACAAAATTCTCTATTCTGTGGTCTAAATAAAAGTCAGGTTTTACTTCATTAAAAAAGACTTTATTGTATTTTGATAACAAAAAAAAATATACCAAGCGAATGTGGGCAACGTGTAAATCACAATTATTTCAATATGTATTACTCGAAATTGTTTACGTAAAAAGATAAATTATATTCACACAAACACTTTAATTACAATTTTATAATAAAACACTACTTATACTAAAACAATAGAAAAATCCAAAAATCAACACAAAAACATTCGCGCGAAAATATCGTACGAAATGAACGTAGATTATAAATAAATATCCATGGAATAACTTGACTTTTTATTGCAATAGAGGATAGAAAATTTCATATTGATTTTATAATACGAGTACAAAACTTCTTCATAGGAAAATAGTCTTTAAATATAAGTCTTAATGGTTTAAAGTGCTGTGGGTGTGCGCGGTCCAATCCGACCGCTTGAATTTTGACGGATTAGCGCCGCGGTCGAATTCGACCGCTTAAGGATTGAGAGGCTAATATCACCCCGCGGGTATCGTAAGAGGTGACGAAGGCTAATTGACTGCAACATCATACAAATACTCATAACAACTCATAAATTATAAAAAAAAAATAATGCGGTCGTCAATCGCCTGCCAAACGTGGCAACTGTGACAATTACCCCCCCCCCCATTAGTCAATCTTAGGAAGTGCTATGTTGATCAGTGTACTTTTGATGAGCTCTAATGCATAGTAGAAAGGACAATGCCATCAAAAACATAACTTGTAAAAAACCAAGTCTCGCTGACTGAACTGAGTTAGTTCTTCTATCGTACAAAGTTGTGAGATACATGTAATACCAAGTCTGTTAACTTCTTCAGTCCTTACTTAAGGGTCCTTCTGTTTTAAGTTATTACGTAATTAGCTAACTTAACAACATTAGTGACCATATCAATATTAAAAATACTTCATGTTTTAAATAAATAGATTGACTTGGACCATCGCATGAAAACACAATGTAAAGTAATACATAAATATTATATTAAATTATATTGTTTAGTGCGATTTTCAAAGTCAATCTATTTATTCAAAACATAAAAGATTTTTAGTATTGATATGGTCACAATAAGATCTTGTTAGGTTAGCTAGTTACATAATAACTTAAGACAGAAGGACCCTTAAGTAGGGATTGAATAATTTAACCGACTTGGTATTACATGGATCTCACAACTATTTACGTTAGAAAAACTGAGTTGCGAGACTAGGTTTTTTTAAAGTTATGTTATTGATGGAATCTCATTTCTTTTTGTAGATATTCCTACTTTTTTTCCTTTCCGGTAACTTCTACTCCTTGACTACCAACAACGTACCTATCTACACCTATTATTCCATTATACTATACATATACAGATACACTGATTCATTCGATGCAAATGTATATATATATATATATATATATAAAGAATTACAAAATTATTTATACAATTGGTGTATCTAGAAAACTGGACCGAAATTGCAAAATATTTTAGTTTTTCCTTGATTTATGCACTAAACACTAATTGTATTCTAAAGGAGAATGACCATAGATGTATGGAATCTCGTACCAAGTTGCATCAAAATCAAACTTTGTTTTTTATTGACTACACTAATCCTATTAACTCCTACAAAAGTCCTTTTTGAAAAAAAAAACCCGGGTTTTGGAGTTATTTTACAAAATCGAAAATAACCTAAAAACCATTACGTCACTTTTTCGATGCTACCAACGACCTATTTTAAATTGACACTTTAAACATGGACAAACATTATTGCTCTAAAAACCAATAATATTAATAATCCATTAATATTTGTAAGAATTACATTTATTATGGATTACTTTGTGTTAATTGTGACTGAAACTCGGATATTTGCCCGACCTTTATACATATTGCCAATACTGTGAGTGGGTAACATATCTAAAGGTAATATGTATATAATTGGACGCCACTGCGATTACACTACCACACCAATATCAATAATACATTATCATAAGTGTGACCATCCAGACCGAAAAAAGCTCATTGATTCTAGAGCGTCTTTAACCCTTTAATCTAAGATACGATACTATTCATGACAGACACTATTGCTCAAGCTCATGTTGTTGTGAATCGATTAGGTAAATGATAGAAAAAATAAAACAAACAAGTCCATTTGGGTTTTTAATAGCGATTTAAAGTCAAAAATATTTATTTAAAATATATTTACTTTAATCATTCATCACACTCCTGAAAAAACTCGTCTAAAGCCGTTCCTAACGAAACGAAACTTTTATGTCTGCTAGAAGTGCCTTAGAGTTTTAATGATCGGTCAGTCAGTGTGTGACAAAATTAAGAAACTTTGACAAGTTATAATTCTTAAACTACTGGTTCAAATGAAATATACCGTGCTTATACAATGCCTGCTTGATTACTGACTGAATTCAGGCTTCTAGTCTAGTCGAAAATGGCCTGAATTGCTTTGAGAAAAGGATGGTACGAGCCGTTTTTTGCTCGACTTGGCGGGGGCACTGCCGTGCCCCCGACGCAAAGTGTAAAAACTCCACATATTCAGTCATTTATAGGATAATGTACACGCTTTCACAACAAAGTAATTTTAAAATATATGTAGTCCGTCTTATTATAATATAAACGTGATTAATAGGCTCAGGTTCAAACTATGGTTTAAGAATAGTCCGTTTATGTACATGGTAAAGAAGTCCCTTAACCGTAGCTACAAGGTTAAGCCGTCGAAATTTGACTTTTTAAAATAATATAATTCTATACTTTATATTTTAGTTTGTATATTTCCGCAGAACTTTTTTCGTAAACCAGTTTCCCGTTTATATCTAGGCCTAATTATAACCTATTTTTGTAATAAGGCCTAGCTTATCTATTAATCATCAAGTGTTTATTAATAATGGGATTATAATAATATTACCGCATATAGGGTTGATAGTAAGCCATGGAAATAAGTAGAAGCTGTTTATAAAACAATTTCCCATTATAATAATTTTTATGACGTACTTCCTTTTTTTGCTTTTAATTTTCGGATAGGTCGACAAACGAGCACACATTCCAACTGATGATACGTTGTTACCTGTGAGGACTAAGATAGAATGTCTCGTTTCCAGTAAAAGGTGTCACCGGTTCTCTACACTCACCATACGAAACACAGATTTTACACTGGCATTCTGTGAGAGCGTGTTCCTTCTCCGGTCAAGCCGACTCATTCGTGATACAAATATACTACTAATATAACTGCAGTATGGTTCTACCAAGTAAGAAACATTACTTTTAAACATAATATCGTTCAGTTTCTTTCTAGGAATAACCAGGTAACAAAGCTATTATCCGAACAGCCGATGACTTTCAATAACGATTACAGTATACCTATGTTGAAAATACATGTATTTTAATACAATGCACGTATTTTAATTCTTATTTATTTTTATAAATATATAATCAAATCTAAACATATATATTTACAATTGGATCTAAAATAATACCTATTATAAAGCGCCTATTGGGTACTAGTCCTTTAAAACTATAGACGTCCGGAAAAAATACCTAAAGATTCTGAGTTTGCTTTACAAAAAGTTCGAGGGTCCACATAACCTAGGGTGTGTAATAGAGCCCTCATTTTATTAGACGACGTTCGTTTCATTAAAAATATACTTGTGTATTTTTTATAAATTTGATGTTGAAGAATAATTAGGTTTTAGTAAGTCTTTAAAGTTTATAATTTTTTTCCTTATAACGTAATTTTAGTGACATAAAAGTTTTTGTTTATGAGCATAAGAAAAAGTTTTAAAAACCTTACTAACGTAATTCATTCTCCAGAATAGGTCTGTTATCCTGAAATTAATTTTGTTTCCATTTATATGATATTGCAAGGTTTCTTAAACAAAATAACAATACTTAGCAATCTATTAGACGTTATAATAGAAAAATAAGTAAAGAGCTTCTTAAACATAAAATTACAACGTAACATAAAATATCGCAATGTTTATAAAGTTTTGCGCAATTTTTAACAAGCTTATAAAGTCAAATTGTCAAAGAGTGACGGTAAATTTTTACTTACATATACAAAAATGTGAAAAAATAAATGAGAGGAAATCTACGTGTCCGTATTCGCGTAAGTCCCGAACGTACTCCTAAGGCTTTTTATCCTTACAATTCTATTACCATCTTAATAATTAGGTGAGACCTTATTACACTTTTTTATTTTATTAAAAATATTAATTCTATCGATATAATATCGAATTAACCATCGAGTGTTTTAAATTACGAGATGATATACTAGTTGGATTCCGTCTGGTTGTTTTAAATCAAATAATCATAAAAAAAGAGAATACCATACACATGCATGTGCACATGTGGTGTCAAGGTGTCACAACTCATCACATAATCATGAAAAAAATCTCATTTTACGGATAATTACTGCCTAACATCTTATATTTTTGTAAGAAACATTCATAAAAACAAAATAATAACTCTTAAATTTGACAGACGCCGATATAATGAAAATGTTGCTAGGCATAGTAAAATATTTTACCCAATATTTTCTTATTATAATTACATACTGCCAATATGGGACTATTATTGTTGTATTTTTATTTGACAAATAAAAATACCTGCAATATTCACGCAGTAGGTATTTTTAATTGCTAAATACTATTAGGGTTCCCAATTGCCACGAAAAAAAATGTATTGATTTTATTTTGTTTTGTCATTGTGCAGTTATTTTTACCTTTTTTATAGTATGTGTTGTAGGATAAATAACTTACCCTATGAATATTTTTTAAATTCTAATACTGATTTACATATCTTTAACATTTCCTAAAAATACAATAAGTTTTGCCACTAGCCGACAGTGGTGTATTAAATTATGGTAAAGACAATAGTTAACGTTTAGCCAAAATAGCACAAAAATATTTGATAGAATCAGGCGTTACTTTGCGGAAATCCATTATAATAAAAAATAAAAATATAAATTTCTTCGCAACCTTCCGCTAAATAAATACAATGATGTGTCTTACCTGGATTGAAGAAAAAAATCGTGTTAAAAATCTTTCCGATGTCCAGTTTCCAACGGATGAGTTATCCCTTTTACACAAAGGCCTAAAGTATAATTTAACACCTTCGGTCTCCCAAAGATCGTTAGAGACTGTGGCTTACCTGGAATAGTGGTGTTGGGAGTAGTGATTCTGGGACTAGTGGTGACGGAGTTAGTGCATGCAATTGAGGGAGGGCGGGAGGTGCTCTTCAATCCAGGTAAGACACATCATTGTATTTATTTACGGGAACAAAACAAAAAATTTTTTTAATGAAGTGACGTTGATAATAATGTGAATGTTATTGCCAATTTAAATGTATTCATTTTTAGATTTTCGCCTGGTCCGACTGTTGATGCTCAACGCAGACCACCCAGCCTACGAGACATGACATACTCTCGAGAACCATGAGTTTGCTTCGGCCTCGGCTACGACAGTCAGGTGAAAATATCTACATTAGGAAAAATTAACTTAATATAAAAATGTTAACGAAATATACCTTTATTTTTTATTAATTAATTAGGGTTTGTAAAACTGTAATTTCGATTTCAAATTATAATTACATATAGATGTAGATATAATATACACAAATATAATAAAATGACTGTTCGTCTTCACAAAAAATAATATACGATACTTTTTTGGGCATTTCTATATACGCTATTATGATATTGCGTGCTTGACAAGGACAGCCTCAGAACTACGACCAGAACACGTTGAACCCTTACGGTTTTAGTATTTTAAGATTATTAAATGTTGCACTTACCGGTGAAACGTGACTTTATCCTTCTTGAAATTATGTTCCCTGCTATTAATTTACTGAGCAAGTAGGCATGTTTTACTATTTTTATTTTAAAAAATTGTAGCGTTAAGGACGCAGTGCACAGGTCTGTTATCTGGTCACTACTAAACTGGGTAGCGTTCGTGCTCAGCTATATGGGCTCTGGTTGAGCAGATGAAGAACAGAAATATGTCGCCTTTCGTTACATGTCTCGTAGGCTAGGTGCTCTGTGCTACTCAATGAGTTGAAAAAATTACTACTTAAAACTAAAACTTAAAACTTACTACTACGAATTAATTTACGTTTCTAATGAAGTTTACTCCATTTGTAATATTGCTGAAAATCTGAATCTGCGAAATTATATTAAGCATAATGCATAGAAAAACAATTCAGAGAAAGAGCTATCTCTCGAAATTATGGCCAAACTCATTGGTCTTTCTCTATTTCCCATTGTAGAAGAGCACATCAATTCACAACATTACGACTCAAATCTGGCGCGAATTATTGTAGAATGTTATGTAAGAGTTCGATTCTTATATGAATCCAAAAAAGATAATTTTTCGCGGAAAGCGTAATCAAAGCGGCAGTTATTTAGAAAACAGTTGTAGATGCAGGGTTATTAAGTAAGAGATGTTTAGTTTAAGTACTTGGGTATACAGTTATTTAATAAATATTTTTAGTTTCGTGTTTTATTTGAATAATTTTTCTTCTTCCGAATCTTATTTCGTTTTAATACAAAACGCCTACTCAAAAAAAATATATCATATATTTATATAAATATATAATACTATATACTTATATAAATATATCTCTTCTAACAGAATAATATAATTACATAATAGATTTGTAAATATTATTATAGCACAAGATATAACGTACATAAATAATTTTAAGAAAATATTAGTTAACAAATATAGGTAATTTTATATTTCTCTCTTTGTAAATTATTAATAAATAATTCTAAACGCAACCTAAATATTAATTTTACGACTATGTCTACTATTGCCACTTTGCCCATTTTTTGGGGAAATCGTCATTTACTTGCAAACATTACTCATTTGCTTGTATGCGTGAGGGCAAACGTAATTACAGGCCGCTTATGCATACATTCATTGTATTGTTGCTTTAACTTTGAACGGAATTCTGAATTGACACTATCACTCTGAGTCTAATTACTCTATGCTTACAACATTAAAAAATCGCAGGGACCAAGGAGATCCAATCGAAACCTTTAAGATCATAACACTTGGACATTACTATGATGAGAAGTTTGACAAAATGTTTATTTTAATCAAAATACTCACTTCAGGGGCCATCATCTTAAGCTATGTACCAGCTTCTCAAATAACAACCCCCATAAGCACTTCATTTGTAACCATGTAGACACATAGCCGTGTAGTGGCGGTTGAGAATATCCACTACCCCATATCTTCCCGTGGGTGTCGTAAGAGGCGACAGAGGGACACAGAAAGGAGATGGGCAGCAGCATCTTCCTAATAACAACAATAACATAATAAAAAACTGCGGTTGCCAACCCGCTTGCCAAGCGTGGCAACTATGGCAAATATCCCCCCATGAGCAACGACACAAATAAACGGCCCCCAGTCCCCGGCGGCCCCGCTATTCCTGGCTACGGTGGCGAAATTGGTAACGGCGAGGCAGGGGGTGCTAAGAATCTCCGGTGGAGGTTCGGTTGCCACCTACGACGACTCGACCTGGCAACGTATAACGCACGCCCCCTGAACTGACGAGAAGATACTGGAGCTGGAAGAAGAGGTAGACAAGTTGCGCTGGCATATTATTGGATTATCTGAGGTCCGAAGAGAGGGGGAGGACACGGTAATCCTCGAGTCCGGCAACTTGTTCTATCACCGGGAGGGCGACCATCTGTCCCAAGGAGGTGTCGGATTTATCGTCCACAAGTCCCTCGTCAACAACGTTGTAAAGATTGGGAGTGTGTCGACGAGGGTCGCGTACCTGATACTCAGAATCACCAAACGGTATTCGCTGAAGGTCATACAGGTCTACGCACCAACCTCGGCACATCCCGATGAGGAGGTGGAGGAAATGTATGAGGATATTTCTAGAGCCATGCATTCCTCCAAAACCCACTACACGGTGCTGATGGGAGACTTCAACGCAAAACTAGGCACAAGAGAAGGCGGTGAGCTGAAGTTAGGGAAATTTGGAGTAGAGCAACGGAACCGTAGGGACCAGCAGCTGGTTGACTTTATGGAGAAAGAGGGACTCTTTATGATGAGCTCTTTCTTCCAGAAGCGGCCGCACAGGAAGTGGACCTGGGCGAGCCCCGACGGTTCGACAAAAAATGAGATTGACTTCATTATGACGACCAGACGCCAACTGTTTACTGATGTCTCAGTGATCGCAAGGGTGAAAACCAGCAGCGATCACCGAATGGTTAGAGGCACACTGAACCTAAACGTTAAGTTGGAGAGGTCTCGTCTAATGAAGTCAACGCTCCGTCCCCCTCGTGCTCTAATCCAGAATCCCGAGACTTTTCAGCTCGAGTTACGTAACCGCTTTCAGTGCCTAGAAGATTGCAATGCAGTGGACGATATGAATGACAAGCTCGTGGAAACTGTCCATGCGGTCGGAGCTAAGTTCTGCAAGACCCGCCGCAGAAAAACACAAAAACTCTCCGATCACACTCTTAATCTCATGGCTGTTAGACGGGAGATGAGGCTGCAATCGTCAACAGATTTGACAGCATACAGGCAACTGAACAGACAGATCTCCAAATGCATGCGGCAAGACTTACGCAACTTTAATACTGCTCGTATTAAAGAAGCGATCGAGCGGAACCAGGGCTCCAAAGTCTTTGCCAGAGATCTGTCTGCCAGAAAGAGCCAACTGTCAAAGCTGAAGACTGAGTGTGGCAGCATCGTTTCCGGGACACCTGAGATTTTGAGTGAGATTGAGAGGTTCTATGGGCAGCTGTACACATCATCGTTGGAGCCACACGCAAGTGTGAGTAATGATACAAGAGCAAGTCTTACCCGCCACTATTCCGATGATATCCCGGACGTCAGTCTGAGCGAGATTAGAATGGCTCTCCAGCACCTTAAAAACGGCAGAGCCCCAGGCGAGGATGGAATTACAGCGGAGCTTCTGAAAGCGGGTGGAACACCGGTACTTGAAGTCCTTCAGAAGCTCTTCAATTCCGTCCTCCATGGTGGCACTACCCCGGAGGCGTGGAGCAGAAGTGCGGTGGTCTTGTTCTTTAAGAAAGGCGACAATGCTCTCTTGAAGAACTACAGACCGATTTCCCTTCTGAGCCGCGTCTACGTGCTGTTTTCGAGAGTCATTACGAATCGTCTCGCACGCAGACTCGACGACTTCCAGCCTCCCGAACAAGCCGGTTTCCGAAAAGGCTTCAGTACCATAGACCACATACATACCCTGCGTCAGATTGTACAGAAGACCGAAGAGTACAATCTGCCACTTTGCCTGGCGTATGTGGACTATGAGAAAGCCTTTGATTCCGTCGAAATTTGGGCGGTACTACAGTCCCTTCAGCGGTGCCAAGTTGACTGTCGGTATATCGAGGTGCTGAAGTGTTTGTACAGTAGGGCTACAATGGCTATCCGAGTACAGAACCAGAGTTCGAAACCTATCCAACTGCAGAGAGGTGTAAGACAGGGTGACGTTATATCCCCGAAACTCTTCACCGCTGCGTTGGAAGACGTTTTCAAGCTACTGGACTGGAAAGGACACGGTATTAACATCAATGGCGAGTGCATCACTCACCTTCGATTTGCCGACGATATAATCCTTATGGCAGAATCGCTGGAGGACCTTAGCACTATGCTCAATGTCCTCAATGGTGCCTCCCAACGGATAGGTCTTAAGATGAACATGGACAAAACAAAGATTATGTTCAATGTCCATGTCACACCTATGCCGCTAGTTGTTGGGAGCACTATGCCCGAAGTTGTTGTCGAGTACGTTTACCTGGGACAAATAGTCCGACTAGGTAAGTCCAACTTCGACCAAGAAGGTCAATCGACGGATTCAACTCGGCTGGGCAGCGTTCGGGAAATTACGACACATCTTCTCGTCAAGTATACCTCAATCTCTGAAAACTAAAGTGTACAACCAGTGCGTGTTGCCAGCGATGAGTTACGGATCAGAGACGTGGTCCTTCACTGCTGGCCGTATGAGGACGCTCAAGGTCGCTCAGCGAGCTATGGAGAGGGCTATGCTCGGAGTTTCTCTGCGTGATAGACTCAGAAATGAGGATATCCGCAGTAAAACCAGAGTGACCGACATAGCCCAACGGATTAGTAAGCTGAAGTGGCAATGGGCCGGCCATATAGCTCGAAGAACCGATAACCGATGGGGAAGAAAGGTTCTTGAGTGGCAGCCTCGTACCGGTAGGCGTAGTGTAGGGCGACCATCCACTAGATGGAGTGACGACCTGGTAAGACATGCAGGTCGTCAGATGGATGCAGGTGGCTCAGGACCGTGCTTTGTGGCATTACTTGGGGGAGGCCTATGTTCAGCAGTGGACTTGTGAAGGGCTGTAATGATGATGATGATGATGAGACACAGAGTGGAATAAGCTGCCAGAAAATGTAGTCTCAGCCCAAAATATGAACCAACTCAAAAATAGTATTAGATAATCATTTTCTAAACTGTAATAGGAATAACTATTGGGCACAAACAGGATACAGGCGCTATCAGTTGTCTTAACTTCCTGACTGCTAATGCATTCTATCAACCATAGAATGCATTAGAAGCAACTTAAAAGATTAAAAAAATCAGACTTAAATTACTTCTCTAAATGCATCAGTAGAAATAAATGCTACGTAATGAAATTACTGCGGCAGAATTCCCTTAACGAACACTACCGAAATTTGGCAATTCACCTAAATTTTTGATCTCTGCACGTCTGACCACAAGCGGAACTATGTCAGAGAATATTTAACAAGATAAATTGAGTATTCTGTTTTACTATCTAATTCGGGAAAATTTTCCCTTCAACTTAAAAATTTGACCGGATCCAATAATTAAAATAACCATGTCTTAAGAAATCTTCGTTAAAATTTATGTTGATATCCGTTATTGTACCAGTACTGGTACTATGTTCAATGAATTGATAATAATGATAATTTATTACTTTACAACAAGAAGTAGGTTGTTACAATATTGTTGAGCATCCTCTTTTAAGTAAACAGATACCTGTAGAAGAAGGCCCCGCTCTTCCTTATTACAATTATATTACTACTTTAAATTATAATTAAGTATAAAACAATAAAATAAAAAAAACATAAATAAATCAAAATCTAAACAATTTAAACTGCAAGTAGAGTGTGTGTATGTGTGTATGGATGAGCGTGGGAAGTCTGTATGAGTGTGAAAATTCATAAGGCAGTGTTTTCGAGAAGGAATTCGATTTCTTCATAGGAAAGTTACAGTCAGTGTAATTCATAGAGTGAATATTGATTTTTTGGTTTATTTTATTATATAAGTAAACCGAACGTTTAGTATACTGTCTTGATGCAAACTTAATCTTAAATGAATCTCCGTAGGGTATTGTATATTTTCTACGTCCGGTGATTGAAGACATATGGTAATTTATGGAACCATGAAGTTTTAAAAATAAGAATATAATTAAGATTTAAATGAATAGTTATTATAAAATCAACCATAATCTATACAAATAAATAAAATTGAAGTGTCTGTTTGTAATGTCAAAATAACAGATTTTTACTAAATGCATACGAAAGAATATACGGTATTTATAAAAAAAATCTTTTTTAAAATTTTTTCTTTGTCTAAACGTCTGTCTGTTTCTTTCAGCTTATCTGAGAAATGGTTGTAGAAATACAGATTCTAACGGGAGTTTCACTGGCCAAGAGCAGATTTTATAAAGAGTAATTTAGACTACGATAGTTTTATGAAATAATAAGGCGTCGTCCAAATTGGTTATCGATCATACGAGTAAGCGATGCAATTTCATTGCACGAAAAGAGATCGTACGATTGTGTCCTAATAGCTCGCACGATATCGATCGCGTTCATCACCATTTTAGCTATGGCTGTTTACAGAGATGCACAGTTTTTACTGTCGGGTAACATTGCTTTGAAAATTGCAAATGAAATTGAAAAAAAAGTCGTAGACCAATAATATACTTTTACTGAGATCTTTACTCGTCTCTAGCTTGATTCTCCGTTGCCAACCCCCGCCCCTCACCCAATATTTTGCTGCACTCGCGAGAAGACGTGTAACTTCATTGCACGATCGTACGATCAAACCCATAGTACGATTGTTATTGAGCATCTTCTGGGTTCGCGCGACGACTTGCAAGCTACAATTAGGATACTCAAAAAAAAAGTGCTCATTTAGTTTCGTCGTGCGACGAAATCGCATCGTTTACTCGTGCGGTCGTTGCCAATTGTATATAATAACGCCTAAGTGTTCTGCGTAAAATAATTAAAAACAAAGTGTAATCGTAACAAATTCCACGCGTACGACGTCGCGGGAAACAGCTAGTAATCTATACAAATAAATAAAATTAAAGTGTCTGTTTGTAATGCAACTTTTTAATAGATGCATTTAAACATATATACTGTACTAATAATAAAAAAACAACGTTAAAAAAATTGTCTGTTTGTCTGTTTATTCCGGCTAATCTCCGAAATGGCTGGATCGATTTTGATGAAACTCACCAGCAGACACCCGTTAATTTCGGACTTAAAATACCAAAAAATTACAAAACTTTTGTGAATTTTTTGAATTTTTACCTTTTGCGATTAAGTTGAACTCAAAACAACCATATTTTCAGTTGCTATCGGGTTACCAGTGTGAATCCACGTTTTCTTGGAACCAAACTACCACAAGTCAGAAAATCATGTAAATTTGATTAATATTTTATAGTCAAAAGTATCATATTATGAAACGTGGTAGCTTTGAATTTAAAATTCAAAGGTACATAATTCTATTTTAATTATAAAAGAGCCACATTTTGTAATACACTTGTTTTGCTTAAAAATTAATACAAATATTTAATTAATATGAAAACAAAACTGCTGTATTTAGAATATGTTTGTTTCGAATACATTTTTCGTATATACGTAAGTTAGAAACTAAGACTACTTTTATTTGAGAAAATGAAATAGATTTCCGAGCAAAAATATTAAAACCCATGAAATCTAATAGTAATCAACTCCACACGGACGAAATCGCGGGTAGCAGCTAGTAATACATAATTTTTGTTTTTAATATTTAAGATACTAAAGCAGAAAAGTTGCGCGCGCTTCAGTCGTTATCCGTAACGAATAACTGTTGATACGATCTTGATGGGATACGTTTTGTAATGTTTATATAAACGAAACGTTTTCATTCAAGAGCCATGGTAACTCAGGGGACAAGAGCTCACTTTAGTATGCGAGCACACCGAGTTCGATTGCTGTCGCCACGAGTATAATTGTTAACTGCAACTGCATCTAGGCTTATTAATCACGTACTTGGCGATAAAGAAAAAAAAAACATCTAGAGGAAATCTATATGATTGAAATATTAAACATTATTGAAAA
The DNA here is from genome assembly GCA_907164705.1 of Parnassius apollo. Lineage (NCBI taxonomy): Eukaryota > Metazoa > Arthropoda > Insecta > Lepidoptera > Papilionidae > Parnassius > Parnassius apollo. The sequence goes on from CAJQZP010000178.1 coordinate 7,712,967, forward strand.
AATGTGCGACAACGCGACACATTTTTCTTTGTCTTTTAATGCTTTCAGCAATTAGACATAGGAGTGTGACATCCATGTGACATGTATTGATCGTTTCATGTCCGATAAAGGCATCCATGCAAAACCGATGTGGTAAAAATGTTCCAGAGTGGCAGTCTCACACCTTCAGCAACGTGCGGGGCATTCACTAGATGGAGTGACGTATGTCGATGGATACAGGTGGTTCAAGATAATGGTGAGATATAAATGAATCTTTATTTGTTAAATGTCTTTAGGGGTAAATGTATGTCAAAATACAATCACATTTATTGAAGTAAACATTGTGTAAGAAACAAAAAAATTACATTACTTTCAGAATTGTTTAAAAGTACAAACATTGGCCCCTTTAAGTTATAATAAAAATAACAAACCCACTGTAAATGAAATGTATAAGTTAAATGAAACGTCCGGGTTGCCCCACCCCCTAAAACCGGCGCTGCCTGTGGTTGACTACAATCCCACCTGGTGGTAAGTGGTAATGGAAGTCCTAGATGGTAAATGACAAGCCTTAGATGGTCTTAGCAAAAGCCCATTCACTCTTGCTTTGAAGACATCTAATTTGAAAACGGAGGGAAAGACAGATTAGATTCGATTCGATATCAGGTCACTTCGGAAACATTTTAATGAATTACTAGTTTTATTGGAAGAACATAAATACAGGACAGATATATTAATATTAAGCGAAGTAAATATTAGAAAAGAAGAGCTATCGTTATATCAAATAACAGGATTTAACTCCTTTAGATAATATCAAGAGAAACTACCAGAGAGGGATATTAATCTATGCCCGTGATAAACTTAGCTTCGATGCTCGGAGAGTTCCTACAGAGGCCTTAGAAATGCTACACGGACAGCTAAAAATAGGAAACAAGACAACTCATATTCTCGCCATGTATAGACCACCACAAAAACATAAATTATTCTTCATACATCAATTGGAGACCACGTTAAAATCTATTCCAACATCTGATAATGTAATATTGATTGGTGACACAAATATAGATATTCTAAACGATAAAATTAATCCAACAACAACGAAGTACAAAAACACCCTGTGTGCCTACGGCCTATGTGTTCCATACCGAGTACAGAGATAACACGTGAGGCGGTTGTGGATGGATGGAACGAGACATCGTGCTTAGATCACCTGTGGGTGCGTGTGGGACGGAACGAGTGTGAGCCGTCATCGTTCGTGCTCGAGACGAAAATCTCCGATCACCATGCGATTGGAATAGCGGTAAATTTAAGTGATAACTGCAATATAATGACTCAAACTAGTAGGGACAATAGTGTGCGGAAATTACTTAATGAAAATTTTATAAAACAAAGGCTAGACTCGTATAACTGGGCGCAATTATCGGATATAACATGTCCACTTGTGTTATTTCAAACATTATGTACTGTGTTTGATAGGATATATAGGGAAAGTACAACTGTAGTAACAACTTGTAATAAAAGTTTAATAAGGCAACCATGGATAGATAGATATTTATATAAAATGATATTAAGACGAGACTATTTGTTTAGAGTGTGGAAATGTGAACCAAAAAATATGAATAAGCGATTAGAATATACAAAATTTAGAAATAAAGTAAATAAAACTATAATTAAGGCTAAAAATAAATATAGACAGATGGAAATAAAAAAATGTAATGGGGACTTTAAGAAAATATGGGCAAAAATAAACCAGTGGCTGGGGCGAAATAAAGTAAGTCTAGATGATGTAATATTGCGGCATTTAGGTAAGATAGAAAATATGAACATATGTACAAATTTTTCTAAAACATTTACTGAAGAAATTAAGGGAATAAAGCATAAATATAAAATTAAATTTTTAAATAGAAGACAATATGTGAATCCGAGTGTGGTGAGTTTTAGATATATGATGGTGTGCTCTTTAGATGTAGAAAAGGTTATTAATAACTTATCATGTGAAAAAGCCCCCGGATTAGATGGAATTAGGATAAAAGACATCAAATATATACGGAAACAATTAAGTCCTGTTATAGCAAATTTTATGAATATGTGTATGTTGAAAAGTATTTATCCCGATCAGTTAAAACATGCTATTATACGCCCTATATATATAATTTTATTTTAGTCAGGAAACCACTTAGAATATGTTAATTATAGACCTATAGCCCTATTATCTATTATTGATAACATTTTTGAAAAAATTATTGTAAGCCAAATTTCTAAATTCTTGGAATGTCATAATATTTTTTATTCTAACTTTGTTCACTCTAATCTTAATATATGTCATATTCATTCATGTCAGCTACTTTCTCAGCTGATCTCGTCCATGCTATACTAGTGTCCGAGACCTGGTTAAAACCTAACCTGTGTTCTACATCATATGGTCTACCAGGCTTTGTACTGGTACGACAGGACCGAATTTTAAGGCGTGGGGGTGGAGTCGCTATTTACCTACGTAGTGATATAACCTTCAAAGTAATATCCACTTTTGATCAACAGGCTAATGACATTGGAGTATCTGTTTCTTGAAATTAATTTAAAGGGGGGCCAAAGACATTCTTGGAGTCGTTTACTCTCCTCCCTCTATTAATTATTTTTCCACTTTGGAATCTATCCTAGATAACATTTGCTCTGAGTACACACATCAAGTCATTATGGGTGATTTCAACGCAGACCTGTTAAAAAACTCCTCTGATTCTCAAAAGTTACGATCCATCATAAACTCGGTCAACCTCTCCATTCTCCCCCCTTAAAGCTACTCACTCTAATTTTTCTACCGTGGATTCTTGGTTCGATTTAATTATTACATCTTCTAATAAAGTTGCGAGTTATGGTCAGTACCCAGCTCCTGGTTTTTCGAACCATGACTTGTTATTTCTCTCATATAAATTAAAACCACCTAAACATATCCCTCATACAATAAAGTTACGCAGCTATGCTCGATTAAATAGAAATAACTTAATTAATGATGTGTCCGCCATTGATTGGTCTCCAGTGTTAAATACTGACTCAATTAATGATATGGTTATGGAGTTTAATTCTAAATTATTGAATATTTTCAATACACATGCGCCAGAACGCGAGGTTAAAATCAAACGTCCATCAGTACCGTGGATCACTAGCGACGTACGCTTGGCACTGAACAGGCGCAACAGAGCTTTTGTCACATATAAATCTTGCCGTACTGTACAGAACTGGGAGGCCTTCAAAAAAGGCTAGGAATCGCTGCAATCAGGTGGTGAGGTCTGCTAAACGCCGCTATTTTCATGATTTCCTAATTAATTCATCGCAATCGGAGACATGGAAGTTCATTCACTCTCATGGTCTCAGTAAAACTAAAAAACAAGTAATCTCAGATATTTTCTCATTAAATGATCTCAATGCTCACTTTTCTACAGCGGCTTGTCTCCCATCTCATATTAAAATGAAAACTATTTCGGATATTACTTCCAAGTCATCCCCGCATACTGATTCTTTCCCTTTTTCTGCTGTCACTGAGAAGGATATTTTAAAAGTATTACAAAAACTTAAATCAAAGGCAGTAGGTCATGACAACATAGGAAGAACCATGATATCATATGTTTCAGATCATATTGTACCAATTTTAACTTCCATTATAAACCGCTCATTGCTTACTGGCAAGTTTCCGTCATGCTGGCAGAAGGCTTTTGTTCTCCCTCTTCCAAAAATCTCTATGCCCAGTGCTCTCAATCACTTCCGGCCTATATCGATTTTGCCGTTTTTGTCAAAAGTCTTAGCAGATACAAACTCACTTAACCAAAAGCAACTTACTGAATCAACACCAATCAGGATTTCGACCTGGACATAGCACCACAACGGCGCTTTTAAAAATAACAGAGGATGTGCGTGATGGCATGGAGTTTGGAAAGTTGACGGTGTTAGTTTTAATAAATTTTTCTAACGCCTTTAATACCGTTGACCATGATATTCTCATCGCCATCTTGTCTTACATAGGTTTTTCCTTATCAGCACGGAATTGGGTCTCCTCCTATCTTCGTGGTCGCCAGCAGGCGATTCGTGTCGATGGTATGGTTTCCGATTGGGGTGAATTAACCACTGGTGTTCCGCAAGGTGGAATTCTCTCTCCTTTACTTTTCTCTATATTTATTAACATGATCACTTGTAATTTTCGTTCTTCCTACCATATGTATGCCGACGGACTTGCAACTCTATGCTCATGCCGATGCTACTTCCATAAATAACGCTGTAACCGTGATTAACTCCGATCTTAACTGGATCCTTAATTGGTCAAGAAGATATGGGGTTGCTGTTAATCCAAGCAAATGCCAAGCTATAGTCTTAGGCAGTGCACGTCAATTAGGTAAACTTAATCACACATCGTTCGATCCTCTGATTTATAATGGCGAGGTAATTCCTTACAGCTCCCATGTTAGGGACTTGGGATTAACCTTGGATTGTTCACTTACTTGGCGCAGTCATGTTGAGGAAGTTAGCCGTAAAGTTTGTACTACTTTGAGAAAATTGTACAGATATAAAAATATCTTACCGCCTTGTACGAAGAAACTTCTAATTCAAGCGCTAATTCTTCCTATGTTTGACTATGCTGATGTGTGTTACTTAGATGCAGACAAATACTTGGTCAATAAATTGGATCGGCTTCTCAACAACTGTATCCGTTTCATTTACGGTCTTCGAAAGTATGACCACGTCTCTTTCTATCGCTCTCAACTTAAATGGTTAAATATCCCACAACGCAGGAGCCTTAGAATTCTTAGCACTCTGTTCACTATTCTTAACGATCCATTGGCCCCAGAGTATTTGAAATGTAAGTTTCAATACCTGGGTTCTTCCCATGATTGCAATCTTCGCTCTCGTAACAATCTCGTGCTCCATACTCCCTCTCACCGTACTGGTTTCCTCTCAAACTCTTTCTCCGAAGACTCTGGAATGCGCTTCCCCTAGCAATAAGAAAATCCCCCAACAAGTGGATTTTTAAAACAAAGGTAAAGGAACATTATTTGGGTTCATCTGACACATAAATATATAAATAATCTATGGCATTTAATCTATTATATCTATTGTATACGTTTGTATATACGTGTGTATATGTGTGTGTATGTATGTATATGTATATATGTATGTGTATGGGTATGTATGTATATATAATTAAGTTTGAGCTATGAGTATATGTGTGTGTGATGTGTGTGTGTGTGTGGGGGGGGAAATTCATCAATTTTAGGTTTCATCTTAGCCCACTGCAGTACACACTTCTCCCACTAACTTTTCGGTTGGCTGGTAGAAAATGCCATATGGCATTAAGTCCGCCGTTTGTACCTTTAGTACAATAAAGTGTAAAAAAAAATATTTTGTCAGACGCTCAGTACGGTTTCCGCCCGGGGCGCAGTACAGTTTCAGCACTAACGGAATTTGCCGATTACATAAACGAGTCTTTGGACGCTGATAAACAAATTATAACACTTTTTATGGATTACAAAAAGGCGTTTGACACCCTGGATCATGACATTCTGCTACAGACGATGGATGAATGTGGAATACGAGGCCCTACGAATAAATGGTTTCGGACTACCTGAGTAATAGGAAAATGCGTACGATGATAGCTGGTGTGACTGGTGAGGATATGCATGTGGATCTGGGGGTGCCGACTGGATCAGTATTTGGTCCATTAGGATATGTGATGCATGTGAATAGTGTGTCAAATGTCGTAAACAAGTGCCGCGTTTTTATGTATGCCGATGATATGTGTATTTTTTATGCTTCCAAGGATATGTCTGAGATACAAAGCTATGTACAAGAAGATTTTGAAAGTATAACTAAGTGGGCACACGATAATGGAATTATATTGAATATGTCGAAAACCAAGTGCGTGCATATACACTCACCATACAATCGACAAGTTAAAATCATTAATAAAGAACAGATACATATAATTGGCCACTCATATGAATGCCTAAATGCTAATAAAATCGACTGCAGGTGTGAATTAGATTATGCCAATATATTTAAATATTTAGGCTTAACTATTGATCAAAAATTTAGCTGGAAAACGCATGTTAATGACATATGTAATAAATTAAGATCCATGGTATGTAAGTTTTATCAATTAAATGCAGTTGTAGACAAGCACACGTTACGAATTGTGTATTATGCGCTTGCTGACTCACTGATTAGCTATGGACTCATTGTATATGGTCGGACGTTTTGCACCTATTTAAAAAATATTAAAAATTTACAAATATGGCTGATTAAGTACCTAGTGACCAAAAAAGTTAATATAAGATAATTGTGGACAGGACTATAATAACTTATTTCCAATTTGTAAAATACTGCCTGTAGACAAAAAAATCGAATACTTAATAGGCATACGTCACTACTATAGTAACGATTATAAAAGATATGTTAATAATAAATATGATACAAGAAGTGTAAAATGTTAAATGCTTGTTAAACCGAGAATGAATAATTATTATGGGGAAAGATTATCAAAATTTCTAATACCTAAGATATTTAATAAATTTGAACTTTTGAGAGGGAGTCCGCAACTCAGTAAAAATGTGTTGAAATCAAAACTTAAACAGTTGTTTCTTGATGAATTATCTTTGGAGTAGTAGTTTATTTGTAACAGAAGTATATCATTGTTTTAATTAGTGCCTGTGTTGGTTATAATTATAGTGTAAAGAAATACTTAATAAATGTGTATAATCAATATTATAAGTAAATTAGTAGTATACTTAGAAGATATTATGTTGAAAATCGAGCGTGTCTCGCCATCAAACGTAAAAGTTTGGCGAGAATAGCTACGTAAGCCTATTCTTTGTATATTTTTTTGTGATTAATAAATAAATAAAAAAAAGATAAATTATTCCACTTGCTGTACGCATTATGAAAAGCGAAGCAAACCGTTTAGTTCAAAATCTTGGTATATCTATGGAGTGCCTCGCCGAGTGTCTGGTAGTCCATTATTGGAAAGGGTTTCTTTACAAAGAAAGTCTCAATATCAATTCATCTTAATTAAAATCAATTGGAAAAATTAAGGCATGCTTTTACTGCGCACACTCTCTGTAATGCTTCTTATAGAATATCCAGAAACTGGCTGACAGTACTGACTCTGCGCTTATGGTTGAGGTGACAAGATTGGTTGTAACTTAATCAAGGTCACCAATAAGCCTTTTAGCACGTTTCTTCATTGATCCTAAATTTACTCGTGGCTGCTTCAGTCCTGGAGTCAATGTACCGCCCAAAGCTAAGATTCTGAGAAATCTTAACCCCTACTAACCGATGGCGTTAGTGTACACCAAAGATAAACCCCAAAAAGTAAGAGGCCAGGGCAAGTGGGCTCCTTTTAGCGGTGAAGTAACACATTTGTGTTTTAGAAGTATTGAATCCTCAAACTAAGTACACATAACAATTTTCTATATTTACTAAAACTAGTTTTACGGATTTTATCGTGTTTAATTTAAACTATTTTAAATCTCAATGTTTCGGGCACTTCCCAGCACCCATGGTCACGGCGAAGACTGAGGTGTTTGACGTACCGATGTCATAGTTAACGAAAGCTACCTTGAACTTTTAACTAGTAATTATTGGTCCGATCTACGCAGAACGAGCTTACAGTATTTTGAAGTCTTCTGTGCTTGGGTTTGAATTTAATTTTTATTAAATATTTAATTTTATCATTCTCTTTCAGAAAGCAAAAGGTATGTGTGACAGAAAAGACCTGGGTGTCGAGCTGAAAAATGTCAAGCAAGTTTTGCAAGACAACAAGCTTCGGGTCTTGCGACTCCGTCACAGTGACCGAGAGAAACGGGCCACAGTCAAGCATTTGCCTGCTATACTACCATATGTCAGAGGAGTCAGAGACAAGTTTAGCTACATCTTGAAGTGGGCTTCCATAAGAACATACTACACGCCACCTAAGAATATTAGTCAGCTCTTAAAATGCGTCAAGTGTTATATCCCTCTACAAGAAACATTCCCAAGAAGCTTGTACAGAAGTGTACAAGCTTGATTGTGAATGTAGGCTCTCTTACATATGGAAAACAAAACCCGCACGAAATAGCTTATCAATGATATGAAGAATAGACGCCCCGGGAAGTCTGCAGTATGTTAAAATGTTTAGGATCGTCCCACCCATTATATTAAATTTGATAGACCACAAAACATCGCAAAGGAACACCGATTCCTACCGAAGATGATTTGCGAGGCTATTGAAATTAAAAAAACAACATCCTAGTTTCAATAGAGTAGATAGCTGGGTGTTACTATCTGCTTGGGATAGCATAATTAATAGAATTAAATCCAAACCTAAGCATACTACTACGAGACTTCAAGATACTATAAGCTCGTTTTGCTGAGATCGGACCAAAACTAATAATTAAAAGTTGAAGGTAGCCTTCATTAATTATAGCATAGGGACGTCAAATACCTCAGTCCCCTCCGTGACCACCCATGGTCACGTGACACGGTGGTTGCAACGTCGAAAATCAAAGAAGTTAAAATTAAACGCAATAAAATCCACTATTTGAACGCAGATAAGAAGCAATAATTTTCATATCATTTTTAATTTAAAGAATTTCCGCAAAGTAACGCCTGATAAGAGGTGAAAGCTAGTAAAGGATGCAGAAAGTCGATAGATGCAGATGGCTCAGAACCGTGCTTTGTGATGATGCCGTGATTTGCAGATGATGATGAAAGCCGAAAGAAAAATTTATTTATTCTTGATTCACCAAAATGTGTGTACATATACAAGAAAATGAAATTTAATGGCTTTGTAAGTAATAACTGTCACGAAACTGACAATTCATTAAAAATAATTTTGCTTCGTCATACATCGTATATTAATAACATTCCACGAATTAACCCAAAAGTTGGCCAAGTAATTGCGAAATTCTAAGTTATTTTGTAGTATAATGGATAATTTTCAAAGTTAAAGTACCGTAAACTTGGACAATAGTAATCTCATGCTTTAAGTAACAAAATATTTTAGTTAAAGAAATTACCTTTAAGTTCCCGAGATGAAAATGAAGTTCAATAAAATACTGATCACAGTCTTGGAACATTTTTGTAATTTTTATTTCTAGAAACGTTATTTAAATTAAATATATTTCACCTCTTAATCACACAAATGTCATATACGTCGATAATCAATCATATTTATTTGATTTTTTTATTAATTAGAATAAGGGTGACAAAATGTAGCTGCATCGCAGCACTAATGGGTTTACTCGACCAAGGAAGGGCCACACACAGAATGTCAATGTAAAATAGCTGCTTAAGGGTATGTTCCAAAATACAACCCAGTGTACTGTCCAATGCAAATGACGTCATGAATCAACGCTATACTGGTGATTCGTTCCAAAACATGACTGTATATGACGTCATACATTAGCGCCATATTGGAAAATTGTTGGCGATTATTTTGTCATTTTGTGCTCCAAAAATCATTATATCCTCCTAATGGAGCCAGCAATTATTCTATAATTTTTTGTATTTGATTGTGTATGAGATTGAGAAATGTTAGATGGATTACGAGATGGTGTGTACTGAGTTTGAGGAGACGGATCAGGCTGAGATTGAGGAATAATAGATGGATTACGAGATATTGTGTACTGAGTTTGAGGAGACTGATCAGGCGGAGATTGAGGGATGATAGATGGATTACGAGATGGTGTGTACTGAGTTTGAGGAGACGGATCAGGCGGAGATTTATCATATATAGGATAGGGTGATGGCGTATTTGGATACGGTGATGTCATGTTCGGATTGTATGATGAATGCGATGATGACGACTGACGAAATCTAGGTGGCATAACATTTTGTATTAGTGGTGAATATTTTGTTGCTGTGTTAAGTGCATTCAGGATTTCAATTTTGGCATAGTGTTTCTGGTCTATTAATAGATTTAACATCGAGATGAGCATTTCACAAAATGAAACATCTTCATCATATTTTTTCTCCTGCCTATTGCACTCATCATCGCTGTTGTTCAGATTTTTACTCTTTTTACGCATGCTCGCTTTCAGTCTTTTATTTTGTGTAACTTCTGAGTCAGTGTCTTCGCCGGATTGATTAGTAAGGTCTTCGGCATCATTTGTACTGTTTTCTGTATATGTAACATTATTTGTCGCATCTCTCAGAGATTTTTGAGTGCAAAAAATGAAAGTGCTCCCATGTGTACGTAAGTTCTTTTCTTTTTCTTTCTGACGTGACCTAACACCACCTTTTTATCAGCTGCTACCTCTTTGCAGTACGTATCCTTGAGATTTTTCCATTTTTTTTGCACATCAGCTACTGTCAATAAGTCAAACTGTTTTATTAAATAATTTACTGTCTTGTAGGTATGATTTATCTATTTACATTTTATATTATTGGTGTTACATATTTTTTTATGATTGTTGCAGGTACTTGGCTTCAGGAAATAGCTACTATTCACTCTATATTTCGAATATCTTATTGGCATCTCTACAATTGGCGAAATTATAGAAGAGACGTGCGAAAAATTATGGTCATGTTTACAACCTTTATATATGCTAGAACCAGATGAAACAACTTGGTGCCAAACTGCTGAACTTTTCTACAAAAGCCCATTTTCCACACTGCTTGGGAGCGGTGGATGGAAAGCATATAAGGTGCGAAAAGCCTAACTGCGCGGGTTCTGAATTTTATAATTATAAGCAATATCATTCCTTAGTTTTGATGGCGGTAGCTGATGCCAATTATTATTTCATCAGTGTTGACATAGGAGCTTACGGTAGCAGCAGTGACTCTACCGTTTTCAAAAATTCTGCATTTGGTAAGAAGCTTGAAGGTGGTCAGTTAATGCTTCCTTCACCAAGCCACCTGCCAAAAGACGAAAACGGGGAAAAAATGCCTTATGTCTTTGTTGGAGATGAAGCGTTCGCTCTCTCAGAACACAATGCGCCCATACCCAAGAAGAAACCTATCTATAACTCAAAGAGTTTTTAATTACAGACTCACATTAGCAAGAAGATTTGTAGAATGCACATTTGGCATACTTACAAGTAAATGGAAAATTTTACATCGAGCTTTAGATTTAAAACTAACAACTTATGACTAAATAATTAAAGCATGTTGCATTTTACATAATTACGTACGGAAACATGATGGAATTAGGTTTGAAGACAAACTGTATGGAACCAAGTTGCACAGTTTACGCCCTACTCCAGTGAGATCTAGAATATCCAGCATTGAAAATAGACAACATTTTGCAGAATATTTTGATTCATCGAAAGGGTCAATTTCGTGGCAGTATGATAAAATATAAATAATCATATACTTAACTGTAAGATTAGACCATAGGTGTGGGTTAATTAAAAAAGAACAAACCAGAAATAAAAAAAATAAACTGTATCTACTCTATGGTTCTAGACAATGACGGATCTGTTCTAAACGTGTTCTAAATAAATGTGCAAAGATAATTTTTGACAATACAGAAGATATCTGAAGATATCCTGGTTTTATTCGACATCCATCCCACATAAACTACACACAGACCAACAAGAAATACTTACCTACAATAATTATTGTCAACTTGTAAACTTATTATAATAGTAAACTATTTTACTTACCTTTTTGCTTTCTTTCACCAACACTATATTGTTCCCTATTATTTCAAATTTAAAATCCAAGCTGAATGTCTAGTATCTGGACGACGGTACACTGGGAGGTAAAGCAGATCACGTCCTCAATGATCTTACTCATATATTTCAAAATTTTAAAAATATTGGTCTTGAACCAAATACAAATAAATGTGAAATATTTATTTCTAATAATTTATCTAATTCTAACAGAAATACCTTAATTCAAAACTTCAATCAGATTTATCCAGGAATAAAAACTGTCAATTCGGAATCGCTTTACCTGCTTGGTGCTCCGTTGTTTTTCGATAGTATTAAACCTGTTTTAAAAACAAAATTTGATCAATTTTTAAATCACGTTGATAAATTATATATTTTGAACCCCCATATTGCCCTTACCATTTTAAAATATTGTCTCCTTGTACCTAAATTTACATATTTGTTACGCTCAAGTCCAGTCTGGAAATGTTCGAATATTTTAAAAGATATTGATAGTAATCTTAAAATTGCTTTAGAAAACATTCTAAATTTGAGATTAAATACAATAGCCTGGAATCAAGCCACTTTACCTATCAAATTTGGTGGAATTGGTGTAAGAAATATTTCTAGCGTCGCATTGCCTGCTTTCCTTGCTTCCGTGCATAGTGTCAATGACCTATGTAACACAATTTTAAATAATAAAGTAGACCTGTGCTTTGCTGCGGAGGCAAAGCAAACATGGCTAACACTCTGTCTCGGCGAAAATGTCCCACTGGAAGTTAACCAAGAAAAACAGTGGGATATTCCGTTGGTACGGAGTGTCCAGAAAAATTTATTTCAAAATTTCCATATTCAACAAGATCAGGCTCACCTTCTAGCTGTTTCGACTAAGGAATCTAGCCACTGGTTACATGCTCTACCATCAAGTAATCTCGGCACATTGCTTGATGGGGAAAGCTTCCGCATCGCCGTAGGAATCCGGCTAGGAGTGGCTATTTGTCAACCTCACCAGTGCCCCTGTGGTAGCAGCGTCGATGAGTTTGGGCTCCACGACCTTTCATGCAAGAAAAGTGCAGATAGGTTTTCCCGTCACGGTTCTTTGAACGAAATCATCCGAAGGGCTCTTGTCTCTATAAATATCCCCTCGGTTTTAGAGCCTTGCGGGATATTTAGAGACGATGGCAAGAGACCCGACGGTATGACTTTGGTCCCTTGGGAGAGAGGTAAAGCCCTAGTGTGGGATGCTACTAGCGTTGACACTTTGGCGGCCTCTCATCTCGGGGGTACCTCTTTAAGAGCCGGGGCGGCATCAGAGACAGCCGAATTTAGTAAATGGCGCAAATATGAGTCTTTGAGAAATGACTACATATTTGTGCCATTTGCTGTAGAGACTATCGGTCTATGGGGTCCACGTGCAATGAAGTTTCTAAAGGAACTGTATCCACGACTGGTCGTCGCTGCTGGTGTTAAGAGGGCTGGTTCTTTCCTCGCTCAAAGGCTAAGTAAGTATAGCTATTCAGTGAGGAAACGCAGCCAGCGTTCTTGGCACTATACCACGGGGAGCAGGTCTTTTTGACGATTTAAATTTTTAGTTTTAGATTTTCTATATTATAGTTTCTTCTTTTATATTGTATATAATTAGTTTTAATCGTAAATATTTATAATTTTTGTAATATAAATGTCTAATTATATATAAATTATTTTATTATAATTTAAAATTATATAAAGATACTATTATATAAGTTCCCAAGTAAAATATATCTGTTGATATATTTTCTCCCACAATCTCGCTTTCAATATTCTGGTAGCTCCTGCGCGCCTGCCGATCGGGCGGGAGATGAAGCGCGCAACATCTTGTCAGCAGCGTTGTCAGTGCACGACTGACGAGCGAAACCCGCGAATTTTATTTCGCAGTGCGGCCATAGTCATACTACTTCATACTGCACAAAACATTCGTGCGGAAATAAACCCGCACCGCATCGCGTAAAATTTACATCAAAACACAGATTTTTGGGGATTTTTTTTCGCGCGAATTTTATACCGCTAGTGCAGCTACTCCTATTGTATGTGTTACAGAATTGCGAAAAAAAATTCGCGCGGTGAATATTCGCTGTGCGGACGAGGCCTTAGACATTCGGGTTTCCAAGCGATATTTTCTTTAATCCCTTAAAATTTGGTGGTAAATCAGCACTTGTAACTTCAAAAAAAATTACCTCGATGGAGATCAGAGTCGTTTGGCTATACTATACAATGTTAAAACAACCAACTTAAAACCCCATAGTGTTCCTTTATTCGCCGCTTATTGGCAGAAACACTGGAATACTTTAAAAAGGCCTTAGGCCTCTAGAATTTATTAGTATTCTTATTGAAAATATTTTTTTTTAATTAATTTAAGCCACATTTGCAAGAAAAGCATTCAATCAACATTTTAAAGGTTACTTTATTTTTGTATGCTTATTTTAGCTAGAAGTAAGTGATTATATCATCCGCCTTTATGCCGTTGGTGTATAAGTATTTTCTTTTTAAATTATACGATAATTACCTTGACAACAGAGAAATCGTACCGACAGTGGAGATTAGTGCAAATCTTCATAACACACTAGAGAGATTTTTTTATGACATAAGAGTGACAAACGAGCACACAGGCGACCTATATAATAATAAGTAAAGAAAGAAAAGATAAGTGGATACTGTGGCTCATAGACGTTTCTATTTATCTTCAATTAAGAAACAAAATAGAGATACGTTGTCACCCTTGAAGACTTAGATGGAATGCCTCGTTTTCAGTAAAAATGGTCGCCGATTCTGTATACTCTCCAAACAAAACACAGCAGCATTCAGCTGCTATTTTATGCTGCTATTCTGTGAGGACGTGGTGCAACTCCGATCAAGCCAACCCGTTCGTGCTACGACCAAAATATAGTTGCATCGTGGCTCAACCACGTCTACATTTAACACTACAAAAGACTGCAGACATTCCGTAAAAATATGTTTCTTATAAACATATTTATACTTAGGAATACTTTTTCAATTGTATCCTCTGTTGCCTATATCTGCATGTCTGTATGCATGTCTGTACACCGTACTATAGCAATGCACTCAGAGCTGTTTATTTACAGAATACGAGAGTCATATATTACTGTGTTAAAATTTAATAAGGCTGAATGTTTTTCCGTTGCGACGGGGGAATTATTGCTACATCACACCCCAGTAGGATTACACCAGTATATATTTTATTCATAGCCGTAGGTATCTTGATAGGCAATTGAAAAAAGGTCAAGAGATTGGAAGAAAAAGTAATGAAAGGGAAATCTTAATACGGAAGTAGCACAACAGAATAACAACTATCCAAAATAAGTTAAAAATTCTTTTTCTTAATGTATAATAAAAATTTATTAGTGTTCGCCTATTGGTCGAAATTTCAACGTAATTCATTTAATTTTTAAGTTCGTTTATTATCAAGCTTTATTACATTAACATATAAAACACCGATAACTAATATAAAAAATATAAAATAAACGCTTTTTCTCTTGACAAACACTCCAAAGACTATTGAATAGGAACATTTGAAATCGCATAAAATTTACTTAGTCAATCTTTCAGTAATTATACGTCAGCACCATTTAAAATTAATTGGCGACGATCTCTACAGATAGTAATTATATTATCTTTGGTCTCTACTCTGTGCACTGACCTCTATATATGGACTGGCTATACACAGTGACACAATGAGGAGATTTGATTAGCGACATTTTGACGCTAACAGCAGAAGTGGACGTCCACGAAACTAATAATAGAGATAAGACAATGTGAAAAAATATATCGATAAATTTTCTATAACCTACCTATACCTAAATAAATAGAATGGACGTTACAAGTAGACCTCTACCCGTAACTCCCATTCTATTTACGTACCATATTAATCTAATGCCATCACTATTCATCACCATTACAGCCCTTCGCAGTTCCACTGCTGAACATATGCCTCCCCCAAGAATTGCCACAAAACATGGTCCTGTGCCACCTGCATCCATCGACTTCCTGCATCTTACCAGGTTGCCACTCCATCTAGTGAGGAGACCTCCTACACGTCATCTGCCGGTACGATGCTGCCACAAACAGTCCTCTTCCCTCGCGACTCCAATTTGGCTGCAGCGGTATAGAGATAGGAATCTCCTCTGGCTGCAGCCCAATAACACACATCCAAAGGCTCGACAATCGCACTCAGAGTGAACATCTCGGGGCAGTCATGTGAGTCCCCATTTTTAACATACGACTTGGTAACCCATTTTTAGTGCATATCAAGGCAAGAACCCGTTCAGGGAGAAGCTATTTTTCTTTGTCACCTAAACCTAAACTCACGCAGTCTCACTAAGGACATTAATAATTTTGCAGTCCCAACATAAAATTATTTCCTTGAAAGTTATATATTTGGTGGATATTTAAACAGATTTAACAACGTCTTGTAAATACAAAGTTGTCATCCGGCGACCTTTCTACACTCGGCTGTGACCCTTGAGTTTGAGGGAAAATGAGAGAGATGAGAAGAGAAGTAATAGAAAACATTCGGAATAATAATTTAATACTTTTATACTTACTGGTACTGTACTACCAGAAAACATTGTCGGTATACTGCACTTTTTCAAAGTGGTGCGTTTTTAATGTCTAATAAAACAGCTGCTATAAAATGTTTAAAATAAAAATGAAAATTTTGTTTCGGACGCCAATTCAAAATATTTATGCTTTTAGGCCATAATTTAAGTCAAGGTTCGGTTAGAAACCTGTTAATTGATAAGCATTTGATGATTATTTATTGTAGACGACTTTGGCTTTTAACAGAGATGAATAGGAAAGAGCATCGTTAAGTATTATAGACAAGGAACTCGATAACCCTATTGAATTTTATTGTTTATCTAAACTCAGTAATATAAAACCCAACATGTTGGTAATTACGATATTAAGATAAGTAACAAATTTTTAAGTACCTAAGGTAATTTAATTAAAACTATCATAATATATTATGAAATAGTTTTAATTTTTCATAATATTGGCAGTAAATTCTGTTACTTGTGGAATGTGCTACTTATTGGTAATGAGTTTTACAAATTACGAACACTCTTTATTATGAAACATAATTTATTTTGTATTATGTAACTAAAATTATTCACAATCAAACCACATAAAATACTATCGTTTTCTAGTTTAAAAGCTTAAAATACAGAGATAATATTTAAATAAAACAACATACAATAGATAACTGCAACAGACTTTGGCAAATTATGTCAATTTTAGTTCCCGGGCCGGAAAATTATGGCGCTTCAAGTCGGCACAGACATTTTGTATGGTATAGCCAGTTCAGCGTACTTGTACATATATATAGAGGTCAGTGACTCTGTGTGACTGTACGATTGCAGACTATTATATGTTTCGCATTGGCAGTATCAACGTAAACAATGAATGTTTATAAAAATTTCTTATATATATTTATTAATTGAATAAAACTATTTCTACGGATATTATTGCGTTTAACTGTACTTATTTTTAATTTTCGACATTTCGGGTGCTTTGTATCACTAGTAGAGGAATTAATATATAGTAGATATAGCATAGTGGCTAGTATTCAAATGTTCTTGGATTTGAAACCCAACCTGAGTTATTATTTGCGAAAATCACGAAAAATGTTCGAGAATAAAAGTGAAATTTAAAATTGTTATAAGTTCTGCATTTCGATTCTTAACTGAGGGTCAAAACTGTCGTCGAAATGTTTAAAATAAAGACAATATTTTGTTTCGGACACCAATTCAAAATATTTATGCTTTTAGGTCTTAATTTTAGTCAAGGTTCAGTTAGAAACCCGTTAGTGAAAGAGCATCGATAAGTATTATAGACAAAGAACTCGATAATCCCATTTAAAAAATGTACTATGGGTCACACCATTCACTTACCATCAAGAGGACTGTATGTTATTTGTCACCTCATAGCAACGAATATTTTATTCTATTTATTCATTTTTCTTCATTATTTACTTCTTTCTTTTTATAGTATTAAATGATAACCAGAAATTGTTATTTACAGGTTTTCTCTCATTCTCATTAAAATTTATTTTGCTTCAAGTTACCTAGTAAGATTCAGGTTTAAAACTCTTAATTAAAATTTATTAACATCCCGTGTGGCTTGCAACCAACCCTCCAATACAAACTGCGCTGTCAAATATCTTGGGTAGGGAGGGTGAGGGAAGTGAAAGTAATGGAAATTGCCAGCTCTACAGCTGCGTTGTTGTTTTTATTATTGGTAACTATTTTAGAACATATAAGCTCGACTATGCCAAATTCTAGCCACGATTTTGTGGGATTTAATCAAATGTCATATTTATGGATCTGTATTTTTTTCGTAAATATTTTCTTTTTTTATTGTGCTTAGGTTATGTTTGTTATTTTCTATTTATTGGTCGTTTAGCCCAATTTTTTAAGTATATGATTTTCCTATTTAAATTAATGTAATTTTTGATAAGTAAACTTATAAGACCATAGAATATTTTTTAAACCGCATTATTATTGTCATTTATTAAACTTTTCCAAAGAAATAATAGGTATAACTAAATTAAAAGGAAATAAAAGAATATTTATGCTAAAATATGTATTAATTCAAAACATATTCTAGCATATAATCTTTTTCTGTATGTTGTTTTCTTATTTTAAAATAAAGAAGGGCGATTCCGAGATCGGAAAGCAGTATTTTTAATCGTATAAAACATCCCTTAAATACTACATACATTAAACTCCTCAGATAAATCTCGTAAGTCTTTGCAAATGCAAAAAAAATTGTTTATTAAAACTGAGAATTATTTTTATTACAATTTGTTGGTGCCGAGTATTGGCAGAAAATATAATCCAATACCGCATCATCCCGTGCTTCTGATGAGAGGCATATTTCTAATGACTACTCAAAATAATAAGAAATTGTGTTTGTCAACTCGCCTGCAAAGCGTGGCAACAATGGCAATTACTCTTCATATGAGGCCTATGCCTAGGGGGCCTATGTTAAGCTGTGGACTGTTGAAACATTGTAAAAACACGCCATGTTACATAGCCTCATATTTGGATTTGCAGTAAGAACACCGTACTGACAATTTATAATTTATAACTGTAAAGAGTCCCTGAGATTATTTTTTATATCTCTTATTTATTTTAAACATTTAAGAAAGTATCGAATAGACTTGATTGCTAAAACGATACAAGTGTTTTCTGTAAAAATAATGTAATCAAGCATTTTTAGACTCAAGCTTTACCTCACTGTTAAAAAGTATGCACAGCGCCATAAAAATGTACGTAACTCCGCAGAAACATAAATTGTTAATCTATAATAATTTATTTTTCCCAGCAGTGGGACCGGGTGGGCTATAATTAATATCTAAAACAATCTGACCACATTGCACGAATCTAACTCCGACGTGTCATACATTGAGTTTGTGATAAAATAATTTCTATGACAAAATTACCAATTACGTTGCGTGGGTAAGTCAAGTTTTTTGTTTAGTGTGAAAACACGCAGAAAACGAACCTTCCCAGAAGTTTGTACTGTGTGCTAGTTAAATCGATTTTTCGCCGTAAACCTCTATAATCTAATATTCATCGACCGTTAGAGCCGTTTTCGAGAATAAAAACAAACAAATATAATATAAATATAACCGGATACGAACCGACAATATTCTCCTATACATCGAATACGTTACTCAAGTATAGATTTAAATCTAGTGATGAATACAGTGATAAATGTTAGGCAAGCCATTTTAAACTGATTATGTAAGCATGAAGAAACACTGTTTAAAGTCACTATATTTCATCAGTTCATTCTTAATAATCATTAACACAAAGTAACACAGACAGGCGCAGTGTGTGAACTTTGTTTCAAAATTTGTTATCAGATTAATAATCTTAGCTCAAAACACGATAAAAACGAAAATGACTAGTAACATGTTTAGCTATGCTAAGATAAAAAACATATATACATAATTAACTTTATTTACTATTTTAATTGTCATCATATTAAAAGTTTTCTCTTAAAGGCAGCACAGAAATTCAAGAACAGTTTGGGGACTATATTACATCTCAAAAATTATTAACACTAAAATAACTTGACATCATATCTATTTATGATTTTGTGATCAATCACAAGGACATTTTCAACAATAAGATAAGAGATAAGTCTGTTGTCTTCCACATCTTTATATTGTATTTCCATTTTTCTGTTATAATTTTGTTTCTACCTCAGACAGCTACACAAGCTTACAACCGTGTATTCTAAGCGATCCGCCTGAAAAAAGTTAATTATTATTGTAGTGTTTATCCCAAATAATAATTCTTATCAATATGTTTTTTCTATATAAATATAGAAAAAACATATTGATAAGAATCACGATTGCAATAACACATCACAAGCTATCCTGTGGGGACTATTGTTGTGGGGCGGTTGTTGTATGTATTGATTAATTAGTAATTTACATTTTCAAATACCATTAAAGCCAAAAAATACGTCCATTTATGATATTGTCAGAGACCAGAAGAACATTTGTAATTAAAAGCCATAAGACTAATCTTTAATGTTCATAAATTGTATGTCCTAATATGTTATCATTTTGTTATCTCTGCTAGAGTGTTCAATAAAAAATCAGCTGGAGCTGATCAACTGGAGTTAATCAAATAAAGAAATAGTAACGGTTTTGCAAACAACACCATAGCATTAAGTGCAAGTTAACTGACTTTTTATTTAGACTGTTTTCATTAAGGATAAAAAATATTTCTAGTAGCTATTTTATTTAGGTAGTATATGAAAAAATTATATCCCTTTCTGCAGGGATAACAACACAGCTTGTTAGGTGTGCTTTTAATTGAAAAACCACATAGAATGCAAATATTCCTGTACACATATACTTTTATGTAATGAGTAGTGTAAATAAGTACTTTCTTGCAATATGATTATGCAGTTTTACTTCTGGATTTATCAGAAAAAAAAAGTTTATAAAACAGAACTAAAACGGTATAGAAAAGGTGCTATTGCGAAGGCCTATAGTGTTTTAGTCCTTTCTCATTTCAAAGATACAACAATTTAACCAATTCAACCCTTAAAAAATTATATTTAAGCTTTTTTCAACTTCGAATGCGTTAAATAACGCATATTAGAATTCAGTAAAAATAAATAATTTTTGGGAGAAGCGGGTAAATGATTTAATTTATTTGATAAGAACATTGGTGATGTTCGCATTCAGTTTAAATAACCTGTCCATGTAATTAAACTTTAAGGTGAACGGTTTCTTTACCTTTTAGCAGTTACGAGTACCTAAATTAACTTATTAAACACACTAAGGTTACCGAAGTCTAATTCCCCCGGTCGAACCTTAAACCTATTACGCGAGATATTAACCAAAGTGGACTGTATATGCGAAATGCTTCTACGTTTACATAAAATGGCGACTGTAGCACGCGGTTTTCCATACAATGCACTCGCTCTTCCCTAAAACGAACTATTATTTGCCAAATCTATGAAAGGAATCCTGCTTGATTAGGAGAAAATAAATTGGAGCGGACACAATTATATCAAGCAGTAACTAGTAAGGAATATTCACTCACGGGGGTGTTGCTTCTATGCGGCTTGGGCACTAAGTTGCTGCAACTTCTGGAAGACACTCTGGGTAGACTTTCTGGGGCCCCAGCCTGCGTCGGGAGAGAGGCGGTGTGGTTCCAACGACGAGCGCGGCGGGAAGAGAGTGCGCGTCGGCCGCGCGTGCCTTTTATTCCTTCGGTTGCGATGATCGCGTAATATTCTAGAATCATCTTCTCTCCCCTCCCACCCCACCACCCCGATGTGTCGATAGGAGGGTAGGAATATTATCGTTTGGAAAGGGATAAACGATTTGGCAAGCCTACCGTCAAATAAAAATAAATACGAATGGTTTTCCGCGCAACCATCTCCCCCGCCCTTGAAGGATTTCCTTCAAAAAAAAATAGTTAAAACAACTAGAGCTAAGATCAAACTAACAAAATAACTAACTAACGCTAAGATTACCTAAATTCAGTTACAATTTCTAATCTAGAAAGCTAATTTAAATTATGGAAGATTCAAGGTGCACAAACGGACAACAGGACGCATGTAAGACCCAACCGTGGTCTTAACGCGAGCTACCCTAATTACTCCGTCGGAACCGGGAAAGACCTCTTCGACAATTCCTAATGGCCAATGGAGAGGCGGCGTATTCTCTTTGGTGAGCACAACTACAGTTCCTACAGCTAAAGGCTCAGTTGCTGTGTTCCATTTTTGTTGAGACTGCAAAGTATGCAAGTATTCCATCCTCCATCGTTTCCAAAACGATTGCACTAACCGGTCTAATAATTTGTGGCGTGCGGAAATGCTAAGTCTGTTCTCATCCATATCTACGGCGGGCAAATACTTTAAAGGCGTTAAATTCAAAAAATGTGCTGGAGTTAGAGCCAACGGCTCCGAGGGGTCACTAGACAACGTACGACAAAGTGGGCGGCTATTCATTACGCATTCAATTTGAGCGAGCACCGTACTTAGCTCTTCGAAGGACAAAATTTGATCTCCTATTACTCGGTTTAAGTGACTCTTGAGACTCTTAATATTAGTCTCCCAATTGCCCCCAAAATGACTCGCGGCTGGGACGTTCAGAGACCACTCGATGCGGTTCTCGGCTAGAATGTGAGCGAACTCCGAATTATAGTACTTGCTAGCTAAGAGCTCATGTAGTTCTGATAAAATACGTTTTGCACCGACGTAGTTCGTACCGTTATCCGAATACAATTTACTTTCAGGGCCACAGCGGGAAAGAAATCTTTTAAATGCACCCATAAAGCCTGCTGTGCTTAGATCACCAACGAGTTCTATATGCACCGCCCTTGTAGTTAGACATACGAAAATGCAGACGTAAGCCTTTGTGGATCTTATACCACGCCCGCGAGTGAGCGTGACCTTAAACGGACCAGCGAAATCAGACCCGGTGTGCGTAAAGGGCTTTACTGATTGTATTACTCGACAAAATCCAAGTTCCGCCATTTCCGGAAATGACGGCTTAGGGCGTGTCCGAAAGCAAACTATACATCTGTGCACCCGATTGCGGATTAAATTACGTGCAGAAAGAATCCAATAATTCTGACGCAAGATCGACATCAGCAAGTCGGGGCCAGCGTGCGAGTTCAGTTTATGATGGTAATCGACTAATAAATTCATGATATGGTCTTTACGCGGTAAAACTATAGGGTGCCCTTGGTCGAAACTCAACTGCGAGTTGGACAAGCGTCCACCTACCCTTACAATCCCATCCTGTAAAAATGGCTTAAGGCGTTGAAAGGCGCGACTACAAGGTCTATTCGATTGTAATCTTGTAATTTCTTCAGAGAAATGTGTACGTTGAAGTTCACGCAATACCAGCAATTCGGCATAGTTGTAATCGGACGCTAAGACATACGAACGTCGCGGTAAAAGCTAATCGAATTTCTACCATTATTCTGAACGTGGAAATATACAACGCCCCCGTAAGCCTTCTCGCTGGCGTCTGCAAACCCAACGACCGTGATGACGCTATTTCTATCGACGTTTATATGACGCGGTATTTTAATTTCTCTTAGTAAAGGAAGTTCCTCTCTAAAACGCTGCCACAACCGAACAATGCTATCAGGCGGCGAGTCATCCCAATCGCATTCAAATAACCAAAGTTGTTTAATCAAAAGCTTAGCGTATAATACCACCGGAGCTACGAAACCCATGACATCCCATAATCTAGCAACGCATGACAGTATTGTGCACTTTGTGCACTTCTCTACGGGCGGATTTACCTTAAGGCTAAACACGTCGGACTCTGGTGACCAGCACAGACCGAGCACCTTGTGTGTATCAGAATCGTCGAATTCCTTTATCGCCAAAAGACGGTGTGATAGTGGGATTGTGTCTAAAACCGGACGCGAACTACTAGTCCACTTACAAGATCGAATTGACCCGATTTCATGAGCTTTATAACCTGGGCGGTGGTTAGAGTGGCCTCCTCCACGCTATCGACCGAGTATACAAAATCATCCATATATAAACCGCTCTCAATTGCCCTCTTAGCTTTAGGATAAGAGGGACCTTCATCGTGAGCGAGCTGTCTCACCGTGCGTAACGCATGAAATGGGCTCGACTTGAAACCAAAACAAACGCGGTTAAATTCAAACACCATTAGAGGTTCCTTTGGGTTGAAACGATATAAAATGCATTGGAATCTACGGTCGCATTCACGGACCCCTATGCAAAGAAACATTTGGCGAATATCGGCGGATAGTGCTATACCAAACAAACGAAAATTGGCTATTATATTAAATGAACTGCCCTGTAAATTTTGCCCACTATAGAGGATATCGTTAAGCGACAGGTGAGTGCTAGTTTTAGCACTAGCGTCGAGCACTACACGTAACTTAGATGTAAGTTTGTTCTCCCTAATGACCCCGTGGTGTGGTATGAAATACGACGGTGTGTCTTCGTAGTTATCTGATTTTGAAGCCACAAGTGATATGTAACCTTCCCTTATATATTCGTTAATGACGCCGTCATAAGCTTCTTTTAACTGGGGTGAAGCGAGTATCCTACGCTCCAAGCTGTAGAAACGTTTTTCCGCCATTTGACGCGAATCGCCGAGAGATAAAACATCTCCTTTAAAGGGTAGCGCTACACTATATCTACCGTCGTGATTACGAACGGTCGTGCGGACGTAAATTTCCTCGCATAATCTGTCATCTGAGCTAGCTATGGGTGGGACGTTCACCTCCTCCATCTCCCAAAATTTGCGGACTAACGACTTGAGCGGTTCGACAGCCATACCACAATAAGAGGTTGCCGAAATACTATCCATGATGGAGGCGGAGCCAACGATGACTTAGCCCAAGACGGTTTCCAATGCGTAAGGCGCGGTATGCGAGGAGTTGCCGATGACCTTATTGTTTAACAAAAGATGAGGGAAAAGCGATGTTCCAATGAGCATGTCTATGTTTCCAGGAACGGCTTAAGTGTATCTGCTACGTAAAATTTTTAAAATCAATCATTGCCGAGGTGTCAACCGTAACGGTTGGCAGCCGTTCAGTGACCCTATCTACTACTAGTGCATTTATATCAAAGTTAACATTACGATCTATCCGAGAATAAAATTTTAAATTTATATATCCCTGGGTAACTTTACTAGTACCTCCGATGCCTTTGACTACGGGACATGAAAGTGACCTATTTATTACTAAGCCTAAGCGCTGACAACATTGTCGCGTTATAAAGCTATTTTGGGCTCCGCTGTCCAGCAGTACACGGACGCTTTGTTCGTTTCCACGCGAATCGCTAACCAAAATACGTGCCGTACCCAATAACACGGTTGAAGGAGGTTGTGCTCCCATATTTGCTAATAAGCACAGAGCGACATCACCAGATCGACCGCTAGAATCGTTGACTTTAGTAGGGGTGAATTCCTTGTCCGCTTTACTTGACGCCGATATGTTGCTATTTTCAAAATGTAATAGTCCTGGCGCACTTGCTACATACGGAGCTAGAATTGCATTTTGCAACTAAATGCTTATAGCTTAAGCAGTTCAGACATAGGTTGTTTGTCTTTACTAATTTATAACGTTCGCTTGGTGAATACTTACGAAAAGTCGCACAATTGTATAAATTACCGTGTTTATCTTTACATATGATACAGGCATGCTGAAGAGGTGCCGACGTAGCGGTTACGTACGTTAACGACCCTGCTGTTTTAGATGGTTGAGTCGGTCTACGGTCGACGCATTTTTTAATTTCTTGTTTAACGTTCGGGGAGCGCTGCGTCACCTTTATTTGATCTCGCACAAACGATGCTAATGAATGAAAGGAAGGCATCTCCGAGCTACGATGCTCCATTTCAAATGCACGCACGGTGTCGGGGTCTAATTTCTTTAATGCAATATGGAGAAACACCACGTCCATAAGGTCATTAAATTTCAAATTCTTAAGTGCAGCCACAGATGCCACAAATTTATCTAAAAACTGCTCTAAGCCGTTGATGTCCGCGGATGATATAGGTTTAAGATCGAATATCTGGTTCAAATATTCGGAAGCTAGCATTCTCCTATCTTCATATTTAGTTTTAAGCGTTTCGAATATTAACAAGTAATTGTTTGCTGTAGGTGTAAAACCCGAGCAAATTGACTGTGCCCTGCCACTAAGTTTACTAATTAAATAATATAATTTTTTAGCGTCCGATAACGATGGGTTATTATGTATATTGTTTTGAAAACTACTGAAGAAGAAGGGCCATGTCTTAATATCACCATTGAATACCGGAATATCTATTGGCGGAAACCTAATTGAGTCACGTGAGCGTACGTGGATTTCCGGCTTTGCTTCGTTTTGAGATGGAGACTGTAAAAGTTTCGCCGTTCTTTTCACGCGACACAACATGTCTTCAAGTGCTAGAAGCGGTTGGTAGTTCACTATATATTTCGGGTCGATTTGTAATTCCAAATGATTAATTTGGTCTAATATACTTTCGTAATCCGTCCGCAAAGAATCCACCGTTTCAATTTCATTCAAAAAAGTTTCCCGCAAAAAAGTATGTCCCTCTTGGCATAAAGCGTTTTAATTTTGATTTCATTTCCACTAACTGCCATTTTAAATTATTATAATTAATATTATATTAATCACAATTAATTGCACAACGCTGGAGGATGGACACGCGTGCCGTATTACGTCGTTAAATTGAACACCTGTTACAGCGAGCCGAGGTGACGCGCGTCGCTCGCTAAACTCAATATATTTTTATCAAAATTGTCGGGTAAGCGTACAAAACGCGTGTGATTACACTGTTTCAATTACTTCGACTAAGCTTTAAATTTAAACCAAATACAAACACTATTTAAATGAATAATTCTATTTGCGAGTAACTAACCAAAATTTAAATTTTAAACGAACACTATTTAAGTCTATTCCATAAATTAGAGTGCATTGTCTAAGTAATTAATCTAATAATTCGACCAGAAAATGGTTGAACGACTACTAAACACCAGTCCAAATCCTGCCGAAGTGACCATAAAATGGTGGAGCGACGAGCCTAAGGTTACCGAAGTCTAATTCCCCGGTCGAACCTTAAACCTATTACGCGAGATATTAACCAAAGTGGACTGTATATGCGAAATGCTTCTACGTTTACATAAAATGGCGACTATAGCACGCAGTTTCCCATACAATGCACTCGCTCTTCCCTAAAACGAACTATTATTTGCCAAATCTATGAAAGGAATCCTGCTTGATTAGGAGAAAATAAATTGGAGCGGACACAATTATATCAAGCAGTAACTAGTAAGGAATATTCACTCACCGGCACGGAAGACACTCTGGGTAGACTCTCTGGGGCCCCAGCCTGCGTCGGGAGAGAGGCGGTGTGGTTCCAACGACGAGCGCGGCGGGAAGAGAGTGCGCGTCGGCCGTGCGTGCCTTTTATTCCTTCGGTTGCGATGATCGCGTAATATTCTAGAATCATCTTCTCTCCCCTCCCGCCCCACCACCCCGATGTGTCGATAGGAGGGTAGGAATATTATCGTTTGGAAAGGGATAAACGATTTGGCAAGCCTACCGTCAAATAAAAATAAATACGAATGGTTTTCCGCGCAACCAAAGTTAATTTAGGTAATTTAGGTTATTAATTACATTTTCATAAATGTATTGAGGCCAGAGTTAATATATTAATTTCCTTAAATTTTTGTCTCAGTGACTCTTTTGGTTTTAAATTATATAATGCTCTAATGGCCCTCTTCTGTAAAATAAATATAATTTCAATGTCAGTCACGTGTCCCCATAGCAAAATACCATACGACATAATGCAAGGGAAATAACTAAGAGAAATAAATAAGATTACTACTACTAACAATGTTTACTAATTATAATTATCTGTTTGTGATTATAACAAAGCTCATTATCATCATAATTTAAAAGGTGCTTTTATATTATACCTTATACAATTTAACGAATTTAATTTTTAATCATTGAAATGAATAATAACGATCATTTTAAATTTGTAGGTACAAAATAATATTTTCTTCGATTCAGTGTAACGTGTTTGGTAAAGGGGAAAATGTCTAAGGGACTTGAATTTTATTAATCCCTGCTTTCAGTTTCAATACCGTGTAGTGGTGGTATAAGAATACCCACTGCCCCATATCATCCCGTGGGTGTCGTAAGCGTAAGAGACGACAGAGGGAAACAAATCAGGAGATGGGCAGCAGCGTCTTTTTAAATAACGACTAAAAATAAAAACTGCGGTTGCTAACTCACTTTCCGAGCTTGGTAGGTAACTACGGCAAGTTTCCTTCACATGAGGAAATCTATGAGGGAGGTCTATGTTCAGCAGTGGACTTAAATAAGCTGTTATCGTAATGGTAAATGGTTCAATTTTAATTCCTGATCCTAACCAGATATTTCGTTGCATAACAGATTTAATTAAAAGAATGCCACTTACATCGCGTAAACGTATTTAAAAATGCCAAACATAATAATTTCCAGACCGGCGGCTACAATTGCGATGTTTTGCCTTCTGCGGTTACTTTCACGTATGGCAAACTAATTAAAAATATAATATTAGAGACGCCGAAATTGAATACTATTGTATATACATTATTTTATGGACACAGTACCCAGTGGTACTGTTTCCATAAAATAATGATTAAAAGGGAAGCCCCTTTAGTCTAATATTATATTAGGCATAATAGGCCTACGAACTTCTTTTGATGTCAGGTTATTCTACAGCAATAGTAGATTCGAGAGCCGTGGGAGCTAAAGAGCCAGATGGTTAATGCTCGCTGTAAATATAACAGAACGCGAGTAATCCGGGTTCAATCCCCGCCGGCACCAATGAAATTGTTAATTGCAATTTTAAATGCTTTTACTGGACGGTGAAGGAAAACGTCGTGACGAAACCTGCATGTCTGATGAATAAGAAAAAAAATATTTCGAAGACATGTGAAGTTTGCCAACACGCATTGGGGCAGAGCGGCGGACACTTCCTTTCCCTAAAACCCTCTCAGAAATGAAGGGAGGCCTGTGCCCAGTAGTGGGACATATATAGGCTGTAACTTTACTTTGCTTTCAATAGTAGATTCAATATCGATTGGCTCCTAGGTGGTAGGACTCCTTTTTTCTTAGACGACCGTCTGGATCGGTATCACTCTATTCTTATCTATCTTTATCCCCAAACAGCAGCAGTGTTTTATTCTGGACGGTATAGAGGGGCCAGTATGATTACAAACTGTGAAGCATTCCATCATAGTCCTCAGGGGTGACCAGGCACCTGGGGTCTTTGTTTGAAATTGGCTGCAGATATCCATGTGCTGTAGTAGCCACTTTCCACCAGTTGGACTATCAGTCCTGTTAGAGAACAATATTTGTATATTGACAGATAAAACACAGACAGCGAGGTGATTCCTCCATTATGCCAATTAAGGCTTGGAACACTAACGACGTTGTTAAAGTGATGTAAACTTGAGCAAAGCCGCGGATAAAACCTATTTTATAATAATAATGATACACAATAGAGTTCCATAGGAATGTGAATACCACCTACGTAATTTTTTTAGCCAAATGTCGAGATCATTTTACATATTGCGCTCCAGTATTTCCTGCTAGTTACATTTCGCTACCACGGCACCGATATACTATCAGAGCCATTGTCACTCAGCGGATAAGCGCTCACTCTAAAATTTCATAGTATAATATATAGTTTGATTGCGACATTAATGTGAATATCAATAAGTATTGTATGTGTTGATTAACATCCTTGAGGTGAAGGAAGTCATCGTGTTATACTTACAACTGGCATGTCTGAGAAATTCAGAAATATTTCAGCGATATAAAACACATTAGAACACCGCAGTTAATTTTTCCCCGACTCTTTCAAAAATGTTGGGTGGCCTTGAACAGTAGTGGCATACTATCACATATTACACATTATACTTATTATGTTATTTAATTTCACCAGTAGAAGGCGGGCTTTAGACTTCTTTGTCTGTAAGCTCTTTGTAATAAAGCAAAGTTCACAATCCAATTATTTCTGGATCGTTTGACAGTTATGCCTGAAGCTATTTGGCATTAATTATGTGTTGCATATACTTGTTCTGTATTATTTAAAAGGTTTATGTTATGTTTAAGGTAAGAAATAATATAAAAAGGATTTCTGTCACGTTTGTTCATGTTAAAGCATACCAAAAAATAATGTTACGAATGAAATTGTCGTTTGGTTGAACTATTCACTATCTTATTTACTTCCTACATTTATTATACTTTTGACAGAAAATTCATGTTACTTTTAATAAGTTTCGACGTGGAAAATTTGCGTCTCAAACAAACAAAGTAGTTTTATAACGACTAGACTAGACCTAGCCTAGACTAAGAAACTAATTGTATGTAATTGGTTCAAATATTTTCATTATTTGACTTCACAGAGGAACTTCGAAGAACTATCGACTTCCAGCAAGTATTTACTCCTATGGCATCTGTCCGAAATATCATTCGATGTGAACCTTGAAATAATACTAATTTAAAGAATCTTACTGCCTCTATTTTCTTTCTTATAAGCAATTTAACGTATTTTATCACGTTTATTTTCATTTGTTATAGTAAGGGTGAAAAACGAGCATATCTGATGGGTAATGAATGCTGTGGCCAGTAGACATCTACGTCTATTGTAGTTGTTACCCCCGAGGGCTAAAATGGACGTTGCGAGTAACAGTAACAACTTCTTTGTGTTTTTGTCTTTCAGTGTACTACCGTGGTGAAATGTTCGTACTGCAGCTATATTATAGCTGCAGTGTGGCCTTACCACGTAAATACATAAATTATTTTTCTTAATTTGTCCATTTTTGAGTGCTTAATTTAATTTAAAGTATGTCAAGTAGGTCCCAATAGCCATGAGGGAACTTATTGATGTCTGACGTAGATATAGACATTGCAGCATCCATGGTCTTCCCATGGAATATAGGTGCTGCAAAGTACCCGAAACGTCGGGAATATGAAATAAGTTCATGAGACGCGATAAGATCCGTGATGAACTAGTTTTATTAAATATGTAGTGTTCGCGTTAGTATACCTAGGCTGCACTAAAAGTATCGGGAATGGAATATTTCCACTGTTCCTGTCATATTAAAATCTTTTTAATTGAAAACTCCTTGGTTTTAAAAATCGAATACCATTTATTTATTTAAGAAAAGATTCTCGGTCTTGTCACAAGGTTTTTTCAAAATTGTTTAGTCGTTGAGAAAATGGAATTGACTCGAGAAAATTCAAGAGCTATGATTTAGTATGACTTTCGAAGTGGTTTAACACAAAAACAGTGTGTTGACCGGATGATTTCTGCATTTGGTGATGAAGCCTCATCCATAACCACAATTTATCGCTAGTTTGCTGAATTTCAACGTGGACGTGTCAAGCTCAGTGATGATCCCCGTCAAGGTCGTCCAAAAACTGCAGTCACCCAAGAAAACGGTGATGCTGTGCGTAAGGTGATTGAGGAAGATCGACATGTAACATACCGCGAAATTCAGGCAACTTTAGACATTGGCATGAGTCAAATACAAATAATCTTGCAAGAACAAGTAGGTGTAAAAAAGTTGTTTTCCCGATGGATACTGCATTCGATCTGTGAAGAGCAAAAAGCGGCTCGTGTTACTTGGTGCGTCAGAACTCTCGAAAGATTCCACGCAGGATCCTCAAATACTGTATACAACATCGTATCAGGTGACGAATCCTGAATATATGCGTACGAACCCGAAACAAAAAACGAGTCACGAGTTTGGGTGTTCGAAAATGAGTTAAAACCAACAAAAATTGTTCGTTCTCGGAGTGTTTCAAAAAAAATGGTAGCCACGTTTGTCTTCAAAACCAGCCATGTTACGACTATTCCTCTCGAAGGACAAAGAACGATTAATGCAGAATGGTATGCTAGCATTTGTTTGACACAGGTCGTTTCTGAACTCCGTAAAGAGAACAACCGCCGCATCATCCTCCATCACGACAATTATGCGTGTTCTCACACCGCACACAGAACAAAAGAGTTTTTAGAGTAAGAAAACATAGAATTATTAGACCATCCGCCGTACAGCCCCGACCTAAGCCCTAATGATTTCTATACTTTCCCTAAAATAAAGAATAAATTGCGTGGACAGAGATTTTCATCACATGAAGAAGCTGTGGACGCCTAAAAAACGGCCATTTTGGAGATCCCAACTTCCGAATGGAATGGTTGCTTCAATGATTGGTTCCATCGTATGGAAAATGTATCAAATTTCGCAGAGAATACTTTAAAAAGCAATAAATACATTTTTAAAAAGTGATATGTCACTTCCTTGATTTCCGAAATTTTCAGTAAGAAGTCATTACCTAAGCTGATCTCGCCATCTTTCTTCATTTCTTGAAGCATCTATTAAGTCAACTATTAATTTTGAAATGAAAGTATACAAATTTGCGACCTGTTGATGCCCATAACCAGTTGCTCTAAGTGCAGAGCAGTGTACTGGTGGTCATGAGAAATCGCATGGCTCCGTGCGCGCTACTTGCGGTGTTGGCGCCAGTTCACTAGAGCTCGAAGGAGAAGAAGGCAAATTATCTGGGGGCATCCATACAGGATGGTGCTGGGTTAGCTCCAGCCTTGGTCGTCTCCTTTGACGGAAACTCTCGTTCTGGATGTTCGAGGAGGGTTATCGGCACGCTCTTTTCAAAGGACCGCTCAAGTCCCTGAGGTCACCTGCCGTCTTCATATAAGTAGCAAAATGAGATAAAGATAACCGTTGAGGAGCTGGACCAAGCTGTTAGCCACTTAAAAGTCCGGAATACAGCACCGGGGCCCGATGGAATCCCTGGACGAATCCAAGGGCTGAGTCTAGCTACCCTGAAGGACAGGTTCTGGTAGCTATTTACCGGCCATCTGTGGTGTGCCACGTTCCCCACAGCGTGAAGGTTGATCCTCTTGAAGAAGGAGGGCAGGACCACTGATTCCCCATCTGCGTACTGCCCCTTATGCCCGTGCGTACACCGCCACCAATCTAGAAACTAAAACTTATTCAATATATGTAAATAAATAAATTTGAATTCCAATAAGTTACAAATGTAGGTATCTATTAAGCATCTGCCAGCTCTATTCACTAGTATTATGTAAAACTTTGCCCATTCAATAGCGATATCTGTGCAGTGCGGTTTTAATTCATTATCGTTAATTCTAGCTTTTGTGGTAACGGAAGCTATACGTTAGTATATGTTCGATTTAATTCGCCCTATTTTTTTAGAATAAGGATTTTAACGAGCACACACTCCACCTGATGGTGAGTGGATGCTGTGGCCCATAGACATCCACATTTAACCTAGATTAAGATTTAAAATACAGATGTTTTCTCACCCCTGAGGTTGTCACCCTGATGGAATGCCTCTTTTTTCACTAAAAAGTGTTTCCGTATACTCACGATACACAGCAGCATTAAGATGTTATTTTACGCTAGTATTCTGTGAGAGCATGGTATAGGTGCAGCTTGGCTCCATACTGTCTAAATCTGCTTATAAATTAATTTATAACAGGTCCATAATACTTTAACAGCTCAGTAAGTCACATGATACCACGAAAATATACGGGCCCACGACTCTTATGTCATAAATTTTTTTATAGAATAAGGTGCCCGTCACCGTACACCTACATCTACTCCCGATTAAGAATCAAAATGCAGATGGGTTGTCACCTCTTAGTCATGAGGCATTAATCACTCTTTTTTATATTCAATATTGTAATCTAATGGAAATACGGACACCTTTTCGTATGAATTACGAGTGACAAAGCAAATCGTTGACGTGGAGAGTGGAGACCAGCTGAGTGTTTGTCTGATGATGAAACCAGCTTGGTCGACTGGCTTCCCTCGAGTCTGCTGACCCTTCACATAAATTCATGCAATTCCTGCGCACACTTTGCGAAATGCATATTAATTTGTTACTTATAAATCTATACATATAATATAAAATTAAATGTAAATTGCAGATGTCTGTACATTTTATAGTATTATTACAAAATTGATTGAGAGTGGCTAAAAATAAGTAATTGAATATATTTTAATACTTTTTAGAATTTTCTGTCTAAACGCAGTAAACAACAATAATAAAGAATAGCGTTTTATGAATTAAACTCAATGGTAATAGAAAAACTAATTTATTGGATTCGTGTCGTCCACAATTCACATTGTGAGATAAATATTATAATAACGTAGCTGGTACTTTCGACTTAAATTACAATACAAGAATTATTATGAATAATTTAAATAAAACTATTTTGGCGAACAATTTATCTCGTGACCAGAAGCCACCGCTACTCCAACAGGAATGAAACTCCGACCGCTAGCTGAATCTCAAAGCAAAAACGTTTCCCCTATCACTTTTCTTAACTTGCTTCTAATTGGTGCGTGTAGGAATTGTCAGTTTCAAACCAACCAATCAGAGAAAAGCAGATTTACTACCAATTTGACCGGAAATACTGGAACTGGTAATATTGGAAAATAGATTGAATCATGACATTCGGCCATCCGCCGGAGTGCAACTCCTGGTGCACCTCATATTACCATACATATACGTATTTAATAATTATCTAGCAATTAAGGTCTACAATCGATCAACCAAATGCAGAAATATAAAATAAAATTACTCGATCATCAAATAGCACATACAACCAATTTTTGTTTTTCTTCACGGTGGCAGGCAAACCATTGCAGTTTGAACCTTGATGTCAACGTCACACTGCCTGCCCTCGTGAAATAAAACAACTAATACATTAGTTCTTGTTATCATAACTTTACACACAGAAAACAAAAATAAAATACAATCTTAAGGTCAATTAATCATGATATTTGGTCTAGATCCCTAGCTTTAGATTTTTTTTTAAATCATTTGCTTGCGTCGCTGCAACTCGGCCAGAGGTATATCGTCTTGATCACTTTCAGCAGATTCGGTACTAGAAAAAAGCTCATCTGTTTGTGACTCTCTTACGATTTTGGTTTATCCAAGGCCTCATTCTGTCAGCAGCAAGGACGCTCTCAAATGACTCTTTTTTTTAATCCCGGAATATCTGCAATCTTATCTCTGTCGTTTCCTAACGTTTTAACTATAATATATGTGCCAGTAAATTTTGACAAAAGTTTGCTACTTTTACCTTTGTTGTAAAAATTCGTCCTCGTTATTTTAACCAAATCGCCCTCCTTATAAACTATGGCGGGAGCCCGTCAGGCATCATATCGATTTTTTGTTTGCCTTGATCAATTCTGATATTGTTACTGATCTCGTTTCTCAACTCTCTCAAATTCTTAAGTTTAGTATCAATATTGAGTTTGTTAGAAATACTATCACGGAGTCTGATACCGACAAGGCTTCCGACGGAGTCTTTGTGTTGAGTTGATAGTGGTGTTTAAAAGCCCCATTGTATTTTTCCCGTATACGTGTCCCAGTCACGTTCGTCACTGCCTGGGTTATACTTAGTTAAAGAGTCTAGTAACGTCTGATTGAACCTTTCAGCTTAATAAAACAACTAATACATTAGTTTTTGTTATCAATTCTGATATTGATCGATTGAATCGTTCGCTCTGGGACACGCAACGGCATTTAGAACATGTTTTATTCCGTGAGAATCACAAAATCTTTTAAACGTCTTGGAGGTAAATGATGTTCCTCGATCAGATACGGTTCTGGACGGTAGTCCAAAATCATAAACAATATTTTCAAGAACCTTGAGCGTACTTTTAGTTTTTGTGGTTTTCACGGGCTTTACAAATAAATATTTCGTAAAAGCATCTACAAAAATAAAACATTCCCCTTCCTCTCTCAAAAGGCTCTAAAGATCTCAGCCTTCTCAATAGGTAACAAATGCCCGGTTTTTGTTAAGTTTGTTTAGCAGCGTTGTCCTTATTGTACGCACACTCTAAACAGGACCCTACATATTTTTTTATAAACCGGCGCATTTTAGGGAACCAGAATTGTGATTGAATTCGCTCAGTAATTTTTGCTATTCCTAAATGACCTATATCGTCATGATTGAATATGTCGGATATATGGAAACGTGCACTTCGGGGAACTACGAGACGCAATTTGTCATTAACTCTCCTGTAAACTTTGTGATCCTTAACTACATAATTTTTGTTTATGTCCTTCAACTCCTCATCGTAATCAGGATTGAGAACTTTCGATATTCGAGAAATATCAGGGTCAGTGATTTGTAAAGTAAACAACCAACTGTCCGTCTCTATGCGCTAAACTGTGCAAAGGGAATCCTCTGTAGGATCAATAAACCTTGAATTTCAGACTCAAAACGTCTACATGAGCCATTTGAGTACCCGGACGGTATTCGATGTTGAATGAAAATTCACTAATTTGCAGCCACCACCTAGCTATGCGTGGTATAAAGTCGCGTTTAGTAAGAGTTGTCCTAAGAGCATGACAATCAGTAACTACTTTAAAGAAGATACCTAAAAAGTACACTCGGAATTTCATCAAAGAGCAGACTATAGACAGCGTCTCCAGCTCATACGAGTGAAGTGTCTCCAGAGACGACGTATCTTAATTCTATTAACGTTACGAATATCTCTTTCGACAAAAGAATTAACCCTAGCTAAAATTGTATTTGGCTCAAACACAAGAGGGTCAGAAGCGAAACTATCAAATGTAAAAATTGACATCGTTTTACGTTCACCCTCAGAATTCAGTTTTTTTTATCTATCTGTGCGAATATTTAATGGATTAAGTTTGCAGCTTACAAAATCATGACCTACTCTATGGCAGTCTGGCACTTGGTAGGGTTTGGGACATTTGTTAAATGAATGTCCTTTTTCCTTACAATTGAAACAGGTGATATTATCAGATAAAGATGTAGCAGAGTTAACGACCGGAAGTGATTTCCAATCGCTTTTTTGAAAACTGAAAAGAATCAGAGATGCGTTGCGAACTAAGGTAATTTAGCAAGTCTTCTGGTTCCCTACAGCTTAATGCCTGAGCACCATTCCTAACTGGTTTATCAGTAACACCGAGAACTACACAATCTACGGCTTTCCTTCCCACAATTTCACATCGATTCATTAAAGTCGGTTTGTCATAGAAATACTCGCGTAAGTTTTCATTAACACGTGAAGTTTCTTCGAGAAGCCGACCGCAATTTTGCTCATAAGGAAATGCTTTACGAAGATTCGCCTGTCAATCACTCCAACTATAAACTACCGTGGGCAAAGTTTAATTTCTACAAAGCAAAATGAATGTTTTTCTTCTCGTCCTAGTCATAAATACTACTACATTCGTTGACTTTATTTAACCAACTATCTACACTTTGACTTTTACGGGATGGATCAAACTCCGGAACAATATTATTTAGCTAGTTACCATTAAGTCTTTTAGAATTCTTGCTCTTATTTAAAAATGAAATCATCTTGGCTACCTCGTCAGCGGAAAGTGCTGTATCTGCATCAGATGAGGGTACCTTGAGAGGTGCAGGTGTACGATTCTCTGGACGCACCTCCGCTCCAGTGTCCACCTCCTCGATGACCCAAGACGCCATCGCAGGTACGTCAAGACCTCTTCGCTTTCGTAGTGCAGGCGATGAAATAAAAGTACTTTTCCATTTCCTATTGCGGTTACTTAGCCAATCCGGATTCATCCTCGAAAAGAAGATCAAGCATTAGTTTTTTTTAACAATAAAGCTCATATTCACTTAAGTCAGATTCCCTGGAATTCTTTTGTTTTGAGGACTGTGGGATGACCTAATCTTGGTCTGGAGGCATTAAGTTTCTTAATATTTCTGTTTAATATTTAGTTAAGTTTTCCGATATTTTATTTTTATTACCCCTTTGTGACGTAATGTATCATTAAAATTAATAATGATAAGAGTTGTATCAAATATAAAGGAATTTATTCCATTAAGGAGGACAAGATACGTTCAAATCAAATGGACAAGCACCCAATTAAATTTAGGGTTGGGAAGTTTTTTTTTGCAAGTGAGGCCTCAGTGTATCGTTCACACTTCTGCCTTTGCAGATACCGCTGCAAAAATTCCAAGTATGCAAAAATAAGAAATAAGAAAATTAATGAAATTTTATCTAGTGGATGATGCACATGATCTATTACGGACTCACATGACCCTTACTGAGGGGCACACGGCCACAAGGACACACTTGGCCCTTACTGAGGCGCACATGGCCACAAGGGCACTTGGCCCTTACTGAGGCGCACATGGCCACAAGGACGCACTTGCCCTTACTAGGGACACACATGGCCCCAAGGACACACTTGGCCCTTACTAGAGGCACACATGGTCACAAGAACACACTTGGCCCTTACTAGAGGCACACATGGCTACAAGGACACACATGGCCCTTACTAGAGGCACACATGGCCACAAGGACACACTTGGCTCTTACTAGAGGCACACATGGCTACAAGGACACACTTGGCCCTTACTAGAGGCACACATGGCCACAAGGACACACTTGGCTCTTACTAGAGGCGCACATGACCACAAGGACACACTTGGTCCTTACTAGATATAATTTCCTTATGACATACTTGACACTAACAAAAATATTTACAAAATATAATAAATTATTAGTACTCTCTACCGACTGATAACTATGATAAGTAATACCAAATACAATCGCAGTGGAACACTATTGAGGTGTAGCCTCAACCAAGCGCTCCACACGAGATGCACCTTAGTATATCGCTTCTTCGGAATGGAATTGTTGAAGAGTTGCCTCAACCAAATGCCATTTCGTAAAAGTGTAAAAAGTGTAGGTAACAACAAAGAAATACATCGCAGCAAAACGCTATTGAGGAGTAGCCTAAACCAAGTTTTTCAACTGCGATGCATTTCAGTATATCGCTTGTTCGAAATGGAATTGTCGAAGAGTTGCCTCACCCAAATGCCATTTCGACAAGAGTTAAAGGTGTACGTAAGTACCTATATCTACTAACAAATGCTAATATCCCCGCAGCGAACACTATCAAGGAGTCGCCTTGACCAAATGTTCACTTGCGAATCAAAATGCTATTTCTATCAACTACTAGTAATTCAAATCAACGGCGTGGCTTTACAATGTAACACTAGCCGGGCACATTATCGGAGAGTTGCCCCGACCAAAATGACCCCAGACCGTGTACACTGTGCCACGAAATCCAAACTAACATTTCTATTTTGTCGCAAAAAGCATTCAATCAATTTATGAAGTATGTTAAAAGGGCCACAAGCATTTAAATGTAAAAAAATTCAATTGTACGTACCTTCAAACAATGTGGGCAGCAGAGGAACATCCCACTTCTGAGATTAAACTGAAGGGTAATAGAAAAACTAATTTATTGGATTCGTGTCGTCCACAATTCGCATTATGAGATAAATATTATAATAACGTAGCTGGTACTTTCGACTTAACTATAATACAGAATTATTATGAATAATTTTAATTAAACTATTTTGGCGAACAATTTATCTCGTGACCAGAAGCCACCGCTACTCCAACAGGAATGAAACTCCGACCGCTGGCTGAATCTCAAAATAAAAACGTTTTCCCTATTACTTTTCTTAACTTGCTTCTGATTGGTGCGTGTAGGAATTGTCAGTTTCAAACCAACCAATCAGAGACAAGCAGATTTACTACGTAAGCATATTATACTAACTTTTTGCAGTGAAATTGAAAAATTACGCTACCCGACTCTAAGCAATTTTTAATATTATTCCTACCCTTTCTTTTAAAAATCATATAATTCTTATTTTATTGTAATAATAAATCAGTAGTCCATGCACTGCCTGCCTAACTTAGGACATAAAAGGCTACAATGCACGCTGTCACCTCAGATGACTAAGATGCAATACCCCACAGCCCATGATTATACTGACTCTGTTAAAAAAATATAGTATAATGTGACAAATGAGCACACAGTCCACCTGATGGTAAGTGGTTGCTGTGGCTCACAGACATCTACATCTATCCTCAATTATGAATCACAATGCAGATACGTTGTCACCCATGAGGACTTAGATGGAATGCATCGTTTCCAGTAAAAAGTGTTGAACTAACAAAGTTGAACTAAAAAGTATATAAGCGAGATATATACGTATATATAGTAAAGACACACAATATGTAAATATTAAATTTGCTTGCTACTTTCAACGCAATGTTTGTATTGGACCAGCAAATATAAGTTTCTTACTTTTATCAGAAAACCGTTACAGCATTTTAAGGTCCACTGTTAAACATAGGCCTCACCATTGATTGCCTCATATTTGGCACAGTTTCCACGATGCTTTACCCGATTACGGAACCGAAGAATTCAATGAAATGTATATGTAAAAAAGGATATCATTGTAGGCATTCTCATACTTCTTGGAGCGGAGAAGAGTCTATAGTGCTGTCCTGACGTATTTGTTCCCTTTATTTTAATATATAGAATTATTATACCTTTAAACGAGCAATTCTTATATATCAGTATGTAACAAAAACCCTGTTGGTCGTTTCAGGGACGTATAGGTGTACACATAGGCGTGACAATTATGATAATGAAAATTTTTTGGTTGCTTTAAATGGGGTTTTATGGGTTTCTAATAAGATAACTTAAGAAATATTAAATTTCTAAAAATGTTATTTGCTTCTGAACTTACCTAAACGTGCCGACATAATATTATCTACGTCACAGAATAAATAATAGTCTAAGGCCGACATGAGGTCACTGATATGGCCGACTCAGGTCAGCCGATTGGGATGGGATGCGGTCTTTCTTTGCATCCTACCCTTGGGGGGCGGGTTTGCTTCTCGCCGGATGATCCCAACGTTGTTGCGGATTCTGTCGCTGATGTGGTACTTCAGGGTATGGAACTTTTTATTCCTTCCTCTGTGGTGCCCATTGGAGGCAAATCTCAGCCATGGTTTGGTCGCTCCTGTAAAATAGCATCATGCTATAAGCAGGAGTGCTACCGAGCCTGGGCTGACGCATCAGCGTCCAGGGATGTAAACACCAGCGCTCTAAAAAAGAAGTATAATTCCGCCTCTAGGTCCTTCAAAAGAGTCATTGCCAAGGCAAAGTCAGAGCACATAGGCAGAATTGGCGAGAGACTAGTTCGTCTTCCTTCTGGAACCCGTGCATTCTGGTCTCTCGCCAAGGCTGTCCAAGGGAATTTCTGTAAGCCATCACTACCATCTCCGCACAGGGAAGACGACTCACTGGCCCACACCGCAAAGGAGAAAGCCGATCTTCTAGGCTCTTTCTTTGTGTCTAACTCGACTCTCGATGACGGGGGGAGTACGCCGCCGACCATCCCGCGGTGTGAGTGCTCCATGCCGGAAGTGCAGTTCACTCAGCGCTCGGTTCGCAAAGCACTCCTCTCCCTGGACATCCATAAGTCGAGTGGGCCTGATGGAATCCCCCCAATTGTGCTGAGGACGTGTGCTCCAGAGTTGGCACCGGTTTTAACGCGTCTTTTCCGGTACTCCTACTCCCTAGGCGTAGTCCCAAAATCATGGAAGACGGCTTTCGTCCACCCGATCCCTAAAAAAAGGCGACCGCTCAGACCCGTCCAACTACCGGCCTATCGCCATCACCTCCTTGTTCTCCAAAACAATGGAGTCCATTGTAAACTGCCAGCTCATGAGGTACCTTGAGGATCACCAGCTGATTAGTGACCGCCAATACGGTTTTCGCCGTGGTAGGTCAGCTGGTGATCTTCTGGTCTACCTAACTCACAGATGGGCGGAGGCAGTAGAGTCCAAGGTGGAGGCATTGGCCGTTAGTTTGGACATTGCGAAGGCCTTCGATCGGGTTTGGCACAAAGCGCTTCTTTCGAAGCTCCCTTCCTATGGGCTTCCCGAGAAATTGTGCGATTGGATCACCAGTTTTCTTGCAGATCGGAGCATCAAGGTCGTTGTAGACGGTGCAAGCTCCGATTGCAAGCTTATTAATGCTGGTGTTCCACAGGGCTGCGTGCTATCGCCAACGCTGTTTCTTCTGCATATCAATGATATGTTGCAAACCCGTAGCATTCATTGCTATGCAGATGACAGCACTGGTGATGCTCTTTACACCGGCCGAGCCAATATTTCTCGGGAAAACGTCTCTGAGTGCCGGGACAAACTTGTGTCTGAAGTCGAGTCTCTGCTGGACAGAGTCTCGGATGGGGGCGACTAAATCTAGTCCAGTTTAACCCCCAGAAGACACAAGTTTGCGCGTTAACCGCTAAAAAGAACCCCTTTGTCGTATCCCCTCAGTTTCAAGGCACTCCCCTTGTTGCCTCAGCCAGTATCGGAATCCTCGGCGTCGACATATCGAGTGACGTGCAGTTTCGTGGTCACTTGGAAGGGAAGGCCAAATTGGCCTCTAAAAAGCTTGGCGTGCTCAGCAGAGCGGGACAGTATTTCATGCCGGCACACCGCCTGCAACTTTACAAGGCGCAGGTTCGGCCGCTCATGGAATACTGTTCCCATC
The DNA here is from genome assembly GCA_907164705.1 of Parnassius apollo. Lineage (NCBI taxonomy): Eukaryota > Metazoa > Arthropoda > Insecta > Lepidoptera > Papilionidae > Parnassius > Parnassius apollo. The sequence goes on from CAJQZP010000178.1 coordinate 7,755,080, forward strand.
TCTGGGCTGGGGCTCCCCAGTACCAACTCCTTCCACTTGACCGCATCCAGCGCAGAGCGGCTCGAATCGTTGACGACCGAGTGCTTTCCGATCGGCTCGATTCACTGGCGCTGCGAAGAGATGTTGCATCTCTTTGCGTATTTTATCGCATCTATCACGGGGAGTGCTCTGAGGAATTGTTCGGATTAATCCCAGCCGCCAAATTTCGTGAACGCACTACACGGCAAACGTCCCGATACCATCCACACCATCTGGATGCTTGGCGGTCCACCACTGTACGTTTCAAAAGGAGTTTTCTTCCGCGTACAACCTCTCTGTGGAATAATTTACCACCGGTGATTTTTCCGGACCGATACGACCTGGGGACCTTCAAGAAAAGAGCTTACTCCTTTCTAAAGGGCCGGCAACGCACCTGCAATTCCCCTGGTGTTGCGGTTGATCATGGGCGGCGGTAGTCACTTAACATCAGGTGAGCCACATGCTCGTTTGCCCCCTCTTCTATAAAAAAAAAAAAAAAAAAAAAAAAAAAAAAAAAAAAAAAAAAAAAATCAAAGCAAGCTGCTAAGCGGCGCGTGCTTCCCCAAGATTTTTGTGTAAATCTTTATACCTATCGAGACTCAGTTATTCTCCGAAAATTTTAATTTCAAAATAATAGAAATTATAATGATATGGATATTATTTCAACCCCAATACACATAGTATTTGAATACTAATGTTATAAATTTCCACTTTATTGCTAATTAGATCTACGAAAATATTTAAAAAGGTAATTTCATTCATAAAATATCGTGATTAATTCCAAATTTGCAACTATTTGTAGGAGAAATTTAGTATGTATTTTTCATATTATGAAATATTATTCGATAAAGAATATGTAGTGGGTAGTAATTATTTTATTAAATAAATTCATATTTGACAGAATATAAAAAAACAAAATAGAAAAACGCGCGGCGACAAAAAGAATATTTTAGTAAATTGAACATGGAGAAATATTAAATAAAAAAAAAATATAAAATAAAAAATTTTTTTAATTTAAAGTTTTAAAAATATATATAATCGGAATATCGGAAACGGCTCCAACGATTTTCATAAAATTTAGTGTCCAGGGAGTTTCGGGGGCAATAAATCGATCTAGCTAGGATTTATTTTCAGAAAATGTCCTTTTGTCCGTGTTTTCAGGCATTAAAAAACTGCTACAATATAAGAAGGTAAATTTCGACAGATCACTACGATCGTTATAGCTCAGGTGGGATGTTGGTCGGGCGTGATATCGGAGTTCCGTGGTTTGCATCCTGTCTCTGTCTAGCTTTTTTCCTAGCTTTTTGCATTCATGATTTTTATTCAAATAATCAGTTCAGTTTTTTCTATTCTGTTAATAAGATCAAAAAATATTATTTAAGTTTCATCGGTATGTAATTTATAAATGTAATTTCAAAAAAAACCGAGCAAAGCTCGGTCATCCGGGTACTTTGTAATAAAGTGTATATTATTAACTTATGTTTTTATAAATATATAATTTTGCTTAGTTGATAGGTACTTAAAATTAGAAAAAATTCTTATTTTATATCGGAAGTTTTTTATTTTATTTCGTTGGCAAGTTGCGTTTATAAAATTTCATTTTTATTGGACATATATTGAAACTAACAGGGCGTTTGACTCGATATTTACTAAGACTACTGTATTTTAGAATTAAATGAATACACATTTTGCGATTTCAAAATAACCCGTTACGGTAAAGGGGCAGGGGTACATTTTGCGCAATTTTGTATGGAGATAATATACTTTGGCGTTTCTTAAAACAACCCCTAATCGGAGAAGGAAGAAGGGGATGGATGGATGTTCAGATTGTAGGTAGAAAAAATATTTAATGGTTTAAAGTAAATAAATAATAAAATTTGCCTCTTACGGTTTTAAAACTAGGGTGCAAATTTTGTATGAAAAATATTATATTAAGTTTACGGCTCAAACCGCTGGACGTAGAAGCGTGCAATTAGGACAATAACTATCTTTTATTAAGTAGGTGTTCACTGAGAAAAAATTTTTGTGATATTTAAATCCTTAGACAGTAAAATAAGGTTTTTAAGAATATTTTTTACGGGGTGATTTCATGTTTAATGATAAAAATTATGAAATGGTTTTTAATTGCGTGTTAGTGAGGAAATCCGTAAAACGAAATTATGATAATTATGCATAACACCTACTATAGAAATTTATAAAAATCTGCCTGTATTGATCACTATTTACAAAATATAAAAATTGTTTATTTGTCATTGTGTCTGAGTTAGCACTCCGACAAAAATATAGCGAGATCAGATAAAATGGCTTAACGTGCTTTCTGAGGCATAGGGATGAAACACTACCAAGCTCGTGACTCCAAGCTACTGAGTACTTTCTGTACTTTCTTGGTGGAAAATACAACTGATTTAAGCCCAATCGTATCTACTACTTAAAGGTCAAAAAACTTTCCTAGGTTGAGTTTAGTTTTATTTTTCGTTTGTTTGCAGGATGAGACAAAATATAAATACTTCCGTAATTTCATTCACTTTGTTAGTGTATTTACTTTGTTTAAAGTAGGCATTGAATTGTAGCTCAGATGGTTAACGCTCGCTGTAATATAACAGAACGCGAGTAACCCGGGTTCGATCCCCGCCAGCACCAATGAAATTGTTAATTGCAATTTTAAGTGCTGATTTACCACGTGCTCGGCGGTGAAGGAAAACATCGTGAGGAAACCTGCATGTCTGAGGAATAAGATAAAAAATATTTCTAAGACATGTGAAGTTCGCCAACACGCATTGGGGCAGCGCGGCGGACACTTCCTTGCCCTAATACCCTCTCAGAAATGAGGGAAGGCCTGTGCTCAGCAGTGGGACGTATATAGGCTGTAACATTACATTACATTGAATTGTAGTTTTTAATTTCAATTTTTTATTTAATATCAATAATTAGTGATGGTGCTTGCTTATTTAGGGCAATCTCTTATTTTTTTGTATGGAAACCAACTATTTGCTGGAGGATTTCGTGAGTAAATTTGGGATTACGTTATTGCGGTCGGTCGGATTTTTGGTGTTAAAACAAATCACAGTTAGTACAGTTTGACTTAGAATAGTAAAAGTACAAATTCCACGGGAACGAAGTCAGGGACACAGCTAGTATATAATAAGATACAATGTGAGATGTAGGTAGTCTTCGAATATAACAACAATTAACAAATTAATAACACTAACCGAGCAAACACGGATCTTGTGAAAGAAATACTACTGGCTAGATATGTATCTCGGCGGCAAAGTGGGAAAGTTTTGAGAAAACTAAACTTTGAGCAAAAAAAAATCGATAAATGATAAAAAAAATTTCATATCTTCGTGACGGATCGCGCTGAAATCATAAGCGATATCGGTTTTTTGTGTTATAATATACATCATATTATAAGAGTTTGATAGCAAATTTAACAAGTATTATTTCGTACCTGCACACTTTTTGTGGATCGTGTACAGTTTTCTTTAAAACTGAAGAAAAAACCGCGCTTCTGAACACTTTCTGGGACGCGGGGGATGGGATGGGGTGACGCTTAACCGGCAGCGGAAAGGAAAGTGGATAAAATATAACTCTGTTCTATAACGTACATATGCCGATAGCTAGAGCCACCGTAGGGCCATGGTCACAGGAGCCGCTGTCACAGAATACTTACTCATAAACCACTTTTTAATTTTCAATTTTTTTTTGTCACGTAACACTTTATTGTGGCTTATGTATAAGAAATAGGCCTATGGTATTGCGGACTTTTTGATATTTAGTTTAGTTTAGTTATTGATGAGGGAAAACATCTCCAATCATCATCAGTAATCACTAACCATTACACCAGCGCGGATAAAGCAGTTCGGGAGCGCTTTTTCTTCCGACTTGCTTAATTCAACTAAAAATAAAAAAAACCTCTTGCCAAGATGGTAACTTTGGCAAATAGAGTTTTCAATTATAAAACTGCGTTTTTGTATCTCTCTAGTGTGTTTTTCGTTTATATAAGCTGCATCCGAAAATTATCGTTATTTTAAACAACGCATCACAAGTGTTCTTTCCAATTTTAAGCAAAGCTTTTCATTATAGTGAAACTCAAAATACAATCACAATTCGTCATCTTTCGTCAAAATTACAAAGGCCGTCAAACATCGTCAACGGCGTACTGCATATATATATTTATATACATATATATATATATATATATATATACAGTATGTAACAAAAACCCTGTTTGTCGTTTCAGGGACGTATAGTGTACACATAGGCATGGTAATTATGATAATGAAAATTTTTTTTTGGTTGCTTTAAATGGGGTTACTAGGTTTCTAATAAGATAACTTAAGAAATATTAAATTTCTAAAAATGTTATTTGCTTCTGAACTTACCGACACGTGCCGACATAATATTATCTACGTCACAGAATAAATAATAGTATACGGCCGATATGAGGTCACTGACATGGCCGACTCAAAGCAAGCCGACCTCCCAAGTTGTAATCTTTATACCTATCTAGACTACAGTTATTCTCAGAAAATTTTAATTTCAAAATAACAGAAAATATAATGAAATGGTTATTATTTCAACCCCAATACACATAGTATTTTTTTATATTATAAGGAGACAAACGAGCACACAGTCCACCTGATGGTAAGTGGTTGCTGTGGCCCAGAGACATCTACATCTATCCTCGATTACGAATCAAAACGCAGATGCGTTGTCACCCGTGAGGACTAACATGGAATGCCTCATTTACAGTAAAAATGTTCTCCGATTCTCTACACTCACCATACGAAATGCATTAAGCAACCATTTCACGCTGGTATTCTGTGAGAGCGTGGTCCTTCCCCGGTCGAGCCGACCCATTCGTGCTACAACTATACATCAACTGTATCTGTAAATATCATTATGTAATAATGATGTTATAAATTTTCACTTTTTTGCTAAATAGATGTACGAAAATATTTAAAAAGGTTATTTCATGCATAAAATATCGTGATTAATTCCAAATTTGGAACTATTTGTAGGAGAAATTTAGTATGTATTTTTCATATGAAATATTATTCGTTGAAGAATTTATGTAGAAGGTAGTAAAATGTTCTTAAATAAATTCATATTTTCGTTTATTGCTAGAATATAATAAACAAAACAAAATTAATAGGAATATACGCGGTGTTTTGCGCGCTCTTTGAACTCAAAAGCGAAAGCCGACGAATTACTTAGGTACTAGGAAAAACCCAAAAAACTCCACTCTTCGAGTGATAAAAAGAAGCGTCCACTATATGCCGATTAACTAATTTTGATCCAATATCTATTATTTATTCTGTGCTAATATTTAGTAGTAATATTTAAAACATGGGAAGTTTTATGAACATAAAATTTTGTCACAATTCAGTGATCAAGAATGAAAATAAAAAAGGGTTGTTTATCGTCGGTCGATAAAACATATATGCCGGTGCCGCAAATGTGTGAGAGGTGGACATATTGAACAACATCTTCGTGGTCGTCGTATCTATTATTTATTCTGTGCTAATATTTAGTAGTAATATTTAAAAACATGGGAAGTTTTATAAACATAAAATTTTGTCACAATTCAGTGGTCAAGAATAGAAATATAAATAAGTATTGTTAATCGTCGGTCGATACAAAAATGCTAATTATTAGATTTTGAAAAACATAGCAGCATAATAGTTTAAGTATTTGTTATTGTGTGGATTTATAACACAATTTTTTAAATGTTTCCTGTTATAAAAGTGTTTTAATGTATTTTTATTAATCCTAGCTATAATTTAATTTCTTAATAACACTTACGGACGCTGTCTGAAATAAATAAATAAATAATAACTATTATTAAAAAAATAACATAAAATTTCGCGAAATTTTTATTGATTTAGAAAATATCAAAATTATGTTATAGAGTACAATAGCTTTGCCACGTCTATGCAAACAAACAAGCATCAAGCACCAGTAGCGTGTTAGCACTGATATTGACGGTTGTGTTTTATATTGCGAAATTAATATTCCGCCGTGAATGACTTGTGTGCGATATCTTACTCAAACGAGGCATATTTTAATATATTGATGTGTCTCGGGAAATGTAACTGCAATTATGCAGCAGCACGAAGACTTTACGGAGAGTGCTTTGCTACTCCACGAAATATACAATTGCCGTCGGCAATGACGTTCCAACGACTTCACATTCGTATGTACAATACTGGCATTGTGCATGGCCGTGATCAACAACGTACAGATTCAGGAAGACCGAGGATGTACCACGACGACATCGAGGAGCACATTCACGACATGTTTGAGGAAGATGCGACGCGGAGCACGCGCTCGGTGGCACGTGAACTAGTTGTGAACCATATGCGCGTTTGGAGAACCCTCAAAGATGATGGCCAGCACCCGTATCATTATCGTCGAGTTCAGTGTCTTCTTCTCAACGACTACGATCTGAGAATGGATTACTGTAGATAGTTACTTGATAAGATTGAAGGATATCCTGAGTTTTTGAACCGCGTACTTTTTACGGATGAATGCTCTTTTGTAAGAACAGGTGTATTTAACGCTCACAATGAACACGTATGGTCAACGACAAATCCACATTCTTATAAACCAAGCCACTTTCAACACCGATGGAAAATCAATGTGTGGGCGGGAATTATAGGTGACAAAACTATTGGTCCGTATTTCCTTGACCACACAATGAGCGGTGAAAACTACGGACATTTTTTGCGAGAAGAACTAAGCAATGAACTTGACATAAAAAATTTAGACCTCGTTCGTCGCATGTGGTTTCAACACGATGGTGCTCCACCGCATTTCTCCCGTTGTGTAAGAAGTTTTTTTGGATACTGAATTCGGTGAAGGACGGATTGGCCGCGGTGGACCGGTCAACTAGCCGGCACGATCACCTGATCTCACACCTTTAGACTTTTATCTCTGGGGTACGATTAAGCAGACTGTATTCCAAAAAACATGCGATACCGAAGGAGAAATGCGTATGCGTATAGTCGCAGCCTTTGAAAAAGACTTCAGACATTATAAGTCGGTGTCACAAATGTACAGAGATGCAAGGTGCACATATTGAACAACATCTTCGTGGTTGTCAAGTAGACATAGTGATAAATTAGTGTTTGACTATAACAGCTGTGAGGTGATGAGGTCACGACCTCAGTGTGCAGTTTTAGTGTAGGTAAGACGCCCCGTCTTTGATGTACGTCACCGCCGTCCGCCACCCGCCGCTGTCGATAATTCCAGGCAGAGGTAATCAATCCACATAAAATTTACAAATATTATTTAATTAAAATTTTATTTGATTATTTTTATGTTGAGTTTTCTGAAGTAAAGTTATTTCTATACGTTTGAATACTGATTCTGATAACGCACTTAACGGGAACCACAGGGTTTTTGTTACATATTGTATATGTCAATTATCAAAAGAAATAGGTAATTTTGTAATGATTTCTTATATTTACGCGAACACTACACATTGAAATAATACTAGTTTTTACAGAATTTATCGTAATCGTCGGGTATTTAAAAAGTTAAATATACGCGATAAATTCCGTAAAAATTAGTATTATTTCAATAGGTTTTGATTGCTTTTTTATTTCTACTAAAGATAGAATACTGACGTTTTAAAAAGAACCCCGTTCAGTATTGACTCTAGTAGTCGCTTTTAAGATCCGTAAAATCCCCGTGAAAAGAAAGAACATTTAACTGACGTGAAGCACCGACACTGCGGGAAGTCTGCAGTCTTTGAACGTGTTCAAAATAGTCTCCGCCATTACATCAGATTTGATAAACCACAAATCCTCGCATAAGAACACCGATTCCTACCAAGGATAATACTACTAATTTCAATAGAGAAGATGGATGGTTGCTGCCATCTGCTTGGGATCCAATAATTAACTAAATTAAACCCAAACCCAATCATACCACTACAAGACTTCAAGATATTGTAAGCTCGATCTGCGTAGATCGGACCAAAAATTAATATTCAAAAACTGAAGGTAGCCAGGCTAACTATGACATTGGGACATCAAACATCTCAGTCAGCACCCGAAACGTCGGAAATTAAAAATAAGTTAAATATTTAATTAAACGCTTAAAACGTTAAGTAAATTAAAGTTTTATTCAACATCTTTAAGTGTCTTTTTGAATAGTTTGCCAGAGAATATGGTGTGCATTGTTCACCTAAAGGTGCCCAGTACACTAGAAGAGGCTTTAAGTGTGGTCATGGATGAAGTCAATTTCCATAAACAGTATGCATTACGTAACAAAATGTATGGTAATTCTAGTAATAAACCCACGTCACCCGGCTTACCAAATAATAACCCTTCTTTTAAATTCCGTACAAATAATTTTAATTAAATAGCACCGATGGGCTATAAATCCGAATTAAACCCTATCAAAATTTAATTTTTCACTTTCGCAGAATTACAATCAATACACCAATTTACAATAAATGTATGGGACAAGGCATGCAAAGGATTAAAGTCTATAAAGTTAGTGCACGCCCTTACTTACATTATTAAAAGCGCAACACTGTGCTTATTGTTTTTAACAATCATTTTTTTAAAACAACACAAAACCTAAAAAAGTTCAGACATCACATTCTATACGTAATTACAATGTGTCATAAACCTATCAAATTTAAAGACACAACTTGTAGTACACAATAGAAAGCATGCATCAAATGGTTCTCAAACAATAGTATTAGTTTCTTTCTGGTAACCCTAAATAAGTCTGTATTTATACTGCTCATTTATGATGGGTACTTGTACAATGGCAACCCAAAGTTATTCAATCATTCAACCATAGAATCGGTCGTTCATTCGAATGCATACTAAACAAGTGGAGGGGATTGAAGGTAGGGAAGCTAATACGCAAAAGGAAAAAGCCATTCTGGTTCGAGGTTCAGACGAAGTAAGTCGTAAGCAAAAAAGCGAAGAATTGGTTGATATTTAATTATTGGAGGACTGAAACTGTAAGTACGTGTGAATTTGTGTGCTATGATATTATGTATATCCTGTGATGTTGTATTATTTTGTGGAAATATAAGATGTGATTATGTGGAATATTTGTTCTTTCTTTTACGAATTCCCGTTTTTGAGCTGATGACAACAGTTCAGAAGTGGGATCGTTAGAGAATTTTTATAATTTTCTTTCACTTCCACAACCCTGGTCTTTTATATTGAAGTTGTTTATTATTTATCTACCCACACTTTTTTTCTTTTACAAAAGAATATCGTAAATTGAAATAATTCGTTTTTTTGTGCCGCTTACTTTCGTAATATAGAATTATTTCCATGTTCAAGAAAAAGCAAAAAACAAAAACTATATTTATCATTTAATTCTCCTTGTGTATTTTTTTTCTTATGATAAAGGTATTAGTTTATTATTAAGAAATGATGTTGGTACTTAAAACTATCCTCATAATTTCGTACGTAGATAAAAACCAATGTACAAAAATATAGCGTGGAAAAGAAAGAAGTTGAATTGTCATTATTTTTCCATATTTTTTTTTCAATAAACTTTTTTTCCTCTTTGTGCTTTTCCTGTAAGAATTTTAAGAAATCTTATGTAATTCGAATTCGATCATAGAAAATTTTGAAAAAAACATGTGTACGAACTAATAACTTATGATAATGAATTAATCTGACTATGAATTGATACCAAAAATTATATTCTAAGCTACTTTATTGGAAGTTTCAGATACGAATACAATGGATGACATTGGTTTTGGTCGAGGGAAAGGGCCGCTGACCAATGAAGTTGACTCATCCAGATTTGAGGGTGAAGGTGAGGCCAGGTTTAGAGTGCCAAGGGATGCTCGGGTTAAGAGAGCAAGGGTCACCCAGATTTGAGGGTGAAGGTAAGGCCAGGTTAGAGGGCCATAGGATGCTCATGTTAGAGAGCAGGGAATCACCCAGGTTTGAGGGTGAAGGTGAGGCCAGGTTAGTGTGCCTAGGGATGCTCAAGTTAGAGAGCAGAGGGTCACGCAGGTTTGAGGGTGAAGGTGAGGCCAGGTTAAAGTGCCTAGGGATGCTCAGGTTAGAGAGCAGAGGGTCAGCCAGGTTTGAGGGTGAAGGCGAGGCCAGGTTAGAGTGCCAAGAGATGCTCAGGTTAGAGAGCAGAGAATCACCCAGGTTTGAGGGTGAAGGAGAGCCCAGGTTAGGGCGAAAGAACACTACACAAATATGAATAAGAGGGATTGAGAAGAAGGAACAAAGCAACACTAAAGGAAAAATAAACAGAGGAGATACGATCAGAATGAAAAGCACAAATCGAGGAGAATGTACCGGAGTGGCAGTTCCAGCTGTGAGTCAGTTATTCTTAATAATAGTAGTAAGAAAACCTTATTCTTGATAAGTTTTTGACAATTTTAAATAACGTTGAAAGTTCAGAAAAGCCTAAATAATCGTTTAACGCTAATGTTATACCAGAATTCGACCCCATGAGCAAGGAGCAAACAGTGCTGGTATGGATCAATAAAGTAGAAGAGTGCGCGGAGATTTATGGGAGGGAAGAGAACGAAATAATACATTATGCTTTACCGAAACTTGTAGGGGTCGCTAACACCTGGTACCAAGACCTACCATCGCTGTTGCTCACATGGGTGAATGAAAAAAAAAGGTTACTCGAATCATTTCCTTATAGTGAAGACTATTCTGAACTTTTGACGGAAATGCTAAGCAAATGTGTCAAATATGGTGAGTCGTTGGAGCACTATTATTATGCGAAAATAAATTTATTAAAAAGATGTAGAATACAGGGCAGGCAAGCGGTAGATTGTATTTTCTATGGGGTAGATGACCGGGCCATAAAAGTAGGGGCACAAGCGGCTCAATTCACGGAACCCCAGCAGGTTTTACAAATATTTTTGTACCGTAAAAGTAGCTCAAACTGGGGAAGGACAAGATACGGGTAGTAGAAACCGATATGAACGCAAAGCTCAGTTTAATGTTTTAATTGTATTGAGATCAGACACCCTAGGTTCAAATGCGATAAACCTTTAATTAAATGTAATTTATACGATAGGGTAGGATACAATTCCTCTAGTTGCTTCCGAAATAAGAACGGCATTGATCTTAGTAAGACTGAATTACTAAACAAAGCGAAAAAAAAGAAAAACTGGTATCCATGCTCTGTTTCCGATAATGCTAATGATAAATACGTTATGAATGTTAAAATAACGGTACGAAATGAACGTTTTACGTTGATTTGGGAAGCCAATGCTCGCTCATTCGGATCAGCAAGGCTAAATAATTAAATCTTACTACAAAGTTTTCAAATTACCTTGCAGTGTTTAGAGGGATTAGGGCTAATCTTGTTTTTCCTTTGGGCGTAGTGGCTGCTGAAGTAGAAGTTCAGGGCATTCGAAAAACTATTGACGTAATATATGCAGTAGATGATTACGTTTTATATATGCAGTAGATGATTAGGTAGTTAATTTGTTGTTATATTAGGTGTTGAAGTATTTATGTGTTATTGTTTTGATTTGTTATAATAGAGCAAGATTGTAGTGGTCGAAGGGTAATGTAGTGCCATAAGCAGGGACCGGTTTACTATGAAAACAATGTCGTTGAACAATGTTAATTTAATTTTAGACAATATGTTAATTAAACTATAATTTATTTCAGTTTTTATTTATTTCCAGACTGAAAAAATGCATTCCCATCTTATTTTGTGGAAACACCAGCTGGTCCCTCGCAAATTATTGCTGCAAAACCGCAAGCAAAATTTTAAAAAAGGACAACATTAGGAGGACAACATTATATCCACTGATGAACTACCACAAACATCGCAAAGCATATTAGATAATGTTCAGCTTGAAAAAGAAAGTACTCTATATGAAAAAAATTTAAATTACATAAGAAAAATTTTTGTAATCTAATATTTAATACGTTTTATAATTTTGAATTAAAATTATTCTATTTAAGCTGCTACTACTTGCATAATATAATATAGAGACAACATTTTTAATGTTAATTCCAGGAAATAGATAGACAACCGAATATTATCAAAAAGAAATTATTGTGTTATAGTATTGTGCACTTTCAAGTAATGTATTACTATACCTTAGAACCACCTGCTATTAAGTGACCAGTATACAAATACTGGTCGTGGTGGCGATATCGCATGTATGGCGGTTCAATTAAGCTTTAAACAATTACGAGAAAAATTTGATAAATTCTTTCATATATTTTTCTCATAAAGGTAATCAATGAGCAGAACATGTTGTGGAAGGGAAAGAATCATGTCCAATTTTGACCTGAAAATTTTCTAACGCATCTAGTGATGTAAAATATGTTATAATATTGCCTTTATTTTGCTTAATTCATATCGCACAATTGAATTTTCCAATAAAGCCAGGAGGAAAGTTATATTACTATGTTTATCATTCTTAATAGACTTTTGGAGACGGAATGCGTTTAACAATGACTTAAAAGCGACAATCGAAAAAAAAAAATAAAAAAAAAAAAAAAAAATTCATACCTATTGGTAAATGAAAAATAATACCTGCCATTCTCAAGAGCCTACATACAAACAACTTATGGAGCTTCAAGCAAACCTCGATGTCTGTGCAGCATACTGCTGAAATTGAAGATTTTTTGTGGAATAAGGGTGACAAATGAGAACAGGTGTGGTAAGTGGATTCTTTAGCCCATAGATATAAACATCTATCCTCGATTAAGAATTAAAACGCAGAAGCGTTGTCACCCCTGAGGACTAAGATGGAATGCCTCGTTTCCAGTAAAATAGGATCTCTACACTCACCATCCGAAACACAACAGTATTACGCTGCTATTTTACGCTGGTATTCTGTGAGAGCGTGGTCCATCCCCGGTCGAACTGATTCATTCGTGCTACAACCATAATATAGCTGCAGCATGACTCTACCACGTATAAAAATCAAATTAAAATTCAACGAATAAGCCACGAAAGCTGCATACTCTACGTTAAAAACCATAGGCTACTTTTACTTTAATTGATCGAAGGGCTACTTACCAGAAAGTGCGGCAATGGCGTCACTCATGAATCGTCATGTGGTACTTACATAATCACCGTAGACGATTTCTGTGAAAGAAAAATTGGTAATATTCATTTTAAATACCATCAATCTTCTTAGATGACTTAAATTACCGAATTTACCCAATGACTAACTTACCAGAACTGAAGATTTCGACGGCTCTGAAGCCTCAGAGTGTCAGTGAAATAAATTTAAAAAGTATAAAAAACGAAACTAAACAATTGGTCCAACTAGCAAAACTTAAAAAAATAAACCTCAGTGAAAATGCAAGTGCTATTACCTTTAAGAAGGTTAGTTTAGGAACGATAATCTTGTATGTAACTCCACCAATTATTTTCTGTATTGTAATTGTAATTAGATATAAACTGTGTACTGTAAATTATTTATCGGTATTTCTGAAAATGCCGATAATTTCGCTCTTGGGGAGGATATAGTCATGGATTCAACCCCATACAGTGATACAAGTACGTGCATAAATGCTGTTGCTGACTTTGCACCCTGTGTGTGGCCTATATCGCGACACTTGAGTAAACAAATGTAATTAAGTCTGCATGAAAGATGTATTAGAATGAGTTTGTCATGGGTGTAGTACATGAGCTTCTGTACGGATATCCCTTAGTTTTATTGTAGATTTTAAAAACACCTCCACCGCTCCTGTTAACTTGACTAGCTAGCCAGAATTCTTGTAAACAACACGTAGGCCACACTACTGTGCTGTGCTCTTGCAGTGGCGCCTGTGTGGCTACTTGGTTTGCTTGTATAAAACAAACGGAGCTACCGGTGGGAAGACAGTTGGATATCGCAGACAGACTTCATCATCTAGACCCGCAGAGTCTCTAACGTACGTAACCGCTGCGCCTGCATCGCTTCATAGCGCCTGTGTTCTATGTAAAAATAAACAACACGGTAATTTATATAATTGTGCGACCTTTCGTAAACATTCACCCAGCGAATGTTATAGAATAGTAAAGACGAACAACTAATGTTTGAATTGTCTAAGCGATAGACATTTAGTTGCTAAATGCAATTCTAGTTCCGTGTGTAATAAGTGCGCCAGCAGACATCACACGTTATTACATTTCGAAGATGGTAACGTATTCACGTCGAGTAAATCGGAAAAGGAAATCACACCTACTAAAGGCGACGATTCTAGCGGTCGACCTGTTGACGTCGCTCTGTGCTCATTGTCGAATGTGGGAACACAGTCTCCTTCAACCGTATTACTGGGTACAGCCCGTATCGTAGTTAGGGATTCGCGTGGAAACGAACAAAGTGTCCGTACATTGCTAGACAGCGGATCCCAGAGTAGCCTTATAACGCGGCAATGTTGTCAGCGTTTAGGACTGCCAATAAATAAGATACCTTCATGTCCTGTAGTAAAAGGCATCGGAGGTACTAATAAAATTACCCAGGGCTCTATAAATTTGAAATTTTATTCTCGGCTAGATCGTAACATTAACTTTAATATAAATGCGTTAGTAGTGGATAAAGTCACTGAACGTCTGCCAACCGTTTCGGTTGACACCACGGCAATGATTGATTCTGAAAATTTGACGCTGGCAGACGATACTTACGCCGTCTCCGGAGACATAGACATGCTCATTGGAGCATCGCTTTTCCCTCATCTTTTGTTACACAATAAGGTCAGGGGCAACTCCTCGCATACCGCGCCTTAAGCACTGGAAACCGTCTTGGGCTATATCATCGTTGGCTCCGCCCCTATCATGGATAATATTTCGGCAACCTCTTATTGTTGTATGGCTGTCGAACCGCTTGAGTCATTAGTCCGCAAATTTTGGGAGATGGAGGAGGTGAACGTTCCACCTATAGTTAGCCCAGTTGATAATTCCACCGTTCCACCTATACTTGCCAAGCTTATCACCGCAGTTATCAGTGCATGTAGTGACAGAGTTCACATAGAAAGAATATTTGCCTTTTCTGACTCAACCGTTGCTTTATGTTGTGTTCATTCTTCACCCCACCGTTGGGATACGTTTGACGCGAACCGAGTGGCTAAGATCCAAGACGAGTTAGGAATACGTAAATTTTATCACGTGTCCGGTGCGGAAAACCCTGCCGATTGTCTATCCCGTGGACTCACCCTGATGCAAATAATGGACCATCCGCTTTGATTCCACGGACCTTCTTGGGTTCACTTGGAACCCTCGCAGTGGCCAATAACCGATTTCGACCCTTCGTCAGTGTCTAAACCACCGGAAGAGAAGAGGCACGCTCTGGTGGCGAAGGTTTCGAGCGAGGTTTCTCCAATCATTGCTTTGGCGAACCGTTTGTCCTCTTGGTCGAAATTATTGCATAGCGTGATTTACGTTTGTCGATTCGCGAAGCTTTTACCGCGACGTTCGTATATCGTAGCGTTCGATTACAGCTATGCCGAGTTGCTAGTATTGCGTGAACTTCAACGTGCACATTTTTCCGATGAAATTACAAGATTACAATGGAATAGAACTTGTAGTCCTGTTTTTCAACGTCTTAAGCCATTTTTACAAGATGAAATCGTCAGGGTAGGTGGACGCTTGTCTAACTCGCAGTTGAGTTTCAACCAACGGCACCCTATAGTTTTACCGCGTAAAGACCATAGCATGAATTTATTAGTTGATTACCATCATAAATTGAATTCTTACGCTGGCCCTGACTTGCTGATGTCAATCTTGCGTCAGAATTATTGGATTCTTTCAGCACGTAATTTAATCCGCAATCAGGTGCACAGATGTATAGCTTGCTTTCGAGTACGTCCTAAGCCGTCATTTCCGGAAATGGCGGACCTTAGGTCCTGTCGAGTAACACAATCTGTTTGTGTCCTTTGCCCATTCAATATTTGGATTAGTTTTCTAGATTAGAAATTGTAGTCGAAATTTAGGTTTAATCTTAGCGTTAGTTATGTAAACGGTGCGCAGTTGTCCACCTTTTCTCCACAACTTTTGTCCTCTGTGTCCAAAATTAATCTTAGCGTTAGTTGTTTTAGTTATTTTTGAAGGGGACCCTTCAAGCCGGGGAGGATGGTTGCGCGGAAAACCATTCGTATTTTAATTTTATCAGAGGGTATGCTTGCCAAGCGTTGTCCTTCCTTCGACCTATCCCTTCCGTACACACAGGGGTGGTGGGGTGAGAGGGGAAAGAAGAGATTCTAGAATGTTGCATGATTTGCAACCAATGAGAAGAGCGCCCGACTTCGGTGGGAAAGAAGCCGATATAAGCTCGCGCGCTGGGCTCGAGCGCTCTCTTGCCTTTGCGTCACTAGTTGGAATCACACCGCCTGGGACAGTCGCGTCGTAGAGGGTCTGCCACGCCCTGCACCACATCTGGAGCAGTCGAGCTCCAGAAGTAACCGCCTCACATAATGTGAGATATCGTCGCGCACCGCTCTCTTCCATCGCACCACCGGCCAAGACCGCATCCCTGGGGCCCCAGGAGATCTGCCAAAAGTCGCACCGCAGCAACAGAAGCGTCCAAGCCGCATCGAAGTCACACCCCGGTAAGTGTGTTTCTTTTTCCTATGATGCCTGCTTGAGTATTTGTTTGTTAGTTAATCCGCCCCATTTCATTCCTCCTAATGTGCTCAAGCAGGATTCCTTCATAACCTTGGCAAACAATAGATTTCGGAAGGGCGAGTGCATCGTCAAGGAACCGCAGGCCACATCCGCCATCTTATTGAGACAGAAGAAGCTCCACCGCGTATACAGTCCATCTAGTATAACATCTCGCGTAATAGGGTCAAAGGCTCGACCGGGGAATCGGAATCGGCATCCCTAAGGCACGCCGCCCAACCAACAGTCTTGGCTCTTGCGTGGCACGGTGAACTTGTTTTATTCCGTGACTCTTCGGGTAATTAATTCGTCGAAACAAATTAATTATTATTCTCAGCTATTAAATTAGTCTCAGTGCAGTTCATAGTCGATTTGTTCTGTTCTTATCAATGTAGTCTCTGTATTTCCCGCTTGCTGGTTCTGCCCAGGACAGAGGTTTTATCCGAACCAGTAGTCATAGTACTATATTGAAATAAAAATTATTCTATTCTATTTCAAAAGCTTTTTATGTAATATCCTTACATTATATTATATAATAATATCTTCCTACATCAGAAGTGGGATTAAATCTTTCCATTACAACTACCTTTCTACATATACTCTTTGGTTTTCTGCCGTTTCCAAAAACATGGTACATTGCGTAATGATTTTTACTCCTTTTACGGTGTAAAATTTGATTATGTGATTTTCATTTTTGTAATAAACCAACATATATTGTGGTAACTTCTGGGAAAATTTGTTTTCTTCGTGTTTTCACAGCTGGGCCAAAATAAATTATAATAGACTAATAAAAATAATTTGCAGAGTCACGTACCTTTAATGGCACTATGGGTACTTTAGCCGCGAGGGCAAAGACTTGGTGTAGAAATGTTTAATTAAAGTATTTTTATAGAAAGTCATTTGTTCTATGGATACACAATCAAACCCTTTTAATATATTTTTTTTCAATAATGAAATTCAAAAGAAAATTATAATATGTATATTTAAATTCACAATATATATAGATAAACGCCAGTAGCCTAATGGCAGGGCGCGGACCGCCAACTCAAAAAGGTCGTGGGTTTGAATCCGCCATTGGACTACCGGCGTGAACCACTCGTAACACAAGCAATTTAAGCTTATCACGAGTGGTTAAGGGTAATATTAGTAATATTTATAGCATTGTTAATAATCCTTTTAAAAATAAATCCCCCCCCCCCCACCTTAACATGGTAGCGGAGTTATATACAACATTACCCTAGGAGGGTAAAAGCACCCCCGGTGACAGACAATCCCTCCCAAGCTCCCCTAGTCTTACCGAGCGTGGTCGCTCAGGCTGCCAGCAGATAGTGCTCTACTCTCGACACGTCAAAATCAAGCAATTTTGTTGTTTTAAAATACCTCTATGATAACCAAATCGCACTTATACGATAATATGAGTAGTTGTATATCAAAACATCCGAAACTACCCTCTTAATGTAAAATGTATCGTACAATGATTGCGTAAAAGAAGCCAAAATATAGTTCCGTCCCATTTACGCTGAAGACCCGAACAATAGAAATACTTTCTTACGTGTTAGATATACACTGTAGCTGCATTATGGCTGCAGCACTAATATGTCGACACAAACGCGAAAGAACCAGGTTAAAAAATAACAATAGAGTGAAATATAATATATTTTGTGCCTTTGACGATGCTCCCTGTCACTGGTCGGTATTTTAGGACACGTTTAGCCATCTACTAAAAATCACGTCATCTTTAACCCCCTCAAGAACTAACGAGAGTCCTAACCTCGAAAGTACAACGCGTAAAGTAACAGCTTACACATACATTACATTCATCATTCATCATTACAATCATTCTTGGTTTGAGCTCTGTAGACTCGAAATTTGTAATACAATTTAAATAATATGATATCAGACTAAATTTTCAGTGGTTAGTTTTAGCGGAGACTATCAATCTGGGCAGGACAGGATTATTTATTATATATACAGTGCACGAGTAAGTGCGAAAACACAAGGGTACTCCCTATTCTCTCACACTCATAGTCCTATGAGATAGTACACACACTCTACCGGACAAAACTTTGAGCAGTTCATAAATTCCAGGCTTTACATGATTTCCAAGGCATGCGAATGAAACAACGCTAATATCCTGTTAGTGTTGAGAATGTCTTGACAGAAAAATCAAATAACTGATTTTGGCCCAACCTGAGATTCGAAACTGAGACCTCACGATCAGCAGTCGAGTTTACCATCACTAGACCAACGAGGCAGTGAGATACAACAACCTTAAAGGAGACAAAAAATCTGCAAAACAGAACAGTGGTAATACAATTTTCGTTAGTTATGTGCGACAGCACCTTAAATATGTGTTTTCCATGGAAGCTTAGATGACAATAGTATTTTATGGCTTATTAACGCTCCTTGTATGCGCAGATAACATCACGTGTTTAGCGGTTTGATTTTCAGTCATAATGCCCAGTTTACATTATTCCAGCCCAGTAATCCAGCGAGAATCCAGTCCAGTGATGTACTGGGTCTGTATCGTCTACATTATTTCAGTCATTTAGAAGCCGTTGAAGTGTGAACACATTAAAGGCTTCTAAATGACTGGAACTCTTGCTACAAGAAGTTATTAGTGAGTTTGATAAGGAACTCAGAAAAAAGGAATGGATTTGGGTGAGAAATTGGATCAGCGAAAGAGATCGAAAATGGGCCAGTAATGGTTTTGCAACAACTCAAGGTAGAAGATCCCGCTGAATATAAACTGGAATTGCTAATGATAGCAGAACACTTTGAAGAACTGTTATCGTAAGAGTTGGACTCTTACGATAACAGTTCTTCGAAAAGGGTGACAAAACATCTCCTTGTGGACAGCCTCTTGTAGCTGTAACTTCAATCGAAGTTTGAAGCGGCGCTATTATTTTTGCCTTTCTGTTTGAGAGCATCGGCTTCACCTACCTGACGGTTGTGGGGTCAACATTTTTAAATGTCAGCCCTCAATCAGCACTGATGTGGAGCTTGCAAACGATATGCCGGCATCAAACTCTGTCCCGCTCTGTCACAAAAAAATTAGAGGCCAATTTGACCTTCTTTTTCAAGTAAACGAGTTACTGAACGCACTGAATATGTTAACGCCAAGGATTCCGATGCTGGCTGAAGGAAAAAGGGTAATGTCCAAAAATTGAGAAGATACGATAACGTTCCTCTTCTTACCGACTTTAAAAAGGAGCAGGTATTCAATTCGACTGTATGTTTTTTATTTGTGTGACCTCAGACCTTTTTTAGGTGTACTGATTTTGATGGTTAATAATTTATTTGAAAGCTGGTACTTCTCGTGTAGTTCCGTACAAATTTAATCAAGATCTGACCGGTAATTTTTGAGTAATCTTTAAATAATTCGTATTTAATTGACTTCGAATACATTGATTCGGTCGTATTGAAGTTGGATATACAAAATTTTTAATTTTACAACTTGTTAGTAGTAAACTCAATCATGTGTCTTTTGTGGATCGAATTGTTGATTCCATCCATCCATTACAGCCTATAAAAGTTCACTGCCGAACATAGGCAATCTATCAGTTGCCTCATAGGCGAATATTTGTTATAATTGCCACGCTTGGCAAGTGGGTCGACAACCGCAGTTTTTTATCATTTTGATTTGTTATCAGGAAGATGCTGCCACCCATCCTGTTGTTTGTGGAAAGAGTATGTGTATTATTATTTTTCACTTGAGATAAAAATGAAGATGTAAACGGACCTGTAGAATTTTTCGATATTAACTACGAGGTTTAAAGGGGTGTAATGGTATAACAATACCTTACCCGAAGAACTTCCAAAATGACACTGTAGTGTATATTAAAATTGCAAAATTATAAAACAATTTTGGTTCCTACCATAAGTAATTTAACTTTTTTATTATTGCAAATATTGTATTACTATACTTAGAGCTGGTGACTTTAATACACAAGGTGAAATCTTTCCTCACCATAAATTCTTAGAGAAATGTGTTTTACATTGTTCCCTATTTTGAAGCAGACTATTAAGTGACTGCATTTCTTAGTGCACTCTTAACATAAAACGAAGTTTCTCAATAAGCGTACAATGTACCCCTGTTGTGCATCGTGCATTTTAGTTGAAAGTTTTTTTTAAGATTTTAATCGCTTTTTTACTTCGTTGCTTTTGTTGCGGTATGATTTTCGTAATTACAGCATTCTTTGTTTTGTGATTTAAGATGAAAAAAGATCTTGATTTAAACAACATATTAAAATCTAAATACTGGCAACAACGCAATGAATTCCTTTCCATGTCGCATTTATCCCTTTTATTTAAAACCAGGTACTACTCCAGGGCGATACTCTGCATCGCTTGTTATCATCACGCTGTAGCTCAGCTTAAACTTATGGAAAAAAATATATATTCACTTTACATCCAACAGTATTAGATACAGTTGAGAAATATTTTCAGAGGAAGAAATAAAATTAAATATAATGCATTATGGACATAATTAACACAACAAACTTTAAAGAAATTGTATTTCATAAAGTTAACAACACATCCAATATTTGTTAAAAGTATATTGACGAATTTAAGAGTATAAGAAAATTTATAAATTAAATCATTTTAAATAGATCATTTAGATTGGATTTTCTCAAATCCTTCCTTCGCTTCTTTAAAAATTACTTTTGAAAATCCTTTGATCTTTCCATAAGCATTAGGTCAGCCATTGCTGTAATTGTTCATTCTTGCTCATCGATGAGATGAAAATGGGAATTACTATCAGCTTCTGTAGAGATCAATAATTAAACAATCGAGAAATAACTGTTTGAAAGAGAAATTATTACTTTGTAGACTTTGTATTACTTCAAAAGAGGAAGAGATTCTTGTTTCTTAATTACGCAATACCTTCATCAAATGTAAATCGATATGAATAGTTCTTTTTTGTTGAATAAATGATACTTCAGGGGTTGTCCTAAATAATTAGTTTAACTTTAACTGGTAGAGGAAACTAGCCATGCAATTGTAATGAAACTCAGATATATTATGTAAGTATGTATTGTAAAAAAGAAAACGTAATTTTTTTTAAACTATGTTGGCTATATAATTGCCACTACTGGTCAGCACACATGTGAAATTGTTTGGAACATGGAACAGCACAAAGAGGCACGTCACATTTGCCACATTGTATGTTGGATCTTTTGTTCTTAGTTGCGCTGCTGCATACTCGGCAGCGCCTGTATGTTTCTATGCCTTCTGGTAAGTGCTCACCAACATTGGCGAAACAAATATCTTCAGGTACACCAAAAAGTTTCTTCTGTCGAGTGAGTACCTCTGCACTAGCCTTCCTTTTCTTTGCTAAGAATTTAGGAGCAGTTGAAAATTTTCGTTTCCGAAATGTCAAATTGTTTACTAGTTCTCTGGCAAGAGTAAGCCTGTACATCTTTTGGCTCATGGGATTGTGTACTCTTGAATTCTTTGAGTACAATATATGCGCATTTGTGATTGCTACATCGAACAAGAAAAAAAACAACCGCTTCCACCATTACTTGCTTCGACGAGCGACATCATAAGTGGTTTTTTGCTGAACAAATTTATCAACCCCACCCATTCGCTTCGAGTACTCTACAACTGAGTGTGGACAGGTAAAGGGTCTTTTGCTTCCATCTTTTTGTGTACGTTGACATGTAGCCTCTTCTATCGGGTGAACGGCTGTACTCATAATGGTCACTAATTTTGTGTCCTTCCAGATCGAAAACCCTACGTTGTTCCGAACTCGCCACTTGTACTGCCCTTTTTGTAGTTGTTTCAGTTTTTTATTTTACCTCTTCATGATTTCGCCACAATTTCTTAGACCAGTAGGTTTCTTTACTAAAACAGGCATTCCCAATCTATCATTTCTCGCTGTTGCTGTACTGTATATGCCATGGTCGTATAAATGCTGAAGAAGGTCATAACTACTAAAAAAGTTGTCAAAGTTAATATGAGCTGAGCAACCTTCATCGATAAGTGGTTGAGCTAGAGTTTTTACCACACTACTTCCTAGACCAGTTTCCACATTGTCTCCTTTACCAGTGTAGACTTGGAAGTGAAACAAATACCCAGTCTTGCTATCTGCTCTAGCCCAAATTTTGTAACCGCGCTTGACAATTTGAGCATATACTGTTTAGCGCACTGCGTCATAACTTTACCATTGATTCATCAATGGACTGAGATCTTGTATTTCGGGCATTATTTTGACACCTCTGGTTTATTTGATCTAGTAGTGGGCGATAATATTTATAAAAAATTTTATAAAGTTTGTCGAAACCTGTTTCACCTCTTCTGGGCATCTGTTCGTTGTCATTTACATGTAGACATCTAGAAATCTTTTGAAATCTTTGGAGTGTCATGGTTTCAGCAATCTCAGGGACACATAATGCTGGATTGCTAGACCAGTAATCTTCAATTGACGGTAGTTTGTGTATCCTCATTTGTATTAGTATTCCAAGATACGCTTTGAGTTCGTCTTTAGTAATTTGAGTAAAATTTCTAACATTTGATTGACGAGCAAGCAAGTTCAATTGAACAAGTAGATTTTCAATCACATCATTATCAAAAAAAACTTCGAAGTAAGCGATTGGTCTAGATCTACTCGGAAAATGGTTCTGCGATTGAAGTTCGTCTTCATCGAGGGAAGACACGTTCGGATCATTTGTCCAATCAACTTTCTTCCATTCTATTTAATCATCATCGGAATCTGATTCTTCTGAAACCAAGGCGGTGGGTATAGTCACCTCTGCATCTCGTGTATTGATTGACGTAGAATCAAAGGGACGTGCAGTGGTGGCGCTAGATTTTGAAGCACGCAGTACTCTAATATTTCCTGCTCCTCCCACTCCATTATCACTTTCACAATCTGTTGTCCTTTCACTTGTCTCATTCCAAATATTTTCTCGTCTGTTGTTGCTTTCTGTACCTATTTCGTCTTCAATCTTGTGGTCGTCATCTTCTTCCCATTCATACGTTGCCTGTTCCGGCCCATGTTTTCTGTGTCTTCTACTACTTCTAGCTGTCAACAAAGAGTCTGCAAAGTCTGGTTCGATGCAAGGTTGAAAAGAGGAATCGTCGTTAGGCGAAAGCAAAAGCAGTTCAATCAGTTAATCTTCCAAATTGTCTTCTGAATCTGTACCATCTGAAAGGCCAAACATGGCTTCCAACTGCAACTCAATTTCGCAATCGTTTATCGACCGACGACGGTGCTCCATATTTTATTCTGTAAATAAAAATAAATGTCACTGGTACTGGCATATATATTGCCATCAACAGGTAATGTACTAACTGGTAGTGGCAAATATACTGCCGACGTGATATTTCCCGATTTCTCTAATAATATTGTATATTCATCTAAAATAATTATCTAAGATTGACATAAAAACACAAATCTAACGATTACTAAAAAAAACTTACCAAAATAACAGTTTTTTGTAGAGATTGAGCCGGATTACTCTCGAGAATCGAAAAAGCCACAAATTCTAACTAACTTGACATTTATTTGACAAATGTCAAATGAATGTTACCAATTATTATTTTTTTCCATCGTACTAGTTTGTTATCTATTGCCCGAAATGATAAAACATTTCGTTAATACAAATCTTCTTTTTGTGGAGCCACGAAAACATGTCGGCAAATATAATGCCTCTACTAGACAAAGGGTTAAAATATTACACTGAGGAAGACCAGTAGAAGATGAAATTTTTAATGTAACAATTTAAACAATTCGAGCTTGTGATATATCATAGTCCACTGAAATGGGTCAAAAGGGTGAAAACGGGGCTTTAATTTTAAAAAAGGTTTTAGGTCACAAAAATATTAAAGAGAATATCCCTTTTAACTAACAAATTTCTGCTATTTCTTGTATTGTTTTGGCGTTTAGAAGAAACTTGGAAAATGATTTCTTATATTTACGCGAACACTAAACATTGAAATAATACTAGTTTTTACGGAATTTATCGCGTATATTTTAACTTTTTAAATACCCGACGTTTCGAACGCTTTACAGCACTCATGGTCACGGGCAGGACTGAGATGTTCAACGTCCATCTGTCATAGTTAACCGCGGTTACCATAGATGAAAATTTAACTTTTGTTCCGATCTATGCAGTATGAACTTATGGTGTCTTGAAGTCTTGCAGTTGTATGCTTGGGTTGGGATTTAATTTTATTTATTATAGGATCCCAAGCATATGGTAGCACCCAGCCATCTTCTCTATTGATAATTTAAAAAGTTTTTAAAAAGTTAAAATATACGCGATAAATTCCGTAAAAACTAGTATTATTTCAAAGCTTGGAAAAATTAAACAATTAGTTGAAACTCCGTTCCAAAGGCAAAATCTCTTCAATAGTACTCAATTGCTGTAATCTGAGGGCTATTTTTGTTGAATAACATAGCAATTGAGAAACTCAATTTATAATTTGAAAAGGCTCTTAGACGTCGCTAAAAGCTGTCATAACTAACCGCTCGTAAATCAAATCAAACAAAGAAACGTTCTTGAACATATTCAAAAACGTCAACCAGATGACAAATTATAAAAAAACAAAGCTTGTGGTAACATTTTCTGGTTTCTGTGGAAGGGAAGGGAGGTGAATATTCTTAAACCGCAATTACACGGTAGAATTATTGCTTATGAAAATTATTTTGTTATGTTAATGTCCCGACCATTCTCGTTACACAACGCTGAGCTGGAAGGTTGACAAAAGCAGCAACGACAGTGGGACGTTGACAAAATATGCGTTAGCTCTTGTCTTTGACCGATCGAGGATGGAAAGAAGATAAACTAAGTGATACATACTCGTCTATACTCAAACCACTTAAAATAGGTATTTACCGAATCTATATCACCAATGAGGTCACATATTCAATACCATTATCATCCATTCTGTACAATAAAATCGAAGGAGCTTTGTGTAGCTCTACTAGAGGCTGAAATGTGCGCTATTTGTAGCACGCTATTGTAAGCTCGATTTGCATAGGAGCAGATAACAGCAGTTGCGATAAGCATTGCGATGCTACGAAGGCTTGGTCGTTATCTACTGAGACGACTGATGTCGATTAACATCAAATGATCGGATTTAAAACTGGGATAACAATAAACGTCATAACGAATCAATGTCAGACTTAGCTTTACAAATAAAGAAATCTAATATATAAATGTATCTTTTTTTAGCCCTTTGCCTCAAAATAATTATCAGAGGCAGTTTGAAAGTGGCCCCAGTCCCGGAAAAATTGAAGTTGTTTTTAAAAAGTTCCAGGTAAGCGTTGTATGGGAATATTATGAAAGAGAAATAATCCACGTAACTATAAAAGTAAATATTGGCTATAAAAGTAATTGGATATAAGAGTAGAGGGAGGACTGAGAAAAGATGGATGAAATAGGGATAATATGCCTGAGAAAGGAGTAAGTGAAGAGATGACGGCTAATAGAGAAGAATGGAAGAGGAAAACATGCTATGCCGACCTCGAGCAACTTGTGATAAGGGCAGGAAGAAAAAGATATATTTAGCTCTCTCGTTCGTTGTAGAAAGGATTTGTCTTAAACGCCATGCATGGCTGATGAATTGGTGGTTGGTACCGCGTGGTGACGCTGAAAGAATATCTACCACCTCATATCATTCCGTGGATGTCTTAAGAGACGACAAATCAGTAGATGGCCAGAAGCGTCTTCCTAATAACGTCTTAAATTAAAATAAAAACTGCGGTTGCCAACTCGCTTGCCTAGCGTGGCAACTATGGCAATTATACCCCGTTTGTTGCAATCTACGACTGAAGCTTATGTTAAGCAGTGACCTTTTATAGACTGTAAGGATAACGTCTGGGAAATTGCCGATCGCAGTAAGAAACGTTTCCCATTTTTGACACTGTATTTTACGTCTTGCGTAACCGAGGTAGTTCCGTCAGTTCGCCTTCTATAATAACTATATAATTTATATAGTTGCCTCTTATGAAAAATATAGGAATAAATGGGTTAATGAATTATTTTAAGCCGGCAATATACGACACCCACTTTATATAATTATAAAGTTAATAATTTCTTCAGAAATTTTGTTTACTACCAATTAACTCTTCGATATATTATAATTATCTCCATAATTCGTTGATGATTTCATTTATATAAAGACGTAATCCAAAATCTTAATGTTCAATTTGAAGAACATGTAAAAATTATCAAGCTAAAAATGCCATTACAAGTAAAAATTATCAAGCTATAAAATACTTTCAAGCTTCGCGCCTCGGTCAAGAGTTCCTTATCTTAAAGGTAAAGAACAACTTCCAGAGGTACTAACTAGAATGTTGTATAAATAAATACATTATTTTTTCATCCCCTATTTTCCTACTCTGAAGTTTAAACTATGTAATAAAAAAATAATCTTGTAAATCAATACTTCTCTTTAAAAAATCAATGAATAACATAAAAATATATGCGTCGAATACATAACCCTCTCGTTTTGTTTGGACCTAGATAATAAATCAAGATATTACATTCGACACATCCCTACCATTATTTGCTTAGCTCTACCCAAACTCAACAGCAAGTTTGCCGTAACCACTACTACGAGTACACATCATGTAGAGTAGTTCATAGATAAATCACGTCTGCAAACACACCGTACAGGATCATACTCATTCGAATCGACTTGAATAAAATTTTATATACTTGAATAGTTTTATTAGTATACTGCTTTTTCTTTACTTTTTTTAATAATAATTGAAAACATAAATGTCCATAGATGTCAGTATTAATTTATAATTAATGTGTTAGTAAACTTATACGTCAAAACTTGAAAACAAGAGTATGCAGTCAGTCCGTGTTGCCAGTCATTACATGATATGAATCTGTCACGTGGTCCTTTTCTGCTCGCCGTATTAAGAAGGTCAAGGTCTCTCTACGTCGACTTCGAAATGAGGATATTCAAAGTAGGTCCAGAGGTAGCAATAGGCTAGTCAAATGACGCGATGAATAGACCAGCAAAGAGAAGAAAGATTTTTTAAAAAGAGCAGCCGCCACTAGATAAAGTGAATAAAGTGAATACCTGGTAAGCGATAAAGGAAATCGATGGATGCAAAGGGCTCAGAACCGTGCTTTGTGGCATTCTTTGGGGAAGCCTATGTACAGCAGTGAATTTCTGAAGGGCTGGCACGATGACAATGATGTTGATGTTAGTACTTAAATTTTTTAAAAAGAGCAGCCGCCACTAGATAAAGTGAATAAAGTGAATACCTGGTAAGCGATAAAGGAAATCGATGGATGCAAAGGGCTCAGAACCGTGCTTTGTGGCATTCTTTGGGGAAGCCTATGTACAGCAGTGAATTTCTGAAGGGCTGGCACGATGACAATGATGTTGATGTTAGTACTTAAACACTAATACGGATTTAGTCCTTCATATGAGTTTTCTTATCTGAGGCTCATACATATTCCCAAAAATGCCCAGGTGTAGCGAGTCCGTTTTTTTGTGCTAAATGGCATCAAAGCCATCTGTCCGCATCACGTGTCAGTCAATAATGGCTTCCAGACTTAATTTCGATCACGGCGGCCATTCTCAACAGAAATCACCTTTGCGCAATTAAGATACTACTCTACTCTCTTACTCCCAAGTTTCGATGGGACGGTTATTCGACAAGACTGGAGAGATATCAGGCGCAGCACCAACGGATTTACGTTTTTCCGAGACCCGTATCGGCAGGCGCGCTTACTGGACCGCGTTTATCTACCTCGTTATGTAGACATATTTGATTGAAGTTTTACTTAACTCGTAGTACTTTGTAAGTCCTTTGTAAATATTGGAAACTGGCTTGCTAAGTACAAAATTGTATAGTACGCATTGAATAACGTTATCTTCACAACGTCTGTACAGCGGGTTGCGGATAAGCATATTCGCTTGACAATGACATGTGTTCCCACCCCATATTATCTCCACATCATTTTCTGAGTCTTCAGTTGCAACGGTCTTAAGATTTTAAGTATATAAAATTAAGGTGTTTAAATACTAAGTATATGTTTTCAGGTGGCATTTTTGCAAGCTGTTATTATCATCATCATATTTATATGAGCGCATTATACTGCACGATATACATCTAGTATATCTTCACTGAAGATATATGTGTTGCGGGGGAGGATAAGGTTTAATTGCTACACTTAACTGGCGTTACTGCAATAGCTGTTATACAAACATTTGTTGTAATTTACGTAATACCATTCTCGTGGAATTAGCGTACATAGCATAGATACATTATTCCTATTTTAATTCAAATAAATCAACTTCTACAACAACATGACTCTTAAATCGAAAGATTACGTAGACTGATTTACATTTCAGTATATTGAGACTGAAGAGATGAAGTACACACTAAAAGGTATGCAAGCTGTGCAATGCTTCTACCTCGGTGGGAATATATGACAGAAACAGAAAAATATCAAATATTTAATATTTTAAAAAAATCTGTTGTTTTCGAGATTCATAGTACAGTTTCTATACATAAAATCTATGGTTTCGCTCTGTAGCACAATTTTTTTTTATCTAATACTATTAATAAGTCAAAATAAAAACCCTCCAAGGATATTCTTTATCACTTAATTAATGTATAATATAACGACGAAAACTAGCCCATGATCAGATATTTAGCTTTTAGAAATTTAAACATGCAAGTCATATATAAGTTACACACATCAGTATCGTTCGTATTTAACGTACTTAACAGATGTATCGACTTATTGACGGAAGTAAGTTTCAGATTCGGATTATGCTATAATCAAACAAGCGCTTAAAGTTTCATTAAATATAGAAACTATCGAAAACGAATCTCTGTCCTAAACAACTGTTTCTGATGTTACGGATGAATGATAAAATTAATAATGATGAATGAAAAATAAAATATATATTTGAATTTGCTACTTTTAGTAAAGTGTATAAACCGAGGCTGTTTTCAATTTCAAGCTTTATTTTTTTTTTTGTTATAAAGGATATTTATTTGTCAACAAGAAGTTGCAACAAAATTGACAATGAAACCTAATGAAATCTCTTTTGGTCTGAGTAAACAGTACGGAAGTATCTACATCGAAATATTACTATATGGAAATTCCTCGTTTCCCATACTGTACCGAAAAATGTGGACAATTAAGTTAGAAGAAGAGATCTTCGTTAATAAACACTTATTCTTCTAAACCAGTTGGATAGAATTATTCAAACTTTTTTATATGATCACTTGATGGTAAGTGGATGCTGTGGCTCATAGACATCTATATTTAACCTCGATTAAGAATCAAAATGCAGATGCGTTGTCACCTTTTAGGATAAATGAATGTCTCAATTCCAGTAAAAAAGGGTCTCCGGTTCTCTACACTAACCATATGAAACATAGCATCATTAAGCTACTATTAAAGACTGGTACTCTGTGAGAGCGTGGTCCTTCCCCGGGTGAGCCGACCCATTCATGCAACAACTATAATAGCTGCAGCGTAGCCACGTATAAAATCGTTTTATAACAATAAAACTTCTTGCACACTTAATAACTTTGTAGTCGCGGTGTCAGAATATCCACTATCCCATATCGTCACGTGGTTGTCGTAAGAGGCGACAGAGGGACAGCGACTTTCTTATAATAACTAAAAATAAAAAACTGCGTTTGCCAACCCGCCTGCCGAGCGCAGCAATTATGGCAAATATCGCCCTTATGATGTATGCATGCAAAAATGATGTAAACTTGTACAACAATTTTCATCGTATACGAATGTGCAGTAGATGAGAATGCACTTATATTGAGGTACATGTTTCTACCGTATGCCGCAGGATAGATGCGCTAGCTTTTTTGAGCAGAATCCGCGGCTTTTGTAGAATGCATGTTACAACAGATTTAAAATTTTAATATTGTGTCTGTGTAATCTACGATCTTTTGTATACTATGTAATCACGTATCCAAAGATCTAATAGTTTTTAAGTCTATTCAGATGAAACAACGAAACTAATACAGATTTATAGTCCTATGCTCTATGACTAGATTTCGAAATCAGAAAATTAGATCCATTAAGACCTACATAGTATTTCTACTGCTGAACACAGGCATTCTCTTATTCATGACAGAAGCATTATGGAGTATTTAGTTTGATGTGCTAATTCAGTAAGCAGTAGCGAACATCCTCCTCGAAATATTTTATATTTCGGACATGTAGGTTACTCACGATGTTTTGCTTAAACACCTAGCACATAGTAAGTTAGCACTTAAAATCATCATCATCATCGTCATTACAAGTCCACTGCTGAACATAGGCCTCTCTCAAGGAATGCCATAAAGCACGGTCCTGGGCCACCTGCATCCATTGACTTCCTGCATGTCTTACCAGGTCGTCACTCCATCTAGTGGGGGTCACCCTACACTACGCCTACCGCTACGAACCTTTTTCCCCATCGGTTGTCGGTTCTTCGAGCTATGTCGGCCCATTGCCACTTTAGCTTACCAATTCGTTGGGCTATATCGGTCACTCTGGTTCTACTGCGGATAACCTCATTTCTAAGTTTATCACGCAGAGAAATCCCGAACATAGCCATCTCCATAGCTCGCTGAGCGACTTTGAGCATCCTCATACAAGCCGGCACGGCCAGCAGTGAAGGACCACGTGTCAGATCCGTAAGTCATCACTGGCAACACGCAGTGGCTGTACAATCTAGTTTTCAGGTTTGGAGGTATACCTGTTGAGAAGATGTGTCGTGATTTCCCGAACGCTGCCGAGCTGAGTTTAATCCGTCGAATGACCTCTCGGTCAACGTTGGACCCACCTAGTCGGATTATATGTCCCAGGTAAACGTACTCATCAACAACTTCGAGCTAAGTGCTCCAAATAACCACTGGCATGTGTGTGACATGGACATTTAACATGATCTTGGTTTTGTAGAACCAACACACATTCGTCGGCAAACTGAAAGTGAGTGAGGTACTCGCCATTGACGTTAATACCTTGTAATTTCCAGTTCAGTAGCTCGTCTTTCAATGCAGCGGTGAAGAGTTTCGGGGATATAACGTGATCCTATCATACATCTCTCTACAGTAGGATAGGTTTCGTACTCTGCTCTTCAGCACTTCAATGTATCGACAGTCAACTTGACACCGCTGAAGGGACTGCAGCACCACCCAAATTTTGACGGAATCGTTAACTTTGTTGTCCATATACGGAAGACAAATCAGCGGATTGTAATCTGGGGACTTCCGTAAAATTTGCCCAAGCGTATGTATATAGTCTATGTTGCTAAAGCCTTTTCGGAAACCGGCTTGTTCTAAAGGCTAGAAATCATCGAGACCATTCGTAATGACTCTCAATAACAGCACGTAGACGAGGCTCACAAATGAAATCGTTTTGTAGTTCTTCAAGAGCGTGTTGTCGTCTTTCTTGAAGAACAAGACCACCACACTTTTGCTCCACGCCTCTGGAGTAGTGCCACTATAGAGGATGGAATTTAAGAGCTTCTAAAGGACCGGTTTTCCACCCGCTTTCAGAAGCTCCGCTGTAATACCATCCTCGCCTGGGGCCTTGCTTTTTTTAAGGTGCTGGAGAGCCTGGAGCTGGAGGATCGTTACTCACACTTGCGTGTGGCTCTAACGATGATGTGTACAGCTGCACATAGAACCTCTCAATCTCACTCAAAATCTCAGGTGTCCCGGAAACGATGCTGCCACCCTCGGTAGCACAACGTATCTAGCAAAGACTTTGGAGTCCTGGTTCCACTTGATCGCTTCTTTAATATGAGCAATATTAAAGTTGCGTAAATCCCACCGCATGTATTTAAAGATCTGTCTGTTCAGTTGCCTGTATGTTGCCAAATATTTTGAAGACTGTAGCTTCATTTCCCGTCTAACTTTAGATTAATAGTGTGATCGGAGAGTTTTGGTATATTTCTGCGGAGGGTCTTGCAGAACTTTTTTTGACCCCATGGACAGTTTCCACGAGCTAATCATTCATACCGTTCATTGCATTGCAATCTTCTAGGCACTGAAAACAGTTTTGTAACTCGAGATGAAAGATTTCGGGAACTTGGATTAGAGCACGAGGGGGAAGGAGCGTTGACTTAATTAGACGAGACCTCTCCAACTTAACGTTTAGGTTCAGTGTGCCTCTAACCATTCGGTGATCGCTGCCAGTTTTCACCCTTGCGATCATTGAGATATCACTGAACAGTTGCCGTCTAGTTGACATAATGACGTCCATCTTATTTTTTGTAAAACCGTTGAGGCTTGACCAGGCCACTTCCTGTGGGACCGCTTCTGGAAAAAAGAGTTTATCATAAAGAGTCTCTCTTTCTCCATGAAGTCGGCGAGCTGCTGGTCCCTTGGGTTTTATGGCCCTATTAAAATCCCGATGGGATTGTATGCTAACTATATACACGTACAAACTCATTCAGATCAGTCTCACTGTCATCTTTGAATATTATTTTATATCGATTTTAATGAAAAAATTATCAAACATATAAATAAAGAAATATAGAAAGATTAAAGAAAATTCATTTATTAACCTGAAATAGACGTACGTACAAAAATTTCATATTAAAATTTTAAAAACTTTTAAATCTAAAACTAGCTCAAGTAGAATCTATTATACTTAAGTAATCTATAATTAAGAAATATCACTAATAAGACTCTCAAAGTTTGGTACAGTGCGCGTCACTCCCGATAAACGAGGTTAGCAACTCAGTATTTTAAATAGATTTTTATTGCGAACCACCGAAACATCTCCAATATACGTTTTCAACTATGTTATAAAAATAATGTAATTACTCTATACCGAATATATAGTGCAATAAGCTGTTTTATTATTGATAAATGATAACGATCTTTAATTTTTATTTTTGATACGATATATACGATACATTGTATACACTAGAAACCAAAAAAAATTTTATTCAAATGGCAACTTTTCACATATGGTGACATTGTGTAAGAAAAACTTCACTTCAGTCCCATCTAGTGACATCTGGTAAACGGTAAATTCTTATTATCCTTCTATAGTAGAAATTAAAAAAAATGTGCTTACTAAAATGTATTATTTTATATGAAATAGCTGATATGAAATAATTAAACGACTTCAAAAAAGGAGGAGGTACTGAATTCAATTCTTTCATGTGTGTTACCTGAATGTGAACCAATTTTAATGATTCTTTTTTTATTTAGAATCTGATGTTTTTATGTGGTCCAACATAAATTTAATTAAGAAAGCACCAGTGGGTTTTGAGTTATTCCTAATAATGCGTATTTAATTGACTTTGACGCCTACATTGATGATGTTTTCATTTTATTTATATTGAAGTCGGCACATAAATCTAAATAATTAGGCACTAGAAATGCCTTCTGTCTTATAATATCGGGACGCGTGTCGCCGACATAGACAAACAATAAATACACAATTACGCTTACACGTATCTCTAGCATTCATGCAACAAGGATTAAACTATAAAACTATTGCGTTAAGGAATGTTTTATAAAAACGTAAAATCTCAGGAGGCGTAGCCATTCGGTCCAATAATTAAAGTGAGCGAATGACATTGCGCATTCACTGTCACTTGGGCATAGTGCAGCGCAACGCACGTTTCGATAACTTTCCATTAAGCGTCTTCGATCGTCCAGGAGTCTCACACCAATATTTAAATCTAATAAAATAATCTAAAATTTATCAAGTAATTTAAAAGTTCAAACAAAGAGATAAACGGTTAACGGTATGATATATTTAGAAATGACAAAAAATAGAGAAGGTGTAAATAAATATTTAACGAAAAAAATCACATTTCGGTTCCATTTCGGTAAAAATAGGTAAGCTAAACATAATAAATTATCGATATAAAATAGTAGCGTCAAGTCACTTACTATGGAAATTTACGTACGCAACAATATTTTATATTGCCCATACTATAAATCCACCGCTGCTTTTAGCTGTCGTACTCGTAGGCATGAACTAGCTTAAGAATCAATTGATATTGAAATGTGAAAACGGTTACATTTTCGAAGACAATCGTAGTACTGGAGGTGAATAATTTTATTTAAGTATATTTCATTAAAACAACATCATTTAAAATATTAAGTACTTATTTATGAAATGTTATCCCTTTATTTGAAAATTTGCAAGTTGTGGAAGAATTTCCGCATTTGGATATGCTACAAAAAACTATTTTTACGTCTCCTCGTCCGAAACAACACTGGTGACCGAAACAAACGCTCCTCACTCACTTGTGACCTACGAGTCACATATGCGGCGACAAGGTCACGCGCTTTATCGACTTCTATTGCCTTATTATTTAGATTTCTCTGGAAGTCGGTTATACAGAATTTTTAATTTTACCATTTATTTATAACTCCAATAATTTTCTTCATAACATGTACTGAACATCGATTTATTTAAACGGAAATTAGTTAGCCAGCACTTTATTCCTTTGTTACTTTTCTAAAAGTTCTGGCAATAGAATGTAAGCATAACGTAAAAGTCATGGGACTCTCCCGTTGTAGGAAGAATTCGCCTTAATCGCCACGCTTAACATTCTGATTGAAAATTATTAAGAAGACACGGATGAACGGCATAAAATTTTAAGTGTAACATATAAGAAGTAATTTACTGTCATCTATTAGAGTAGGTGACTGTGGCAAATGCTAGAAATATCCGTAGGATTTTTCTGTCATTACTAAAAGTCAAATCTTACGATACCCACGACACAAAATAGAGAGATTTATTCCCCCCTTCCGCCTTGGAGATTTACACAAGCTTACAACCATTTATTCTAAGCGATCCACCTGAAAGTTAATTATTATTGTAGTGTCTTTCTATCTATATATATTAAATAAATTGCTGTTCATTTGTCTCGCTAAACCTTGAGAATGGCTGGACCAATTTGGCTAATTTCAAACTTGAAATATTTGTAGAAGTTTAGGAAAGGTTGAAACGGTGAAAAACATAATAACAAGTAACAATAAATACTAAAAACGACAATTTAGTTTTCCCATACAAAATATTCTTACCCGTGAAATGAGGTCAGATCTTTTTGGTCGGTTCCTAGCTGTGAAGTGAGGTCCGATTTCTTTGGTCTGTTTTGTTTCAGAAATAAAAAAGAGTAAAAGTGTCAGTTAGTATATATATATATATATATATATATATATATATATATATATATATATATATATATATATATATATATATATATATAGTACTCCTCATCGATGCAAAAGCATCGATACCAACAAGAAATTAATTATTTTATCATGACCCTAGTCCCTATTCACTTATTCTCATAGAACAACACTACATATATGTTATTTCTTTCTGTTGTGTTTTAACATTGTGATGGTGTTTTTTCTATTTTCTTGTATTTATTTTTGGTTTTATGAAATGCATCTGCAAGAACATCACACCCCAAATATTAAAGTAATTATGTACGAAAGCATACACTCCCAATGTGCGCTTTCCGAGTAACTTCAAATGTGCGCCATACACTAACTTGTATGTGGATTTCTCGAGAGGTGAATACTTACAATCCGTTTTATCTTAAGAAATGAGATGAATTTCATACCTTTTTACTTTTGTATTATACTCTACCTATCAATTTATTTTTTCAGATAAATTCAGGTCCAGTAAATCCAGTAGTAAAACTGCATAATGATATTGCAAGAAGGTACTTATTATATATTACTCATTACATAAAAGTATATGTACACGAATATTTGCATTCCATGTAGTTTTTCAATTAAAAGCACACCAAACAAGCTGTGTTTTATCTTTGCGAAAAGGGATATTATTTTGTCATCTACTAATAGGTATTAAAAATATTTTTATCATAAATAAAAAATTCGATCTTGCGCTTAGTCAAATGGTATGGTTTGCTAAATCATAATAACTATTTTTTATTTGTTTAACTGGAGCTAGTTTATGGTGTTTTTTTTATTGATCACACTAGCAGAGATAACAAAATGATAAATTATATGGAAATACAATTTACGGACATTAAAGACTGTAGTTTTATCGCTTTTAATTGAAAATGATTTCAAACAATTACATAATTATTATTTAGTACTAGATGACCTGGTAAACTTCGTATCTTCGTGCACGGATAATGTAACACTTTTGTGAAAAGTAAATGCAACACAGTTATACACTTAATCAATTTAAAGTTGTCTGATGTACTATATTTTTCATCTTTTTTTGCGGTACGTAAATATATAAAGATGATGGGTTTCCGACTCGCGAACACGCGACGCATAATTGACCATGCGCGGAACAGGGAAACTCCAAGTTGATTCCGCAAATTTTCAACGAATGGCCTTGCGCTTTATTTATGGTTATCGTATCATATTTAAGGCCAGACACACAGGAAATTATAGACATTTAAAATCGAATGACAAATTCCTTGGAAATATTGGTATACGCGGGATCAAGACATCGTCTCCTTTGTATTTTCCTTGACGATCTTAGCGTCGATGACGTTATTCATTGGCTTTTTCATAGCCAGTCTCGTTCCATTGCACAGTCGAGGTTGATTAATATTACGCAGTATGTGCGGTGGTAATCCAGGTAAATCCAGGGAATTTTAAACCTCTGTGAGATAGTTGACTACGCTTTTTAACAGTGTCAACTGATTTTTAAGAAAACAACTCTCCTAGAAGAAAATTCTGAATGGTCTCATTGATATCATCAATATCTTTGGTTTTAATGATATTGCTCGTTTACTCAGCCAATTATGGTTTTTGAACTGTTGTTTATATATCCGTAAAACACGCTGAATTGGCTCCTCTTTTGAGTCATTAATAATATTCGTAAGGAGAGCAAGTTTAACATCCGCTCTCACACTATTTCTGACATTAGAAGTAAGTAAAGTCCCTGTTATCGCCCACATATAACCTTCGAGTAGTGTGAGTATTATATTACATTTAAAAAAGACTACGATGCGCCTGTTTTTATGTTAAATGTCGTAATGAAATTTTCTGTCCTATTTACGACGTTAACGTATTCATTTGAGTGTAGAGTAAAACTTTAAAGTGAAATTTTTTAAGCCAAAAGTTAAATCTTTTTGTTGGATAATAAAGGTTCCCTTATAAAGGTACTTTTATAATTTCTTACAGTACCCAAGTTTGTTGAGAAATATTGAAAGTACCTACATGATTTACATTCAGTGGAAATTTAAGCTGATCGAATTATGTTATAATTTGATGATTCATCCGAAATTTGATTTACATGGGGTACATTTTTAGGTTCAAAATGTTTGCGAGTTATAAATTAAAAAATTAAATAGCCTTTTTGTATTCTAATATATAAATAAGTATAAAAGTTTACTCCGAATATTATGTAGGTAGTCAACAAAATTGGGGTTGGATGTCCAGGGATTAGTACAAATCGCTATAACAATGATCGATGTGGAAGATTATTTATATTTTAGATAGATTATATATTTTACTGATTTACATGCTAGAGACACGCTGCAGCTATATCATAGTTGTAGCACCAATGGGTCGGCTTAACCGGGGCAGGACCACGCTCTCACAATATACCAGCTAAAATAGCAGCTTAATGCTGCTGTGTTTCGTATGGTGAGTTTAGAGAACCGGAGACCCGTTTTACTGGAATCTAGGCATTCCA
The DNA here is from genome assembly GCA_907164705.1 of Parnassius apollo. Classification (NCBI taxonomy): domain Eukaryota; kingdom Metazoa; phylum Arthropoda; class Insecta; order Lepidoptera; family Papilionidae; genus Parnassius; species Parnassius apollo. The sequence continues at coordinate 7,793,287 of CAJQZP010000178.1, forward strand.
TCTTAACAGGTGTGACAAGTAATCAGCATTTTGATTCTTAATTGAGGATAAATATGGATATCTATGGGTCACAGAAACCACTTTCTATCAGGTGGACTGTACTCGTTTGTCACCCATTGCTATATAAAAAATGTCATAATTTAGAGCCAATGGATAGTGATAGTGATAAATCTTTAACGATAATACTGTGACTGCTAAACTTCGACACTTTAACGGCAACAGGTAATGAGTCAAACACGAAGTATTACATATTCAGGCGCATGCGTGTAAGTACATATGTTATCTTTCGTGTTATTACAGTCGTTTGTACGCAAATCACGTGTTTTGTTTCACGTTCAAAAAAATTATAGTATCAAAGGGGTTCTAGGCGCCCGGTCTCATTTACAGTCATATTGTGAAAACTGGCGAGGAGGGCCTAGTACGCCTTGTCCATGCTATATACAGTAGTGGGTAATTATTTAAAGGGATTCGAACGCCTAGTATATTTTTAAGTTGAGTCGGGACGTGGACGCCTGATCCACGCTGCATATAGACTAAGGTAGCTAGACGAATGAGCCTGAGGTAACTGGATGAAGGTGCCTCGCACGTCACACAAAGTACTCCGAATCCACTAAGCATAGCGATTAAGACAAATCCTTTCTACAATGCGAGAAACTCATTTCCAGTTATGTATTTTTAGGGACTGGTGATGATGGATAAATCGAAGTATAATTGTTAATGTTACTTTAAAAATTACTGTGTAAATCTCAACATGTTTGATTTTTTGCCTAATTTTAGGGGAAAAGTTTTGCTTGTAATTTTGAAAGTATTCGTAAATTCTAATATGCAGGAAAATGATTTTCGTAATATGAAATAGGTTTTAGTAAAATACAATAGTTTATGATATATTCTCAACACCGGTATATATAAGACACTAAAATTTACGTCTAACAGACATTTGACACAAATTAATTAGGAGGGCGGCACTGAAAATTTCGGGAATCAAGGAAGTGACACATTACTATTTAAAAATGTATTTATTGCTTTTCGAAGTATTCTCCGCGAAATTTGACATATTTTTCCATACGATGGAACCAATCATTGAAGCAACCATTCCATTCGGAAGTTGGGGTCTCCAAAATGGCCGTTTTGTAGGCGTCCACAGCTTCTTCAGGTGATGAAAATCTCTTTCCACGCAATTTATTCTTTATTTTAGGGAAAGTATAGAAGTCATTAGGGCTTAAGGTCGGGGCTGTATGGCGGATGGTCTAATAATTCTGTTTTCTTGCTCTAAAAACTCTATTGTTCTGTGTGCGGTGTGAGAACTCGCATTGTCGTGATGGAGGATGATGCGGTGGTTGCAGTTCTCTTTTACGGAGTTCAGAAACGACCTGTGGCAAACAAATGCTAGCATATCATTTTGCATTAACCGTTCTTTGTCCCTCAAGAGGAATAGTCGTAACATGGCCGGTTTTGGAGACAAATGTGGCCACCATTTTTTTGCAACACTCCGTGAACGAACAATTTTTGTTGGCTTTAACTCATTTTCGAACACACAAACTCGTGACTGGTATTTTGTTTCGGGTTCATATGCATATATCCAGGATTCGTCACCTAATACGATGTTGTATATATCATTTGAGGATCCTGCGTGGAATCTTTCGAGAGTTGTGACGCACCAAGTAACGCGAGCCGCTTTTTGCTCTTCACAGATCGAATGCGGTATCCATTGGGAAAACAACTTTTTACACCTAATTGTTCATGCAAGATTATTTGTATTTGACTCATGCCAATGTCTAAAGTTGTCTGAATTTCGCGGTATGTCGCATGTCGATCTTCCTCAATCAGCTTATGCACAGCATCAACGTTTTCTTGGGTGACTGCAGTTTTTGGACGACTTTGACGGGGATCATCACTGAGCTTGACACGTCCACGTTGAAATTCAGCAAACCAGCGATAAATTGTGGTTTTGGGATGGGGCTTCATCACCAAATGCAGAAATCATGCGGTCAACATACTGTTTTTGTGTTAAACCACTTCGAAAGTCATAATAAATCATTGCTCTTGAATTTTCTCGAGTCAATTCCATTTTCTCAACGACTAAAAAAGTTTGACAAAACCTTGTGACAAGACCGAGAATCCTTTTTAAATAAATAAATGGTATTCGATTTTTAAAACCAAGGAGTTTTCAATTAAAAAGGTTTTAATATGACAGGAACAGTGGAAATATTCCATTCCCGATACTTTTAGTGCAGCCTAGTATTGCTACTAAAATTAAAAAACCCGTAACCTTAGCCGCTTTACTCTATCCAATTAAGAATGTATACATATAAAACTCAGCTTTTAACGTAAAAATTAGTCTATATTGAAAAATCTGGGGAAGCTTCTAGAGAAAAATATATTAAATATATTAACATTAGCCTCTTAGTATATTAACGAATATGTAATGAATGTACACAAAATAAAAATAGAACCAACAGATAAACGGACCCACAAAAGAACCAAGAAACAAATAGGGCAAACTGTACGCTTGTGTTTTATTTTGTAAATATACAAAAAAAATGACGGCAATAACGTAATTACTAATTTGCTCACGAACTTTTCTAGACAATAGCTTGTTTTCCATACAACAAATAAGTGATTTCCCTAAGTAAGTAAGCACCATCATCAATTATTGATAGGTATGAGGCACCATATTGCCAATAATATTAAATAAAAAATTTGAAATTAAAACTATAATTCAGTGCCTACTTAAAAATAAGTACTTACACTAACAAAATAAACGAAATTGCGTAAGTATCTATATTTTGTCTCATCCTGCAAACAAATAAACAATAAAACTAAACTCAATCATGAAAAGTTTTTTGACCTTTAAGAAATAGGTGTGATCGAGCCTAAAACCAGTTGGGTTTTCTATCAAGAAATTCTATGCAGCAGCCCGAAGTTAGTCCGTTTTACGGATTCCGCCACCAACATGTAATTCAAAACCATTTTCTCCGCGCAAACAGTACTTTATACGTGATACGTTAACAAACGAACAGACAATACTAAAAATTTTATTATTTTTATTTACTTATTTATTTACATACATAAACACTCACGCCTGTCACCCAGAGGGGTAGGCAGAGACTACAGACTTCCATTTAGCACGATCCTGACATACCTTTCTCGCCTCTTCCACATCCATATACCTACGCACACATGCTCGTCGGTTAAGGGTACTCTTAATTTGGCCCATTTTTAGTATATCGCCAATTTGGTCGACAAACTTCCGCCTAGGACGTCCCTTTCCGACCCTTCCATTCATTTCTGCAACATATATTTGCTTTGTCAGTCTTTCCGCATTCATTCTTTCTACATGACCAAACCACCGAAGCATTCCTTTCCTAATCCTGGTCACCGCATCATCTTGCAAGCCACACTCTTCTTTTATCACACAGTTTCTCACCCTGTCACTCAGATTCAGCCCTAACATACTCCTTAGTGACCGCATTTCTACTGCATGTATTCTACTCTCGTGCTTCTTCTGCCACACCCAACTTTTACTACCATACGTTAAAGTAGGGACTAATACAGCACTGTGAATTGCCATACGTGCCTTTTTTGACACATTCTGACTTTTCACAATAGAGTGTAGAGCCCCATTTACTTTATTTCCTGCATTCACTCGTCGTTCAATATCCTTATCATATCTCCCATCCCTGCTGAATACACATCCCAAATATACGAACTCATCCACTTGCTCAATTAACTCTCCTTCTATTTTTATTTCACATACCGTTTTGCTTTCATCTCTTTCAAAAACCATCACTTTCGTCTTACTTGCGTTCATTTTTATTCCCCTTTCTTTTAATGACCTGTTCATTAATGTAACCATCATTTACAACTCGGCCGCCGACGACGCAAGTATGACTTGATCATCGGCGTACAAAAGGCATTCGACGGCTAACTCACCCATTCTTAACCCGCATTCTTCAACTTTCAAATTTTCCAAACAGCTGTCCATAAATAGGTTGAACAGCCACGGGAAAGCTACACAGCCCTGTCTGACACCTTTATGGATGCCAAACCAGTCCGAGTAGACCCCGTTGATTCTAACACAAGCACTCCAGTCCCTATACAGAAACTTTAATGCCTGTATTAAACCAGCGCCCAACCTAAATGCATTCAACGTTTGCCATAACACATCCCTGTCCACTCTGTCATAAGCCTTTTCCAAGTGCATGAACGCACAAAAAACTTTTTGCTTTTTCGCTAAAAACTTCTCCGCGATCATGCGCATGGAAAAGACTTGATCTGTACACCCCATTCCTTTTCTAAATTCCACTTGCACATCACAAATTTTTTTCATCAGTTTCTTTCATGACTCTTTCAAACAATACCTTAGCATACAGTTTTCCCACAATGCTAAGAAGGCTCGATGCCACGGTAGTTTTTACAGTCCTGCTGCGACCCTCTTCCTTTATATACTGGGACTATCACGGCTTTGCACCAGTCTACCGGTACCCGCTTCAGTTCCCAGCATAAATTAAACAAGGTATGCAGCAGGCCTGCCACCACGTCCTCTCCAGCCCTTAGCATTTCGAGTGAAACTCTATCATATCCGGCAGCCTTACCTGCTTTCATGCTTTTCATTGCTTTCATTATTTCATCTACACTAATCTCGCTACCTCTTTCCTCTTCTTTCGGAATTTCTACTTCACTTAGTACACACGTTGTCTCCTCACTCATAAACACGCTTTCAAAATATTCCTTCCATCTCTTTTAACTCAAAACTTCATCATTCAGAATATAGCCATTCTCGTCTCTTATAGCATTCATCATAGGCTGTTTTGAATGTCCCCTGGCAGTTCTTACAAGTTTCCAGAACATTTTAATATTTGCCTGGAAGTTATCAGATATTCTTCTATCATTCTTATCCGTTCTTTCTTGCTTTAAACTTTCAACTACTTCTTTTACTCTCTTATTAAGATGTCTAAAGACTGCCTTTTTTCTTTCAATATCACCATTCGTACCGCTAGAATTAGCAGCTTTTGTCGCTAGTAAATCTAGCCATGCTCTCTTCTTTGCTTCAACTTCCATACGTACCTCATCATCCCACCATAACGTATTGTCTTTCCTTTCATTCGTTCTCTTACTAACACCACATACTTCGGTAGCTGCATCCACTAAACCTTTCTTAACATTATGCCACACATTCTCCAAGTCTAACTCATTCACACACAACTCATCCAAATTACTCATACTTTCTCTCAGTCCGCATTTGTACTTGTCTTTCACGTCTTCATCTTGTAACCTCTCAATTCTTATACGCTGTAACGCAGTGGTAGACACAGATGTCCTATGCCGCCAACGTCTGAATAAACCCCTAATTCGGCATAAGACCAGGTAGTGGTCCGTCCCTACGTTGGACCCCCGGTAAACCCTTGTATCCACCAGTGCGCTCCTCATTCTTTCATCCACAGCTATGAAATCTATCATGCTTCTATCATCACCTCTTTCCCAAGTATAATACATGTGAATCTTCTTATGACGAAAGAAAGCGTTCGTCACAAAAAGATTCCTTTCCACACATACGGTGAGGAGGCTTTCACCATTCTCATTAATACTTTCATGACCAAACGTTTCCAGTATCCTTTCATAGCCAAGCCTCCTCACCCCAACCCTTCCATTAAAATCTCCTAACATAACAATATTTTCATTTTCTTTACATTTCATTAACACCATCCTTACCATCTCCCAAAACTGCTCTCGGATACAAGTGGGCTTAGACATGTCTGGGGCGTAGACCCCTAGACCAAGCAACTTCTTTAGGCCCACTTTTATTCGTATCCATAGCAGTCTCGGGCTTACACATTCATACTCTTTCACACATTGACCCATTCTTTCTGAAAGGATGATACCGACTCCCTGGCATGCTCGCTCGGTCTCGTCTACACCGGACCAGTAAGCGGTATATATGCCATGTGTAGTGACATCCTTTCCCTTCCGCTTCGCCTCATTTACACATAACACATCTATTCCTCTATCATACATCATTCGCATACTTCATCCATCTTATCGTTCATTGCTCCACATACATTCAGCATAGCTAGACGGGCCTCCGCAATCCTCTTTTCGCCCCTCCGGGAGACAGAACGTGACGGGTGTCGAACCTCGTCGCAGGTTTTCCTCCCGGAGATTCTTGGCACCCCTACCCCATTAAAGGGGCGCCGGGAACTCGAGGCCATTTCTTTTACTTTTTGCCTCATGGTGCGAAAACTAGGGTGTGGCATATTTTACGCCGCTACCACACGACGAGTAGCCGAGTCTGTTCTTTCGGCTTTGTCGCTCTTTTAGCACCACCCGGGGGAAACGTGTAGGGTGGGCCTAGGATTAGGTGGTCGAAGCCTACGGACGCGAGCGACTTATCCCCCTTTTTATTTACATCCATCTTATATCTAACATTACAGGTTTCCACCCAAGGATAAAGCACTATTTACAGTCGTATATTATCTTATGGCTATTTATCCATAAAGCAAGTTTTGTAAATTCGTTCAGAGTACAAAAGAATAAATCTGTTTCTCTATCGATCAGGTTTAATGTTCAAAACATTCATATCAGGGGTGCCTCTCGCAGTAAGTTAGTGCAACATCTAGTGACGACCAGTAGGTTTGGCCGACGTCAGGAATGTAGAAATGTATTTAATTACTTATTTTTAGTCCCTCTCAATCACTTTTGTTACAAAAATATAAAATGTACAGACATCTGCAATTTACATTTTTACTATATGTATAGATGGTTTCATAAGATGCATAATGACGCGATCAAAATTTTACAGACTGTCATGAATTTCTCCCTTACTTGCTTCCGTGCATAGGCAGTAGATTCTGGCTGATTTAGTCACTGTCACATTAGTTCAGGCTTTCTCTGCGACCTGCCACCTCTGAGCCATTTTCAAGTATAGATTTCCACAATTTTCCAACTAGTGACATATTAATATGAGACATTATTCCATAAAATGACACCATGCACCCGTCGTTGCCGAGACGATCTTCCTTTAGTTTGATGTTGAATGGCAACCAACGGTATGTTTCTGTCTGAATTATCAGTAGAACTTTACTCATGAACTCAGGAATTTATGAATCGCTATCTTCAACTCCTGGTGGTAATGGTACACCTTCACCATCACTTTCCAATTTATCCTCTGGCAACGATTGCAATAATGTCAATATTTCTGTATTCACGGATAGGTACACTTAGACATTTTTACAAAATATCAACCAAAAATAATGAAATTGACTCAGTGAGAACGCGTAAAGTAATGAACGTACACGCTAAAATATATAGGTATGTGAAACAAGATCAATAAATAAAATTGTTTATTTTTAAAAATTAACCGCTGGATTACACACATTCTGGATTTTTAGTTAGTTAGTTATAGAGTATTATTTTTTTTAAATGATTTTTAGATTAAATTTTAACAAAAGAAATGCAATTAAAGCTTTTTCTTGTAAAGTTTCAAGAAAAAGCTTTAATATTTTTACTTCTAAAAATAAAGTATTATGTGACAAGACCTAATTTTACGTGCGCAAAAACAATGTTATAGATCTGCAGATTTTTTTTTGTTTAAGTACGCGGACGTAGTCGTGAGTAAAACCTAGTCATCAACATATACAATGATATTATAAAATATTATATTCCTTAAAAATGAATTAATATGTTTTATCAATAATTTTGCATAAGATATTTTAATCACTCGTAATAAAGTAAGTTAAATGAGAGTATTTATTGGGAATTAAACTCAGGGCTTCTTAATTATAAACTTCTCTTGTTTCAAGAATTTCCCGACTTGAGTAACTTAGTTCAATTTGACAAGCAGTTTGCAAAACAAGTCAATGTTTATTTTGAGAAAATGAATTTAAATTAGGAATCAGAAAAGAACTTACTATTAATTAAGAAACTTTAGTCTCAAAGTTTTTTTAATTGATATAAACAAACAGTCGTCTGATTGAGAATGGCTATTACAGTCGACGGACGCCTGTAAAACGCAATTTTGCAGCCTATAATTACACTCACACATTTTTTAATTTATTTTTTACAAGTAAGTGCGATATACAAGTGTTTAGTCCCAGGTGAATTGTGCACTTGACATGAACCATGTTCTTGACAGAAAAATCCAGTAACTATATCGGTCTGACCCAAGATTCGAACACAAGACCACATGATCAACAGTCTCGCTTACGTCCAATACATCAACGAAGCAGGCAGAGAGTTCCTCTACATTTTAATCATCGTAATATCTCAATTTATGTTTATTTTAACATCATCCAAATAAACAATATAAGCGTTTTACTTGGCAGAGCCACGCTGCTGCTTATTATGGTTGCAATTCGAATGAATCGGCTAGACCGAGTTTGAACAGAAAAGAAATAGCATTATAATGCTACTATGTTTCGTATGGCGAGTGTAGAGAACCGGTTCCCTTTTTACTGGTAACATGGCATTCCAACTTAGTACTCAAGTGTGACATCTGTATTTTTATACTAAATCGAATATAGATGATGTTATGTGTCACCAAATTACTATGAGGCCCTTATTCTTTAAAAAAAAGCCTCAAGCTAAGGAAAAAGTTTTGGAAATTGAAAAATTAGCAAAGAATTTTTTAAGTTAAGCCAAGGCATGATTGGTTCACATTTGTTGGTAAGTGGTGATGTATTGAAGATAGTAAATCGCACTAAGCTATTGCGCTTTACTATGTCACTTATTCAAAGCTTAACAAAATATTGTGACTCTTAAATGACGGAGCGGAAAAGCCAGATACTGGAAAATTACTCCAATGCTTTGCAGTAATCATTACGGAAGACGATTTTTGCATAAGTAATTTATTACGTGTTCGATGCTTAAAGACAGCTCACGTGTCTTAGAAATTTACAATATGTCGAAGAGAAGCAAATTCGTTAAAAAAAAACTTTCCAGCATATTTTTCGTTACTCCCTAGCCTATACTATTACACGCACACTCTTCATACCAAATCTCTGCTGAAAAATCGGTGCATAAAAAACATACGAGTTGAATATAGAAGCTATATATTTTTGAAAATCAGTTAAAATTAGAGTAAATCAGTACATAATATGAGTAGATCCCTAAACGCGTTTCTTAACATCGACTTGGGTTTTTTTAAATTATTATGCTCAACAATATCAAAACTTTAATTAGCAAAATCAAATTTATTTTTAAACAACGATGATGTGAATATCGTTACAAAAATTCCAAAAAATTCTAAAATTTATGTAAACACATTAATTATTCTAAATGTTCCCAAATTAACATATTATAATTTTGTTTATTAATGACATTTTTTAATATATGACTTCTTTTATGTCTTAAAGGTGTTATGTAAATTTTTGTTATTTTTAATTATAAATTATAATTTAATATGCTTTAATTTTAATTCCTTAGTAAACATTTTAGGAATGTATGTATGATATAAATATTCTCGTTTAATACTTTATTACATTACGTCGCTCTCTTACGAGTTTTGTAATATAAGCTTATTTTATATGGAGCATTCAGGACACTGAAACAATGTTTATATGTCATATTTTAAATTATTCTCTTAATTATCACGGCAACTAACAACTGTTGGCAAGGTGCTGACTAACTGCGGTGACTTAGCAGTTCTGTCACATAACCGTTACATCAGCGGGCGATGCGGTCGTTACCACCCTACGCCTTAATATTTGTCCAAGGCCTACATCCTATATGACCAAGTTAATCTACTTATTTAAAACATAAAAGATTTTTAACATTGATATGGTCACTATAAGATGTTGTTAGGTTAGCTATTTTTGTAATAACTTAAAACAGAAGCACCCTTAAGTAGGGACTGAATAAATTAACCGACTTGGTATTACATGGATCTCACAACTTTTTACGGTAGAAGAACTGAGTTGCGAGACTTGATTTTTTTTACAAGTTATGCTTTTGATGCCATACAATTTTTCTCAAGTACAAAGTTACAAAAGAAACAATGTCACTAGTAATTTAACAGACAGTCATTTAGAAACACGCATAGAGTCATGCAACTATTTATTAGGTACAAGAAAATAATTGTAACACTTTCATATATTTCCGTGTTTATTTAGGTTTCCCATTCCATTTTATCTACATATTATCTTTTCTACGGATTATTTCACAAATACGTTATATTGGATACGGATAGATTTGATGGGGTGTGTGTTTACGGTATTATATGTTCATATGTCTCGTCTCCACGTCCAGTGCAGATAACTTCTTATAGTACTCAGTACTCGTGATTAAAGTGAAGAGTAATCTGTCCATTAGAAAGACATTATATTATGTCTACAATATTGTTAATTCATCATGATTTGTCATAACAATCTTCACAGATCCAATGCTAAACATAAGCGTCCCCCAAGTTATTCCACAAATGACGGTCCTAAGCCACCTGTATCAATTTATTTCCTGAACTGGCAATGGGCCGGCCATTCAGCACAACGAAATGACATCGACAATAAACCAAAACTTATTAATGTCCTGAACGTGTCATAGTTTAGGAATAATACAATTAAAATTAAATGTATTAATTTCCTGGAATTAGGATTATCAATTGTACTTAGATATTATTTACTAAATTGACGGTTCGATGGGTTCGAATCCCGCACGGTACGAGTACATATTTAAATGGCCTAAAACTAATTGTTCCGAGTCAGGATGTTTGACCTTATGAAATTGATGTATGTTTACTGCACCCACGATACAGGAGAAAATCCTAGTGTGGAGGTTACGTTTTTAACTTAAAAATTAATGATAGATAATAAAATGTATGGATGGGTTCAAAAGTAATTTGAAGAAATAAGTATATAATTGTACTATAGGCTATATATGAGGTAAAATAGGGTAAAGACTGATATCGTATATCGCAATGCTATTTTTGCGAGAGGTTTTTGGAGCAGTAGCTGTACCATGCTGAACAATGCATGTTGACCACATTCACATCATATTTTTAATTTATCAGACATGCGCTGCTAAGCACGTTTTAAATCTGTACCTATAATTGCAATTTAGAATTTCATCAGTACTGGCGGGAAATGAACTTTGCTTTCTCGCGTAGTACAAAAATATTAGGTGAGCACTTATCCACTGAACTTCCACAGCTCCTTTATATTAGATACAAAATTGAGTCAAACGTAACAAATGTCTTAAACTGTCAAAAAAGTTATGAAATTATATGAACGATAAAACCATAATATTTAGTGATCCTTTAGCTACTTAATAGAAGTAATTATACGAATTTACTTAAGTAACGTTGGCAGTTACATAATAGTATTTTTGGCATATGGCTATATTATGTTAAGGCTTTAGTAGTAAAAATGATTTAAATTGATATTATTTTTATAAGATTAATTTATGTTTAATATCGTGGAGTGGCGGTGCACGGAAAACACATCGTATTGATTTTAATGAAATTTGCTGCACACACACTTTTATAATAAGCGCATGAGAACATAGTTTTTAATACTCCACTGGCTTATATCATCCCGTGGTTGGCGTAAGAAGTGACAAATGAAAATTGACCACAACATCATACAACAATTTATAACAACTCATAAATTATAAGAAATACCGCGGTCCTCATGACGCCTGCCACGTGTGGCAACACTGGCAATCATCCTCCTGTGAGTTAATCTACAGATGATGCCTATGTTCAACAGTGTACTTTTATTGAGCTGTAATTGACAATAAAAATTACTATACAAAATGTAAACACTCTGAATAAACACATTCTCGTTATACCAATTACTACAATTCACATTATCAGTGATTTATAGAAGAATATATACGCTTTTACAACAAAGTCATTTTAAAATAAATATAGTCCGTCTTATTATAAAACCAAGTCTCAGGTTCAAACTTTGGTTTAAGTATTCTTAAACCACATTCGTAGTCCGTTTATGTATGTGATAAAGAAGTCCGTTAGCCTTGTAGCCACAGTCGTCGAAATTTGACTTTTATTTGTTAAACTCCATACTTTACATTTTAGTTTGCATATTTCCGCAGGACTTCTTTCGTGAAACAGTCTCTTGTTTATGTCTAGAGCTAATTTTAAAATATTTTTGTAATAAGGCCGAGTATATCTGTATATCAATAACCAAGTGTTTCTTAATAAAGAGATTTAAAGAAAAAGAATATTAACAATGCTATAAGCATTACTAATATTCCCCTTAACCACTCGTGGTAAGCTTAATTTGCTTGTGTTACGAGTGGTTCACGCCAGTTGTCGAATGACGGATTCGAACCCACGACCTTTTTGAGTTCGCGGTCCGCGCCATGCCATTAGGCTACTGTCACTTGTCGCTTGGGTTTATTATAATATTTCTCAATACATAGTTGATAATAATCCATGGAAATGAGGTGAAGCTTCAGACTGAAGCAGAAGAAGTCCTTCATTATTAAGAGCTACTTTTAAACATAATCTCGCTCGTTTTCTTACTAGGAATAACCAGGTTAGAGTTATTTATTTATTTATTATCTGACTGCCGATGACTTTCATTAACGATTACAATATACCTATGTAGATAATGATTTCTTATATTTACGGGAATACTAAAAATTTAAATAATACTAGTCTTTACGGATTTTATCGCGTATATTAATTTTTTTTATATTCCCGATGTTTCCAGCATGTTACAGCACCCATGGTCACGGGGGGACTGAGATGTTCAACGTCCAGATGTAATAGTTATCCGCGGTTACCCACAGATTAAAATTATAAAATTTTGCTCCTATGTAGAAAATATTTTAATTCTTATTTATTTATTACTTAACATATCTAAATATAATAGTAAATTTTATTCTATTTCAACTATTTATCAGACTCATTCAAAATGGCTAACATATTTAAAGTTACATTTAAAATAAGAGCTATTATAAAGCGCCAATTAGGTACCAGTCTTATAAAACTATAGACGTACCTGTAAAAAATACCTATCAAAGATGCTGAGTTTGCTTTACAAAATGTTCGAGAGTCCGCACAAATTGGGGAATTTAATCGAGCCCTCATTATATTAAACGACGTTCGTTTCATTAAAAATAAGCTTGTGTATTTTTAATTAAACGAACGCTTGTGTATTTTTATAAGTTTGAGGTTGAAAAGTAATTAAGTTAGTAGGTACTGCGTAAATATCTTATTAAAGATTATCAATCTTTTCCTTATAATATAATTTAAGTGTCTCATATGAATAAGCCTGGTATCCTGAGGGGAGGCTGAAATTATTATTACTTCCATTTAATTGATATTTTAATATTTCTGAAACCAAATAACATACTTTGCAATTTATGAAAACGTTATATTAGAAAAGTTAATCGCAAGTAAAGAACTTCTAAAACATAAAATTACAACAGAACATAAAAAATCGCAATGTTCATATGGTTTTTCACAAATTTAAACGAGCTTATAAAGTTAAATTATCAAAAACTGGCGGTAAATTTTCACTTCCAGAAATAAGTTTTCATCGAAATTGAACAAATGTTACATTCTTGAACCAATCACCAACTAGAGCGCTTTAGTGCTACTTAGTTATTTTTTTCCATATCGAATACATGTAATAGTACAGTTAACAGATTAATCATGTACAAACAGTTTTTGACAGTTTAAGACATTTTGTTTAATACTTTATACAATATAAAGGAGCTGTGAAAATTCAGTGGAGTGCTTACGTAATATTTTTGTACTACGCGAGAAAACCAAGTTCGATTCCCGCCAGTACTGATGAAATTCTAAATTGCAATTTTAAGTGCAGATTTATTACGTGATTAGCAGCGCTTGTCTGAGAAATTAAAATCATATTTTTGAATGCGTTCAAAATGCATTGTTCAACGTGGTAGACAGTTTACTGCTCCAAAAACCTCTTGCAAAAATAGCACTGGGATATACGATATGAAAGTCGTTACCTTATTTTACCTCATATTTAGCCTGTAGTATATACTTATTTCAAAAAACATAAACAATCCAATTTACAAAATAGGACGGACCCCACGAAAATTCGTTGTGCTAAATGGCCGACCCATTGCCACTTCAGGAAATCAATGGATACAGGTGGCTTAGGACCGTCATTTGTAGAATCACTTCGGGGACTCTTATGTTTAGCATTGGGTCTGTGAAGATTGTTATGACAAATCGTGATGAATTAACAATATTGTAGACATAATATAATGTCTTTCTAATGGACAGATTACTCTTTAATTTAATCACGAGTACTGAGTAATTTATATATATATATATATATATATATATATATATATATATATATATAAACACTCACGCCTGTCACCCAGAGGGGTAGGCAGAGACTACAGACTTAAATTTGGCACGATCCTGACACACCTCGCTTGCCTCTTTCACATCCATACACCTACGCATACATGCTCATCGGTTAAGGGTACTCCTAATTTGGCCCGTTTTCAATAAATCGCCAATTTGGTCGATAAATTTTCGCCTAGGACGTCCCTTTCCGACTCTGCCATTCACTTCTGCACCATAAATTTTCTTTGTCACCCTTTCTTCATTCATTCTTTCCACATGACCAAACCACCGAAGCATTCCTTTCTTAATCCTGGTCACAACATCATCTTGCAAACCACACTCTTCTCTTATTACACAATTTCTTACCCTGTCATTCAGATTCAGCCCTAACATACTCCTTAACGACCGCATTTCTACTGCGTTTATTCTACTCTCGTGCTTCTTCTGCCACACCCAACTTTCACTACCATACGTTAAAGTAGGGACCAACACAGCATTGTGAATTGCCTGCCATACGTGCCTTTTTTCGACACATTTTGACTCTTCACAATAGAGTGCAAGGCCCCATTTACTCTATTTCCCGCATTCACTCGTCGTTCTATATCCTTATCATATCTCCCATCCCTGCTAAATACGCAGCCCAAATATACAAACTCATCTACTTGCTCGATCAACTCCCCTTCTATTCTTATTTCACAAATCGTTTTACTTTCTTCTCTTTCAAAAACCATAACCTTCGTCTTACTTGCGTTCACTTTCATACCCCTTTCTTTTAATGATCCGTTCATTAATGTAACCATCATTTGCAACTCGGCCGCCGACGACGCAAGAATAACTCGATCATCGGCGTACAAAAGACATTTGACGGTTAACTCACCCATTCTTAATCCGCATTCTTCAACTTTCAAATTTTGCAAACAACTGTCCATAATTGAAATAATACTATTTTTTACGGAATTTATCGCGTATATTTAACTTTTTAATTACCCGACGTTTCGAACGCTTTACAGCACTCATGGTCACGGGCAGGACTGAGGTGTTCAACGTCCATATGTCATAGTTAACCGCGGTTACCATAGATTAAAATTTAACTTTTGTTCCGATCTATGCAGTATGAACTTATGGTATCTTGAAGTCTTGCAGTTGTATGCTTGGGTTGGGATTTAATTTTATTTATTATAGGATCCCAAGCAGATGGTAGCACCCAGCCATCTTCTCTATTGAAATTAGGATGTTTTTTGATTTCAATAGCCTCGCGAATCATCCTTGGAAGGAATCGGTGTTCTTTAGCGAGGATCTGCGGTCTATCAAATCTGATGTAGTGACGGGGGCGATCCTGTACGTGTTCACAGGCTGCAGACTTCCCGGAGCGTCGATTCTTCAGGAAAGATCTTCGAGAAAGAACTCGATTCTTCAGTCGATTCGGGAAGTCTGCAGTCTGTGAACACGTACAGGATCGCCCCCGTCACTACATCAGATTTGATAGACCGCAAATCCTCGATAAAGAAGTTTTCCCACAATGCTAAGACCCTCTTCCTTTATATACTGGGACTATCACGGCTTTGCACCAGTCTACCGGTATCCGCTTCAGTTCCCAGCATAAATTAAACAAGGTGTGCAGCAGGCCTGCCACCACTTCCTCTCCAGCCCTTAGCATTTCGAGTGAAACTCTATCATATCCGGCAGCCTTACCTGCTATCATGCTTTTCATTGCTTTCATTATTTCATTTATACTTATCTCGCTACCTCTTTCCTCTTCTTTCGGAGTTTCTACTTCACTTAGTACACACGTTGTCTCCTCACTCATAAACACGCTTTCAAAATATTCCTTCCATCTCTTTTAACTCAAAACTTCATCATTCAGAATATAGCCATTCTCGTCTCTTATAGCATTCATCATAGGCTGTTTTGAATCCCCTGGCAGTTCTTACAAGTTTCCAGAACATTTTAATATTTGCCTGGAAGTTATCAGATATTCTTCTATCATTCTTATCCGTTCTTTCTTGCTTTTATCTTTCAACTACTTCTTTTACTCTCTTATTAAGATGTCTAAAGACTGCCTTTTTTCTTTCAATATCACCATTCGTACCACTAGAATTAGCAGCCTTTGTTGCTAGTAAATCTAGCCATGCTCTCTTCTTTGCTTCAACTTCCATACGTATTTCATCATCCCACCATAACGTATTATTTTTCCTTTCATTCTTTCTCTTACTAACACCACATACTTCGGTAGCTGCATCCACTAAACCTTTCTTTACATTTTGCCATATATTCTCCAAGTCTAACTCCTTCATACATAATTCATCCAAACCACTTATATTTTCTTTCAGTCTACATTTGAACTTGTTTTTATCACTTTCATCTTGTAACCTTTCCGTTCTAATACGCTGTAACGCAGTGGTAGACACAGACGATCGATGGCGCCAACGCCTGAAAGGACCATTAATTCGGCATAAAACTAAATTATGATCCGTTCCTACGTTAGAACCCCGGTAAACTCTCGTATCTACCACTGCGCCCCTCAATCTTTCATCCATAATTATGAAATCTATCATGCTTCTATTGTCACCTCTTTCCCAAGTATACATGTGAATCCTCTTTTGGCGAAAGCAAGTGTTCATCACAAAAAGATTCTTTTCCATACATACGGTGAGGAGACTTTCACCATTCTCATTTATACTTTCATCACCAAACGTTCTCAATATCCTTTCATAACCAAGCCTCCTGACCCCAACCCTTCCATTAAAATCTCCTAGCATAATAATATTTTCATTTCCCTTACACTTTATTAACAACATCCTTACCATTTCCCAAAACTGCTCTCGGATATAAGTGGGCTTAGACATGTCTGGGGCGTAGACCCCTAATACAAACAACTTCTTTAAGCCCACTTTCATTGGTATCCATAGCAGTCTAGGGCTTACACATTCATACTCTTTCACACATTGGCCCATTCTTTCTGAAAGGATGATACCTACTCCCTGGCATGCCCGCTCGATCTCGTCTACACCAGACCAGTATCCTGTATACATGCCATGTGTAGTGACATCCTTCCCCTTCCTTTTCGTCTCATTTACGCATAATACATCCATTCCTCTATCATACATCATATCGCATACTTCATCCATTTTATCATTCATTGCCCCACATACATTCAACGTAGCCAGACGGGTTTTTTATTTATTTATTTATTTCTGAAACTTACAACTATCATTACAGTTGATTTAAGAGTAAGATTTAATTTTTGTAACAAATTACAAACAATGCTGTCTTTGTGAATTCACTCAGAGTACAACAAAATAGGTCCGTCTCACAAGCTATTACGTTGAGCGTGCGGAGTGCGCGCGTCAGAGGTGCCTCACTCAGGAGGTTGGTGCGACCTCGCGGCTCCACCAACAGTCGCGGCTGCCGTCGGCGCCACACATACCTCTCAGGAACGCATAGATTAAGCTGCCCTAATATTTCAGCATTAAACAATCTTCCTCGCAGTATTTTAAAAATATACGAGGTGAGCGCGAATTCCCTCCTAACCCTAAGTCATTCTATCCCACCATACCTAATATAAATAAAGCTGGATACATTAAAGGGTAAATTGGGTAGACACCATAATAACGCATATATAAATATCTAATGAATTTATTTTGTACTCGCTCTAGCATGAGACTACCTATACTTCTTCTTACTTTCATGCGGAGCCCAGATGACTGCATTACATTCAAGTTTACTCCTTACCAATGCATTATATAAGGCGATAATCGCTTTTATGTTTGTGAATCCTGTCACAGCACGAAGCATAAATCCTAGATTTCTATAAGCTTTTTTACAAATGCTCATGATGTGATCATAGAAAGTAAGCTTTGTTTTAAAAGTTACTCCTAAATCCTTAACTTCTCTGACCCTCGTCATCAGCAGCCCGTCAATGTGATAATTATGTAAAATAGGAGTGTGTGCGCGAGAGAAAGTAATTAACACACACTTAGAGCTGTTAAATTGCAAAAGATTGTCTTTGCTCCAACTCACAACCCTGTCTATGTCCCTTAGTAGTCCGGCACAGTCATCCCCAGTTTTTACCGCAAGAGACAATTTGAGGTCGTCAGCAAACAATAAACACTTAGCGTCCTTCACCACTTCTGGTAGGTCGTTTATCATCAGCAAGAACTCCAAAGGGCCAAGGTTACTGCTCTGACTTACCCC
The DNA here is from genome assembly GCA_907164705.1 of Parnassius apollo. Classification (NCBI taxonomy): domain Eukaryota; kingdom Metazoa; phylum Arthropoda; class Insecta; order Lepidoptera; family Papilionidae; genus Parnassius; species Parnassius apollo. Next base: position 7,811,768 of record CAJQZP010000178.1, read on the forward strand.
GGACCATGTGAAATACGGCTCTGACTTATGTCCCGCATATTCTACATATTGCTGCCTATCGGACATACGACTAGCAAAACAGTGCAGTAAATGTGGAGTAAAACCCACACCTGCTAGCTTTTTAGTACGAGTAAGTACGTTATGATCTACCAAATCAAATGCTTTTTTGAAGTCAAAAAATGCCGCATCCGTTTGCACCCTTTGACTCCACTCGGTGCAAGATTGGAGACAAAGTTCTTCAAATATAAGAAGTTATGTTATAAGTTATGTTATACCGTAAACACACACCCCATCAAATCTATCCGTATCCTATATGACGTCTATGTGACATAATCCGTAGAACAGATAATATTTAGATAAAACGCATGGATTGGGAAACCTAAATAAACACGGAAAAATAAGAAAGTGTTAGAAATATTTTCTTGTACCTAATAAATCGGTGCATGACTCTGTCCGTGTTTTTAAATGACTCTCTGTTTAATTACTATATCACATACAATTTTAGGTAAATTTTAATGACAATATTTCTTTTGTAACTTTGTACCTGAGGAAAATTGTATATTAAATATGTTCAAAATGGTCATCCCCATTGCACACGTGTTACTTCGACTGTTGCTTCCGGAGGATGCTTTCAATATGTCCTTGACCCCACACTCTTACATTTATATACCCACACTTTTGTATTTAGCGCAAGAGAACAAAGTTTCTTTGAGATATTTAAGTTATTGTTAGCACCTGAGGCTACAGCTATATTAAATTTCGTATTTTCGCGTGATTATATTTGCTTAATCTCTATCGAAATATCCAAGGCTGCATTTGATACCCTAATTAATTAATAATATGTTTGATATGCAGAAGAGACAGCGTTGGTGAAAGCACTCAGCCTTGTGGAACATAAGCGTTAATAGGCTTGTAATCGGAGCATGCACCGTCTACTACAACCTTGATGCTCCGATCTGCAAGAAAACTAGTGATCCAATTGAAAAATTTCTCGGGAAAATGAAGTAAGTTTCATAAGAAGTGCTTTGTTCCAAACCCGCTCGAAAGCCATCGCTATGTCCAAACTAACGAGTATGAGTTGGGTAACCCAGAATATCACCAGCTGAGCGACGCCGACTGACGGTCATTAATCAGCTGGTGATCCTCAGAGTACCTCATAAGCTAGCAGTTTATAATGGATTCCATTATTTTGGAAAACAAGGAGGTGATAGCGATAGGTCTGTAGTTAGACGGATCTGAGCGGTCACCTTTTTAGGGATTGGGTGCTGCACTAAAGCTGTCTTTCATGATTTCGGGACTACGCCTAGGGAGTAGGAGTACTGGAAAAGACGCGTTAAAACTAGTGCTAACTCCGGAGCACACGTCTTCAGCATAAAAGGAGGGACGCCATCAGGCCCACTTAACTTGTTGACATCCAGTGAGAGGAGTGCTCTGCGCACCGAGTGCTGGGTAAACATTACATCCTGGATGGAGCACTGACACCGCGGGTTGTTCAGCGGTGTGTTCCCCCTGTCATCAAGAGTCGAGTTGTGTGCAAAGAGAGAGCCCACCAGATCGGTTTAGTCGTTTGCGACATGGGCGATTGAGTCGTCCTCCCTGTGCAAAGACGAAAGAAATAGTTGACAGAAGTTTCTTTGAACCGCGTTGGCGAGAGACCAGAATACAAGTGTTCCTGAAAGAAGTCGAACTAGTTTCTCGCCAATTCTGCCGATGTGCTCTGACTTTGCCTTTTCAATGACACTTTTTAAAGACTTACTTATTTTTAAGAGCCCAGGCCCGGTAGCACTCCTATATATATATATATATATATATATATATATATATATATATATATATATATATATATATATATATATATATATATGTATGTATATAGCACTTTCCAACACCCATGGTCACGGGGGGAGATTGAGGTATTTGACAACCCAATCTAATAGTTAACGAAAGCTAACTTCAACTTTTAATTATTAATTTTTGGTCCGATCTACGCAAAATCAGCTTACAGTATTTTGAAGTCTTGCAGTAATGTGATTGGATTTGGATTTAATTTTATTAATTATGGGACTATGAAAAAGCCGTTGATTCCGTCAAAATTTAGGCGGTGCTACAGTCCTTTCAGCGGTGCCAAGTTGATTGTAGGTATATTAAAGTGTTGAAGTGTTTGTACAGTAGGGCTACGACGGTATTAACGTCAATGGCGAGTACATCACTCGCAATACATTTTGAACTTGTAAAAACCTGAGAGTCGCAGTCTCAGAGCTTCGCTACCTTGCACTGACTTGTTCAATTCGTCACTCTATAAATACGAACGTGGGACAAATACGTTTATTCATTTCCTGAATCTTGAAAAGGAAGGTGCTAAGAAAATATTTTAAAAAATATAAACAGATAGTATATCACACAAATTATAGTAAGTCAGTGTTATTTTGTTTCGAGTGCTGGAGAAAAGTAAGTACATTATTTTTTTATTAAATTTTAGTTTTGTACTCGTAGTTAGCAAAGATAGATAAATTACGCCAATCATGACTTTAGTTATTAGTAGTTTAATATTCAATCATGCAAAATTACACGAGTACTCCTCAATAGTTTCTTTTTGAAAGTTTTAGCAATTGGTATTATAATTACAGTGCAATCTCCGTAATTCGAGGTAATTGTTGCAAGAAGATGTTCGAATTATGGAATTTTTTCGGAAAAATCAAAAAATATTTTTAATATACAGCTGCTGCATTTTTTGTCTTACTTAAATAATTTAATTTTGCCCACAGATGACTGATGCCATGTCCGAATCTAAAAAGAAATGTAGACAGTACAGTGTCGATTATTTGAAATTTGGCTTCATTCCATCATTGCCGGACAAACAATTGCCTGTTGGCCTTTTATGCAACAAAGTTTTGGGCAATGACGCTATGAAACCATCTAAACTGCAAGATCATCTGAGAAAATGCCACCCTGATAAAAACAGAGAAAGATTTAAAATACTCTCAAACACTCAAAAACGATAAACTTCAGAAGAGACCTACACTGGACAGAATGTTCGCTTCGACGTCACAAAGAAATGATGATGGTTTGCGGGCGTCTTACAATATCTCGTTACTTATAGCAAAATTCGGAAAACCGCATACTATCGGAGAGAAGTTAATTTTGCCAGCCGTTGAAGAAGTTTTAAAAACTGTTTTACACAAACCTGCATCTGATATCATTAAAAGAATTCCCTTAAGCAACAATACTGTTGAAAGACGTATTGATGAAATGAGTTCTGATATTGAAAGCTTCTTATGTAATTATTTGCAAACGACCCATTTCTCTATACAACTGGACGAGTCAACTTTAAAGTTAGAATTTTACAGGAAATCAATATCAGGTAAGTAGGAGGTCTACCCAACACGGAAAAACATGGCAAGGGGTCTACGACACAAAAAAGTTTGGGGAACTCTGGACTAATATGTAATATTATGTACTAGTGTTACAATTTTTTTATTTAACTGACTTTACGGCTTTGGGTTTTAGCCCTTCTGAGCCTATAATTTCTTTCGTAATCTTCGTTTTCATATATTATATTTTTTTCATCAGAATATGCTGATGCGTCACAGTTTTTGGAAGATTATATCAATATCAAACCACTTGTTTCGTCGTTTTCTCTAATAGTTCATACGCGCAGATAATTCACAAAATCGCATCACTTTTACGAATCAAAATCTACTTCAAACCATTATTCAAGCAACAAAACAGGAGCGACAAAATGTCCGACAATCCGTCGACGGCAAAAATCTCTCCTAGTGTACCTACGTAGATCGTTACATATAGGCAAATAGACATTGTTTTTGTGATAAAGTAAATATTCTATATTTCTTTTCGCTACTCTGTAGTGTTTTACTAACCATTTTTTTTTATGGAACAAGTGTGACAATCGAACAGACAGTCCACCTGATGGTTAGTGGATGCTGTGGCCCATGGACATCTACATTTATCCTCGATTTAGAATCAAAATTGAGATGCGTTGTCACCTCTGAGGACTAGGATCGAATGCCTCGTTTCCAGTAAAAATAGGGTCTCCGGCTCTCTACACTCACCATACAAAACACAGCAGTATTAAGCTGCTATTTTACACTAGTATTCTGAGAGCGTGGTTCTTCCCCGGTCGAGCAGTCATTCGTGCTACAACTATATTATAGCTACAGCGTAGTTCTACCATTAAAGTAGGTAGATTGAGATGAGGATCGGTATCTACTCAGTGTTGTGAATTAGGAGATACCTATATTCAGCAGCGGACTGCAACAATTTGTTAATTATGAAGTTCTGATCGGGTTTTGAGTATAGGTAAATAAAAAATATTTTGTTTTTTAGGGCAGGCCGGGTAATACCCTCATGGTGAGCATGGCTTAGGTACCAAATAATACTCATAACATGTGAGTAGCATCCCACTGCTCTTAAACTGTTTTTGCTTTTTGCTTTTCTGTTTTTTTTTCTGATTGCGTCCCGCCCAATCATGTTTGTTTCTACAACTATAAATACAAAGATTTAGCGGGAAAATGGCGGGACTTAATTTTAGCATGAAGCGACATTGGTTTTGTTCACTCTAAACCATCTATTCTCCCTCGGGATACCTCTAGTGTATGTATATATTGATTTCTTATGGTCCTTCTGGTACATGTAAGCTCAAATCTTGAGCTTTGTCCCAACAAACTTCACAAACCTCACTCATGGAGGACATCTGTAAATAATTTATTTCATGAGATGGCCACAGATATAAAAATAGTATTGATGAAATACAAATACACTAAGATTCGATAGACATAAGTTGTGCCAAACATTTTCAAGCATGAAAGAAACACAAACAAGTTAATGGGTAGGATACAGCGAGATTCCTGATTGAATTTGAGCAATCCAAGCTGGAGAATGGATCTTGAGATACAGTAATTGGTTGCCTCCACCATACAGAAAACCTTTGCCAAATAGCTATATCGTATATCTGTTGTGCCTTTGATTCCGTCGAAATTTGGACGGTGCTACAGTCCCTTCAGCGGTTCCAAGTTGACTGTCGGTATATCGTGCTAAAGTGTTTGTACAGTAGGGCTACGATGGCTATCCAAGTACAGAACCAGAGTACGAAACCTATCCAACGGCAGAAAGGTGTAAGACAGGGTGACGTTATTTCCCCGAAACTCTTCACCGCTGCATTGGAAGACGTTTTCAAGTTACTGGACTGGAAAGGATTCGGTATTAACATCAATAGCGAGTACATCACTCACCTTCGATTTGCCGACGATATAGTCCTTATGGCAGAATCGCTGGAGGACTTGAGCACTATGCTCAATGACCTCAATACCTCCAAAACATGACAAAACAAAGATCATATTTAATGTCCATGTCACACCTATGCCGGTAGTTGTTGGGAGCACTAAGCTCGAAGTTGTCGACGAGTATGTTTACCTGGGACAAATAGTCCGACTAGGTAATTCAAACTTCGACCGAGAATTCAATCGACGGATTCATCTTCTCGTCAGGTTTACCTCAAAACCTGAAAACTAAGTTGTACAACCAGTGCATGTTGCTAGTGATGACCTACGGAACCGAGACGTGGTCCTTCACTGCTGGTCATATGAGGACGCTCAAAGTCGCTCAGCGAGCTATGGAGAGGGCTATGCTCAGAGTTTCTCTGCGTGATAAACTTAGAAATGAGTATATTCGCAGTAGAACCAGAGTGACCGACATAGCCCAACGGATTAGTAAGCTGAAGTGGCAATGGGCCGGCCATATAGCTCGAAGAACTGACAACCGTTGGGGAAAAAAGGTTCTCGAGTGACAGTCTCGTACCGGCATGCGAAGAGTAGGGCGACCCCCCACTAGATGGAGTGACGACCTGGTAAGACATGCAGGAAGTCGATGGATGTAGGTGGCTCAGGACCGTGCTTTGTGGCATTATTTGGGGGAGGCCTATGTTCAGCAGTGGACTTTTGAAGGGCTGTAATGATGATGATGATGTTATCTGTTGTGTGAATTAGTTAGTATTAGGTAGAATTAGGTAGTAGTAGTAGTTAGAGAAAAAGGGCTCTTTGTTGTTAGTAGAACCTACCTCTTGAGTGTCCCAGGGTTAGCAACATCTAAGAGTAATGCCCTTTGCATGGCAAGCGTTAACCATATACCATTGTGGGGAAACTGCACAGACATCCAAAATTATTTAAATATATTTATTATTTTTTATTCGCTCAAAACAATGTATAAGTTTGTAACTTTTTAACGTAATATAAAAATGTCCAATTGGTAATAAAATAAATGTCAAAAGATTAATTATACTAAAAACAATGTCACTCAATCGTTTACAAATGTCAAAATATAAATGTTCATATGTAAAAACAGTAAAAATAACTAACTAATAATTATTCTATAACTATCGAAGTCCTTTATAAACTCACAGCAAAAAATTCAAGCATTTTTAGATACAGATATTTAAATATGTAATTTGTTTTGATTTTTGTGATCAAGATACTCACTAACAGTATAGAAACAATTAAGTAAAAGCCATTCATGAAGTTTTTTTTTTGTCTTTGTTTTTTCTTTTTCTTTATCTATGTTCTGAACCATATTTCATGGCAGTTAAACTATATAATAAATACATTACCCAAAGATATAATAGAGATAGAAGAAAAGATATAATACAGTTAGAAAAAATATATAAATATTAGTATTAGAATTAAGACATTAGAGCTAGCTAGCTTTATTTCATGTTGTTATACCATTGCTAAGTGCATGTGCTGTAATGTATCACACAAAAAACCGCATGTAAATTCAATAAATAAATAACCAAAGCTAGTTACCATAAATATAGTATTTCGTATATACCTGATGGTGTTCCAACAAACGGGCAGTCTTGTCGGGATTCCATTCTTCATCTGATGTTGTGGTGGACACAATCTGACTATATACAGCACATGTTAAAAGAGTATGTTCACCATCCACATGACACATCAGGTGAAGGGGGTTGTATATGTTCTATTGGTGGAGCACTCCTAATTCTTTTGGCTCTTAGCCAACATGGCACACAAGCTTCATCTTCAGGACGAACCTAAAACAAAAAATATAAAATAAAGAAAGGCTTGCATGCAAACATGCATGGTAATAGTGGGAAATAATTAATATCATTTTTACTCTCAGTTTAAAGTGAATGAAGAAAATTAATAATAGTTATAGTATGTATACCTCTCGTAAATGGATCCAAGTAGAAACTGTATTAGCCATTCTTTGTGCTTCTTCATTTGCCCCTTAAATCAAAATCCTGCCTCGACAAATTCTTTGTATGGATCGTCTGCATACAACACAAATACTTTGATGGCCAACTGTTCTCGGCAAATTACCAAATACATGTTTAATGAGTAGCTAGCTGCCAGCATGGATGACAAATATAGTTAACAGGTGTTATCTGGAAATAATAAAGTTATTTGGAGTACTGTTCAACGTAATATACTTTCTTCTCCTTTTCAGCGGTCATACTTTCAGACTAATACGTGTAAAAATAATAATAATAATAAATGTAAATAACGATTTGTATGTTATATATACACATATAGCCGTGTTTGTTAGTTTCTAGTAGATTATATACATATTTTAGTGTGGTATGGCTACTTTTCAATAAGTACGTAAAACTTATCTCAGAGTTTGTCACTAGCCTAGCCTTTCATCGGATAAAACGTGCCTTCTTATTCGGGACAAGCGAACGTTCTAATTCACACATTGCAAACTCGACAAAGCAAAAACGCACACAGCACAGTTAAGATATATATATATATATATATATATATATATATATATATATATATATATATATATATATATATATATATATATATATATATATATATATATATATATATATCTTGAATCTTCTGACTTACGTAAGTAAATTAGTAAATTATTTATTTTGGAGTGATCGTGGTGATTGCTCAACATCGTCTACATCGAAAAAAACCTGGATGTTTCGAAAAAATTACATTAATTGTCTCGAAAGTCACAATTCGAAAAAATTCTACTACTAATCCTACTCTCACTGCGAGTACGAGCCAACACTTAGGCCAAGGAAAATTAAACTGAAAAAATGAATTGACATAAAAAATAATAGCATAAACAGGCTTCACAAGTTTGCAAGAAATACTTTGCCCTAACACTTAACTATTACTCACCAAAAGCCTATCGCTATGTACGTAAAACTTTTGGAACATGTTTGCCTGCACCACGGCCATTGACTAAGTGATACACTACCATCGATCGCCGACCAGGGTTTACTCAGGAAGCGCTGACGGCATTAAAATTGAGAGCGGAGAGTAACCCTGATAAAAAAAATTATTGTACGTTGGTCATGGATGAAATTAAAATTAAGCAATTGACGGAATACCATGCTAGCAGCCAAAGGCATTATGTATATAACCAACATCTCTTAGAACTTGCATAGTACTCCGTCTCCGTTGTTTTATTTTCATTTCATCTATCACTAATATACAATACAATTTCCTGTCAGGGTTACTCTCTAGTCTAAGTTTTAAAACATTTAACGCTTTTTTTGTATAGCCAAGTTGGCCATCAATTGTACATTAGTTTAGCAAAACATCTTTCTGGGGAATACTTAGCTCTAGGTAGTTTTATTTTTAAGCAGCTGTCTGTTTAAAGTTCACTTTGTTCAACTGTTAAATAGTGTTAAACTTTTTTATTTTCCTAATTTATTAAATATTTTCCAGATAGTTCATTTAATAACTCTTCAAAATCAACAATGTTTTATAAATAGCGGTTTTGTGATTGAAACCTTATAATAAAAACAAAAACTTGGTAAACACCATCTAATATGATAAACTGATAGGATTTTTCTTTCCATTAATCTGATTTTTAAAATAAGTTAACTAAACCACCTACTTCGATTTGTTAAATATTTTAAATTTTATCCTGCATAATGTAAAATAAACCTGTAGCAAAATAATAGTTTCTTTCAATAATTTATAAGCTTTTTTCCGAAGATCATTTTTAAATAATTTAAAAAAAGAATTTCAAATAACACCTTGGTATTATTTATCTATGTATTACTACTTATAATCAAATAAAAACTTATGCGGACTATGGTGATTTGTTTATCGATAAAAATATCGACATAGTCCACGCCTTACGTTGCTTACGCATTCAGCCAGCGCTATCAGTGTATCGACACGTGTACAATTTGATGGTATTGTAACGCTTCCCCCCCTCTCATAATAATAAATATATTAGATTAAATATAATCAATTCTCCTTTATAATAAAAATTATATATATGTGACTAGGATAAATAAAATATGTTTTGGTCTTTCTAAATGATCTTTCTAAAGGTTTAATAATAGGCCGTTTGTAATATTTTGGCGTGATCGTCTTAGTTAGGACCCTTATTTACGTTGTTTTTGTTTAGTAACTTAGTTCTTTTAGGTGTCTTTTGGAAGAATGAATATTCGCTAGAGCAATTGAAAGCTGTTGGTAGTGCCTTATAAGCTAAGTGAACCCCGTTCACGAAGACAGGGCTCGAGAAAGGTTAAGAACATAAAACGTCCCAATTCCACTTGTATCAGGTTTACATTATTAACTTAATATTATTTATCCCTTCCCGCTCGGAAAAGGCTCAAAATATATTTATACAAAATACCAAATACAAGGGCTTCGCTCTCCTACATTTATTAAAAAATGTAGGGGAGGCACACGGTCCCACACACGCCATGCACGGTGAGCGCCAACCATTTTGATGCACTCCCCCCGCAGGGAAAGCTAATTCGGGAACTGGACCGTAGTCCACAGCAAAATAACTGGCGAACCAGTAAAAGAGGCTTGGCCCCTTGCTAGTGCGTAAGCACAAACATCGACCGAAGTCGCGCATGTCAATGCGTGTAAACGCCAAACAGAATACGAACGAATCCAGCCACAGTGAATGTACGTCACACGGTTTAGGCAAATAGGCACACTGGCCATAAACCCTCCGTGAGCGCTACTAACTGCCTGACCGCCGCTCCTGCAGACGTGATGTGAATGTATGGCATCACCACTAGCTACCATCCGCACGTGGTAAACACATATACTCCACCAACCAATACAACGGCAGATATAGCCAAACCGCAGTTATAATATAATAGTCATAATTTGCCATCAGAAGGGGTTTGTGTCACTAACGTTGAGTAAATGCATTTTCGATCATGTTTGTCTCACCCACCAACAAGTTGCCTTCATAATGATTTCTTATATTTACGCGAACACTACTCATTGAAATAATACTAGTTTTTACGGAATTTATCGCGTATATTTAACTTATATTTAACATTTTAAATACCGTTTCGAACGCTTTACAGCACTCATGGTCACGGGCGGGACTGAGATGTTCAACGTCCATATGTCATAGTTAACCGCGGTTACCATAGATTAAAATTTAACATGATCAGCACGGCTACTAGCCGCAGAGCGTGTCACGAGTCTACCGCTCACCTCAAGGGAATGGGGTCCCACGTTGTGCGGCTTTCGGCCGCAGCCTTGAGAGTCTCCTCAGATCCTCCCGCCAGCTACCACCCCCATGAGGTCGACACATATGCTCCACCAACCAATACAACGGCAGATATAGCCAAAAGGTAGTTATAAGATAAGAGTAATAATTCGCCATCAGAAAGGGTTTGTGTCACTGACGTTGAGTAAATGCATTTTCGATCATGTTTGTCTCACCCACCAACAAGTTGCCTTCAATCATTCAAAGGTGGGAAAGTTACAGAGATATAATATTATGTTGTTATATAAAACATTGTGGAGGGCAGACAGTCTGCAGCCCCGTAATGAAGGGACCCGACTTGGGCAAAGCTACTCAGGCGTAAGTCAAACCAAGACGCAGAGAGCGCCATTGAGAATAGCGTCCCACCAAACAACCATCGCAAAGACGCAACGCTGCAGAACGCAACAAGAATCAATACGACTATTGTCGGGCTTACACCATCCCAAGGTCCCTCATACATCCCAGCAGACATCACCACCCGCATACCTCCATCGACCAGAACCACAAGAGTGCGTCGAATCAGGCGCAGCACACCCGCAGATCCACCACAAGACGCATTACCGCAAGTAGCAGTAAGCATCAATGCAACTATCATACGGATGGCGCCCCCTCACAACATGACCCCTATCGATTTTGGTAACAAAGTTTTTATTGTTGTTATATAAAAAATATCACCAACGTATCATAGTAGCACGCTACTAAGACGCCAATGAACAAAATGCCACGTATCATAGCGCTAATGCACTAAGACATGAAGTTGAGTATGCCTGTTACACTTAAAAGTGCTACCAAACACACTCATCATCCCAATCCGAAAGATAGACGACGCATCGCTATGCGCTACGACGTCGCCCACAAACGGTATGGGTGTGCGATGTCCACGGGAAAGCTGTATTGTTACAACAAACCCGCTTACCACCAGCACTAAGATGATATGTCTAGGACACATCGGTTAGCGAGTCCAAGTTTACCTCGGACCAATTGCTCGTGAAGTAGCACACACGCCACCATAATATTCCTTTTCAAGTCCCTAATAAGGACAAGTCATTTTGCTACAGTACTAGGAGCAGTCGGTCACCCGACCACTCCATACAATGCTTATGCATCAAGGAGACCTTCTATAATATTGCTTTTGTATCATAGACCTTACTTTCATAAGTCATTAATATATGGGGTTCGAACCCACGACCCTACTATTGTAATGCAAATTCATCATAGAGACCTTCTATAGTATTGCTTTTGTATCATAGACCTTACTTTCATAAGTCATTCATATATAGGATTCGAACCCACGACCCTACTATTGTAATGCATATTAATCATAGAGACCTACTATATTATTGCTTTTGTATCATAGACCTTACTTTCATAAGCCATTAATATATAGGGTTCGAACCCACGACCCTAATATTGTAATGCATATTAATCATAGAGACCTTCTATAGTATTGCTTTTGTATCATAGACCTTACTTTCATAAGTTTTTTTACGTGGTAGAGCCATGCTGCAGTTATATTAGTAGTATAGTTGTAGCATGAATGGGTCGGCTCGACCGGGGAAGGACCACGCTCTCACAGAATACCAGCGTGAAATAGTAGCTTAATGCTGCTGTATTTCGTATGGTGAGTGCAGAGAATCGGAGACCCTTTTTACTGGAAACGAGGCATTCCATCTTAGTCCTCACGGGTGACAACGCATCTGCATTTTGATTCGTAATCGAGGATAGATGTAGATGTCTATGGGCCACAGCAACCACTTACCATCAGGTGTACTGTGTTATCGTTTGTCACCCTCATTCTATAAAAAAAAGTCATTAATATATAGGGTTCGAACCCACGACCCTACTATTGTAATGCATATTAATCATAGAGACCTTCTATAGTATTGCTTTTGTATCATAGAACTTACTTTCATAAGTCATTAATATATAGGGTTCGAACCCACGACCCTACTATTGTAATGCATATTCATCATAGACCTTCTATAGTATTGCTTTTGTATCATTGAGTTTATTATCATAAGTCCCTAATATAGGACTAGTCATTGTGCTACAGTACTTCAGGCAGTCGGGCTCCCGACCACCCTATGTATATGTACAACTGCAGGTATGTATCTCCGGCAGCTCCTCTATACAAGACATCTATACATGAACACCTTCAATAACTTAGGAAACTTTTCTTTTATACGTGAACTCCTTCCAAAACTTAGGAAATTTCTTTTATACACGAACTCCTTCCACAACTTAGGAAATTTCTTTTATACACGAACTCCTTCGACAACTTAGGAAAATTTTCTTTTATACATGAACTTCTTCCACGACTTAGACAATTTTTAACAAATTTTCTAATTATCTTATAAATGTTATTTATCTTTATTTTTATAATATTTTCGACTTGTACTTCTATTAATGATCTTATTTTAAATATTTTTTTTCAAGTTTTTAATAAATTTATTTATTATGGAAGACAATATTTTGCCTTTAATTTACTACGTTATTGGTCTAATGTCTGAAATGTATTTATATTAACTTTATGGTTATTAATGTAATTTTATTGTTTAATATATATCTTTTAAAACTATTTTTGACGCCCCTTTATATTGAATTTAATTATTAATAATAATATTGGGCCGTCACAGTATGCTTGAACGCGATGAATACAAACACAAATGTTGTAGTGTGCGTTTATAGTGACACGATTTAATTTTCCATTTATAGTTAAGTATATAGTTGTGTGTATTTCTTGCGCCCCCCAAATGTTGACAGAATTTTTGTTTAGGTATTTAACGCGCATGGCCTCTCCAGTTGGTTGAATACTCAAAGTTTAAGACAAATATAATACAAAGACAGATTTTCTTTCTTTCTTTCAAATAATTGCCATATGGATAAAAAAATTGATGACTAAAGTCATTCCTAATATTAAATCGTTGAACATTATGATTTCATACAACAATTAATGCATAATATGTAAGTGTTCTATTATGTATATCGTTATTTCTACTTCTATATAATGATATTTCTGTTATGTTACATATGGTAACTTCTAATAACATATTTGCGTTTAGCTTATGATTATATTACCTACATTTATTTATTAAAATCTTTTTATTGATATTACTAATTAATCCCAATTTCTAAAAATATAAAACTTACATGAAAATTAATGGCTTAGTTGCCTTAATATGTGGTATTAATTCTATAACAAAACAAGGCAAAAAAGTATGCGGTACTAAATCTGCCTACTATTCGCCAAGCAATTGAGAAATTCTACGTTATTTTGTTGTATAATGGACAATTTTCAAAGTTAAAGAACCGTAAACTGGGACAATGATAATGTCATACTTTAAATAACAAAATATTTTAGCCAACAAAATCCTCTTCTAGTCCCCGAGATGAAAATTAAATTTTATAAAATATTGATCAAAGTTTTAGTACATTTTTGTAATTTTTATTTCTAGAGGCTTGAATTAAATTAAATATTTTAATTTACTTGTAGTAACACAAAAATCATATATGTTGTAACGCTCCCCCCCCCCTTTCTTATATATATACTAATATTATATATGATTATTATATTATATTATATTATGTTGTTATCATTTCCCCTTTATATTAAATATATGTGAGCAGGATAATTAAAATGTGTTTTGATCTTTCTAAAGGTTTAAGAATAAGCCGTTTGTAATATTTATTGCGTGATCATCTTAGGTAGGACCCTTATTTATGTTTTGTTTGTTTAGTAACTTAGTTTTTTTGGGCGTCTTTTGGAAGAATGAATATTCACTAGAGCAATTGAAAGCTGTTGGTAGTGCCTTATAAGCTAAGTGAACCCCGTTCACGAAGACGAGGCTCGAGAAAGATTACATTAAAACATCCCTATTCCACTTCTATAAGTTTTACATTGTTAATTTATTATTAATTATTCCTTCCCGTTTGGGAATAGCTCATAATATGTATATATATATATATACATAATATATATATATATATATATATATATATATATATATAAATATATATATATATAAACACTCACGCCTGTCACCCAGAGGGGTAGGCAGAGACTACGGACCTCCAACTGGCACGATCCTGACATACCTCTTTCGCCTCCTTTACATCCATATATCTACGCATACATGCTCGTCGGTTAAGGGTACTTCTAACGTGGCCCATTTTCAAAATATCGCCAATTTGGTCGATAAACTTTTTCCTAGGGCGTCCCTTCCCGACTCGGCCATTCACATCTGCCATATAAATTTGCTTTGTCACTCTTTCTTCATTCATTCTTTCTACGTGACCAAACCACCGAAGCATTCCTTTCTTAATCCTGGTCACGACATCATCTTGCATACCACATTTATCTCTTATCACGCAATTTCTCACCCTGTCATTCAGATTACACCCTAGCATATTCCTTAAAGACCGCATTTCTACAGCATTTATTTTACTTTCGTGCTTCTTCTGCCACACCCAGCTTTCACTACCATACATTAAAGTAGGGACTAACACAGCATTATGAATTACCATACGTGCCTGTTTTGATAAATTCTGGTTCTTCATAATAGAGTGTAGTGCCCCATTCACTCTATTTCCTGCATTTACTCGTCGTTCTATATCCCTATCATATCTACCATCCCTGCTAAATACACATCCCAAATACACAAACTCATCCACTTGCTCAATCAACTCTCCTTCTATTCTTATTTCACATACCGTTTTGCTTTCTTCTCTTTCAAAAACCATCACTTTCGTCTTACTTGCGTTCACTTTCATTCCCCTTTCTTTTAATTCCCAGTTCATTAATGTAACCATCATTTGCAACTCTGCCGCCGATGACGCAAGTATGACTTGATCATCGGCATACAAAAGGCATTTGACGGTTAACTCGCCCATTCTTAACCCACATTCTTCATCTTTCAAAGTTTGCAAAAACCGGTCCATAACTAGGTTGAACAGACAAGGGGAAGCCACACAGCCCTGTCTGACACTTTTTTGGATGCCAAACCAGTCCGAGTAGACCCCATTGATCCTGACACAAGCACTAGAGTCCCTATAAAGAGACCTTAATGCCTGTATCAAACCAGCGCTCAACCCATATGAGTTCAGTGTTTGCCATAACACATTCCTGTCCACTCTGTCATAAGCCTTTTCCAAGTCCATGAACGCACAAAAAACTTTCTGGTTTTTGGCCAAAAACTTCTCCGCAATCATGCGCATGGAAAAGACTTGATCTGTACACCCCATTCTCTTTC
The DNA here is from genome assembly GCA_907164705.1 of Parnassius apollo. NCBI lineage: Eukaryota > Metazoa > Arthropoda > Insecta > Lepidoptera > Papilionidae > Parnassius > Parnassius apollo. Next base: position 7,827,550 of record CAJQZP010000178.1, read on the forward strand.
TAAAACCCGCTTGCACATCCCAAATTTTTCCATCAGTTTCTTTCATAACTCTTTCAATTAACACCTTAGCATACAGTTTACCCACAATACTAAGCAAGCTGATACCGCGGTAGTTTTTGCAGTCCTGCTGTGACCCTTTTCCTTTATATATTGGTACTATAACTGTTTTACACCAGTCATCCGGTACCCGTTTTAATTCCCAACATAAATTAAACAAGGTGTACCTGCCACCACTCCCTCTCCAGCCCTTAGCATCTCGAGTGATACTCTATCATATCCAGCTGCCTTACCTGCTTTCATGCTTTTCATTGCTTTCATTATTTCATCTACACTTATCTCCATACCCCTTTCCACTTCTTTCGGAATTTCTAGTTCATTTAATTCATACGACTCTTCACTCATAAACACGCTTTCAAAGTATTCCTTCCATCTGTTTAAAATCGAAACTTCATCATTCAGAATACATCCATTCTCGTCTCTTATAGCATATATATATATATATATATATATATATATATATATATATATATATATACATATATATATATATATACATATATATATATATATATGTATATATATATATATCTAATAAAAGGGTTTCGCTTTCACACATTTATAAAAAAGGGAGACACACGGCTCCCACACACGCCATGCGTGGTGAGCGCCAACCACTTAATACGCTCCCCCCGAAGGGACGCTAATTTGGGAACTGGACCGTAATAACCGGACCACAGCAAAATAACTGGTGAACCAGTAAAAGAGGGCTTGGCACCTTGGTAGTGCGTAGTCACAAACATCGCCGAAGTCGCGCATGTCAATGCGTGTAAACGCCATACAGAATACGAACAAATGCAACCACAGTGAATGTACGTCACACGGTTTAGGCAAATAGGCACACTGGCCATAAACCCTCCGTGAGCGCTACTAACTGCCTGACCGCCGCTCCTGCAGACGTGATGTGAATGTATGGCATCACCAACAATTGCATAATTAGCACGGCCACTAGCTACCATCCGCACGTGGTAAACACATATACTCCACCAACCAATACAACGGCAGATATAGCCAAACCGCAGTTATAATATAATAGTAATAATTTGCCATCAGAAGGGGTTTGTGTCACTAACGTTGAGTAAATGCATTTTCGATCATGTTTGTCTCACCCACCAACAAGTTGCCTTCATAATGATTTCTTATATTTACGCGAACACTACTCATTGAAATAATACTAGTTTTTACGGAATTTATCGCGTATATTTAACTTATATTTAACATTTTAAATACCGTTTCGAACGCTTTACAGCACTCATGGTCACGGGCGGGACTGAGATGTTCAACGTCCATATGTCATAGTTAACCGCGGTTACCATAGATTAAAATTTAACTTTTGTTCCGATCTATACAGTATGAACTTATGGTATCTTGAAGTCTTGCAGTTGTATGCTTGGGTTGGGATTTAATTTTATTTATTATCGGATCCCAAGCAGATGGTAGCACCCAGCCATCTTCACTATTGAAATTAGCATGTTTTTTGATTTCAATAGCCTCGCGAATCATCCTTGGAAGGAATCGGTGTTCTTTAGCGAGGATTTGCGGTCTATCAAATCTGATGTAGTGACAGGGGCGATCCTGTACGTGTTCACAGACTGCAGACTTCCCGGAGCGTCGATTCTTCACATCAGCTATATGTTCTTTATCGCGGGTTTTTATTGATATTTTAGTTTGTCCTATGTAGGAGAGACCACATTCATAATCAAGCTTGTACACTCCTGCGTCTTGCAGAGGGACATTACACTTGACTGATGGTAAAAACTGACCAATCTTCTTCAGCGGCTTGAAGTATGTTTTGATGGAAGCAGGCTTCAAGATGTAGCCAATCTTGTCAGTGACTCCTCTAACATATGGCAGTACAGCAGGTACACGCTCGACTGTGGCCGGCTTCACTCGTTCACTGTGACGTAGGCGGGGGACTCGAAGCTTGTTGTAATACAAAACTTGCTTGATATAGTGGAGCTCGGCAGCCAGGTGTTTACTGTCACAGATCCCTCGTGCTCTCTGAAACAAAGATTTACCCACGGTAGCTAACTGTGAAGGATGGTGGTGAGAATCACCGTTTAAATATCTATCTGTATGGGTCTTTTTTCTAAACACAGTATGGCTCAAGGTGTTATCAGGATTCCGAATTACTAAAACATCTAGAAAAGCTAAGGAATTGTTTGCCTCTAACTCCATTGTGAACTGAATTTTAGAATTTATAGAGTTAAGATGGTCTAAAAATGCAGTTACTTTATCTAAAGGTAGAATTGTGAGTGTCGTCTACGTACCGCTTGTAGAATCTTGGATTTATGGGAGAACTAAGCAGGGCTTTCCCCTCAAAGTCTTCCATGAATATGTCGGCGACAATGGGAGATACAGGTGAGCCCATCGCCACACCATCTACTTGTTTGTAGAACTCCTCCTTCCACAATAGGTAGCCAGATGTAAGGCAGTGTCTGAGTAAAACTGCATATTCTACGGGCATGTTGTTTTCTTCCAGCCTTCTAGTTACAATTGAGATGCAGTCTTCAACAGGTAAGCATGTAAACAATGACTGCACATCAAAACTGACCATAGTTTCATTGTCTGCCAGATGTAGGTCTTTAATCTCGCTGACAAAATGGTAGGAATCCTTTATGTGTGCTCTTGTATGTCCCCTGAGCGGTGAGAGTATTTTCGCTAAGTGTTGAGCCAATCCGTAAGTTGGTGAATCGATTTGGCTCACTATGGGACGTAATGGAACAATTTTTTGAGAATCTGTAATAATCTACCCACTATTGTTTCTTATAGATTCAATTTTAAATTTTGTATTTTGACGTTTTTTTTTTTTGTCCTATCTGCTCATTTATAATATTCCACGATTATTTAATTTTATTTTTGCCTCCTTAATCCTGTTACGATATTGTATTTTTTTGCGGCTATCATTGTTTTAGGAATAATTTCTTATATTTTTTAATGCTTCGCTTAGGTAATGTTTCTATGCCTAATATAGTCCATTTTTTGAGTTTGCTTCTTATTTATTTATTTTTATTTTTGAAAAACCCATGTTGTAATAATGATGCAACACATCGTGTAAAATTCTCATTCTTGTGTTCGCGTCTTCAGTCATTATAATTTCTGATTTAATCGCATTGTAATTTTTATTAAACAAATAATTAAAGTAATCAAAATTATTCCTTGAAAAATTTCTGCTTACATAAATTTTACATTTATTGTTAATTTTTTTTAGATTAACTAATTCACAATTCATTTCACAATTCACAATTCATTTCAAACTATAGTTTATTCAAGTCGTTCCTAATTTTATATTCGAAAGTACTTTTCACATATATCGCCGTTCCACCGTGTTCAAAAACTATTCTATTAAAACAAGTCGCGAGTGTATAGTTTTCAATAGTCATCGCTTGTATCTGACAGTTTTTACCCCACGTCTCCGTCAAACACAACACATCGCAGTCCTATTCACTAGCTAAGCTTTCGATCTCTAATTATTTTTTATGTATGCTTCGAACATTGGCATGAAGATTTATCGTTTTTGAATCGGTTCTTGCGTTGTTGAAAAATTTGTACCATTATCACTTGAGGAAGTGTGTTCGTTTTGGCATTTGATGAAACACAGTGAAGATGATCCTTGAAACTTGCGGTCTATACTTGTTACTACATTTTCTATGATGAAGTTTTTCAATAATTTATAATTCCTTGTATTTTTATATATAATATTCGGGTCCAGAAATTTGATATTTTCGCTGACTTTAGCTATGTTAACTATCTGGTTGTTAATATGGTGAATCTCGTTGTCATTTTTGCCATTATAACGCAAACCAGTGATTATCATTGAATAAAACTAAATTTACGGATTTTATCGCGTTTATTTCACTACTTTTACTTATTTTTAATTCCCGACGTTTCGGGTGCTTTACAGCAACCATGGTCACGGGAGGGACTGAGATGTTTGACGTCCCAATGTCATAGTTAGTCCGGCTACCTTCAGTTTTTGAATATTAATTTTCGGTCCGATTTACGCAAAACGAGCTTATAGTATCATGAAGTCTTGCAGTGGTATGCTTAGCTTGAACATGTTCGCAGACTGCAGACTTCCCGAAGCGTCGGTGCTTCACGTCTGGGAAGTCTGCAGTCTGCGAACATATTCAAGATCGTCCCCACCATTACATTCGTTTTGATAAACCACAAATTCTCGCAAAAGAACACCGATTCCTACCAAGGATGATACGTGAGGCTATTGAAATTAAAAAACATCCAAATTTCAATAGAGAAGATGGATGGGTGCTGCCACCTGCTTGGGATCCTATAATTAACAAAATTAAACCCAAACCTAAGCATACCACTGCAAGACTTCATGATACTATAAGGTCGTTTTGCGTAAATCGGACCGAAAATTAATATTCAAAAACTGAAGGTAGCCGGACTAACTATGACATTGGGACGTCAAACATCTCAGTCCCTCCCGTGACCATGGTTGCTGTAAAGCACCCGAAACGTCGGGAATTAAAAATAAGTAAAAGTAGTGAAATAAACGCGATAAAATCCGTAAATATAGTTTTATTCAATGTGTAGTGTTCGCGTAAATTTAAGAAATCATTAAGTGATTATCATGTTAAATTTCCTACAAGGCTGGTTTAAAATATCGTTCAATAGTTTTATGTACTTTTGTTGATTATGATAAAGAGAACTTTCATATTTAGTGATAAGTACTGCTACTGTATCTTTTTTTTCGAGACCTTTAATCTTTTCGCCATAGTTTTCTAATATATTGTAAAATCCTGCGTCCGGTTTACAGTTGTTAATTGCTTGAAATTCAGTTTTTTCTATTATCTTTGACGCCAATACTTGTCCGATACTATCCTAAAATATTACAATGCAATTGTTTTTTGGCTTTTGTTTAGTTTTATCATTGTATAATCTTGATTTATTTAGTATTATAGGCATGTTTGTTTTCTCTACTTCTATAGCACTACAGTTTGACTCATCTATTTCTATTGATCGGCTTTGTCCAAATTACTTATCTTTTTTCTTTTCCTTGGTATTTCGTTTTGTGAGAGATGTGTATTTTTTGGGTGTGCTCATGGCTTCAGTAACCAGTTTCTTCCATTTTACAGTCAGCGTTTCCTTTTCTAAAATTTGCTTTTCTAATTTTGTATTTTCCATGTTCAGATTTTCTATTTCATTGTGAGCTTTTTCTAATTCTAATTTCAAATGGGCGATTTCTTTTAACAACTCTTCCTCTCTGTCATTTTGATAAGTACTAATATTTGGCAGTCTATGTAGGTCATCATCAGAACTATTTGATTCTTCTTCTTCAGACTTATGCAATGGCGTTACTGGAAGTGCCTTATGCCTAGTGCTTCTTTTTGTCACGTTAGATGAACAGGGAGTGTCGGAGTTTTCACTCGCTATTGGTAGCCTTGCTTTGCAAGTTTGGCATTTCCAGCTTTTCTTTTTTAATTTTTCCATTATATTAACTTTGGTGCTCAATGCTTGTGCACACGTTATACCGTAAAAATTTTTGAAAGATGTACAACAAATTATATCTTTTTTTAATTATTTTCTTTTGGCACTTAAAACAATTAGGGTTGACAATTTTCTGAGCTATTCTTTTATCCATATTTTGCTCTAAATAATAAAGTAAAACAGTAATAAAGAAAAAAAACAATGTAAAAATCAATCAGCTGCGAGATTTGAACAATAACTACCATCATGTAAGGCATACAGTGTGCAGTTTGGGGCGACCGATATAATGTTTTGAGTCGCATTACAGTCCTTTACTAATGAGTCTTATTATTCACACTTCGTTGCAATGTTAAATGATATTTTATAAAAAAAATATGAGGGTATACAGAAATCATATTACCGTTTTAAATAATTTCACTATGTTACTGTTACAATTATTGACACAGTTGCCGTAGTTCATTACAGTTATTTAACACATTGATAGTTTTATGAACTTTTATTTGTTGTTTAGAGCATTAGTTTAGTTTTGCCATATTCTATTCTACAATTATTGACACAATTGCCGTAGTTCAAAATAGTTATTTAACACGTTAATAGTTTTATGTACTTTTATTTATTGTTCACCGCAATTTTAGAGCATTAGTTTAGTTTTGCCACTTAAACACTTGTCATTCAAATACTGTTTATGTTTATTTGCATGACGTTCCATTCAGTTATAATAGAAGGTAACACCTTCACTAATTATTTTCATCTAAATTTACACACTCTACTCATTTATTTAGCTAAATTTTTGTAATTTGTTATTTTAGAGCACAGAACCGATTCAATCGCGACGGCCGTGCGCCTCGTACCATCACGTGACACGGAGGTCGGAGTTAATGGCTTACATTTAGAGAATTTAAAAGGCAACTTTTCTTTAAATACAAGATTTACTGATAAGTTTTTGGGGTTAAGATTGCTCTGTGAAACAGAAGCTCTATTTTCTTCATCACTTAAGCAAATAATTTGTCCAAATAAGTTGTCTTGTGTCCCTAATGTGAGTATCTATTGTCAAAATGCTTATAAAATACTCACAAAAAGCTCACTGGTTCCGCGAGTAGTATAATTTCATACATTAATTTCATACTTTATGGTTGTAAGAACGAAGAACATATAAATATTCCTATAAAACAGAACTAAATCGTTCTGTCCCATAAACAAAATTTATATTGCGCTTTTATTACGCTATTTTTTATATGATAGGGTCACAAACTAGCACACTGTCCACCTGATGGTTGGTGGTGGCTGCGGCCCATAGACATTTACATCCATCCTCGATTACAAATCAAAATGCAGATGCGTTGTCACCCGTAAAGAACTAAGATGGAATGCCTTGTTTACAGAAAAAAAGGGTCTCCGGTTCTCTACACTCACCATACGAAACACAGGAGCATTAAGCTACTATTTTACGGTGGTATTCTTGAGAGCGTGGACCTTCCTAGGTCGAGCCGACCCATTCGTGCTACAACTATACTACTAATATAACTGCAGCATGGCTCTACCACATATAATGACGTATGAATATTCATATAAAATAGAACTGAATGCCTCGTGTTGAATGAATCGCAAGGCAGATATGTAATGTACAGACTACAGATTTTTGTTCTGTCATATACATAGATTTTTATATTGCGTTTTAATTACCTTTACCCCCACTGACCACCACTATTATCAATGACTGTATGTGATAAGATTTTTAATAAATAAATCAATTTGAATTTGACATACATATTAAGTTAATTAAGAAAGTATATATACAGGCGCTCATTCTGTATCATACATAGATTTCACAATTGACGTTTTTATTAATCTACTATCTAAGTCCTATTTAAATGCATATACAACATACACATATTTATATATAAAAACCACTCACCTCCCACCAGTCTTGCTAAAACTCAAAAACGGATAGACCGATCCTGATCAATTCCCTCGTGTGTGCCTGTATGGGCTCCACCATGGCCCGGACCGAGACGTGGACCCGGCAGGTGATGCCGCAGCCGAAATCCAGAAACCAACCACGCGAAGCCGGGGCGGATTCCCTGTTACATATATAAATACAACATACATATTACGTTGATTGAAAAAGTATATACGTTATTTACAGACGTTCGTTCTTGTCTCATATATAGATTTCAAATTTCGCATTTTTTATATCTACCCCACAACTTAAATAAATGTTATATACATTGGAATTGTCCTAAATGTTTATGACTGGTTTAATAAGTTTTCTCATTTTTACTTCCAACAAAATCCAGAAATCTCACTTAAAAAAAATCAATTTCATTTTTTTTATCTTGAAAAGGTGACTTGCTGATTCGGCACAAAAGATTCACAATGACATGAGATGTATAGTGTTGCCAGTGGGAGCTACTCAAAATAATAAGAAAGTGTGATTGTCAACTCGCTTGCAACTATCCCCCATATGAGGTCTATGTCTAGGGGGCGTGTGTATAGCTGTGGACTATTGCTACATTTTAAAACCATGCCATGTGCAACTAAAAAGGCCGTACTGACAATTTATAATATGAACTATAAAGAGTCCCTGAGTTTATTTTTTTATATTTCGTATCTATTTTAAGCATCTAAAAAAAATATTAAATAGATTGGATTATATAGCGATACAAGGCTTTTATGTAAAAATACTGTAATCGAATATTTTTCAAGCTTTCCCCTCAAGTTTAAAAAAGCATGCAAAGCACCATAAAAATGTACGCAACTCCGCAAAAAAAATGTTGATCTATAATAATTATTTTTTCCTATTAACTGGACCATATGGGATTAATTATGGATAGATAAGGATACGAACGCCAGAAATATATGAATTTTAAGGAGGGTAAATTAAGAAAAAAATCATTATATAAAATAAACTAGATGGCGCCAACAGGTGGTCTGTAAGAAAAAAGCAGTTACTTCTTAACGAAACGAAATTTTGGAATATGAACTTGTTTACTTTCCAACTAAAGCCATAAAGTTTTCGATATTTTTTTTTTCAGAAACCGTTGTCGCGTCCTATAAGTAAGTTTAATGTTAATTTCTTTGTTGGATTTTATTCACACCGGGCTGTCGTTATCTAAGCGTTCAATCGTACGTTAAAAATGCATGTTTTTACTATTCTAACTGTAAGCCTAATTAGTTTAATGTACGACTGATTAATATTATTCTATATATCCTAGAATTATTATACCTCTAAATCTAATATAAAGATGCTGTATTGATTGTAATAAGTAGCAACAGGTAGGCAGATGTTAAAGTGTAAACAGTTTTGATTTATAATGAAATATATTACATTGTTAATCTAAATGATAATAATTAAATGTATTATTAATTATCAACTAATTGTGGATGAATAATCGTTTGTTAATAACTATTATATTAATTTAAGATAGTGTATTGATAATCGAAGTAAATGTCATATCGGACAGTCGTTGCGATAGGCAATCATCGCGTGGCCGTTGTACAAGAAACAGGTGAATTTTGTGATTAAAGTGCTGTGGAGATATTACTGGATTTTATTTTCTGGAACACTTCTGAGGCTATCCCAATATCTCAGAAGTGGGATCAACGAAAAGTATTACTCTTTTCGACTTACGCCTACGAGAAAAACGTAAGTACCTACATTTATTTGTATTGTACCAACAACGTAATTGTTTGATTTGAATTTTTGTAGCGTGAAAAAAGTATGTAAATCAAATATTACCACTACGTAATTACGACGAATTCGAATTGAGGTTATTTATCTCCTGTTTGAAGTTGTAATTATAACTAATTGCGAGTTGGCTAGAAAGTTTACCGTAAATAAGAGTATTTAACAACCAAACATAGTGATTCACAATAAGATAAATAAATGTAATTATCATTTAACTATTTGGCGCTTGTGTAAGTACCCACGCTTGTCGAAAGTAACGAGTACTGTTTTTTTTTTATATATAAATAGAATTTCGGTGCTTGCTGTACAAAGCAAGTAATACAAATATTTTGGAAAGCATTATTTATCGTTGCTCGCGATTGGTAAGAGTACTGGGGTCGATTGTTGCAGTCGAAGAGAGTAAATGTGTTCTCTTTTTTTCCTCTCTTTTTCTCCCTGTGTCTGAAATGATTGCGTATTTCGAGATGAACATTGTGTGGTGTGCTACGGTGGTAGTAACAGTACTATGTGAGAAAGACCAAGCCTGATCAGGAGTGATTCAGTTACTATTACCGAAAAATATTAAAGAAATATAAGTACACATAGCTGCATAAACTTAATCTATGTTAATGATGTTAAAAATAATGGTTTACTAAGCTATCGTCTGTCAGTTTCAGTGCTCGACATGGAGAGAGAAAAGAGTCAAACCCGAGATTATAGGACTCTTAGTCCAGGCCCAGGAGTACCCAGGTTTGAGGGTCAGAGTCGGGAAGCGGTAGATTCGAGGCGTGAGTCTAGCCACGCAACTTGGCCAAGAGTACCCATGTATGAGGGTCTAGCTAGGAGGACATGTTCGGAACAACCAGGGCTATCACGGGTGCGTGATACTGAGGTTGATAATAATTATGACAATATTGACGGAGAGCGTCAAGGACGAAGGGTGCTTCGTCCACAAAGGGCATGTTTGGAACAACCAGGGGTGTCACGGGTGCGTGATACTGAGGTTGATAATAATTATGACAATATTGACGGAGAGCGTCAAGGACGAAGGGTGCTTCGTCCACAAAGCGTTAAGGAGAGATTTCTTCGCACACCTTCGAGGTCAAGATGTAGCCGTTCATCGAACGATGGATCCTATAGCCGTGAGGGTACCAGAAAGAGAAGTACGAATCGACGAGGTAGGAGAGCGGAGGACGATAAGGATTCAAGGTCGGGTTTTAGTCGTGACCGGAGGAGGAGCCATCACCTTGAACGAGGAGATGAGGGTAAGCAACAAATGTCACCTACTTATAAGAAACCTAGGAGTGTAGACTCCACTGAGATTATTTTAGATAAATTTTTGTCAATTCTGCAATCAGTTAAGAGTTCAGATAAGTCGAAGTTGCCTTTTAATACTAATATTGTTCCCGAGTTTGATCCTATGACCAAGGAGCAAACTATTTTGACTTGGTTGACAAAGGTGGAAGAATGTTCAGAAATTTATGGCTGGGAAGATAGAGAAATAATTCACTACGCCCTGCCAAAGTTGACAGGGGTAGCGAAGAATTGGTACCAGAGTTTGCCGACAATGATGTATACGTGGAGTGAGTGGAAAAAGAAGTTGATTGAATCTTTTCCTGTTCGCGAAGACTATGCTGAACTCTTGACTGAAATGCTGGACAAAAGGGTTAAATATGGAGAGTCGCTTGAACATTACTATTACGCCAAAATTAATTTGCTAAATAGATGTAAGATCTATGGGCGTCAGGCTGTCGATTGCTTGCTATACGGCGTTGAAGATAGGGCTGTTAAAATAGGTGCGCAGGCTGCACAATTCTCTGAGCCAGAGCAAGTGCTGAAATATTTCAGAACTGTGAAAATAGGGCATGGTCGGGAAAATCCTGGTTCTAGTTTTAAAACCCGAAACGAACGTCAGGGTACAACTCTTTTATCAAAACCAGCGGGTTGGAAAATTACATGCTACAATTGCGATCAAATTGGTCATCCAAGTTTCCGTTGTGATAAACCCCCAGCTAAGTGCTTTAAAAACAAACGCTTAGATAAAGATTGCGAAAAGGAAACTAGTCTGAATAATAACAGAACCGAAAAACAAGTGTCCCAATTATGTTTATCTGAAGACTTGTCTGCTAAGTACATGCTTGAGATCAAAGTCAATAACCATAATTTAGATTGTCATCTAGATTTAGGGAGTCAGTGTTCTCTTATAAAGCTAACAAAAGCTCGGGAACTCAACTTAGACATAGTGGTACCGGAAGATTTACCTGTTCTTAGGGGTATAGGCGCTAACCTAATCTCTCCAGTAGGTATGACGATTGTTTCCGTCGAAGTTCAAGGCATAAAGGAGACGATAAATTTATATGTAGTAAACGATTTCGTAATCAACCAGTCAGTTCTATTAGGACATTCCTTTACCGAGAAACCAAATATCGTTATTACGAAAACCCCTACCGCTGTGATATTTAACAAAATTCCGAGCGTTAAAATGCGTCTCTCAACTAGCGACGGTGCTGAAATCCCGTCGAATACTTTACGCGCTGTGCAAGTTTCTACGGATCCTAGCGTAGATGCACGAGTTTATGTTAATGGTTCCTTGCGGGGTCCAGAAGCGAAGGAATACTACCTCCTGCCTGGAGAATATGAGGTAAAGGGTGGGCGTAGCGCGCTACTGATTCACAATGCATCATCCAGTTCAATCACACTTGAGAAGGGGACCCTTTTGACGCGAGTACAATATAAGCATGTAGACAATTTGGAAAATATCTTAAACTCATGCAATGTCACAATCTGTGAATTCCAAAACAATGACGTTTTGAACTGTAACGATGCTCTAAGTGAAGAAGACAAATTAAATTTAAAACAACTAATTATTAAATATAGTAACTGCTTTTCAAAGGGACTCGACGATTTGGGGTTCACAGATCTGACAGAGATGGTGATTGAGCTCGAGGATTCAGAACCAGTTGTTTATAGGCCGTATCGTATGTCTTACGCGGACCGCGTTTTGGTAAGAAATATGGTGCAGGAAATGATCGACCACGGTATTGTTAGAGAATCTACCTCATCTTACGCAAGCCCTATTGTCCTCGTACAAAAGAAAACGGGGGATAAACGTTTGTGCGTTGACTACCGTGCCTTGAACCGCAAAACTAAAAAGGAACATTACCCTCTCCCTCGGATTGAGGATCAATTGGATCAACTGTCAGGTAACAAAGTTTTTACTTCACTTGATTTAGCCTCTGGGTATTACCAGATACCAATCGCTGAAGAGTCGCGGCACAAAACCACTGTTGTGACACCAGACGGCCAATATGAATATAATCGGATGCCGTTTGGTCTGGTGAATGCGCCGTCAGTTTTCCAGCGCACTATCAATAAAATACTTCTCGAGGCTAAGATCAAATATGCAATAGTCTACATGGATGACGTCCTTATTCCAGCTAAGGACGTTACCGAAGGGTTTGAACAACGATTGGAAGAAGTTTTAATACTTCTTCAAAAGGGCGGTCTGACACTAAATTTAAACAAATGCCACTTTTTTCTTGAAAAAATAGACTTTCTCGGTTATGAGGTTAGTTCCGAAGGTATACGACCCGGCCAGAGAAAAACTGAGGCGGTATCTAAATTTCCGACACCCAGGAATCAACATGAATTGAGACAATTCCTTGGGCTATCGGGATATTTTAGGCGATTTATTATGAATTATGCTATATTAGCGGCCCCACTAACCGATTTATTAAAAAAGGACATTAAATGGGCATGGGACAAAGATCAGGATTCAGCATTTAACAAAATCAAAGCTTTCCTGGTTGATAGACCCATTCTTGCACTCTACAATCTTAGTGCGGAAACCCAATTGCATACTGACGCTAGCAAAGCCGGACTAGCTGGTATCTTATTACAGGCTAACTCAAACGGTGTGTTCCAGCCAGTGTCGTACTTTAGTCGAAAAACTAACGTAGATGAACAAAAACTTCACTCGTAAGATCTAGAGACATTGGCGGTAATTGCGTCACTCAATCGTTTTCGCGTCTATCTCATCGGAATTCCCTTTAAAATACTCACCGACTGCAACGCATTACGCGCAACGTTAATCAAACGCGATTTGATCCCACGAATAGCCCGATGGTGGATACAGTTACAAGAATATGACTGCACCATCGAATACCGTTCGGGATTGCGCATGTCTCACGTCGACGCGCTGAGTCGCAATCCAGTCGATAGGAGCGAACCAGAGCCGCCGACGCGTTTTGATGTCCTAACCATCGAAACTTGCGAGCAAGACTGGATTGCTACAGTACAGTCTGCTGACGAAGAGTTCAGGAAGATAAAAGAGACGTTATCGGATCCTGGTTCAGAGCAAGTGATGGATATTCACAAAAATTACAAATTAAAAAAACAATAGGATCTACAGAATAGTCGGGGATAAAATAAAATGGCTGGTACCGAAAGGCGTTCGCTGGCAGATTTTAAAAATGAATCACGACGACGTCGGTCATTGTGGTTATGATAAAACCTTACAGCGAATTCGTAAAAATTACTGGTTTGCCAAAATGCGCAAATTCGTGAAGAAATACGTTTCATCCTGCTTCGAATGCTTACACCACAAAACACCTGGTGGTAAGCGTGAAGGTGAATTGCACCCTATAGAAAGGCCAAGCGTACCGTTTCATACGGTTCATGCTGACCACTTGGGTCCATTTATAAGGAGTAAAAAGGGCAATTGTTATTTACTCGTTTTGGTCGACGGCTTTACGAAATATGTTATCGTAAAGCCGGTTAGAAACACCAAATCGGCCACTACGATAAAAGTACTCAAAGACCATATCAGCTACTTTGGTGTGCCAACACGCCTTATCACCGACAGGGGCACCAGTTTCACTAGCGGAGTTTTTAGGGAGTTTGTAATGCTATACGGCATTAAGCACATTATGAATGCCGTGGCAACTCCCAGGGCCAATGGTCAAGTTGAAATATTCAACAGGACCATATTAGACGCCCTTTCTATGTCAACCCACGGTAAAGACGAAAAGTCTTGGGATGAACAAATTCTCGATATACAATTAGGTTTAAATACTACGACTCATAAAACGACGCAAAAGACCCCATCAGAGTTACTTTTCGGATTTAACATTAAGTGTAGGAGTGAAAGCATATTGAGTGAGGTTTTAGACGACACCGTGACCGTAACATCGGCGGAGAAATTAGTAGAAGTAAGGGACATAGCTGGGAAGAAAATAAGTGAGACTCAGATTAAAGATAGGGAAAGGTTTAACCGTCGTAGGAAACTAGCGAAGTCCTATTCAGTAGGAGACTTGGTACGTGTAGAGCGACAGGTTCCTAACAAAAACTGGTTGTCAAATCACAAAAACTGGTTGTCAAATATCAGGGTCCGTACCGGGTAATAAAAGTGCTTCCCAACGATAGGTATGTCATCGAAGACACTCCCTTATCGCGCAAAAATAATTGTCGTTACGAAGCCGTCGTAGCAATCGACAAAATGCAGCCCTGGTTAAATTTTAATAGAAACTTGGAAAGTAGTTGTGAAGAAAGTGGTTCAGATAATGAGTAAAAATAAATTTATAAATAAAAACTAAATAAAAGTTATGTTCTTGCTCGTTAAAGTGTTTATTTATATTAATCTAATATAAATAAATTACTATTAAATCTAATGTACTATGATTAAATAACATTATATAGATTATATTGATATTAGTGTCTCGTGTAATTATAGGCCTCAATCATCACTTGTACTTGTTTCGTGTCTAGATCCGTATAGATGTTTATGTCAGAACATTATACATTAATAATGTTTTAGTATCAGTCTGTAGCGCTTACAAGCTACAGGTTCTGTTTGATTTGTGTTCTATTACCATGACAATAATTATTTCATTGCTAATTGTTGATCGAAGGTTTATCCCGATTAGTAACGTCATTTTTTTTTTTCGCGAAGGTACTCGCTTTCACAGGAAGGCCGAGCTGTAAGCCTAATTAGTTTAATGTACGACTGATTAATATTATTCTATATATCCTAGAATTATTATACCTCTAAATCTAATATAAAGATGCTGTATTGATTGTAATAAGTAGCAACAGGTAGGCAGATGTTAAAGTGTAAACAGTTTTGATTTATAATGAAATATATTACATTGTTAATCTAAATGATAATAATTAAATGTATTATTAATTATCAACTAATTGTGGATGAATAATCGTTTGTTAATAACTATTATATTAATTTAAGATAGTGTATTGATAATCGAAGTAAATGTCATATCGGACAGTCGTTGCGATTGGCAATCATCGCGTGGCCGTTGTACAAGAAACAGGTGAATTTTGTGATTAAAGTGCTGTGGAGATATTACTGGATTTTATTTTCTGGAACACTTCTGAGGCTATCCCAATATAACCCAGCGTTAAACTACAATCCCACCTGATGGTAAGTGGTGATGTAGCCTAAGATGGTGAAGCTCACTGACTTAACAAAAACCCTTAGTCACACTTTCCTTGAAAACCACATTGTAATCGGATGGAAAGACAGATGCTGGCAACTTATTCCACTCCTCTGCTGTACGCATGACGAACGACGTAGCAAACTGTTTGGTTCAAATGTGTGGTAAGTCAACAACAAAAGGGTGAAGACTGACCGAACGTCTGGTTGTCCGATGGTGGAAGGGAGAGGGAGGAATTAAATTACGCAATTCCTACGCACACTCTCCGAAATGCATCCTGTAGAATACAATAAGGTTTGCTACTTTTTGTTTATGTTTGAGGCTGGTAAGTTTGGTTTTAACCAGAGTTGGGTCACTAATAAGCCTCTTAGCATGCCTTTCTATTGAATTCAAAGCAGCTGACATTTTACCGGACTTGCGCTTTATCTAAAGTAAGCAGCTGTCGCAGCGTGAAGCACCGCCACACCTTTGCTAATACTTCTAACTTCCTTGCATTTACTCTGGCCTTGGACTCAATAAACCGCCTGAAGTTCTGGTTTAAGGATGTCTAAGCCCACAGCAACTGAATGCGGTCGGTGTATACTAGTAATACATTTTGGAAAGAAGGAGCCAAGGTGAGCTGGCTCTTTTTTGCAGTAAAGAGACACGCTTGTGTTTTGGAGATGTTGAATTTCACGAGATTGGGATTGGCATTTGGAGGTGTTGAATTTCACAAGATTTGCACCCATTTGGAGATTTCCTGTAGTATGAGATTTACACGCTCAACCATAGCTTCTATTTTGGACTGGATTTGATCCCAACTAGCCCGAGAACTTAGTTGGTATCTCTCCACGACTGTGCTGTGATCTGCATACCCATACATACCGGGCATAAGCAGATCATTAATATGCAGCAGGAAGAGAGTTGTGGAAGGAACGGACCCATTGGGAACACCGGTGTTAGTCGTCACAGGATGGGATGAGCAACCATCGACGACGACCCGGAGATACTGTGCACTCAGAAAGACGTTTACCCAGTCAATCAGACCAGGGGATAAATCGTACGCTAAAAGCTTACCCAAAAGGCTAGCACGTCAAACGCTGTCAAAGGCATTCGAGCCATCAAGGGAAACAACTAGTGCTTCCCCACTGTTTTCGGATGCCTCACTCCATACGTGCATCGCATATGCTGGAAGATCCCAAGCTGACCAATTTCGGCGAAACCTGTTCTGGTGGTCACTAGGGAGGTCATTCTGTTCTAGGTAATCCATTAAGCGGGCATTTAATATACGCTCCATAGTCTTGCAGAGATATGTATTTAAATTAAAACTTCAATATACAGTGTTAATAAACCAATTATTCTTTATTGTGAGCCGTATGAACCCGAGGGTCATTAAATCGAAAAACGTTTACACCGCGTGAAGCAATAGCAAGCATACAGCCAGTGCCATCTATGATCGCGCTTAGGAACTAAATCACTAATCATTCCGCCCACCAAGGACGATATAAACAGAATCGTCCTTAATTAACATTAACCATGCCACAATACAAAAATAAAACAAAGTAACCTATATTTACCCATTACAAATAAAATATATTTTATAGATACCCATAAGGGGTTAAGAAGTACATTAAATATTTGATTGGTTAGCAGAAGGTCCAGTATCAATTGGAAGTATACAGAGCTTGGATACTGGTCTCTTGATAACTGTATTTTTAGTTCGCAAAGTGACTACACGCGTAATGTTATCAGTTCATGGATGTTTAGCTATCACGCGACCAAGGAGCCATTTACACGGGGGTAAGTCATTCTCTTTTATTAACACTATATCTCCTAACTGCGGTTCAGGCGTTTGTTGAGACCATTTGTACCTATGTAAAAACTGGTTTAAATATTCTTGCGACCATCGTCGCCAAAATTGTTGCCTCAGCTTCTGGGTGAGTTGCCATTTACGTAAACTGCTGATGTTGGAGGTTTCAAAGTTGTTATCTGGTAAGGTAACCAAGGATTCTCCAACCAAAAAATGGCCGGGAGTTAGTACCTCCAATGATTCAGGGTCTGTCCGAAGTTGTGTTAGGTCTTGAATTCAGGCAGGCCTCAATCTGAATCAAGACTGTAGACAGCTCTTCGTAGGTTAAGGTTGTGTCTCCGATAACCTTCCTTAAGTGTGTCTTCACAGACTTAATTCCGGCTTCCCACAACCCTCCGAAATTTGGTGATCGTGGCGGAACAAAGTGCCAAGAAGTGCCGTGTGAAGCCAAGGAATCTGCCACCTCTTTTAAGATTTCTGACCTTTCAGATACAAATAGTGTGCGCAGCTCTCTAGCGGCTCCCACGAAGTTTGTGCCGTTGTCGCTCCAAATGTCGATACAGAGCCCACGGCGAGCAACAAATCGTTTGAACACGCTTAGAAATCCTTCTGTTGTAAGATCACTAACAACTTCCAGATGAATTGCTCTAGTCGCCATACAAATAAAAATACATATGTATCCCTTATATGATTTGTATCCTTTGCCCTTTGTTGCCCGTACGTTGATGGGTCCAGCGTAATCAATTCCACAGCATTTAAATGGTTTAGAACGTGTTACTCTAGCAGCTGGAAGCTGGCCCATTAAAGGCGTGGCAGATTTTGCCCTGTCCTTGAAACATGTCACACATTTTCTGACATGTGATTTTGTCAGCAGCTTGGAGCCTAAAATCCAGTATTTGGATTGCAAATATGTAAGCATAAGCTATGGACCTCCATGTAGTGTTTTTGTGTGGGCATCAGCAACAATTAAATCCGTTACAGGCGCTTTTTTAGGAAGTAGAATCGGATGCTTTTTGTTTGTGTCCAATTGAGATTTTTCCAGACGTCCGCAGTAGCAGTCCTGATTCATCTACAAACGGATTTAAGGTTTTAAGAGGACCCTTGATTTTATTCAATTCTTTATCTTTCAAAAGTTCAAATTCCCTTTTAAAATGTTACCGTTGGCAATTAATGGTTGTCTAATACAGGTGTCAGTAGCCTGTTTTAACTCTCGAGCTGTAAGGTAATTATGACGGCGTTCAGAGTTATTTTTACCACACAGGAAACGCCTGCAATAAGCCACCACTCTTACCAGCTTGGTCCATGATAAGTATTTGTCCCAAATGAATTTGTCCATTTCAATAAAGTGAAACTTTCTTATTTCCAACTGAGTTTCATCGTTTTTTGGTTTAGAATATTTTACGGTCTTTTCCTGAAGAAGCGGTGGACCATAAAACCACAAAGTATTTTTAAACAAATCCGATAGATTTAGCCCTCTCTATGCGCAATCAGCAGGATTCTGGCTGGATGGAATATGTGACCATTGATTAGAATCGAGTGTGCTCAGAATTTCTGAGACACGATTTCCAACAAATGTCTGCCATTTGCTTGGATGTCCTCTCAACCAGGCCAAAACAACTTCTGAACCTGACCAAGCATGAATATGAGATCTTTCAATGTTCAACACTTCAGACACCTCCTTCAGAAGCTTACTTAATAATGTTGCTCCACACAATTCCATTTTAGGAATTGATATTTGTTTAATTGCTGCTACCTTTGTTTTGCAGGTAACCAAGCTGACGTAAATATTTCCATCATAATCAACAACTCGGAAATACACCACTGCACTATACGCAGTATTCGAAGCATCTGCAAATCCATGGAGTTCTACCACTTTATCGTCAGCTTTGGTTTGCATCCAACGAGGTAACTTGAAGTTTTTTAAATTTTCTAACTCGTTCCGGTAAGTAAATCCATTCCTTGTGTATTACGTTTGGAAGTTCTTCGTCGTCGTCGTCGTCGTCTTCGAAGTGCCAGCCACAATTTTTGGATTAAAATCTTTGCTTTAATTATACATGGCGCAAGCCAACCTAGGGGGTCGTATAATTTAGCTATGTCTGACAAAACATTTCTTTTTGTTACAGGTGCTGTCTGCGGCAGAAGTGTCACCATGTACTGAAATTCGTCGATTCGTCGATTCCAGGTAAGTCCTAAAAGTTTAACTATTTCATCTGTTTTCAAGTTAATCCCTTCTCCTATATCCTTTCCTTCTTCCTCCTCTTTTAACTTTTTCAGTAGTTCACTGTCATTTGTCATCCACATTTGAAGTTCAAACCCTCCCTTTTTTAGCATTATGTTCAATTCTCTATAAATCTGTAATCCTTCTTCCACTGTTTGACAGCCCGATAGCAAGTCATCCACATAAAAATCAGTAACTACTTTATTAGCTGTTTCAGGATACAGTGCGCCTTCGTCACGAGCCAGTTGTTGCAGCGTCTTTACAGCCAAATAACCCTATTTGCTGAAGCGGTTCCGTATGTTAGTCGCAATAAACGATATTCCTGTATACTTGTTTTTGTTCCACTATTCCACTGATCACACCATAACAACCGTTGGTAATCTGTATCTTGATCAGCCACCTTGACTTGACGGTACATCTTAACGATGTCAGTTGCCAAGCAAATAGGGAACTTAAGAATTAAGGCATTTACTGATAAGGTGGAGGCACCTTATCAGTAAATGCCTTAATTCTGGCTGCAGGGTTGGCCCTATCATAAGAGCATCATTTAGGGAGTTACCATTTTGATATTTACAAGATGCATCGAATACGTTTCGAATCTTGGTCATATTTTAGTAATCTCTAATGACAGCGTGTTGTGGAAGAAAGAAATATTTGTTTCCGTTTTATTCCTTCTCTGGAACGATCTCCATATGATTTAAGTCTTCGTATTCTTTGATTACCTTAGCGTAGTTCCTTTTCAAAGATTCATTCTTACTGAATCTAGATTCTAATGATCTAAGCCTTGTCTCTGCGATCGATTTAGAATTCTCAAACTCAACATTTTGTTGTTTAAATGGAAGCCGCACTATATAACGGCCCTGCGAGTCTCTGCACGTTGTTTTTGCATAAAACCTTTCACACTCTTCTTCTTCCTGCGATAATATTTTTGATTGATTCTTGGAGCTGAACTTCCATTTCCCATAATACCTTGAGGTAATCATCCGTCAAAACATGCATTACAACGACGTGGTTGCTTCGGATCTGTTGTGTGGTAGATGAAATTATCCAACCCAGAGAGGTACTTTGAGCTACTAATGATCCTTCTGATCCCCTTTTGATTTGACCTTGTATGACTTGTTCGTATACTTCTGCACCCAACAAAACATCAATTTTTTTAGGAGCGTAGTATTTTGGGTCAGGTATTTTGGGTATTGTGGCTAAGCATATGCCACTTTTATTTATCCACTCTAATTCAACAACCTTTCTACTAGGAAGAAAAGAGGTAACAGACTTGAGAATGTAAGCTTGAACAGTTATCACTGTGGTGGAATCAAACCTAAGATGAACCTTCAAATTTACCATATATTTAACAGCAATGTTGTTGTAACCCTCCAATCCAGATATACGCCCCTGTACAGCCATCTTCTTAAGAACCAAGTACTAAGCAACCGCTTCCGTGACAAAAGAGGCTTGGGAGCCTTGATCAAGTAGCGCTCGGATTAAATAACGCTATATATATATATATATATATATATATATATATATATAATTAAAGTAAAATGCAGAACTGTTTACGGCGCCACAGTGTTGAATTTCAGGAAGTTATGACGAAATCTCAACTGCAAAGTATTATTGATAAAATACAAAAGAGCCCGTGTACAGAACTGACGAACGTTTGAAAACCCATTGACACACCGTCTTATGTCGCCTCTACACGTTGGCCAACACAGTGGCGAATGGAGTGGCGGATATATTGGCCGAGAGTTGGTGACGGTGTCCACACGTTGGAAGGTCGTTCAGTTTACTTCGGTTCCGGCCAATGTGCGGACGAATTTATAAGCACCGTGGCGCAGTGGCTCAGCAATGAGTGGCTGCGCCGAGCGCCGCGGGTTTGATCCCGCACGGAACAAGTATTTGTATGTCCTACAAATAATTGTTTCGGATCTGGATGTGTGTCCTTGTGCAATTTATGTTTGTAAACTGCCTGCGCGATACGGGAGAAAATCCTAGTGTGGGGTTAACGTTTTTATAAAAGAATTATAAAATAATAGTGGTTATTAATGGGGCTGTAAATATACGATATACAATTAGCTTTATTTATTTTTTACATGCATCATAAACTGGAATAAATACCATTAATAAGAACAACTTATTTTAAAGTTAAAGGAGTTATAATCGATTAGTCTATGTTTTAAAATTGGGTTTTGATTTTAAATTTTAGCAAAATATGTACCTACTTGCATTTCTATCAGACATTTTATGTATATAAAAAACACCATATAATTTATTTGGTAATTTAATTATTTTTTGAGAAAGACAAAAACAATAGCAATAAATATAATTAACATTGACTTAATAAGAGGTACTAATTATAACTTAGAACATAAATGAAAAACTCATGACGAGCAAAGTGGCTCAGGACCATGTTTTGTGGCAGTCTGTGGAGGAGGATGTTCAGTAGGGGACTTGTGAAGAGCTGTAATGATGATGATGATTCGAAAACTTGCACGATTAAATTATAAGAAATCGTCGTTTTTTTATAGGATAGTGTGACAAACGAGCACATCTCGATTACGAATCAAAATGCAGATGCGTTGTCACCCGTGAGGACTAAGATGGAATGCCTCGTTTCCTTTAAAAAGGGTCTCGGGTTCTCTACACTCACTATACGAAACACAGCATCATTAAGCTACTATTTTACGCTGATATTCTGTGAGAGCGTGGTCCTTCCCCGGTCGAGCTGACCCATTCGTGCTACAACTATACTCCTAATATAACTGCATGGTTCTACCACATATAAACGATATGCTTCATTTTTTTCATTTTAAAATTGTCCTCGTAATAATCTGATTGTAAATAAATGTTCATTATTTGTTTTGATAAATAGCTTATCGATTAAAACAAATATTTAAAAATAATTAAATCGCGCTAATTAAAGTAGTAGTTGAAATTAGCACTAAAAAGGCTAATAGGGGCACCACCCTACAAAGCGTGAATATAAAATTTAAATCAGGTGCGTGTAATCACTCCTTCCCCGGTCGACCCGACCTTCGTGCTGCAACTATACTTCTAATATAATTGCATGGTTCTACCACGTATAAACGACGTGCTTCATTTTTTTTTCATTTTAAAATTGTTCTCGTAATAATCTGATTGTAAAAAAAACGTTAATTTTTTTGATAAGTAGCTTATTGATTAAAACAAATGTTCAATAATAATTAAATCGCGCTAATTAAAGTAGTAGGAATGTTTAAAGTTGAAATTGGCACTAAAAGGCTGGTAATGGGGGCATCCACCCTACAAAGCTTGAATATAAATTTTAATCAGATGCGTGTAATCACTCTGGGAGCTTGTAGCAAACTAAACTCGCGGCCAACGTGTGGACGCGGCGACCAAACTCTGCCAACAATCCTTTGATCTTTTGTAAAAAACCGACACCACACGGATCTCGCGCCAACTTGCGGGCCATCGTTCCAATACATACCAATGAAGCCCAAACACCCCGTCTACACGTTGGCCAATGCTATTGGCCACTACATTCGCCACTGTGTTGGCCAACGTGTAGAGGCGACATTACGCTTACCGCCGGATTCAGATATTTACCCCATGGAGTTGGTCTGGACTTTAACTCTTCACTAGATGAAAAAATTTTGAATCAATATTTTTGGGAGTTCACGGCGTAAAAATGGCGGAAATGTGAAAACCATCTCCAAAAAAATTAAAACGATTACTGGAATCGTGACATGAGAATAAATTTGCAAGATGACTCTGACACAAGTTCTATTGACGAAAATGAAGACGAAGATGGCCTGGACGAAGTAGAATCTATGTCAAAGTAGTTTTATTTTCCTTAATAAACTAGTATGTCAATTATTTGTTTGATTTTGCCATTTTTCACCTTTGTTCCTAATACGTTTTTTTTTACCAACTTTAATACAAGTGTATTTCATTTTTGCTATCTTTATTAAAGAAAATAAAAATATATTTTTCTAAAATATAATAATACAGATTAGGAACTTATCGCACGTAAAAGCACGATGATCTATTACCCTTAACCATATAAAATATCACGAAGCACTGTCGTCAGATCTGTCCTATAGTAATGATCTCTTGTGAACTAATGCTTTATCTTCCCCACCCTATACGAATGTCACCACCTAAGGCGTGGTACAGCAATAATGGTCAAGCTATAAACACAATAAAACGAAGTAGATGATTTCATTCCAACAATGATGTTTATGTCCTTGGAGGTGGGATACATTTATGTAATTGAAGTTTTAGCCGTTGTTGGTCAAGAGCCAAAACGATAGAAGTCAATAATTATTTATTTATATATAACTTTTTGAACGTTGTTCATGGAGGCTGAAGGTCTCCTTGATCTTAAGCGCGCCGAAGCAATACCCCGCCTAGCCCCAAGGTAGTCGGCTTAAGAGACAATTTAAATATATAAATTACCCGAAATAACCAAAATTATGTTGGTAAACTATTTCTAAGGAGCGAAGTATTTACGCATTGACATTAATTCCAATTTGGTAGCTGACTCTGTACTAATTTAAAGGTGGCATTGGAATACAATATTGTTTATTTATTTCAAATTTCCATCACTATATAATTGTAAGGTTAGACGTTATTTATTTGACTTTGTTTATTTTATCGCTATCAAAAAGTACATATAACTCCTAGTAAGTACAAGCATACACGTGTTTATTACTTTAAAATATATAATCGCCACTTTTAGTCTCCTAATAACAACGTCTATGTATACATATTAATTCTTCACCTATGATATTGCCGTTTTGTATCAAATAAGTATGTAACGTATTTTTTATATATTTTATTTCTATTAATAAAAGTATACAATTATTAATAAAGTATGCAGCAAATTCTTCAAAGGCGTTTTGCCTCACGGGTATTGAATTTTTTTCCCGCCAAAAAGTTATCCAAATTTTAGAAAAAGTTGAAATCTGTAGGTGCAAGCTCTGGTGAGTACGGCAGATGACGAAGGGCTTCCAACCCCAGCTCTTGTAACTTGGAGACCGTCTGTTGTGCTGTGTGCAGTATGAGGTCGCGCGTTGTAGTGTAATAGTAGGGGGACGAATGATTGATCAAAGCTGTTTGGAGACGTGCGAGTTTCTCCATCATTGTGTTCAGTTTTTCACAGTTAACATCTGCAATGATGCTCATCCCGTTTACTAAGAAGTTGTGATGAAGCACACTGGCGCTAGAACACCAAACAGTAAACATCACTTTTCCAGGGGTAAGTTTTCGTTTAGGGTATTGTTCCGGTGTTGAACCAGGAACCAACCAACTTGATGAGCGCTTGCGATTGCGAAACAGAATCCAGTTTTCGGCGCAGATAACGATGCGCTTCAAAATTCCTTCGTTTGTGTGCCTGCTGAGCAGTTGCAGTTACTGCTAATTCAGCCATAGATTGAGTATCATTAACTTCCACAAGAGTCATGTCCACAAGTTAGAATGCAATGTCTCTATATTCACTCTTTCAAACTTCACCGACATGTAGACTGAAGCACTCGAGTTGTATCAACTTGCCTACTCTCGCGTTGGCTGAGGTTTAGCCAACATGTATTTTCGGCTTAAGAGGCAATTTAAATATATAAATTACATACGAACATCCATCCCTGAAGGCCTGTTCGCTAGCTTTGTTGTCAACAAAACGAAAATCACTTTGTAGTACATTGCGTAAAATTATTAGTTAAGTCTTCCGTGACTTCCATCGATATATTTTAAGTTCGGCTTTCCGGCAAAACTGCAAAAATGGTTTATGTAAATAAAAATATATCTTATCAAAAAAAAATACCAGTAGTAGTAAATAGTACAGTTTTAGAAAGCCAACATCAGAAAAGTGCAAAATTAGAAAAAAGTATGAAAATACTTGTTATAAAATATTTTTTTTTTACTTTTAACACAAAATCAGCTGTATTTTATTCGTTCCGCAGTATATCAGGGCCATGGTGTCTCAAAAAATAAGCCCTAATTAAGGACACTCACTCTGTAGATATATGCTTTGTCAGCCAAAAGCGAAGAATAGCAACAATTTGTAGGGGTTGACTTTACACGTGTATAAAATATTGCAAAATATATAATGTAATGTTCTAGAACAAATTACGGTGAAATTCATGAAAATAAGTTATACGATACCCTTTGTTTCCTGTTGTTTCCAACCAACTTTAGAAACTATATTGAATATTGCAAAATACATACTAGAATTCTCTGGAACAAATTATGCTGACGTTCATGAGAATACGTTTAGTTTCCTGTTGTTTTCAACTATATATTTTCTATATAGGAGAGTGAGCAAACGAGTATACGGCTCACCTGATTGTAAGTGACTACCGCCGCCCATGAACTACTGCAACACCGGGGGAATTGCTGGTGCATTGGCGGCCTTTTAGAAAGGCTTAAGCTCTTTTCTTGAAGATTCCTAAGTAGTATCGGTTCGGAAAAATCGCAGTTGGTAAACTATTCCACAAAGATGTCGTACGCGGAAGAAAACTCCTAGTAAAAATACAGTGGTGGACCGCCTAGCATTCAGATGTTGTGGATGGTATCGGGATTTATGCCGCTTGTAAAGTTGCAGACAGTGTGCCGGCATGAAATGCTGTCCCGCTCTGCAGAGCACGCCAAGCTTTTAGAGGCCAATTCGGCCTTCTCTTCCAAGTCACCACGTAAGTGTACGTCACTCGATAGGTCGACGCCGAGGATTCCGATACTGGCTGAGGAAACAAGGGGAATGCTGAGTCTCTTCTGGTCCAATTGCACAATTTCTCGGGTAGCCCGCAGGAAGTGATTATCGAAAGAAGCGCTTTGTGCCAAATCCGATCGAAGGCCATCGCAATGTCCAAACTAACGGCCAATGCCTCCCCTTTGGACTCTACTGCCTCCCCCATCTTTGAGTCAGGTAGACCAGAAGATCACCAGCTGATCGATCCCGACGAAAACCGTGTTAATGATCACTATTCAGCTGGTGATCCTCAAGGTACCATATGAGCTGGCAGTTTAAAATGGATTATATTCCATTTTTATTGTCATTCCGTTTTCATTTTAGTTTAGTTGTTAGTTTGACGGTTATTCCTTAGGTTATTTGACATTAATTATGTGTTACATTTAATTATTCTGTTTTTTTTAATAGTCTAATGCTAAGTTTATGGAAATAAAAAATATAAAAGGTATTTCTTTCACGTTTTTTATGTTAAAAGATAACAAAAATAATATTATATAGGTTCTTGTTTGACTTGAAATTCTATATTCTCATACGTTTTTAATTTAAGGCATGTTATACTTTTTTAAATACACTTCGTAAATAATTTCTCTTTTTTTTAAATCTTATATTTTATATTGAAGGAAAATTCATGTTATTGTTAATAAGTTTCGATGTAAAAAATATGAGTCTCAAACGGTAAGCAGTGTCAATGATAATGTCATGTAAGTACTAGGCTAGATCTAACATAGAATAACAAACGAATCAACGAAGTTATCGGTTCAAGTTTTTTCGACGATTATTTGACTTTACAAAGGAAACTCGTGACCGTCCGGGGGAAAAGGATGATAATAACGAACAAAACAACTAAATTAAACGACGGCTATTGTGCAAGTGGTGTTGTCTCAAAAGGTACGTAGCTACACACCGATATTGCAGACAAACCAAAACGCCCTGAAACAAATGAATAACTTGATTTCTAAACGTAATAATATGCCTTAAATTTAAAATTATCTGGATTTAGAATTTCTCGTCAAACCATAACTATTTTAATTCAAATTGGTAATTTCAATAGAACGGCAATTACATAAGGAAAGAACTTATATAAGAATTAGGAAATAGTCATTTAATTTAAAAAATGCCAGCCAGCTGTGGCAGGTCAGGAACAAAGCGCTAGCTGTAAGTTTCACAGCAGGCGAGGTACCCAGGGTCGATCCTCGCGGAAAACAATAAAGTTTCAAAGGCGGATTTACTACGTGCTCGCTGTGAAGGAAAGCATTGTGAGAAAACCTATATCTCTGAGAAATTAAAGAAAAGTTTTCAAAGACATGTTAAGTCTGTCAACATGCATTGGAGCCCCGTGGTGGAAACTTGTTTGCCCTAAAACTCTTTCAGAAATGAGGCGAGACCTGTGCCTATTAGTAAGACATTTATATTCATAGGATGTAACTAACTTAAAATATACGAGAGTCAACTCTCCGAACTCAGATTAATGAACAAATAATAGTCCGAGCCGGGCCCGGCCTTGTTATTGACCGTCGTCAACGAGGTGCAACCAGAAGGCTCAGATCATTCTTTGGATAGAGGAGGGAGGATCAGATTGAGGGCGGCTTGGCAGCCATGCCTTGCTTACCCATCGTAAATCAAGTGGTGGAGCCAAATTTCCAATTCGAAGCAAATGGTCGCTGCCAGTGGACTTGACGAGCTCACTACTCTTCACGTCACAGCTGAGGTTAAGACAGTACAACAAGTGAGGAGCCACTTCACTATCGCTTATTTTTTGTGAAGATAAAGGGGTGCACTACAATTCGCTGCAGGTATGGATGCATGAGAAGAGAATTGCCGATATTGTGATGCGCTGCTAAACTAACATACATCAGATACAATCCTACCATCCCATGAGTGTCATAGCTTCCGTGTATGGTGCTATGAGTGCGCTGGTTGAATTTTGTTGTAAGCTCAATAAAGTAAGAAATAAATTTGTATTCGTATCTTTGTTTGATGATTTGTGGCAAATAGAAACTAATAAATCTGTTGGTGGACAAGAAGGATATGACACATTGTGGAGTTTAAATTAAGTAAGGCGCTTCTATCCACAACCTTGAATTTAAAATAACATTTACTAATTAAAAATATTGCAGCAAATTTTACAGTAATTTAATTTGTAAGCTAAAATTTGATTTATCTTCTATAGTGATTAATAGAAACAAAACAATTATAAAAGAAAACCGCTATTAAGTGGGTCAACTATAGTCTGCAATACTAGGGTACATTAATTATGGAGTTAACGTTAAAAGTTACAAGCCTATTTACGTCCCACAGCTGAGCACAGACATCGTCTCATTTCTAATAGGATTTTAGGCGGGTTGGCGAACTTAATACGGCTTCGAAATAATTTTTTCTTATTTCTCAGACATGCAGGTTTACAGGTTTCCCTCCACCACCGAGCACGTGGTAAATCAGTTCCTAGAATTGCAATTAACAATTTCATTGCTGCCTGTGGGCATGGTACCAGCTCGGTTGCTCGCCGACTGTGAAGTTTACAGCGAACCTTGAGCTACCGTGACTATATATAGAGTACTGAGAACGAAATAGAGATCAAATTAACGTATTTAGTATGTTATCATTTGACTGAAATTAACTTTTAGATTCTGCTTTTTCTATTTTTGCCACCACCAGACGCCAGAACCTCGACCTCTTTACACTGCAATTCACATAGTACATGTACAGCAAATTACATACTGATACCATATTTTATGAGTACTATGAAAAATTTCTTTCATAATACTCATAAAATATTACAGCTTTATAGTAAAATAGAGCGTATTTGTTGCATAGATAGTTCGGTTTGACAGAGGAAGGACCACCTCTCACAAAAATACCAGCATAAAACAGCAGCTAAATTGTGTTTTGTACGTTGAGTAAAGAGACTCGATAACCCTTTTTACTGGAAACGAGGCATTCCATCTTAGTGCACAAGGGTGACCATGGAGATTAGAGAAATGGAGAACGATCGCTGTAGAAAATAGTGTCCCAGAAATATGGACGAATTAAGTGAGGCGCTGCGATCGCTAAGTTGTCTCAATAAATGCGAGCTGTTGTGCGCTAGTTTTAAATGATCCCTCAACGTCAAATATACGTGTAGCTATATTATATCATTCAAATAAAAAATTAAATAACTTAAATAACATAAATTATAAATTATGTTTTATAATTATTACAAATATAAATTATTAATTATTATTGATTTATTATTATTTATATTCTTAAAATAAATAAAATAAAAAATTACAGAGCACTACTATTTTCGATTAAATTTTTACTATATTATTTTATAATTTTACTATATTTTTACGAATAAATTTGTGCATTATTCCACTCACATAACTTCATCTACTTGTACTCATAAACAGCTAACTTCGCAGATACGAATATTATGAATAATATTATGTATGATATGATAGGTATGGCGTATGAATATTATGGCGAATATTATGCTTCTTTAATATATAAATTACGAGACAAGATAAAGGAAAAACGAAGAGGCAAGCTGTCTAAAGGTGTCCTGTTGCTCCATGACAACGTCCCTGTTCATACCGCTTGTGTTTCGAAGGATGCAGTTCGTCAATGCGGGTTCACAGAAGTTCAACATCCACCTTACAGTCCAGACATGGCCCCGTCCGACTATTATTTATTTCCAAATTTAAAGCGGGACTTAAGAGGAAGAAAATTTTCAAGCGATGAAGAGTTGCAGGCGGCCGTCTTCAGTCATTTTGAGGATAAAAAATGTGATTATTTTTATAAAGGTTTAGAGATGTGATTCACAGATGTCAAAAGTGTGTTAGTATTCATGGTGATTATATTGAAAAATAAAATTGGTTTCGTTTCAATTACTTCATTGGTTCATAGTTAGGCCAATTCATTATGGGACCGCCTACGTACTACTTACCGACGACAGCGTGGTTATAAATTCTAGAAAATATCAGGGACAGACGGGCTAATGCGTTATCACGTAGCGACCGTTCTCCTTTTCTCTAACCTCCATGAGAATGACAGTGCATCTATATTTTGATCTTTAATCGAAGGTAGATGTAGATGTCTATGATCCACAGTATCCACTTACTATAAGGGGGACTGTGTAATCGTTTATCACCTTTATTAGATAAAAAGTATGCAACATCGTTTTATCTTATGTGTGATTAAAATGATCACCGCAAAAAGTCTTGTGAAAATATTTATCCAAACCTACGATATTTTATGCTTACTTGTTAAATGAAAAGTATTTTATCGTAACAAACAATAACGAGTATTTTGTTGTTCGAATCGTCGGCGACCACACTCTTTCAGATCGGCTTGACTTACTGGCACTACGAAGAGTTGTTGCATCTCTTTGCGTATTTTGTCGCATTTACCAAGGGGAGTGCTCGAAGGAATTGTTCGGACTAATTCTAGCCGTACAATTTCACCATTGCACATCGCGACAAAACGCGCAACACCATCCATACCATCTGGATTATTGGCGGTCCACCCCTGTACGTTTCAAAAGGAGTTTTTTTTCGTGTTCGACCTCTCTTTGTGTGATTTAAATGAAATTTTCACCCTTGCACAACTTCCTTATGGAATCAACTACCAGCAGAGAAAGGAAGAAATTACAAAAATTACCGAAAAAAATACATCTTAAGAAAAAATTAATTTTGTAAACACCATAAACAAATTACTTTCTTTGGTGCCGATTTCGAAATGCAAGCCAAAAAATCAATTCTTATGAAGAAATTTAGAATCCGTACAAATAGGTACACAAAATAAAAATTGTTAAATTAACAAATTTATGAGTTCCTTAAAATTAATAAAAAGACGATTTCGTGACTTAAACAGGCTAACAAGATGCTTGTTTTTTAATTAAAGTTGATGCAGATTGAAAGTACTTAAGATTTCAATTCGAACAGAATTATATTGAATTTAATATTTTACCGTTCGGTATAATTCGGCTTGTTATACCTTTATTAAAATCATTAAGCCCTTAATAGCTTTACTGGCAAAATTTTTCATTAAACTGACAATCCTATAACGATTGCATATTATATTATTTGCGCTCTGTTTTATGGTAATCGTTTAACAGATAAAAGCTGTTTAATTCTCATTCAGATTCGAGGTTAACCTTTCAAAAAACAAAACTACGGGAGGAAAAATTCACATTATTTTTCAAACACGTTCCGAGTTGACTAGGAGAGAATGGTGTATTGAGTCCGCCATTTGTATCGTTTTTATGGTGTGCAATAAAGTATAAATACATGAACTAATTAACTTCTTAAAACCATTGTACAATACTTGAGATATAGCCTGAAAATTTTCTGAAATGCCTCAACAACAGGGTGGGGGGATCGCGTGTGAGAATCAAACTACCAGCGGGCAATGGTACGTTGAATAAGTTAAACACGATAATTGCTAAAAGTTGTTAACTACGTATTTCGGCTTAAAAATATTCGCGAAATACTTAACAGACTTTCAAGTATTACTCCGTATTGACAATTTTCCTGACATATCGTGTATTAATCGGATGAGCGGCATCCGATTTTAACATTTCACAAAAAACGTCAAAGAAATATAGCAGTGGTGTGACGGTTGTAGGCTATATATATATAATAATGAGACAGTTGCGGAGTCCAGACGGGTACATTTTTTTATAGGATGGGGTGACAAACGAGCACACAGTCCACCTGATGGTAAGTGGTTGCTGTGGCCTATAGACATCTACATCTATCCTTGATTACGCATCAAAATGCAGATGCGTTGACACCCGTGGGGACTAAGAATGAATGCCTCGTTTCCAGTAAAATGGTTCTATATCATCCAGATATCGAGTGGCATCTATCAGAGGCAACGTCTAAATTTGATAAGCCTAAGCAGGATGAATACCAAATGCAAAAATTACGTTTCTTGGCACAGAGATCCAGATGTTAAGGCTATTAACTCGTTTGATACACTATGGTCTAGTTATTACTTTTTTTTATAGGATAGGGTGACAAACGAGCACACAGTCCACCTGATGGTAAGTGGTTGCTGTGGCCTATAGACA
The DNA here is from genome assembly GCA_907164705.1 of Parnassius apollo. Lineage (NCBI taxonomy): Eukaryota > Metazoa > Arthropoda > Insecta > Lepidoptera > Papilionidae > Parnassius > Parnassius apollo. Next base: position 7,859,957 of record CAJQZP010000178.1, read on the forward strand.
TCTACATCTATCCTCGATTACGAATCAAAATGCAGCTGCGTTGTCAACCGTGAGGACTAAGATGGAATGCCTCGTTTCCAGTAAAAAGGGTCTCCGGTTCTCTACACTCACCATACGAAGCACAGCAGCATTAAGCTACTATTTAACGCTGGTATTCTGCGAGAGCGTGGTCCTTCCCCGGTCGAGCCGACCCATTCGTGCTACAACTATACTACTAATATAACTGCAGCGTGGCTCTACCACGTATTAATTTTGCAATCCGCGTCTCTAATTTTAATCTAAATTACTGTCCAATTTGGTCATATTCTTATAAATCCACACCAACAAAACATTTCGTAGGAATTCATTACGGTACCCTTAATGTGTAGTGGGTTCTTACTCTATTACTAGGATCACATGTACGGCAAGACGATGGATTACAAAGGGTTTTCAATTTTGCGACCTCTTTTCCCTAAATATTTTGTTATAAGACATTTAAGTCACAACTTTCCAAATGAACAATTAAATCTTGATCAGATTTCTATAAAATAAGTCACTCTTTTGGCTCTGATCACCGCGTATCAAGTACAGACTTTGGCTGAAATGAATATAGATAATAATATTATAACCAGATTACAAAAAATCACATAATTCTAAATGCGATTAAAACATCTCGTATTCGATCTAAGCAACCAAACTTGATAATATTGTCTTTCATTACAGCCCTTTCTTTATTTACCCCGGAAAAACACTAATTACTTACTTGAATATTACAAAGATAAATCGTAAGGATTTCAAATCCTTGGACGTTGGAAATAAAAACCCCCATAAAGCGGTAGGGTCGCAAACCTTGAGCCGCTGAATCAAATTCAATTGGCACGAGAGCGGAAGCGATGTGTCAAAATTCAGTACACACAGAACCAGGCACGGAGCTATACCCGCCGCACACATGCTCGTTGTCAATTTGGACTTAATCTGACGCGGGCTAGACCACAAATTCCAACACATTCTTTAGATTCTATAATAGAACCGTTAGACGAAGCCTTCGTATAATTATGATTGAACTTCACATACAGGTAAGTTCGTTTATTCATTAATTATGTATATCTATATAATAATATATGTGTATAATTGCATTACATGTTTATAACATGTAATGCAATGTAATATATATGACTACTTAAAGATATTTTAACTCAGTTGCACTTTGCACCCACAATATCTTCTCTGCTTAGCCTGGAGGTAGACTGGAAGAGAATGCCTTGTTGCATTAAGTCCGCCTTTTTGTACTCGGTGTGCAAATAAAGCATAAATAAATAAATATTGTCCGAACTTTACTGGTCCTAATTTTAGCCGAAAGTAACCGCTCATACTACTATTAGCCAAGAATAAATCGAATTTAACCAAGCACGGTCTGTTGCTATGGTCGGTAACCAGCTATAAGTTGCTAAATATGTTAGCCGGATAAATAAAATAAAGTTATTTGTCACTCTTATTCTATAGACGTATAGAGAGAAATCTGATTGAAATTTGAAATACAGAATAAAGAAATAAAAAAAATATCCTAAATAATTTAGAATTTGCACATAGCCGATGTTTTTACATTGGTGATGCTTCTTTTTATCATCAATCAATAGGATTTGAGTTTGACATTTCCTAATGAAAATATAAGTATTGTTTGTCGGTCGCTGAGCTTCGCTGATTAAATAATAGGGTAAAGAACGCGCAGATTAACGTTGGCACTTTGAAAAGAAGACTTAAATGAAAGATTTACTTGTCCTAAAATACTTTTGATCAATGTTTCTATAATGCAATGAGATTATAAGATAGAGAGGTATGAATAGAGTATTTAGGAAATAAACAAGCATATCACGATAACCAATCAACGAGCTATGTTTTGGACGAATATAGATTCCGATCAGTATTTGAAATTGAATTCTTCATGAGAAGTTAAGTCCAGTAAATCACCAAATTATCGCTTTTAAATCTATCTTTTAAAAAGGAATACCAGCTAAAAGCTGCTGTGTTTCATATGGTGAGTGTAGATAATTGGAAACCCTTTTTACCGCAAGCGGGACTTTCCATCTCAAATCTCGGGGTTGAGAACGTATCTGCATTTTGATTCTTAATTGAGGATAAATGTAAATGTCTATGACCCGCTTACAATCAGGTGGCTGTGTGCTCCCATCTCTATATTATATTATCATGGTTGCGATTTTGTAAACTGTGACAGGACGCCCACCTCACCTTAATTTTATATCTTTTGATAAAACATTTATAAAATATCAATAACAGTCTATATTTTTATGTATTCTAGTGTTTTTCATAATTTATTTTAGTAAATATAGTCAGGCTGAAACTACAATAACAAATTAAATAAATGCAGAAGGCGGTGCTCCTCGACACCATCTTTCCCTTTCCCCCTAACCCTCGTTTGGTCTCCCCTGCCATGAGCTTCCATCTGGTTGGGCTTTTATGTATTTATATATTATTTATTTATGTTGGAATGATAAATATATATTTATGTACATTTATCATTTCCTTTTATATTTATTCATCCCAATCAGATGAGAATATTGTGTGCTTCTAAAATTAAATAATAAATATATAAATATTTTTAACATGTAATCAACCATTAATTTAACTTATTTTAGTCCACCTGTGTTATCGCATCTTTTGGGGGAGGTCTATGTTCAGCAGTAGACTAGAGAAGGGCTGTAATGATGATGCAGTAATTTTATTAACATTGTCAGAGCACAGCTCAAATCTTTTTACGGAGAGTATTAATTAGCTTAGTTTCTTACGTCTGAAATTGTTGGAGTTTCGTAGATAAGGTTCTGTAAACCGCAACGTTTAAATTATATGAAAAAAATAAACTATATGTTTTTATTAATTTTTTATACTACCACACAAATAGGTGTTAAATATTGTATTAAATCGGAAACATAACATTATTATTTCCTAAAATATTAAGTAAAGTTTTGCGTAGGTAGTTCCATCCGATCATCCAATACAGCCTATTAAAGCTCACTGCAGAACATAGGCCTACGCCATACAGTACCTCACAGGGACATTCTGCAACAGCTGCCGCGCTTATCAAGCGGGTTAGCAAACGTAGTTTTTTATTAATTTGAGTTGGTATCAGGAAGATGTTAGTGCGAGATTAAGTTTTCCTGTCACCTCTTACGACTCCCGTAATGAATATTCTTAACACCGGTACCACACGGTAAACGTAGGTATCTAAATACTATTGGTATTAAAGATGCTAATATTAATTTGCAAGCATCCGCTTAATTAAATACAATGATGTGTCTTACCTGCATAGAAGAGCACCTCCCACCCTCCCTCAGTTGCATGCACTAATCCCGTCACCACTACTCCCAACACCACTACTCCCGGCACCACTACTCTCAACACCACTATTCCAGGAAAGACACACCATCGACGATAATACGACACGTGTTTCGCCTCTACACGAGGCATCTTCAGGTGATGTAGACTCCACCGCGGCCGCCGTACGAGGACGGGAAGTGCTCTTCAATCCAGGTAAGACACATCATTGTATTTAATTAAACGAATAGTTGCGAATTAAATATTAATATCTTTATTATAATGATTCCGCAAAGTAACGCCTGATTCTATCAATTAACATTGGTAGTTGTTGTTCCATAATGTTCCATATATCGATATATTTCATATATTTCCTTGTTATTATTTTTTAGGGAATAAATCTAGTTTAAAATTTCATATATTAGAACAAAGCCTTTTCTTTGACTTGTTCCCGTTTTCATTGTTTCAACATGCACAAAAGCAATATAATGTCAGCTTGCTAGTCTGATTTCTATGAACAATGCTGTTTTGCAGCATAAGCTATTTTGAACAGGATTAATAAAAACTAAAATGAAAACGGTATACAGGAAAAATAATTTGAATAGAGAAGCGGGTTGCCGAGTTGTGGCGGTGAAAGTATAAGTACTACCCCATATCATCCCGTGTGTGTCTTAAGAGGCGACAGAGGGCAACAAATTCGGAGATGGGCAGCAGCGTCTTCCTAATAACGACTGAAAATAAAAAACTACGGTTGCCAACCTGCATGCGAAGCATGGCAACTTTGGCGAATACCTTCCCTAGGAAGCAATATATGGGGAGGCCTATGTTCGGCGGTGGACTTTAATAGACTGTAATGGTAACTTTAAGATAAAGAAGTAGTTTAACCCCTCAATCCCAACAAAAGGCCCATGCAGTCGCATGCGCCCGGCAAATCCCGAGCGGTCGCATGCGACCGCACCCACCCGCAGCACTTAACACCATTGAAACTTATATTCAGAGACTACGTTTCTATGGAAATGTTTGGCGTTATAAAATCTATATAAAATTCTGTATATAAAAGTCAGGTTTTTACTTCATTACAAGAAGACTATTGTATTTTGATAGCAAAAACAAAACATACCAAGCGAATGTCGGCAGCGTGAAAATAACAATTATTTCAATATTTATTACTCGAAATTATTTACGTATAAAGATAAATTATAGTTACACAAAATCTTTCATTGTAATTTTATAATAAAACACTATACTAAAACACTAATAAAACACTAGAGAAATCCAAAAATCAATACTATAACATTCACGCGAAAATGGCATACGAAATGAACGTAGATTATAAATAAATATCCATAAGATAACTTGACTTTTCTTATCCATTATAGGATAGAAAATTTCATATTGATTCTATAATGCCAAACTTCTTCATATAAAAGTAGTCTCCAAATATAAGTTTTAATGGTTTAAAGTGCTGTGGGTGTGCGCCGGTCGAATCCGACCGCTTGGATTTTGACGGAATAGCGCAGCGGTCGGATTCGACCGCTTGGAGACTGAGAGGATAATATGCATAAGGTACTATATGCCGTGTTGAGGCAGCGTAAGATAATCAACTCCATATCATCCCGAGCATATCGAAAGGGACGATACAGGGAAACTGAAAAAGGAAATGTGAGAACATTTCCCGATGACAACTCAAAATAATATAAAACAGCGGTTACCAAATCGTCTGTAAAGCGTGGTAAATATGAAAAATATTTTATATTCTGGTGAGAAAGGTGGTTTTATAGTCTGGTTAGAAAGATGCTGCTGCCTATCTTCTGGTTTGTTTCCTACTGTTGAATGCTACGATACCCACCATGTACTAGAGTTGTAATAATATCTATTAGCCCATATCAAATGTGTATAAGGAAATACAAATGACGAAAACGTGTTGTTTATTAGCACAGGTTTGGTTCGACCGGGGAGGGCCACACTCTCACAGAATACAGCAGTTGTCACTTATCATTATCATATATAGTGTATAGACACACACACACACACACACACACACACACATACACACTCGCACGTTTTTAAGTTTTTTATCTTTATTTTTTAAGTTGTTCCTATAAAAAAGGGTGATTACCGAACTCACAGCCTTCCTAACTGTAAGTGATGCTGTGGTTCATAGACACCCACATCCACATCTATCCTCGATAAAGAATCAAAATGCCAAGACTCATGATAGGAGGCAATGAAGAAGTACAGGGTGGCGCAATAGAACGTGCATATTGCGTCATCTTTTTTCGCGGGGTAAACAGTGCGCGGGCGGGGGGAGCCTAGCATAGTTGGATAGTGGCACTCGTGAAGTTTTGGTAACCATGAGTCACTTCGACGAGAAGCATCGTGCTTTTTGTGTTCGCACGTTTTACGAGAACGGTCGTTCATACATCTCTACAAGGCGAATGTATTGTTATGAATATGGATTAACACATATTAATGAAGCTCCAAGTGCAAATTTAATTAAAATATGGATAAAGCGTTTTGAAGAGACCGGTTCCACATTTAAACCACCCGCAAAAGGTCGTCCAAGAACATCTAGGACCACAGACAATATTGAGAGGGACTGAAGGAGTCAGTATGAAAAAATCCGCAAGTGTCTACTCGGAAGCGATCGGCGGCTTTAAACTAGTCGCAACGAAGTTTACAGCGAATTTTGAAGTTGGATCTTAAACTGCATCCTTATAAGCTCCAGTTAACACAGGAATTAAAAGAGGCCGACTTCGGAGCAAGGCTGGCATTTGCTGAAGAAATGCTTAGTCGATTTTCCTCTTTTGACAACATCCTTTTTTCTGACGAGGCTCATTTTTATTTAAATGGGTTCGTAAACCGACAAAATTGTCGCTGTTGGAACGACGAGAATCCAAAAATGAAACATCAAAAACCACTGCATAGTCCGAAAGTAACGGTATGGGCAGCAATCTCAAGCAAAGGAATTATTGGCCCTTTCTTCTTTGAAGATTCACGAGGACGAAACATCACCGTTAACACCGACCGCTATGTTGCGATGTTAGAGGGATATTTGACTCCCGAACTTGCAAGATCGAGAATAGCGAATACGAGGACTTGGTTCCAACAAGACGGAGCGACATGTCACACATCAAATGACTCTATGGCGGTTGTGAGACAGATGTTTCCTGCAAGACTAATTTCCAAAAGAGGTGATATCCCTTGGCCCCCGCGTAGCCCTAACTTGACGCCTCCTGACTTTATTTTATTTTTTGGCACATTAAATTATCTTTTTGTGTTAAACTTTTTTAAACTGTTCAGAGCCAAAAAGTCGTTAAGCTTAAAAGACCTCGTCTGATACTATGCACGACATTCCACTCGAATCAAAATCCCCACATATAACCATATGCTGGCAAGGGTTTTCGTGGACTTTGTCAGTGTTATCGAAGATTTCTGCGTTATTAGTGGAGGTAGATATACCACAAAATCTTAACTTCTCTGTGCATTTTCATAATTTCTTCTGGGTGCATTAATAAATAAACATCTTCTAAAATTAAATTAAATGAATTTTATTTATTTAGTTTTGTAGCAGTTTCACTTTGGTTGTTTGGTGGTTGGATGTTTTGGTCCAAGTGTTAGACTTATTATTTAGATATAACTTATACGATAGAATATTTAAAAAAAATCTAATTTCATTGCTGACGTACTGTGGCAACGTACGATAATCCATCAAGCCATATCATCCCGTGGGTGCCATAAAAGGGAAAAACAACAATCGATAGAATGGAATAGAAGAATACAATTTCTTTTTTCTTACTACACCCTCATATTTGTTATTGTTGGTGATACTGGTACACGGTAAAGTTTCCAAAAACTGTAACGTAGTGTGTAATTAGTAAATGTAATATATTAAAAATAAAAAATAAAAGTCCGAAAGATCTTGTTGTACCTATACGCCTGAAAGGTCTTATTGTATCAGATGTTTAATAGGTGTAATACAACTTTTGACAACCTTAGCATAAATTCAAAGTTAAAAAAAAAACTGAAAGAAACATTGAAAAAAGTATTCTTATGAATTTTCATATATTATAAATTTGACGATTAATATATAGATGTAATAGAATAGATATACCTTATAGATAGAATAATAGGTCAGGGAAAAAGTTTCTTCGTATTTTGTTTGTATAAAATTGGAGAAAATTCTCTTTAGTTGTGCTGTTAGTATCTGGCTGGTTATAATATCAATACATATAGGACATTAAGAAAAAGAAAAAGAAAATAAATAAAAGTAAAAAACACTTTCCTGCCATTTTTCAATTGTTTTTTTTGTCCGCCAAAATGACTGAATTTAACGAAGAAAGTCAATATATTCTAGTTTTATAACAAAAAAGAAAAAAATTCGACTGAAAACGCGAATTTCATTGACGTTTTTGGACCTAATGCAGTATCAGTAAAAGTAGCACAAAGCTGTTTCAAGCATTTTCAGCCTTAGACTTTTGATATCAAAGATGCAGCTCGCTCTGCTTGCCTTCATACGGATAAAACCGATGACATTTTTAAAAAAGTGGAGCAAGTTTGGCATATTAGTAGTTACGACATAGCCGAAAAATTAGCGAGCACCAAATAGTTTTCACACTCACTTGAAAAAATCTAGCTATCCAAAAATTGTCTATATTTGAGTACCACACGAGCTCATCGAAAGAAACCTAATGAATCGTGTACTCATTAGCGATTCTCCATTGAACGTTATGAGACCAAACCATTTATGAAAAGATTGATAACTGGTGACGAAAATTGGATCACCTACGACAAGAACGTGCGAAAAAAATCATGGTCAAAGGGTATTCAGATTGCAACGAAACCCGGATTAACCTGTATCGTTTATTATGAGTTTATACCACCGAGCAAAACTTTCGATTTAGATTTTTACTGCCTACAACTAATGAGAATCATGCAATAAATTGAGAAAAAATTACCAGAATTGATCACCAGAAAAAAGTGATCTCTTATTATGATAATGCCCGATCACACACATGTTTGGCCACTCAGAAAAAATTGAGAGAGCTTGGTTGGTGTTAGTGATGAAGTGTTAATGATTTCAATATATATAGTTGTGGTCACATAATTAAGAACGATTTGAAGTTGTAGAAGTTTTTTATTTAAATCATGTCGTATACAGAGATGTGCACCTTCTGAGAAGCAACTATTTATGTTATAAAATAGCCACATTAATAGAGCAACGTGGCTTAGAAGTAAAGAATAAAATAGCAAACTTTTTTTCACATTTTATTTATTTTACCAAAGTAACTCATTAAAATAATACTGAAACTGGACAAATAATTAATAACGATTTATTAAACTGCTCGGAAATTGTTTTGTATGACACATTTATAAAATCACAATAATATGTAGCGCGGACAATTAAAAACAAAAATTTTAAATAAAATTAATAGCCAATAGCATATCCACGGCTTTTAATTACAGCTTTACACCACCGATTTACTTTACTTTACTTAACTTTTAGATTGCTGAAGGGTTGTTTTCACCAAAATATTTTTTTCTCAGCTCATTTTGTTTTGCCATACGAACGATGTTTCGGTCACCTCGAGGAGTTGTTTTTTCTGTTTAGGTACACGTGGAACATTCGCAGTTGTTTGATACGCAGCAAATCGCTTTACAGCGTGGAAAACCATTGTTTTTGAACATTGCAGGTGGTCGGCTATCTTTTTATAAGACCAATTCTTCCGGCCAAGTTTTATTATTACTTCCCTTGTAGAATTATCACAACTTTTATTTTTTCCCATTGTTTTTTCCTAAGAAGCAATCACTTTCATTCTTTTACACACAGAACACTATTAATGGCCTTTAAAATTATACAAACAGTAACAAATCAACTGAGTTTTCTCTATTTAAATTTGAATAAAGGTATAAATTATTTAGCGTTCTTAATTACGTGACCAGCCAGTAAATAAAAACACTATGTTTAGAAGTAGTGTAAAAAGTTTGTCTATTTATTTTTTGCTAATCATGTATATCAATAAATACAGTAGTATTATGGAAAAGTTTTACTATACCGAGAGAAATAAAAAAAGTTGCATGCAATTAGTTTTGTGTTTTAGTTTTAAAAATTCTTCCCCCTTATATCAGCGTTCTTAATTATATGACCACCACTGTAATCCTGAACTCACACCCTTGGTCTCTTAAGAATTATTTGGGTAATATTAGGTTAACATCAAGAGAGGACTGTCAAAACAACTTGTCTCTTTTTTGGGTGAATAATCCCAAGATTTCTATAGCAACGGGATTATGTCACTACTAGTCTGGGAGGCAGCGTCCGAAATTTTGGACCCATTCCTACAAAGCTAATTTTTCTGTCAAGCAATGTTTATACCGTATAAATAATGAAAGTGAAAGTCTACCAAGCTTTTAGTGTTGCAAACGTTTATAACAATTTTTGAAACCTGTAAATAAATAATACGTAAATTTATTATATCTACAAGATTTAAACTTTTTACAGTGACCAAGAATACCTAAATATACAGGATAATGATAGTCTACCACCTTGGAAGCGTTGCCATCTAAGGTCTACCACCCACGTAATGTGTTGAAAAATTAAGTTTTTGGACTTATTTCTACAAGGCTGAAATTTTTTTCGCAAATATTTAGGTTTATAAAAGAACAAAAAAAAGACAGTCTACCGAGAATCCAATGTTGGTAAAGCCTTGGTAGAAGCGATGGAATGCACTATCTCCCGAGTGCAGCTACTGCGCCGATCCGCTATAAGTCGCTCTGAATAATTGGACATACCGGCATTAAATTAAAATCTACAAAGCTGATGTTTCGTCTACAAGTAGTTTACTTTAATTATTATTGAAATATTGTCATCTTCGTTTTTACGTATGAGTAAAATTTCGGGAAATTTCAATTGGTCTTGTAAAACTCGTTAAATTTAAAAACTTTTTTACGCAAAAGGGTATTCATCAATAAATATCAATTGTTATGTTTATTGGTGAACAAAACTGCCGACTTACTGGTAAATTAAAACATGAAAACTACAATAGTATGGGAAAAGCATAAGAAAACTTTTGTTTGCATGACATTATTCATTATAATTTTAAATTCATGTATTTCTAAAACATCTGGACGGTTACTGATTATCAAAGTCCACAGCTGAATGAATATAAGCTCCCCCACATAGATGGCTTCTCAGAGATGATATTGCCACAGTTGCCACGCCCAGCAGGCGGGTTGGTAACCACAGTTTTTATGGTGTTACTAAAGAGACCCTGATATACAATCTCCAGTTTATTTCCCTCTGTTGTCTTTTACGACACACACCGGACAATAGTATGTCGTGGATATTCTTACAATTCCTCTACAAGATTAACGTCTACATTAATAACCGTTAAAATATATATTTTTATTTATGAGCTATGTTGTGCCTTTAATTTAATAGTACGTACGCAACTTGCGATTTGAAAATGTCAATTGCAATTTAAAATGTTGATGTACCCATGTATTTGGCGGCAAAGGAAAACATTATGTGAAGAACTTTTCTTCGAAATATTTCAAATTTCACCATATCTTGCTGGCATTAGGTATGTTTGTACTCCATAATCTTCTTAAAAGCGATACTTGTAAGTGTACCTGGTAGTGGGATTATTTGTATAATAAGGGTGAAAAACGGGCCAGCTTTTCACCTAATATTAAAGTAAATGCTGTGGCCCATATAAAATCAAAGTATTGATGTGTTGTCAACCGTGAAGACTAAGATGTAGTGCCCAATTTGCAGTAAAAATGTGTCTACGGTTCTTTACACAGACTATACAAGACATAGCAGCATTAAGCTACTGTTTTAGGCTGCTATTCTGTGAGAGGGTGATTCTTCCCTGGTCGACTTATTAGGTAGCTTTGCGTTGAAGTCTCTCATTAACACCGTATAGTGCGTTTTAGAGAAATGCATGGCTTTAGAAATATCCTCACACATTTCCTCCACCTCCTCATTGAGATTGGTGCGTAAACCTGTATGACTTTCAGCGAATACCGTTTGATGATTCTGAGTATAAGGTACGCAACCCTCGTTGATACACTCCCAATCTTTAAAAAGTTGTTAACGAGAGACTTGTGAACGATAAATCCAACACCTCCTTGGGACAGATGGTCGCCCTCCCGGTGATAGAACAAATTGCCGGATTCGAGAATCACCGTGTCCTCCCCCTCTCTTTGGACCTCAGATAATCCTATAATATTCGCAACTTGTCTATGTCTTCTTCCAGCTCCAGGATTTTCTCGTCAGTCCTCAGGATGGGTGCGTTGTAAGTTGCCAGGTCAAATCGTTTTAGATGGCAACCGAACCTCCACCGGAGATTCTTAGCATCCCCTGTCCCGCCGTTACCAAGGTCGCTACCGTAGCTAGGAATAGCGGGGCCGTCTATTTGTGTCGTTGCTCATGGGGGGGTATATTGCCATCACGCTTGGCGAGCGGGTTGGCTACCGCAGTTTTTATCGTTGTACAGTTGCTGTTATCGGGAAGATGCTGCTGCACATCTCCTGCCTGTTTCCCTCTTTCGCCTTTTACGACACCCACAGGAAGATATGGGGTAGTAGATATTCTTAGCCGCAAAATATATTTACTATGTAAGAATAATTACTATACGTATGTAATTCGTGTAGTATTTCAACCATTTGGCTGTTGTTAACAGTTAGTAATGAACAATAAAGGCAAGATAAGGTGCAATGAAAATACTATTTGTTGTTTTAGTCTATGAACATTGTCTACCAAGATTAGTACAATTTGGGACACTTCAAGGCAGAACTGAATGGGTTTTTTAGAAGCAAATCTGTACACTCTTTTAGACTCCACCCTCTTAATATCCTATACTACCACAGCTCAAATTCTAATTTCGCCCCCACTTCCCCGCGCGTCGTATGCTTTCTACCGACATGTTTATAATCACTTATACTGTAACAGTCTTATTCATAAAAATCCACTAAAATGACGTTATAACAGTAATTAGTTAAAATGCTCAATAGTACGTTCAATAAACCTGTCATAGTTAAATCATATTTATGGAATACTTTAGTTTTATTATGTTGTCATTCTGATGAATCCATAGACAAGCCGCGGTAAAAAAAGTTTGACAGCAATTGTGACATTTCCGTCAAAACAAGCGTGGTGTTTTCGTTAAATCGATTCAAGAAATTGATTTGTTTTATATTCATATATAACTCAATAAAAATAATGGAAAACATTACATGTAAAAAGTGGCAAAGAAGTGAAAATTGGCTGGAGGAAGATAAGGTTAATATGTGACTAAAGTAATTTTCTCATAGGTGCTTAGTGCACAAATGTTAGTTAACTGTGTTGTTATAATAGTATCCTTTTTCTTTCCATAGCATTTATTGATGGATTTGGTAAGGGAGCGTGTATCAGTAATTGAAAATAAAAATACTGATACAAATACAAACTCAAAAAAAGCTAGCAACATGGGCAGATTTATTATGCAGGTACCTATTTTTGTCTATCAATTTGTGAAGTGTTTGAAGATGAGTCTTCAACGCAATGATATTCTATATACGGTCAGTTACATTATTATGCAACAGAAGCATGTCACTTCGTCTCTTGCTGGTCTAATGCATATAAGCTTTTAAAGTCATAACAGTGGGCAGTCCACATAGTTCATAGAACATAGGATTGGACGGATTGATCTACTATGAGAAAGCGCAAAAAAGTCCTCAGGATCGCTTGCATTGTGATTGGCCCATTTTGAATATTAAAATGTCAAATATTTGTATAAATTGTGATTATACTTTTTTCCAGTTTCAACAGTATGTGTAAAGGTGGCACTCGTACCCTTCCCCAAATAAAATCCCAATGGAGCATCATTAAAATGACAAAAAAGAAAATTAAGTCTGTCGAACGAAAGAATCTTCGCCAGACTAGTGGTGGTCCACATCCAACTACGAACCCTGAAAATGCAGATGACATTTGTTTATGGCTCCTTAACGAATTTGTCATTGACACCAATGAATTTGATTCTGATGAAATAAATCAGTTATTACATATGTCAAGATTCTAAGTTAAAGGTCGCAAGTTTTATCTCTACCCAGAACAAACTTTAATGTTGCGTAATAAATATATTTGTTTCTTTTCTACCTAAATAAAATACCTACTAAAGTTTACTTAATGATATAGTTATCAAAAAAAATCCATGCTTAAGTACATTATTAATTTAATTATTTATTGCATTGTTTGTAGATTGGGGAGCCATTGCAAAATGAAATTAAAGTGGATGGGATAAATAAACTTGTCAATGTTGAAAACAAGTCTTTAGATATTGTGAGCATCCGTAAAGCATTGAGATAGCTAGCAATTTTCATATTTTTCATACCTATTTTATTTTTATATTTTACTGTTGTAGTACACAAAGAGTACAGTAAAGGATGTCACAGTAGAAATACTTGAGGAGATCCAAACTACACAAGAGGTAAATATGTGAAATGTCATAAACCAAGTACTTATTAAACATGTGCCAAAGTGGGAATCGAACCCATAACTTGATTTGTAATCCTGGATTTTAAATTTTGGGGATAAAAATAGTAGTTGAATAAAAAAAGGTCCATTTAAACTTAAATTTTATTTGATGAAACATTTTATATCCAAGTATATTTAAGATTAAGTTAATGAAAACATGTTTCTTATACGGTTTCCTTTGCTGCAGGTTGTATCTATTGGCTCAGCACCAAAACCACTATATACACCATCTAAGAAACCTGAAAGAAAGAATAAAACTGAGAAAAAGGTAAATATAATGACCTCTACTCTAATAGGGATTATGTTAATTTATGAAATTGTTGCTTTGATTTTTTTAAATACCCAAACATAACTATTTGTATTTCAGACCTTAGATCATGCAGAACCTGTATATCCAATACTGAAATCGATTGCAGGAAAAGGTCCATCAAGCCCAAATGACAAATGAAGAAAGGAAAGCCCGAAACTTGGACCTCGATGAGTCATTAATTAAATTAAAAATTGAATATTATAAAAAAAATTCTAGTTCTTGAAAATAAATAATTTAAAATTAAAATGTGGAGCTTACTTACTCATACCCTTAATTAGTTAAAATGCCTATCGATAAATGCTCGTAGAAGATCATTATTGGAGTCTCTTCCTCTGGCCTCACCAATTTGAGGTAGAAGTTCAGCGTCTACAATTGTATTGAGTTCATCATCATGATCTGAAAATTTTTTTAATAAAATTAAAACGGATAGGTACAAAAACGTTTACACACTCATATATGGTATTATTACATGTATACTACGACGTTCAGACTTACTTCACGACGTCCCCAACATCTAATGGCAGTTAACACCTGCAATTCTGGTGATGTACCACAACCCCTTGGGTCCAGTTGTAAATCCTGCTGTTAACGACGCTCAAGTTGCTTCTCGGATATCTGAAATATAAATAATATTAGTTAATAAAACTAATAATAATAGTATATGTAAAATATATACACATAAGAAATTGTTACTTACCTTTTGTACTTGTTGTTTTTCAATAATAAATAAGTACGTGTGCATACGGGGACGGTGGCACTTACCGCGATTTTTATTGTAGGATGTAGATATATTTTGCAACATCGGTGTTGCACCGCGGAGTTCATGATCCCGCGCTTAGTCTGTTGCACTAGAACATCGTACGGGGTGACACCTATGTCTCCCTCCCCGCGGATGTACACGCGCTCACCAAAATTTTTTTGTTTATTTTACTCCCAGACGACACCAGTGGCCTACATCACCAACACCTGCCTTACAAGATCAATTATAAAAGATGCCGTATGTTTATTGAAGCGGTATCGCTTTTTGAACTCTACATCGGGAAAAGAAAACGGATAATATATCTTTTGGTAAACCTTACGACGACGATGCGGAGCATTTCCTAGTTGCTCCATAGCTTCTAAAGCTTGCAGAGCTTGCATATCGACACTTTTTATTAATCAAAATCCACAAAAAACAATTTCACCAACAATAACTTAAACGACTTAAACAAACAGCTGTTCGTTGCTCGCACGCAAATCGGCCATATTT
The DNA here is from genome assembly GCA_907164705.1 of Parnassius apollo. Taxonomy (NCBI): domain Eukaryota; kingdom Metazoa; phylum Arthropoda; class Insecta; order Lepidoptera; family Papilionidae; genus Parnassius; species Parnassius apollo. Next base: position 7,875,341 of record CAJQZP010000178.1, read on the forward strand.
TTCTTTATTACAGGTTTATAGTAGGGTGGACCCTTCTATAACTTATGAAGCCGTTATAGAACACTTATAATGCGTTTTAGAGTTATTAAACGTTTATGAATAATGTTTTACGGGTGCCTCCTTATAACAAGCTAATAAACCTATTTTAACTTTTTATGAATAAGACTGTAAGTAAATAGGGCGTTAGATACTTATTTCATTAGGTTTATAATATTATTTATGTCTGTTTCTTTAAGCCGACCCAGTGGCTTCTTATTTTTATAACGGTCATTTCAAATTCTAACTTTACGTCGTCCTGTTACGTAATGTGTATTCTGATCGTAAGCGACACACCTTTCTCGTTCCAAAGCTAAAGCGAGACTGAGCGGAGTGGGAGCAATGTTGCCACATTGAATTAGCGTAGATCTCTAGACTGACACCGAAAAGTCCCTACTTATAAATGAATTTAGTAACAAAAAAGAAAAATCGAAAAACGACATATTTTTTGTCGCTCAACATTGAATTAAACTCCCTAAATTAACAAAAAAAACTCGTTAGATTTAGCGACAAAGTCGCTAAAGTGGCCACAATAACCGGGAGCAAATTTGCCACATTGAATTTGCGTTGGTCTCTAGAAAAGTCCCTAGTTATAAATGAATTTAGTAACAAAAAAGGTCCCCAAATGTCGCTTATGTCGTAATTTTATTAAAAAAACGCGAAACAAAGAAAAATCGAACAAAATATTTGTATATATATATATATATATATATATATATATATATATATGTATATATACAAAATGTAACAAAAACTCTGTGGTTCCCGTTAAGTGCGTTATCAGAATCAGTATCCAAGCAGGGGTGATAACACATCGGCATTTTGCTTCTTCATCGAGCCTAAATGTAGATGTCTATGGGCCATATGGTGTAGAGCTGCAAAAATAATGAGTTCAAACCTGGTGCAGTGGGCTGTTGACTCCTTTAAACCATTTAAAACAAGCAAGATGGAATAATTCCCACCAAATACAGAAGGGCATCGATGTCCTTCTTCCCTATCTGGTGAAAATCTTCAGAGCAAGTTTTGCTTGGAGATATATTTCAGAACGACGGACATTCAAAATTCTATTTACACCTAAGGCTGGTAGAAAGGACTACGTTTTACCAAAATCCTTAAGAACTTCTTCCTTTCTTCTTAAGACATTGGAAAAGGTTATAGATAGATATGTAAGGGATGTAACTCTAGCTACGAGGCCATACATACATTAAAACCAGAATGCTTACCGCTGAGGCAACTCTCCGGAAACAGCCCTGATCAGTGTCATTGACAGGGGCGAAAAAGCAAAAGATAAAGAAACAGCTCTTTGTGCTTTTCTAGATACTATACTATCAGTTGGACTGTACGTTCGTTTGTCGCCTTATTCTATAAAAATGTGAAAAACATAACATAACATAACATAAACACTCACGCCTGTCACCCAGAGGGGTAGGCAGAGATTACGGACCTCCATTTGGCACGATCCTGACATACCTCTTTCGCCTCCTTTACATCCATATATCTACGCATACATGCTCGTCGGTTAAGGGTACTTCTAACGTGGCCCATTTTCAAAATATCGCCAATTTGGTCGACAAACTTTTTTCTAGGGTGTCCCTTCCCGACTCGGCCGTTCACATCTGCCATATAAATTTGCTTTGTCACTCTTTCATCATTCATTCTTTCTACGTGACCAAACCACCGAAGCATTCCTTTCTTAATCCTGGTCACAACATCATCTTGCATACCACATTTATCTCTTATCACGCAATTTCTCACCCTGTCATTCAGATTAAACCCTAGCATATTTCTTAAAGAACGCATTTCTACAGCATTTATTCTACTTTCGTGCTTCTTCTGCCACACCCAGCTTTCACTACCATATATTAACGTAGGGACTAACACAGCATTATGAATTACCATACGTGCCTGTTTTGACACATTCTGGTTCTTCATAATAGAGTGTAGTGCCCCATTCACTCTATTCCCTGCATTTACTCGTCGTTCTATATCCCTATCATATCTACCATCCCTGCTAAATACACATCCCAAATGCACAAACTCATCCACTTGCTCAATTAACTCTCCTTCTATTCTTATTTCACATACCGTTTTGCTTTCTTCTCTTTCAAAAACCATCACTTTCGTCTTACTTGCGTTCACTTTCATTCCCCTTTCTTTTAATTCCCAGTTCATTAATGTAACCATCATTTGCAACTCTGCCGCCGATGACGCAAATATGACTTGATCATCGGCATACAAAAGGCATTTGACGGTTAACTCGCCCATTCTTAAACCACATTCTTCATCTTTCAAAGTTTGCAAACACCGGTCCATAAATAAGTTGAACAGCCAAGGGGAAGCTACACAGCCCTGTCTGACACCTTTTTGGATGCCAAACCAGTCCGAGTAGACCCCATTGATCCTGACACAAGCACTAGAGTCCCTATAAAGAGACCCTAATGCCTGTATCAAACCAGCGCTCAACCCATATGAGTTCAGTGTTTGCCATAACACATTCCTGTCCACTCTGTCATAAGCCTTTTCCAAGTCCATGAACGCACAAAAAACTTTCTGGTTTTTGGCCAAAAACTTCTCCGCAATCATGCGCATGGAAAAGACTTGATCTGTGCACCCCATTCCCTTTCTAAAACCCGCTTGCACATCCCAAATTTTTCCATAAGTTTCTTTCATAACTCTTTCAATTAACACCTTAGCATACAGTTTACCCACAATACTAAGCAAGCTGATACCGCGGTAGTTTTTGCAGTCCTGCTGTGACCCTTTTCCTTTATATATTGGTACTATAACTGCTTTACACCAGTCATCCGGTACCCGTTTTAATTCCCAACATAAATTAAACAAGGTGTACAGCAGGCCTGCCACCACTCCCTCTCCAGCCCTTAGCAAAAAAAAAATAAATGTGAAAAACATTTATTTTTATTATTACAGCTCTTTTAAATGAGCGACATTTATAAAACAATATGCCATCCTCTTGCCCACGAAGGGGCAGTTTAATAATATCTATTTATCTTTATAGAAGGAAACTGAATCAGAAGATGGGCAGTAGCATCTTCCTGATAACAGCTGTATAAAAATTCAAATACTGCGATTGCCAACCTGTTTACCAAGCGTAACAACTAAGGCGAATATTACCCTTTTGAAGCAATCTATGGGAGAGGCCTACGTTTAGCAGTTGACTTTCGATAGGCTGTAATGGTAACTGTAACAGTAACGCAATCATTATTATTATAATGTTATAAACACAATCTCTTACTTCTGAACTTGAAACAAAGCCGTATGATATCTAAATAATTTTCCTATAAATTTCTAATATAAGTTATTTCTATTTATTACCAGCTTTTGTTTAATAAACAAAGTAGGAAAGGTTTATTGTTTGGAATTTGAGTGGAAAGCTTCTCCACTTGAAATGTCTATTGTTTCGGGAATCTGACAAGGTTCAGTTCGGCGATCTGACATGTTTTGTACAACAGCGTAATTGAATATTCTGCAAAATTTATTTTGAGTTGTTCTTCATAATTCTGAGTTAAATAGAATTAGGTAATAGCTTCTTATAGCTTTTTTTCCTGTCTCTTAACTTAAAGTGTTGAAGTACTACTCGACCATCCATCCAACGAATATATATTTTTTATAAAACTTAGTGACAAATGAACATCACACGTAGAAGAGCTACGCGTAAGTTTATTATGGTTGCACCACGAATGGGCTAAACCGGGCCAGGTCTCTTACAGATTACCTGAAAAGCAGCTTAATGCTACTGTATTTCGTATGGTGAGTTTAGAGAATCGGAGACAATTTTTACTGGTAATGAGGCGTTATATCTTAGTTCTCAGGGATAAAAAGTATATGGCCGTAGGATGGAATTGGTGAGATCTCCTGCCGAGCATGGTGTTCAGATTGGGGAGCGGCCAACGCTCTATGTGTTGTTTCGGAGCTGTGGTATATATAGTGGTTTAGCGACAATGCCACTACAAGTATCTTAATTTTGAAAATTAATCGATGATAGATGTGGATGTTTATAGGCTACAGCATTCACGTATCATCAGGTGGACTGTGTGCTCGTTTGTTACCTTTAATCTATAAATAAAATAAACTCATAATTCACCTGATTGTAAGCGGCTTCTATAGTCTAAGTGCTTGAAGATTGAAGGTCGATTTACGGGAATAAACTATCTGCAAATTATACGTTCCGTCATCGACACATTGTTGGAAAACGTTCCCCTGAGCCATCTGCAAGGAATTTACTCATCACAACGGATGTCCAGCTCGTTACGAACGATCTGTGCGCGCATATCTGGACAGCCAATTCGGTAAAAGGTGAATAGGTCACGGTTGACCACCTCTAGACTTTTATTTGTGGGCCAAACTAAAACGATTAGTGTACACAAGTAAGTGTTAGTGAAAGTTTAACAAACAATTCACAAAGACGTGCTAGTTTGTCTTTAGAAATAAACAGTACCTAAAATTTTTGAAAAATTACTGCGATATCACAATGTTAAAATATTATAATTTATAAATTATTATTATTATTATCACTAAAAAGGTAAATTTTATATCATATCAGACGCTCCTAAATCGAAATGAAAATTGAAATTACAAAAATAATAATCTGAAACGAAAGGATTTCGGTTCCGGCGGGAGTGACAGGCGCAGCCAAATAAGAAACATGACGTATTATTAAACGCTTAGTCGTAATGCACATCATGTTTTGTGATAAAATCAACGACGCATCAATTGCAAGGACAAGGGTAACCCCAGTTTCATATATATGAAAATTTGAAATCAATATTCTTAATATCATTTTCTGTGAACGGAAGCGTAGCGCGATTTAAACAACATCAGCACCATCTAATTACAACTTTGTAAACATAATTAAAATTTATTTAAATTACCGTTTTACTTTTCACAGCGGTAATGCATATAATATTATATTATAATATAAAATTTCAATTTACTTATATATTAATATAATATTTTTAACGATCTTTCAGGGCTTGATAAACTAAAAGCTGTAAACTAAGTAACAGAATCGTGTGCATGATAAAATGTAATTAATATTAACAATATTATGTAAACTGTATTTACCTGATTGCAAGAGGGAAATGCTTATCGTATACAATTATACATCTATGTTAAATCTACGCAGCCTAGGGGGTCGCGAGTTCGATTTCGGGCACGCAACTTTCCGGAGTTCTAATTATGTGCGTTCAAGCAATTAATATCACATGCTTCAACGATGAAGAAAAAGAACGTGGGTAGACCTGAACGCCTGAGAGTTCTCCATAATTTTCTCAGAGGTGTGTAAAGTCTCCAAAATTGCATTGGGCCAGCCAGTATGGTAGACTTTTTCAGAATCATAGTGACGTAGACGCTAGACGCGAAGCTTGTTGTCGTGCAATACTTGCTTGACGTGCTGGAACTCAGTGGCCATTTGCATTTATTACTAAGTTAACCATTATTGTCATAGATATTTTGGTTAGAATTGATGATCAGGTAACTGAGTAAGTGATTCTGTTAAATGAATTAGTTCTTGGAACCCTGGAAAATAAGAATTATCATGTCCGGGCTCGATCACATTACTCTGATGCGAGATTTAAAAGAATTTGATAGTGTGGTAAATGACGATTGAAAAATAAAAAAGCAAATTTTACTGTAAGTTAACTACATCGCTTAATTCGTTGGGATTTCATTCAATTTGAGATAATTTGTCACGACGGTTGAAAACCGGTCCTAAGTTTAGTTTCAAATTTTTAAATGAAAACTTTTTTATAATCCTTCTAACTTAAAACTCGACTTTATTTTATTTGAAAGACCCACAGCTATCATAATTAGGATTGATAATACTAATGAGTAACTAGTACATACAAAGGTGAACTTACACCAGTGATATGCGCGATTCCACACTCAAGAGTTTCTAATACTAACATATTTATGCTAAATGAGGACTTGACTGATATAACATGTAATATACATATAAAGGAAAAATAATAACACAAATATTAAATACTAAAATGTTAGTTTTGTAACAAACGCATCAATATCACACTCAGAGCTAACAAACAACTCATTGTAAAGTATGCGCTAAGTATGTGCACAACAATATACTAATTTAAGTGAAACTTTTCAAATGTTACGTAAATTTTTTGTGGAAAGTTTTAAGATTCATGAAAGCAACAAAATAAGAGCGAACAAAAAGAAGCACATATTACTTTGACTTTCTAAAATACTCAATTAAAGAAACATAACAAAGAACAATTTTAACAAGGAATAAGTAGTCTGTATAATTATATCACATTTAATAACTCAAAAGTCTTCAAATATTTATATAAAAAAATTACTAACAGCTGTGTGAGTGTAGAGAACCAGAAACATTTTTTACTGGAAACGAGACATTCCATCTGAGTCTTCAGGGGTGGCAACACATCTGCACTTTGATTTTTAATCGAGGATAGATGTAAATATCTATGGGGACCTAACCATAAGGTAGACTGTGTGCTCGTTTGTCGCCCTTATTCTATATTAAAAAGTATCATCGTACCGATAATCATTTTTAAAACGATCAGTAGAAAGATTGACCCGTTAATAAGGCGTAAATGGGCTGGGGGCTCAGAGCACTGTTTTATTGCAAATTATGTGATAGATCTACATACATTCAGCAGTGGATCAGTGGTGATCTGTAATGATGAACATTATGTATTTATAAATCTAGAAAAGCGACGCATTTTATTCTTTACTATAAATTCACATTGGACATGGAAAAATAAAATGTCCAAACCAAATCCTACTTAATGGTTGAGATAAATTTCCTCAATACAGAGACTTGATATGCGATGCGATGATCAGCTCGTGTTCGATGTAATGTTTGAAATGAGTTATGAGGTAGGTTAGAATACAACGGCAAAAACGGTTTTTAAATATCTAAAAATATGACGAAATATTTAAAAAAAAATATTCTGCAAGTCATTTAATGTACTTGAGGAATTATAACGATTAATTTATTTTAATGAATAAGCTAATACTACGTAGATGCATCCCTGACTCACTTTCAGTAATTAGTACTCCAACAAAGGGCTTATTGTACCTGCCCTACTTTTTGAGTAGTAATATAAATATTATTCATTTCTTAGATATATTAATGTTACGAGCTTAGGGTTCGTGACAACAAAAATTGCCGATAGAATTACCTAAATTAAAGCACTTTAATTTACTTTACACAAATTAAAACTTAAAACACTAGTAATTAAACACACTAATTCACTTAATTCCGCTCCGAAGCTTCGCTTGTGTCGCCGAGTTCAACTCTACCCGATCGCATCTTGCAGCGCCTATTTATATAAATTAGCAAAATATCCAGAATGTTCAAGTAAACACGCGCAAGGTACCGAGAGTTCGAGTTTTAAACTTCAAGAAGTTTAGTTCTTCGGTTCGAGACTAGATAGCGCTAGTGCGCCGATTTTAGCGCGTAACACTGCCCCCTCCTAAGACATGCTCGTCCCGAGCATTATCGGTCCCATAATAACGCGCTAGGCGATCCACATGGACGATCTTAGGAGTCCCTCTTGCGCCTTTCTGTATCCGGTAGGTTACATCGTTGATCCTGGTCACAATCCGGTACGGGCCGTCCTATTTAGCTTGAAGCTTAGGAGATTTCCCCTTGCTGTGGACTGGATTGTGCAACCACAAAAGTAAACCTTCGTCAAACCCCTTGTTGTTCATTTTACGGTCATACCTGGTTTTCATCTTTTCGGACATTCGCTGGCCCGATTGTGTGACGTGCTCATAAACGTCATTCATTTTGTTCCGCAAGTCATTTGCATAATCGGTTATACTGCGTGGAGCATCAGGTGGTATCCCGGTGATCAGGTCTGCAGGCAGCCGTAATTCTCTTCCAAAGTTTGCGAAAGCTGGTGTCACTGCTGTACTTTCGTGAACAGCGCTTCGAGATGACAACAAAAACGGTTGTATGTGCTTGTCCCAATCTCGTTGCCGATTGTCTACAACTTTTGCTAGGTACCTCTCCAATGTCTGATTAAATCGTTCTACCATTCCATCAGATTGCGGGTGATAAGAAGTCGTTCTTGTTTTATGAGTACCCATAACTCGGCAAGTTTCCTGGAATATTTGAGACTCAAAATTCCTTCCTTGATCGCTGTGAATCTCTAAAGGTACACCAAAACGACAGAAGACTTCATGAACTAGCTTATCAGCAACTGTTGAAGCTTCTTGATTTGGAATGGCGAAGACTTCTGGCCACTTAGTGAAGTAATCCATCACAACCATGAAATACCTGTTACCGCTTTCACTCTCCGGAAACGGCCCCGCCACGTCAATGGCTATTCTCTCCCATGGTGTACCAACATTGTACAACTTCAATGCACCTCTACTACGAGTCTGAGGTCCCTTTACGGCCGCACAACTTGTACATTTGCGACACCAGTCCTCGACATCGTTTCGACAGTGGACCCAGTAAAACCGTTCTCGGATCTTCAGTAGAGTTCGTTTAACTCCCAGATGGCCTCCTGAACAATCATTATGGTACAGCTGTAGAACATCCGGTACTTTAGCTTTAGGGACAACCATTTGCAAATGACAGCTGTCTCCCCGAACGTTTTCCCATTTACGACACAGAACTCCATCCTGAAGCAGCAAGCTGTCCCACTGGGCCCAATAGCTTTTAGTAGTCGAACTCATCGCTGAGACATCACTCCACTTGGGCTTGGGAGCACTGGCCTTTATCCATTCCAGAATCAGCTTGATGTCCGGATCTTCCTGCTGTGCATGTAGTAAGCTGTCCTTCCACTCGTTGCTGAGGTGGTCTGCCCTGAGCATCCTCACGGATACCACTTCCTTACTCTCTTGCCTAATACAATGTTTGCAATCTTCAGGACAAGGTCTTCTTGACAATGCATCTGCGTTGCCATGAGATTTCCCGCTGCGATGTTTGATCTCAAAGTCGTATTCCTGCAGTAGTTCAATCCACCTCACAACTTGTCCTTCTGGGTTTTTAAACTGCAATAGCCATTTTAGTGCAGCATGGTCAGTTCGTAAGTGAAATTTTCGTCCCAGAAGATATTTGCTAAAATGTTGTAACGACTTTACCACAGCTAGCAATTCGCGTCTTGTGACATAGTAGTTCCTTTCCGGTTTTGACAACGACTTGCTGAAGTACACTATCACGACCTCTTGGTCACCATTCCGTTAAGACAACACACCGCCAAGTCCTATATCACTTGCGTCAGTGTCAACTATAAATTCTTTACTTGCATCAGGGTATCCCAAAATAGGTGTTTTGCACAGACGGTCCTTGAGCTCCTGGAATGCGATATTACAACTTTCATCCCAGCAGAAATGTCGCTTCTCCTCGGTTAGCTTATGTATAGGTTTGGCTATATCTGCAAAGTTCTTCACAAAACGTCGGTAATAGGAGCACAAACCCAAAAATGCTCTAACCTGCGTCTTGTCTTTCGGAACCGGCCAATCCTTTACAGCTGCGATTTTCTCTGGATCCGTGCGGATACCTTCTTCCGACACTACATACCCCAAAAAGTTGACTTGCCGTTTGAATAGTGAACATTTCTTCGGACTCAACTTGAGGTTGGCACTCTTAATCTTCATGAGCACGCGTTCCAAGTTTTGAAGGTGTTCCTCAAACGTACGGCCCACGATGATGATGTCATCCAAGTAGACCAGACAGACATCGCCAATTAGCCCGGTAAGTACAAGTTCCATCAGCCTTTCAAACGTTGCTGGAGCATTGCACAACCCAAACGGCATTACTTTAAAGTGCCACAGACCCTTTCCCGTCGAGAACGCAGTTTTCTCCTTGTCCTTAGGGTCAATTTCAACTTGCCAGTAGCCACTTTTTTAGGTCCAGCGTGCTAAACCACTTTACTCCTGTAAGCATGTCCAGCGTGTCGTCAATTCTTGGCAAGGGATAGCTATCCTTCTTAGTAACGTCGTTCAGACGGCGATAGTCAACACAAAACCGCAAGCTGCCATCCTTCTTCTTTACCAGTACCACGGGTGAACACCATGGACTAGATGAAGGTTCAATAACACCATCCTTCACCATTCCCTTAATCATGGTTTCCACTTCCTTTTCACGTGCTACCGGCAATCGTCTTGGCCGCTGACGGATAGGCAACTCTTCACCTGTGTTTATTTTGTGTTGAACTAAACCAGTCTTTCCTATGTCAGCATCGTTTGATGAGAATACATCAGTGTACTCGAGCAACAACTTCTTCGCCTTGACCAATTCGTTCGGGGACAGAACACTGCGACAGTCTTCCAAGTGTGGTCACTCTCGTTTCTGAATCCTTGCTGAGGGTCCCACTCGATATATATTGGCACTGACGTAACCAATCCACTTCCTCACAAGTACCAACCAGTGTGCCTTTTTCTATAATCTGTTCCCAGTCACAAAGGTTCAGCACACGTACTCCTGAGATGTTAGTGGTCCTGACCAAGGTTCGAGCTACTTTCCATGGAAGGTCATTGTTTACCCTTTCCACAAGTACACAACGGTGAGCTTGCCCAGCGTTTCGAGGAAGACTAACCGGAACAATCGTTTCCGATCTCGGCGGAAGAACAATCTTCTTGATGCTGTACACGTTCCCTGGTAACGCACCTTCCATAAAGAGTTCCTCCTGTCCACATTTCAAAACACCTTGCTTAACGTCGATCTCGCAACAATTATTCCTCATAAAGTCTAAGCCTAGGATGCAGTCGTCCATTATATCAGCCACGATGACATTATGCAGGTAGATCACGTTGCCTAGCTTCAACTCCATCTCCTTCTCTCCACGGACGGGTATACGCTGACCGGTGGCTGTTACCAAATTAATGCGTTCTAGGTTGTATGCGGAGTCCCCAAGGAACTGACTTATAAGTTGGGAACTAACAACCGTACGAGAGGCTCCAGTGTCTATGGTCAGTTTACACGGCATTCCGTTGACCTCACCCTTGATGATAAGACTGTTCCCATCATGGGTTTGTGAGATCGAGGTCCTTGGGGCTCTTTTAACATCAGCCAGCACCCGCCCCGCAGTTCTTGCTTTTACTCGTTTCCCTGCTGCTGCTGGGCGGTGCTGTTGACCGCAATACCCTCCTGAGATCGTTCACCGTCCCTTTCTAGGGTTCGCTTAGGGCAGCTGGATCGAAGATGGCCCTTTTCCCCACAGTCATAGCACCTTGGGCTGTATCCTTTGTTGCGGTCGCGAACTGTAGCTGCTGCAACCTCCCTGACGCGATGGGAACGATGATCCTGCCGCACGGCTTCCACTTCCAGTGCATGGGCCAAGGCGTCCTTAAGCGTCTCATGGCACCCGAGCCTCACAGCAGCTCTGACTTCCAGGTCGCGGATGCCGTCGATGAATGTCTGCACCAGGTTCCCTTCAATGAGCGCAGGTACAGACCGGTATGCTTTTCGCACCAGCTTCTCCACTTCTAGAGCCCACTGCTGCAGGTTTTCGTTGATGCGCTGCACACGATCTTTAAGCTGCGCACGAAAGACGTGTTCCAGGTGAGCGTCACCATATCTCGCCTCCAATGCCTCAAGGAGTTGCTCATAAGTCACTCCCTCACCGAGAGCTTACAGAACTGTTAAGGCCTGGTCGCGCAGGCCTAGTGTGAGAGCAGTCATGGCCTGACTTTTATTCCAGCCGTTCGCCTTCATAACAGCCTCGAACTGGATTTTGTAGGCTGACCAGGAAGAGGTACCGTCGAACGTTGGCACCTTGAACCCACGTAGCGAAGGTGTTGTAGCTACTACGGGCGCTGTAGCTCCATCTCCAAGTTTGAGTTCGTCCAGTGATTTCTTCATGTCAGTCATTACGTTGTCAACCCGATTGTTTACTTGGTCGATTCGAGTTTCAGCTTTCTCGATTCGGTTTTCAGCTTTCGCGATTTGGGTTTCAGCTTCCGACAGGCGTTAGTCATGCTGAGCAACCCTATCCTTCACCTCCTTTATCTCCTTCCCGAAGGTAGCGTGAAGGTCCTTCATGAGGAGCATCTGTTCCTCCTGTCGGTGGGCCTGACCCTCTTGTCCGCTCTGCAGCTGCTCTTTCAACTGACGGACCTGTTCCTCCTGTCCGCTCTGCAGCTGCTCTTTCAACTGACGGACCTGTTCCTCCTGTCGGCGAGCCTGCTCCTCCTGTCGGCGAGCCTGCTCCTGCAGCATCACCATCAGAGCACCTAAGTCAGGTGCTGCAGATGTAGGAGCTACCGACGGGCCTGCAGCCGGTGGCAGGCCCTCCGACGTCTGCGGCGTTGCACCAGCAAATCTTCGTTGGTCCGTCTCCTGCTGGCGTTGACTTCGGGTACGGACACCCTCCGTTTCCTCCTTAGGTAAAATCGGCATTATTTTATCCCACTTCTGACACCAATTGTTACGAGCTTAGGGTTCGTGACAACAAAAATTGCCGATAGAATTACCTAAATTAACACTTTAATTTACTTTACACAAATTAAAACTTAAAACACTAGTAATTAAACACACTAATTCACTTAATTCCGCTCCGAAGCTTCGCTTGTGTCGCCGAGTTCAACTCTGCCCGATCGCATCTTGCAGCGCCTACTTATATAAATTAGCAAAATATCCAGAATGTTCAAGTAAACACGCGCAAGGTACCGAGAGTTCGAGTTTTAAACTTCAAGAAGTTTAGTTCTTCGGTTCGAGACTAGATGGCGCTAGTGCGCCGATTTTAGCGCGTAACATTAATATTTTATTTATTGCTCTGTTCTTAGATGACAATAAAGCTGTAATTTATTATAAGCAAAATTTTACTGAACGACAAATTTTGTTATTTTTCAATGAATTCAAAAGCCCTTTTTTTCGCGAGAACACATTTTATAGAGCCATAAAGATTCGGCTACCGATGACAAAGAAAGCTTCGCTAGCGACAGTTTCGTAGCAACAAGTGCGCTTCCATATGTTGAAATGATGAGTAGAGAGACCTAAAACGCACGCAGGAAGATGAAAGATGGAAGCAATTGAATTATTATCATGTTTTATGGCAGTCTATAGGATAAGGCATACAAATATTCGGAAGTGGGATATATTGAAATGCTTCATACATAAACTACGTTGAATTTTCTTAGATATTCTATTATAATATATACTCAGCAATCCGAGATTCAGTGATTTTTATAGATCTAGCGTTTCCCGCGGTTTTGCTTGCGTGAGTGCATTGCTTTGCCAACATTATTAGCATTTAATGGGAAAATTAGCAAAATGGAACACTCACTTATGGATAAAAAGTTAGAATACTATAGAATTACTTAAATACAGACCTGAGATTTGGATGATATTTGGACAGAGAAATGGGAAGCTAAAAGATAATCCTATGGTACGATACTTACCAAATTTTAAGGAAATGTTTAGTAACTTTTTCGTGAATCGATAACACAATTTTTCTTCGAATTTATTATGTGAATTATAACGTAAACAAGATATAAATGAAATAGTTATATCCTTAGTATCACTTTAAGAACATGGAATTCAGGACGAGAAAATGTTTATCCTCAAATTGCGAGTCCATTATTAATTAATATCGTAATTACGATACGTCCATTAATGCGGTAGTAATATCTACTCAGCATACTATATAGATATTTAAAATTCGTAGAGTTAATTTATTTTTAAATTCCTTATGGAAACATGATCATTGCGTCCCTTTCTTTACATCATTTGTTACAATTTTTAATGGCACAGCCTACGAAAGTTTTAGTTTTAGCTCGTGGTTGACTGATTACGAATTCACAAAGAAATTAAGTTCACAAACACACCGCACCTTTAGGCCACTGAGGCGACATAGTAGGGATGCTAAAACCTATATAAGTTCCACTGCGGGGCCCAAGTCTCCTCTTTTCGAGTGTTAGCGAATTTCACATGTCTTCGAAATATTTTTTTTGTTTTCTTTCACTGCCGAGAACGTGGTAAATCAGCACTTAATATTTCATTTAATAATTTCAGTGCCAGTGGGTATCGAAACCGAGTTGCTGGCATACACTAACCATCTGAGTAACATGAATAACATCCAATCACCATTCGGCAACTATGGTGAACTACTCTTAGCAAAAGATTTTTTAAAATTACTGAGTAGTAGAATAATATTCTTTTTTAAATAAAGAAAAAATAATTAAAAAACAGCGTTCATGTTATGTCTGATGTTCTTAAATAAATAATTTAAAAATTTCTGGTAAATAATGAACCTAAACTGGGTCAGGAACAAAAACTTTTTTATTCAAGATAGATTATGATTAATACTAATTGTAGTCACTTTTTTTTTATTACTATATATTTATTCAGTATTATGTATACTATTTTTTCATCAGTAATACGATAGAGTTAGGAGATTCTAGCCTTTCAAGAAATCATTTACCTATTTTCGTGGAGATTATTACATAATTTGGAATCGAGTATCTTCATTGCTTGTATGATATTATCGTATTTTATTTCTTAAAACAGATTGACTTCATAAAGTATAATAATAAAGAGATATATTTATTATATTTTTCATGAACACCCTATTAGAACGTATTAGTTACTAGACTAGAGTGACTAGCTTTTTACCCGCGGCTTCACTTGCGTGGGTTTTATTTTAGTTCCGTAATAAATTTAGCAAAATTCGATCACTTAGAGGTGACTCTAAACATCTTTTTTTGTTTGACAATTTTTTTTTGAATTTTTAAAAACTATTGGACGTAAGTATATGATTGATATTTGATAGAGATGTAATATGCTACAGGAACACGTGAATAAATAAGTTTTTCAGAGCTATGAAACCACGACTGTCACAAAATTCCTAACTTGTCTGAAAATATGAAAGCTATCTTAAAGGACAAACTGATTCAGAAGTCTTATTAAAGAAAGATAAAAAATTAAAGTAGCAGCAGCAGCTTACATACGTCTCACTTCTGTGCACAAAATTCCACATTCCCATTGTGTTTTGTGGGTAGAAAAGAGTAGGAATGCTGCAATGCTTCAAATCATATTGTAATGTACGATTTTGACGTAACAAAAATGTATTTGTAAATATGGTATTTATTTGAAAAAATGATTATAAAAAGTACACATTTTTTAAATAAGATTTCATAGAGTTTAATTTCTTTTAAAACTAAAATTTCCACTACACATATTAACTACTTTAAGTTAAGGTTTCGATACAACTTATTTATGTTCTTTTATGGAGAATACTTTCATTGTTCAACGCAATTAATTTAACTTTTAAGTGCCGTTCTCATTTAGTACAGTTACTACTGTAAACTACAACATACATAACATAAACACTCACGCCTGTGACCCACAGGGGTAGGCAGAGACTACAGACTTCCATTTGGCACGATCCTGACACACCTCTCTCGTCTCCTTCACATCCATACACCTACGCATACATGCTCGTCGGTTAAGGGTACTCCTAATTTGGCCCGTTTTCAACAAATCGCCAATTTGGTCGATAAATTTTCGCCTAGGACGTCCCTTTCCGACTCTGCCATTCACTTCTGCAACATAAATTTTCCTTGTCACTCTTTCCTCATTCATTCTTTCCACATGACCAAACCACCGAAGCATTCCTTTCTTAATCCTGGTCACAACATCATCTTGCAAACCACACTCTTCTCTTATTACACAATTTCTTACCCTGTCGTTCAGATTCAGCCCTAACATACTCCTTAAGGACCGCATTTCTACTGCGTTGATTCTACTCTCGTGCTTCTTCTGCCACACCCAACTTTCACTACCATACGTTAAAGTAGGGACCAACACAGCATTGTGAATTGCGATACGTGCCTTTTTTGACACATTTGACTCTTCACAATAGAGTGCAGGGCCCCATTTACTCTATTTCCCGCATTCACTCGTCGTTCTATATCCTTATCATATCTCCCATCCCTGCTAAATATGCAGCCCAAATATACAAACTCATCTACTTGCTCGATCAACTCCCCCTTCTATTCTTATTTCAAAAATCGTTTTACTTTCTTCTCTTTCAAAAACCATAACCTTCGTCTTACTTGCGTTTACTTTCATACCCCTTTCTTTTAATGATCTGTTCATTAATGTAACCATCATTTGCAACTCGGCCGCCGACGACGCAAGGATTACCTGATCATCGGCGTACAAAAGGCATTTGACGGTTAACTCACTCATTCTTAATCCGCATTCTTCAACTTTCAAATTTTGCAAACAACTGTCTATAAATAGGTTGAACAGCCACGGGGAAGCCACACAGCCCTGTCTGACACTTTTATGGATGTCAATCCAGTCCGAGTAGACCCCGTTGATCCTAACACAAGCACTAGAGTCCCTATAAAGAGACTCCAATGCCTGTATCAAGCCAGCGCTCAACCCAAATGAGTTCAGTGTTAGCCATAGCACATCCCTATCCACTCTGTCATAGGCCTTTTCCAAGTCCATGAACGCACAAAAAACCTTTGGTTTTTGGCCAAAAACTTCTCCGCGATCATGCGCATGGAAAAGACTTGATCTGTACATTCCATTCCCTTTCTGAATCCCGCTTGCACATCCCAAATTTTTCCATCAGTTTCTTTCATGACCCTTTCAATCAGTACCTTTTAGCATTAGCATACAGTTAGCATACAGTTTTCCCACAATGCTAAGAAGGCTGATGCCACGGTAGTTTTTACAGTCCTGCTGCGACCCTTTTCCTTTATATACTGGGACTATCACGGCTTTGCACCAGTCTACCGGTACCCGCTTTAGTTCGCAGCATAAATTAAACAAGGTGTGCAGCAGGCCTGCCACGACCTCCTCTCCAGCCCTTAGCATTTCGAGTGAAACTCTATCATATCCGGCAGCCTTACCTGCTTTCATGCTTTTCATTGCTTTCATTATTTCATCTATACTTATCTCGCTACCTCTTTCCTCTTCTTTCGGAGTTTCTACTTCACTTAGTACACACGTTGTCTCCTCACTCATAAACACACTTTCAAAATATTCCTTCCATCTCTATAAACTCAAAACTTCATTTTTCAGAATATAGCCATTCTCGTCTCTTATAGCATTCATCATAGGCTGTTTTGAATGTCCCCTGGCAGTTCTTACAAGTTTCCAGAACATTTTAATATTTGCCTGGAAGTTATCCGATATTCTTCTATCATTCTTATCCTTTCTTTCTTGCTTTGCTGTAAACTACTTTAAACTATGTTTTATTTATTTTCTAATTTTACGCAAATAAATCCATATAAGTTACTTATAAATTGACTTATACGTACGTATAAGTATTACGTATATACAACAGTTATTATTGAAGAGTATAATGAGTTATTATAATTACAAGATGGGATGTATTACATCTTAATTCTCAGAAGTTGACAACGCATTTTCAGCCTTCTTTATTTAAAGTTAGTTTGTTCATTTGAGTACACGTGAGGTTTTTTTTATAGAATCAAGGTGACAAAGGTTTGAGCCCGACACAGTCCACCTAATACTACGTGAAAATCAAAATGCAGATGCGTTGTCACTCCTGAGGACTAAGATGGAATATCTTGTTTCCAGTAGAAGGGCCACTAGTTCTTTACACTCACCGTGCCGGAACACAGCGGCTATGGGCTGCTATTTTGCTCTGGTATTCTGTAAGAGCGTAGTTCTTCTACCATTGAACCAGCCTCTTCATTAAAGCTGCAGCATGGATAAATCGTGTAAAACATTTACGGTTGACCAAAAATGAGTCACTTCAGACTTATTTAATAAGATTTTAAAGAAGTTGTTTATTTAATAAGATTAGAAGTTACTTTTCCAACTTTTTTATAGAAGTAAGGGTGTATACAAGCATAGCATATACTCACCATCAGGACTATACGTTAACTTGAGCCTTACATCAATCCACGATAGAAAATCAAAATGCAGAAGTTTCATCATCCTTAAGGGCTAAATATTCCTCCTTACAATTAAAAATATCCAGTTCTAGTAACTAATAACATGAAACAAACCAAAACTGTGCTCACTAAGCATAATATTATATGTATAAATTACCACGGTGTTAAGTCCGTCAGTTGTTTATAACCTTTAATTTTAGTTTAATTTTGTTACTTTAGATTAGTTTATTGTTAAATTATTAGTGTAGCATTTTAAACAAAACTAAATCGAAAGAACAATTAGTCAAGAAATGGAAATTTGATAGTAGGCTAGACTGAATCCGCCCACACCCATAGTCTATTTCAAATCTCATGACTACGACTTAATTAGTTTCCAGGTTCGACCATTAGGCTACTGTCGCTTATATAAACTCACGTTGTCTTTTATGGGGTTAATAAAGATGTGATTTGCTGACTGACTAATAACACAGTTTGTAAATCAGTCAGCCGACAACAGCGGTATTATTAATGCGTGATGTCCATTGGACTTCTCGTCTGGGAAAGTACCACCCTCCTATTCTCACATATTTCTTCCGCCTAACAGCAGTGCCCGTCGGAGAGGTAAAGAGAGCTAGTATAATTAAAGGTTGTGTGACATTCTGTTATAATCTCTGGAGTGAGTAACTTATCAGTCGCTATATTTATTAGAAGTTGAATGAAGATAACCATTGGATGTATTATGTCCTCCAGACCGAATTCCAGCTGCCGCAGTCAGTCTTAACAGAGACTAGCCATCGGCGCAGGAAAAAATTATAACGCCCAAGTGTACGCGCAACTACAGATGTACTCTCTATTCCCTCACCTCATATTGGGATAAGACGGTAAACCGACACGACCGGAGAGAGATCAGGCGCAGGACCAACGGCTTTACATGCTTTCCGAGAAACGGGGGTGAGACACCGCCAACTTTTTGACTCCGGGCAGCTACTGAGAATTTCTTGACCGAAAAACTCAATAACTGTTTTTTTTTGTACCAAACCCTGTATTTGAACCTAGAACCTCATGATCAGCATTGACGTTTATAACCACTAGACCAACGAGGTAGTCAACGATGCATGTAGTGGCGGTGTAAGAATATTCATTCCCGATATCGTTCTGTGGATGTCGTAAGAGGCAATTACAGAGGAAAACTAAAACAGGAGATGGGCAGCAGCAAATTCCTGGTAATAAATTAAAATAATAAGAAACTACGGCTGCCAACCAGCCTGCCAAGCCTGGTATTTATGGCTAATACCCCTATAGAAGGCAACCTGTGTTCAATAAAGTTGTTAAGAATTAACTCGCACACATCTGCTCAATAAAAATTATTAAAAAAAATTAATTATTGAGCGGATGTGTGTGAATTAATTCTTAACAACTTTAATATAATGGATTTCCGCAAAATAACGCCTGATTTTATTAATAACGTGTGCCTGTAACCTTCAGCAGTGGACTTTAAAGGCTGTACCGGAATGTGGGTTGCAGTAGCCACTTACTACCAGGTGGACTGTGAGCTCGTTTACCACTTCAATTTTACACATTGTTGCGCGCCTAAGTTGATGTCTGGTACATGGCACTAGCGCCATTTAGTGTCGAGGAACAGAGCGAGGAGAGCTTTCCAGAAAATGCCATGACTGAACTTTCAACCAACAGCGCCATCTAGTATCGAGTAGAAGAACTAAGCTTCCTGGAAAGCTCCACACTCGATCTTTCTGCACCTGGTCGATCGAGTGCCGGTATTTGCTGGAATATTCTGGATGTATCGGTGAAAAAGGCGTATATAAAGGCGTTGAAGCCTGCCACCGGGGCAGTATTGAATTCGGCGATACAAGCAAAGCTTTGGAGCCACAGATTACCTCCTAATAGATACCGCATCATGGATTTTTTTGTTCCGTTTCGATTTCACCAAATTTCAAGTTGCTGGGGACGTGTCAAAAGCGCTGTGATTGGATAATTCAAGGTTGAACTTAGAATGCTCCGAACCATAGTGATGGGACAGGGTTGGGACGTTGATCGATAAATTTGGGATTTATTGATTATTGATAAATAAGTAAATTGTACAATTTTTATTTGAAATTTATTAAAAAATAAAATAATATATATATATATATATATATATATACATATATATATAGGGAGGCTACGAATTGCAGTGTTCTCATCTTCATCTCCTCCCGCTACAAACTAGGCGCTATAGAGCTGACCTGGTCTTACTAAGTAAAATTACTCAAAATCGTTTAGATAACTATATATCTTAGCTGACTTGCCACACCATTTCACTGCATAGGAAGCCATTTGTAATATATTTTGGATACAAAATTATTTTTAAATTTTCAAAAACTCGGACGTGCCTACGGGTCACAAACTTGGTCGACATTGATATCGTGATTCTTAGCGTTACTTCGTATGCTAGCTACAGCAAGTATGTGTTGCGCGCGTTTGTGGCCCTGTATGCGGATTCTATTAGGGGGTAAACTGTGTTCGGAGCGAAATAAAGTGAATCAGTGTGATTAATTATTAGTGTCTTTTAAGTTTTAATTAGTGTTCGGTAATTTTTTATTGTCACGAACCCTAAACTCGTAACAATATTAATGATAATTAAACATTTAAAGCTAGTACTTTTATAATTTTAATTAAACGTTATCTTTCCTTTTAACCTCGAAAAATTGTCATTAGTAATAAAAATTTATAAATAGACGCTTTGAAGAGAAAATTAAAATGAAGTAAATAGAAAAACTTTATTTAAAAAGTTACAAGGTATCGTTTGAAGAGGGTTCTTTTTACTTTGATCTTTTTGTAACAAATTTCTTAAGATAAAATTATTCGTTATGTATTAAACAGGAAAATTGTGTTACCTCATAACGTTTCTCGCTAGCTTAATACTAGGTTGATCAATAAGTTTTCTAAATAGGACGCTTATGAATAAGTTATAAAAATGCTGCTCCTAATTTTTTTTCGAATCTTAAATTAGTTAGTAACCAAGTCCAGAAAAAACTAAATTAAAAACTATACCCAATTTTTTAACTATAATATAGTTGTATAGTATATTGTATAAGTATAGTTGTAGCACGAATGGGTTGGCTCGACCGGGGATGGACCACGCTCTCACAGAATACCAGCGTAAAATAGTAGCTTAATGCTGCTGTGTTTCGTATGGTGTGTGGACCGTGGACCTTTTTTACTGCAAACGAGGCATTCCATCTTAGTCCTCAGGGGTGACAACGCATCTGCATTTTGATTTGTAATCGAGGATAGATGTAGATGTCCATGGGCCGCAGCAACCACTTACCATCAGGTGGACTGTGTGCTAGTTTGTCACCCTATCCTATAAAAAAAACTTCATATTTGGCAGTTTTGCTATGCAAAATAGAGAAACTCGAACTTCGTGCGGTTATCAAATATTTCTCCGTGAAATTTTTTTCTACAAAAAATGTTTTTGAAAAACAGTTTTACAGTAGCATACTGGGGTGCTGGATTTAAACGTGGCAGAACTGCCTTTAATGACTGTTTAAAACGGTAAAAAAATCTTTGTAATAATGATTGACGTGTGAGCATCCGTTATTTAGCTGAGATTCTAAACCTTTCGTTTGAAACAATTCAGTTTATTTTAACTCATACCTTAAAATTCAAAAAGGTAGCCTTGCGCTGAGTTCCTCGAATGTTAACACCAAAATTAAAGCAAGAGTTGACATTTCAAAGCTAAATTTGCAATAATTTGAGAAGATCCAGTTATATTTTGCGCACCGTAACCGAAGATGAAACGTGGGTACCCCACTTTCACCCGAAGACGAAAATTCTTTTTCATCATGATTATCGATCTGGTATTGCAAGCGCTGCCATTCGAACTGCTGGGTTTCAGTTGATGCAGTACCCACCATATTCTCCGGACCTATCTCTGAGTGATTTTCACCTTTTAACCCACCTGATAAAGTACTTGCGTGGTATAAAACTCTGCGGTGACGATGAGGTGATGAGTGCCGTAGAGGCCTTTTTCGAGTCCCATGATCAAGCCTTTTTTTTAGAATTCCGTAGTTTAACAACAAGAACCCTTATAGTTTCGCCACGTCTATCTGTCCGTCCGCAGTTTTACTCAGTGATCCTAGGTGCACACATCTGTAATTTAACATATTTTTAGATATTAAATCACGCCTACAAAACTGAGAAATAAAATCTTAAAAAACATCTTTATTTTGCGTACCTTCCATACAAGTAAATGGAAGATGATTTTTACTCGTCTATTCCGTTGTCTAGGGTATCGTTGAACAGGTCTTTCAAAAATACTGAGAGTATAGGAGAACTTCTTTTCGATTAAGGGGTCTGTTTGCAAAATATTTAGCTTTAAAGTGGTATTAACTTCCCAGTAGGAAGTTTTTGTAATGAGTCCGATTTTGCAAATTGGAAATTTTAACATATCTCCACGTTTCAAGTTCTTTAGAGTCTAATAGTACGGTTTTAAAGAGGATGTCTGTGTGTGCATATGTACGTATGTATGTATGTTCGGATTCAATTTCTCGTGTATCTCGAGAACAAAGAGTGATATTGACATGGGACCAGTTTCATTTAACGCGTAATTATGTAACTTAGACCTTATTAAATTTTGAACAAAATCGGTCAAGTTGTTTTTTGTGCCGAATGAAAGATTGTATAAAATATTAAAACATATTATGATATTTTTTATACTTTCCACTGGGAAGTTAGGCGTGTGGATCTTTCGGGTCGCACCTAGACCGCTTTGTTTTTCATTAGAGTCATGTGTCGCCCTCCCTCTACTACCTAAACTGCTATGTTTATGAATATGAAATCCTTTTTACTGGAAACGAGGCATTCCATCTTAGTCCTCACGGGTGACAACGCATCTGCATTTTGATTTGTAATCGAGGGTAGATATAGATGTCTATGAGCCGCAGAAAACATTTACCATCAGGTGGACTGTGTGCTATTTGGTTACCCTATCCTATAAAAAATGGAAGTCATTAGTTTCGTTTTTATTTAGTTTAGTATTAGTACACGTTATTAGTTTGTATAACGAAGTTAAAAGGAAAACTGTTACAGCGAAGTAGAATCAACAAGTTAACGAGTAATAGTCGAGCAACTTATATAGGTAAAATGCACTTGGATTAGTATAAATTTCGTTACAACTCCATAGAAAATGATCTAAAACTAGCTGCATTACAACTTTTTATGTTGTAAACTATAAGAAATAAACATTTTATGAAGAAAACGACTTATATGCTATATTACTCTAGATTCACTTTTTCTTCGCGAGATAGAGAGGGCATATATTTCTTACTTACTTACTACTTTCGCTTATTTTTAGTTGGTAGTTATAGCAGGTTTCATTCAAAGTATTCATACGATCATACAGCACATACAGTTTAATTTGTGTTTGGTTTTCGCGGGAAACCCTCAGGATAATTTATTTATTTACTTAGTTATGGTTTACGGGAAGTTTTGTTACAGTCATATATATCTTAGGGCTGCACTGCTATAGATAGATAGTCTAACTATGACCATCTTTGTACGGGCATGGCATGTGAATGATTTGATTATTGGTTAAATTATTTTCAAAATCGAAAAGTTACTTGATATTTTATGAATACCACTCTCTATAAATCCGATTGGAAAATAAGTCCTTCAGTTAAATCATCCTATTTAGGCCCAGTTTTCGTCGTTATAGCGGTCAAACCGCGAACTTACTTAATACGCTTACTATCAAGAAAGCCCACGTATTGTGACGGACAACTACGGAACCCCACCTCTTCATTGTGCCTGGCCCAACACCCACTTGGCCAGTTTTTTCGAAGGGAATTAACTAACTTTCAAAACGCTATTCAAGGTTTTCCAAGTTTAGAAAGTGTTAACGTTACAAATCAATTTACATATATGTACTTATTCCAGTTTCATTACGATTAACCTAGTATTAATTTGATTTATAACTTTTACGAGTAAACGGTTATTGTAGTTAAATCTAACAGTCAGTACTGCAACATTTTTAAAGTTTAAATTCTCGTCATTATTAATATGATTGTTTTATTTGCAGCAAAAAAGCACTGCTGGGTAGATGATAGCCTCTTCCGTAATTAACACGTTATCGCTATTTTTAATTTGCGAGTAGCATATACTTAAATGTCCAAGGAAAAACATACCGGACTCCTTTCAAAATTCCAAATTGAATATCCGGCTAAGTGGCATGCCTTGGGAAGAAGAAGGAAAAAGAAGAAAGGACTTGTGTCTAACAGTGGACAACCGCAAGCTCAAAATTATGATGAGTAAATATAATAATAATAAGGCTAAGTTATTGGCTAGTTCACCCCGGATCGCGTGTTCAAATTCTGCAATTTATGTAGAAAAACTGCGATACAAGAGAAATTCCTAAATCTAAATCCTAGTGTGGAGTCAGGATTTCTTTAAAAGAAGAAGAAATGCTTAATAGCTGGAACGTTTTGGAAAGGGCAATGTCTAGTGGTGATCTAAATAAGGTTGGTTGTAACACTTTTATTTTATTTTATTTATTTATTTATTCTTTATTGTGTTCCTTAATATACAATAATACAAGGGCGGACTTAATACCTTGAGACTTTCTCTACCAGTAAACCCATGGTGCGACGAATATATATATATATATATATATATATATATATATATATATATATATATATATATATATATAAACATATACAAACGTTCGTATAAAAACATATCAATATACATAATACATATATAAATTAATAATATGTATTTATAAATAGTACATATATAAATAACTATGAATATATACGTCTGATAACAGTATAAATAACATGGGTGATTCAAGTAAACAGCGTTGTCTTTAATAGATGATTTACGCACCAATTTTATAAAAGCAAACTTACTGGGTGCTTTTCTGATGTCATCGGGCAAGAAGTTCCAGAGGCGTCTAGCCTGAACTGTAAAGGAGTTACCATAGAACTCAGTGAAGTGAACAGGAATACATATTTTGTTGTTAGAAGAAGAACGTAGAACCCCATGATGATATGAGGAGAGAGAGAAATTTGCTCTTAAGACAGTGTAAGAAGAGTCATTTAATATGGAAAAAGAACAAGTAATATTTTGAAATTGCGCTTCTGCCGGATTGTAAGCCAATTAAGCGATATTGCGAAATATGGTCATACCTGCATAACCAATTATGGGTAATAAGAGCGATTGAACAAGCATGGTCTTAGACTTTGTGGGAAGAAAATATTTTAAACGTTACAAAGAACGTAACGTGGCAATGACTTTACTAATAACTTCTGAAACCTGAGTTGTCCAATTCAGCGTGCTGTCGATGTGTAGGCCAAGATTATTTACAGACATACTGAACGGAATTGTAATCCCATTATAATAAATAGGAGGTAAGTCTGCAAGATTAAAATATATTGAAAATTAATATTATTTCTATTTGCTATCGGAAGGATGCTCCTGCGCATCTCTGAGTTTATTTCCTTCTGTCACCACTTACGACACCCACGGGACGATATGGGGTCGTGGATTGTTTTCCACACAGCTCATCTACTTTCAGTAGAGCCTTATTAGCGATGAAGCAATGTATATAAGCTATACTACAATAAAACTCTAACACAACGATTTCTGTAAATTGAATATTAATCTAAAATTTGAATCACGGTATACAAAAAAGAGGAAGTAGCAAAATGTATAATTTTTATCTGAATCATTGTCGCCAAACTCACACTTTCGCAATGATGATTTGCAGGAAAGAAATGTATACCGACAATTCTCTACCACTTCGATAATTTTCGCGTGGTTGGCTGTTAAAAATAAATAGTAAAGGCTTTACCATTCACTTGAGTATGAACGATATGGTCCAAAAAATAAAAATAATAATATTACTTGTTACTTTTTATACGTGGTAGAGCCTGCAGCAAAATCTCGGCTCGATCGAAGCCACAGCCTCACAGAATATCAGCGTAAAATAGCTGCTTAGTCCTGCTATGTTTCGTATAGTGAGTGTGGAGAACCGTAGACCCGTTTTACTGGAATCTAGGCATCTCGATCTTAGCAATTCAGTTTTGTCAACAAATCTGCATTTTTATTCGTAATCGAGGTTAAATTCAGATGTCTATGGGCCACAGCATCCACTAACCAACAGGAGGACTGTGTGCTCGTTTGTCACCCTTATCCTATAAAAAATTCATCAACGAAGATTCTAGAAATAATATGGAAATTTAGCTTCTTAACGTTAGATGCCGCAGTAATGACGCGATTATTTAAAAAAAACACACCACAAATTCTTACTAATAGATATCGTTATGTCTTAATCCAAAAGGCTTCTAAGATTGACGGAAAAAAGTTGCTACGTGACGCTAGATGTTGGAGTAATAAATTCACGCTATTATAGGCACAATATTAATAGAAATAACGTTGACTTTGCCCTATTTAATCTGTAACCAGTACAAATTAAATAGGGTACATGAAAATATAATACATGAATGATATAAGAGATGTAGTTACTCTGTCTGAACGTGACCTTACATATTGATATTCGGTCTACATAAAGTATAGGAAAATATATGATGAAATAAATAAAATGACATAATTTAATAGAAATTAGCCTTGATGTATGACAATACTCGTATAATGGACTACGTAGACGGATTTAGTTTTTCCATTTACCGACTGGTGTCACTCTCCACTATTTGTTCAATATATTATTAAATGATTGCAAATTGATACAAAAATTTTATTGTGTAAAAGATAGAGATTGTACGTGATTTGATATTATTTATGGATTAACATTAACGTTTCATTATAGTTTAGTGTAATGAGATAGATATCTTTTTATTATATGTTTAGTTTTCTATTTGGTGTAATTTTTGATGTCACTGTTATAGAAATGACTGAGGTAGACGTTGCGCAAAAACAGATTTTATAGCTGGAATTGAGATTTTAAATAAACGTTTACTGACTGGTCGTAATAAGGCAACTGAGTTAATTGTTCGTGTGTTTTTAATATTACGGATAGTATATACAACTGGCGTACAATCAATACCTCAGTATCCCAATTAAAATCGGCCGTAGAGCATCAGTAGGGCTTTTTCAACATGACCTGTAGAACTGTCTTCTGTACCCTCTCCAACTCAATCATGGTAGTTTGGATGCACCACCCCAAACTGATATACAATATTTGCAAAATTTTTAAATCTGTTATACAGAAATCTTTCTACTTTGTTTATATAAAGCACTTATAAAATATAATTTTAATGGATGACGTAGATTTAGTATTTCCCTTTACCGATAGGTGTCACTGTCCGCTATTTATATACTTTATCCTCTATATATATAAAAGATGTCCTGAGTGACTGACTCATCAATCAACGCACATCCTAAACCGCTTATGAAATTTGGACATTAGCTACCTTTTATGGCGTAGATATTCATTAAGACTTTTTTATATGGGAGAGGGGGCAAACAAGCATACGGCTCACTAGATAGTAAGTGATTACCACCGCCCATGAACAACTGTAACACCAGGGGAATTGCTGATGCGTTGCCGGCCTCTTAAAAAGGAGTAGGCTCTCTTCTTAAAGGTCCCTAAGTAGGTTCGGTCCGGAAAAATCTCTGGTGGTAGTCGATACCACAAGGAAGTTGTGCGAGGAAGAAAACTTCTTTTAAATCGCACAGTTGTGGACCGCCAGTCATCCAGATAGTACGGATGATATCGCGAGATTTGTCGCGATGTGCGATGATGAAATTGTGCGGCTGGAATTAGTCCGAACAATTCCTCATAGCACTCCACTTAGTAAATCCGATAAAATACGCAAAGAGACTACAACATCTCTTCGTAGTGCCAGTGAGTCAAACCGATCGGAAAGAGTTCGGTCGCTGATGATTCGAACAGCTCTGCTCTGAGTGCGATCAAATGGAATGAGATGGTACTGGGAAGCCCCAGTTCAGAGATGGGAACAGTATTCCATGTGTGGCCGAACCTGCGCCTTATAAAGTTGCAGACGGTGTGCCGGCATGAAATACTGTCTCACTCTGCTAAGCACGCTAAGCTTTTTAGAGGCCAATTTGGCCTTCTCTTACAAGTGACCACGAAACTGCACGTTACTCGATATGTCGACGCCGAGGATTCCGATACTGGCTGAAACAATAAGAGGAGTCCCTTGAAACTGAGGAAATACGGTGAAGGAATTTCTTTTAGTGGTAAACGCGAAAACTTGTGTCTTCTTGGGATTTAACTGGACTAGATTTAGTTGCCCCCAGTCTGAGACTTTGTTTAACAAAGTCTCGACTTCAGACATAAGTTTGTCCCCGTACTCAACGACGTTTTCCCGAGAAATATTGGCACGGCCGGTGTACACTGTACATAGCATCACCAGTGCTGTCATCTGCATAACAATTAATGTTGCCGGTTTGCAACATAATATCATTGATATGCAGAAGAAACGGCGTTGGTGGTAGCACGCAGCCTTGTGGAACAGCAGCATTAATAGGCTTGTAATCGAAGCATGCACCGTCTATTACGACGACGACGACGACCTGGTTGCTCCGATCTGCAAGAAAACTAGTGATCCAATCGCACAATTTCTAAGGAAGCCCTTAGAAGGGAAGCTTCGTAAGAAGCGCTTTGTGCCAAACCCGATCGAAATCCTTCGCTATTTCCAAACTAACGACAAACGCCTCCCCCTTAAAACTCTACTGCCTCCGCCCATTTATGAGTTAGATAACCCAGAAGATCACAAGTCGAGCGACCGCAACGGAAATCGTACTGGCGGTCACTAATCAGCTGGTGATCCTTAAGGTACCGCATGAGCTGGTTGCTAAGAATTGACTCCATTATTTTAGAGAACAAGGAGGTGATGACGATAGGCCTATAGTTGTACGGATCAGAGCGGTTATCTTTTTTAGGGATCGGGTGTACGAAAGCAGCCTTCCACGATTTCGGAACTACGCCAAGGGAGTAGGAGTACCAAAAAAAGACGCATTAAAAGCGGTGCCAACTCCGGAGCACACGGCTTCAGCACAATAGGAGGCACGCCATTAGGCCCACTCGACTTTTTGACGTCCAGAGAGAGGAGTGATCTGCGCGCCGAGCACATCCTGCATGGGAAACTACGAGAGTGGTAGTCCACGTGTTCTCGTAGAAAACGAACCGTTTCCATGTGTTCTGACTTTGCCTTGATAATGACACTTTTGTAGGACCTGAAGGCGGAATTATGCTTCTTTTTAAGAGCGCTGGTATTTGCATCTCGAGACGTCGATGCGTGAACACAGGCCTGGTAGCACTCTTGCTTATGGCGTAGTACAATTTTGCAGGAGCGACCTCCAACACAACCAGTCCTTAAGAGGTGGAAAATTGTTATACCAAACAGTAAAGTTGTCTATTTATCATGTACATATTAGTGTTGTTGCAATTCGCAACTAGATCAGCGCTTAATTAAAAGAAGGTATGCTACCACCATAAGTTATATTAAAAGGTTTATATAATTTAGTATAAGTTTGTTTTAAGTTATAGTGGTCAAGTGTTTTGAGGGCTGAATACTTTTAATTTTTTATGTTCTTACTGTTTCCAACGTACTCATCAAACTCTTTAGGCCGAATTACGCTAAAGTGTCCCAGTTTATAAAATCATTACCATCTTATATATTTATTTTTAAAGGACATGTTTTGTGTTGTTTTATTGAACTTAACTTATTTATGCAGGATCCAGTTCCAAAACCTTATCGGAGCTTTCTCCAAAATATAATAACTCCACAACATAACTTTTCGATTTTTGTCGTATTATCTTTGTTTCTTTCTCAGATAGGTACTACATCCATACCTACCTACCCAGCTAGCTTATGACAAGTAAATATTTCTATTAAATTTCTTTCAAAGTGCCAACGTTTTTCTGTGCGTGGTTTACTCTATTAATAAGCGAGTGACAAACAATGCTCATATTTTCACTAAAAATGTCAAACGTAAAACCCATTGATTTATAATAAAATGGAACATCACCAGTGTAAAAACATTGGCTATTCGCAAATTTATTCAATTTTTTTAATAATGATTTCTAATATTTACGCGAACACTATACTTTGATTAAAACTACTTTTATAGGTTTTATCGCGTTAAATTTATTTTATTTTTAATACCCGACGTTTCGGGTGCTTTCCAGCACCCATGGTCCGGATCCCATGGGTCTTAAAATAAAATAAATAAAACGCGATAAAATCCGTAAAAGTAGTTTTAATCAATTTTTTTGTAATTCATAATACTTTTTGGTTTCTTTATTCTGAACCTTACATTTTATTCAGATTCTTCTCTATGTATAGTTTATTTATAAGAGTGTGTAACAATTCGGTAACAGGACGAATTATTATATTATATTTATCCAGCTACTAGGATTTAGCTACTTCTAGCTAGGTGCAAACGATCGTGGTTGGTTAAACTTGGGTAAATTCGATTTATTCTTGACTAAAAGTAAGTATAGGCGGTTACTTCGAAAAGTTTTAGTAAAGTTCGCACCGAGCGGCAAAACGAAACCGAAATGGCAATCTATTGGAGAGGCCAATGTTCATCATTGGGCTTTTGGTAAACTGAAATACATGAATGAGAATAATATTATCAAGCTAATTAAATTTAACAGTATTTTACGTCCAGAATTTTTATAATTTCTTTCATAAAATTATGGTTCCCATTTAACATTTATCAAACTGTTAAATGCTTATTAAAGTATAACAAATTTTAGCACGATATTAATCAACGTTAGGTTAAGCGATTATATCAAGGTAATGCTTTGCATGCTCTAAAATAATATTATCAAGCTATTGAAATAATTATTTCAATGTGTAGTGTTCGCGTAAATATAAGAAATCATTATTATCAAGCTAATTAAATTTAACAGTATTTTACGTCCAGAATTTCTTATTATGTCTTTTATAAAATCATGGTTCCCATTTAACAGTTATTAAACTGTTAAATGCTTATTAAAATATAACAAATTTTTGTACGATATTAATCAATGTTAGGTTAGGCGATTATATTAAGCTATTGCTTTGCATGCTCTACATGAGCATGTAAGGCAGAATATGTAACATTATTTAATTAGTGAATATTAATGATACATGCGTCGGTTATTTTCTGTATATAAGGTAAATACTAATAACGTATTTATAACTATTTTAAAGAAGATAAACTTTATGATGATATATAATAATACAATAAGAAACACTAATATATGATAGTAGTAGTCGAAATATGTTAGAGCTGAAACTGAATGACAGGTTGAGAAATTGTGTAATAAGGGAAAAGTGTGGTTTACAAGATAATTTTTGACCAGGATTAAGATAACAATGCTTCAGTGATTTGGTCATGTAGAAAGAATGCAATAGCAGAAGTGAACGGCAGAGCCCGCAAGGAATACCCTAGACGGATATTTATCAACCAAATTGGCAATATTTTAGAATATGGGCCAAGTAAAAACTACCCGTTAAGCAAAATCATGTATGTGTAGGTATATAGATGTAAATAAGGCGAGAGAGGTGTGGTATGATCGTGCCAAATGATTGTCCATAGTCTCTGCCAACCCCTCTGAGTGATGGGCGTGAGTGTTTATGTATGTATATATTTATGTAGTATATAAATAATATAATAAAGATGGCTAGAAGTAGTTCACGACAGTAATCGAATAGCGGATACCGCAACCATGTCTAGTTGAAGTTATAGTAATAATTGATCCCTCTCCGCCTGATCTCATCTCTTCCATTGAATTATGACAGTAAGGGAATTGAGAGTGCACTTACGATTGCTCGCAAACTCGTGCGCTAAAATCCTGTACTGCGCAGATGGCTATTCTTCGTAGAGACTAGTCGTGTGATCTGAATGCTGTCTGGAGAACATTATTATTTTCTTTGTTAGTCTGAAAACAATATCCTATTATGAGTTACATAGTGATCGTGTGGTCAGAGTAACAGTCATTACAATACGGGTCCCAACACACAAGTCTAATACCAGCTACAGTCACTTTTATGAAAAAACAGATTCAGGTCTATTTGTATTGTTATAGTTCCAGGGCAGTGTCCAAGCGAATAGCTAATTTGATACGGTGTGTTGGTTCGTTTCATACTCGGAAATCTATTTGTATAGCGTATTAACATTTTTCCCCGAGCTATACATTTAATAATGCGCAATTTATATATGTAAGACACCTCCACGGCACAGCAGAAGTCCTTAAGGAGAGCACATTTTTTTATAAATATTTTGACAAAAATCTAAAATTAAATCAGGTACTTTATGAAACTACCACAACAAAAAAATGTAATAGCCTGTAAATGTCTCGTTTCTGGACACGGACTTTCTCTAATTTCTGAAAAGATTTTAGAACAGGGATGAACGTAAAACGAATTAACTGTACAAAAGTGTTTCGGTTTACTTTTCCTTTTTTTCTCACCTAAAATATGTAAGAGCTGAGAAAACTTAGTCACTACCTAATACAATAATATACTGTAGTTCTTATTAAACAAGTTCAACGTTAACATTCTTAGGTGAATGTCTGAAGTTTTCCAATAAATTTTTAACAAATCCTCTTTGGGAACGAAAACTGCGCGAAAGGGGTTATATTAAATATAAAAATTTATGAACGATTACCTTAGAAATATAGCGAACGTTACGTGGTTATTTCTACTAATAATGAGTTATAAAATACAGTAAATTACTGCTGTGTTTGCTGTTGTGTGTGATGAGTGGTGAGAATCGGAGATGGTTTTACCATTATTAACGCATTTTTAGTTCCTGAGGATGACGATGCATCTGTATTTTACACACATACACATACACACACACACACACACACACACACATACACACTTATATATGCAAGTGTGTGTGTGTGTGTGTGCGTGTGTGTGTGTGTGTGTGCGTGCGTGGGTGAGTGCGTGCGTGCGTGTGTGCGTGAGTGCGTGTGTGTGTGTGTGTGTGTGTGTGTGTGTGTGTGTGTGTGTGTGTGTGTGTGTGTGTTATCAAAAAACAATTGTTTTCCAAAAACAAAAGCTTTCCATTGGGTAATGGTGGGTAATTATAAGTTTTTTTTAAATTTTCCACAGAATCGATTTCGATAAAACTTAATCAGGTATTTAATACAAAGTTTACCAGTACAGTTGCTTTTCAATGGCCAGAGGGTTCTCACTTGCAGAATTTGCCGAGTTCCTTTACGTAAAAAAAGTCTTCATCCATATTATAGTTTGACAAACACTGATCACGGCAACACTCAGTATTCGTACTGAGTGTTGCCGTGATCAGTGGTTGTGAGGCGCTTCATCTTAGTCTACAGATATGCATCTGTACTCTTCTTTATTTGTACTTGGTTGCTTGGTGTCCACGGGACTGCAGACACTTGCTATGAAGTAATTTCGCCGCACTTGACTGCAGACAGTCACTTCGTGCCTGTGCCCGCATGCGCGCCGCGCCCCGCGCCCTTTTTTGCAGTCTGGCCAAGCCCTTACAGCTAACTTCAAACAATGAAGCCTACATTGCTTCCTCTGAGGACTTAGATAGAATGGCTCACAGCCTGTAATTATTACTGACTCTCTATACCCATATACAGATCAGAAAAGATGAGTGCAAGAACTGCTATTTTGTGGCAGAAATAGGTTTGAGGGTGTAATACCCAGACTGACTCTTGGGTAGAAGTGGAGTTCAAATCTACTCGTGACCGTTATAGCCGATATGCAATAAGATGGGAGGAAGCGTACAATGTGTCAGATTTGGTTCGCCGTGCAACTAATAAGCTCCAAATTGTAACGTCCTTTTTATCACAGATCATTCTTGAGTTACCGGTTGGTCTATAAAGTATTGTATTTTATAGAGATGGGCCGAATATTCGTTTTATATTCGGTATTCGGCATATTCGGCATATTCGGCAGCTTTACCGAATATTCGTATTCGGCTGAATATTCGGCTAAATCACCGAACATTCGTTAAAATGGTACTCATGGTGTCAACTGAATTGAAATGTACGAATTGAGTAATGCCATGTATTTTACTGTTGAAAGTATATTTTTATGTTTTTGAGGCAATGTAGATTTATTTCCAATTATAGGAAGTAGAAAGCTTGATAAAATATTTTGGAATCTCAAAAAAACATTACATTAGTAAATTTCACTTTACTTTGGTCGTCAGTTTCTCTAAAATAAGTCCAAATAGTGAATATCCTGCCACTCATTTTTATCATATCATATTATCAATTTTCACTAAGAATAACATAACCAAATACTTTTTTCTCACAAAAATAGCCGGCAATTTGTTCATAACTAGATGATGAGCGAGGGGCAAGGTCCAGCGGTAATCCCGCGCGCTTTACGTACACAAGTTTCGACATAAATTGGTTAGGTATAGAGGTGATGCTGCCGAATAAAGTTCGGCCGAATACTCGGTTCGGTAAAGGTTTTACCGAACTTTCAGCCGAATATTCGTATTCGGTGAAATCCATATTCGGCCCATCCCTATTTTATGGGATGTTAAATTTTGTAAAATAATCTTTAACAAATGAAAAAATAGAGGATACGTTCGGAGTTTCTTTCGCCGATTACTTTTTCGGTCAGAGGAAATTTATTTACACAGAAGTTAATTAGAATAACCTATATTTAACGAACGATATTTTAATTTCGTAAAATAAAGAGTAATAAATATATTTTCTGATTTCATATTTCAGAGTGTTTCCGCAGAAATGGTAACTCCAGCGGGGATTCGATATTCCCAGCCTTAATAAATAAGTTGCCTAAATTAGATCAGTAATCCACCTTTTTTGTAGGTAGTAATATCCTCGTTAATACCTTAGACACTGCATAGGTTATGCCGGACTCCTGCCGGATAAAACCTCACGGTGTTCATCTTTTCACCTTTTGCCAAGGCTCTATTAATCCACCTTAATGACCCTCTAACACAAGTTCCGTACGTATAAAGTTTAGGTTTAAAGTTAAGATTTTATATTATTCATCATTCGTTCATTAGTTGCCATAGTTGCCACACTTGGGAGGAGATTAGCAATGGCAGTTTTTTTTATTGAGTTTTTATCAAGAATCCCATCATGTCCATCGCCTGTTTCCATTTCCCTCTATCGCCTCTTACGATACCCGAGGTTGTAGGTATTTTTACGCTACTTCAGAGAGGTTTTTTTTAATTTGTGATATATTATGCAAAAGAGATTTTTATTTAAAATGGGCATTAATTTCTTGGACATAATATTTTATTACAGAAGACATAGCCCAACGGATTAGTAAGCTGAAGTGGCAATGGGCCGGCCACATAGCTCGAAAAACCGACAACCGATGGGGAAAAAAGGTTCTCGAGTGGCAGCCTCGTACCGGTAGGCGGTAGTGTAGGGCGACCCCCCACTAGAACGAGTGATGACCTGGTAAGACATGCAGGAAGTCGATTAATGCAGATGGCTCAGAACTTGTGAAGGGTTATAATGATGATGTTGACAGTAGTAAAGTTCCACGTTCCACCCTCTATCCAATCAGCCGTCTAATCATGATAATAAAATATTAAATTTATAAATTAATATTTTTGACAATTAATGACAATATTGATATACTCGTATATAATTATACCCTTAATCTATAAAAAAATAGTATCTTTCCAAAGAATCTTTCATAAGGTTGGTTATAGACCCTTTATCATAATTATTTTAAGGAGAGTATGTTAGGGCTGAATCTGAATGACAGGGTGAGAAACTGTGTGATAAAAGAAGAGTGTGGTTTCCAAAATGATGCGGTGACCAGGATTAAGAAAGGAATGCCTCGGTGGTTTGGTCATGTAGAAAGAATGAATGAGGAAAGACTGACAAAGCAAATATATGTTGCAGAAGTGAACGGAAGAGTCGGAAAGGGACGTCCTAGGCGAAAGTTTGTCGAACAAATTAGCGATATATTAAAAATGGGCCAAACAAGCATGTATGGGTAGGTATATGGATGTGGAAGAGGCGAGAGAGGTATGTCAGGATCGTTCTAAATGGAAGTCTGTAGTCTCTGCCTACCCCTCTGGGTAACAGGCGTGAGTGTTTATGAATGTATTTTAAGGAGTGATCGTCTTAGAAGCGTTATTACGTTATTTTTGTAAGTTTCTTAGTTATGATTAAAACTACTTTTACGGATTTTATCGCGTTTATTTTTACTTTTTATTTTTAATTCCCGACGTTTCGGGCGCTTTCCAGCACCCATGGTCACGGGGGACTGAGATGACTGACGTCCCGATGTCATTGTTAAACCCGGAGTACCTTCAGCTTTTTTAATTATTGTTTATGGTCCGATCTATGCAAAATGAACTGACTATGTCCTGAGGTCTTGCAGTGGTATGCTTGGGTTTAGTTTTAATGTTATTGATTATAGGATCCCAAGCAGGTGGTAGTACCCAGCCTCCTTCTCTATTGAAATTAGGATGTTTTTTAATTTCAATAGCCTCACGTATCATCCTTGGTAGGAATCGGTGTTCTTTCGCGAGGATTTGTGGTCTATCAAATCTGATGTAATGGTTGGGGCCGTCTAGGATATGATCACAAACTGCAGACTTCAGATGCACTTAAAATAACTAAGAGGTATCTTAGTTATTTTAAGTGCATCTTGGAAGAACGAATATTCACTAGAGCAAACGGAAGTGTCTAACCTATTCACGAGGAAAGGGCCCAAAAAAGGGTAAAAGATTAATCTCGGATTCACTTGTATCAGGTTCATATCAGTCAATTCTTTATTAAAGCATACGATAAAAGGGCCATAGTGAATGTACGTCAGATGGTTTGGGCACTTGTCGAATATTTAGTACACTAGCCATATAAAAGCCCTCCGTTGCCGTCTTCCCCTACCAGACCACTGCTCCTGCAGACGTGACGTAAGTGTAAGGCATCACCACCGATTACGTGATCAGCACGGCTTCTAACCACAGAGCGCGTCATGTGTCCACTGGGATAGGAGGGAGGAAGCTCGTTAAACGGCTTTTGGCCGCAGCCTTGAGAGTATCCTCAATTCTACTATCACTTACATAAGGAAGGCACATGTGCCCCACCAACCAATATAACGGCAGATATAGCCATTATATTAATAATTCAGCCATCGGAAAAGGAACGTCTAACCACGGTAATTTTATCTTACAGTATTCCAACTTCATACAAACGGACGAAGCGAGAGTTATACATACGCGCCTCGATCTCGGAATGCGCTCGGCATGCAGACAGTCGTGATGACTGTGCCGCAGTGATGATTTTGTGGAATATATATAAAAAATTGAGGAAATAAATAATAGAAGAGAAATAAATAAATAATAAATCCGAACTTCATTTAAAACCAAACATATAAATTGTAAAATAGTTTTTACTTGGTTATAAAATATAGATACCTCTATAACCAAGTAAAAGATAATTTATTTCCACCTTGTCCATGTTCCATGTCCCAAAACAATTTTTAATTAAGCTTTATATTAGGGTGCGGATTTTTTATACTTAAAAAATTAATAATAAAGCATTTCGTACGGCTCAGCCGAGGCGCAAATATTTTTAGGTCGCAAATTCATTAGACCGATTTGTTATTCAAACATAAACGTGTTTTTTTAATTAAATCTACCAATCAAAAAACTACACGCATTTTTATTGAACATTTCCTATTCTATTCACAAAGTACCTATTATATTTGTTTGTATAAAAAAAGTATATCTACAATCATAAAACTAAATGGAAACACAAAGTAGGCTAATGTAAAAATGCTGGAGGCAGGCAGCCCCACCATTGATTTAGTATTGTATAACTCAATGGGCAGCCCTATCGCATGTTTACGTACCGCGCGGCTGTAGGTATTTATTTCAAAGATACGGCTGAGTTACAATACTGTATAGATAATATTACCGTGGTCTAACTGACGTTGAATATTCGATCGTGTTAGTCTCACCTATCTACAAGCCTTTTTCGTTCGTAGGTGGGAAATTTACAAAGACATTTATTTTATTGCCCGGTATTTTATTTTTTATGCCCTGTATAAAGGATGGAACGGTACGCGGTCGTTGAATATTTTATGTTGATAAATTTTGAGTAATAAAATTTATATAAGCGCTTTTGTGAATTTATTATAATTGAGTCAAAAACTAACCAATTAGAAAAATTTGTTACAAAATTACATTGATTATATTATTCCCTTAGATTATTTCATAAGATGTTACTTTTACATATAACTTTAATATTATTTTTAAAATATGTTCTGTACCCCTTTGGACTTTTTTTCTTTAATAAAACGTATTATTAAAGTGAAATTTAAATCATTATTCTTGGTTTTTTGTGGTCCAGTCCCGATTCTCCGAGCACACTTTACCTTTACTATCCATTCAATTCTTGTTTTTCCAGAATAATTACAACATTTGCTATTCGAACCATTGCTAAGTGTGTGCATTTTTTTCTATACATATTTATGGCTATACTTACAAGCCATAGCTGTGTCTATTAAGTATATTTAATTAACAATAACATTGATAAAGAGCCGCGGTAGCTCAGATAGTTAACGCTCGCTGTAAATATAACAGAACGCGAGTAACCCGGGTTCGACCCCACCAATGAAATTAGCAATTTTAAGTCTGATTTACCACGCGCTCGGCGGTGAAGGAAAACATCGTGAGGAAACCTGCATGTCTAGGAATAAGAAAAAATATTTCGCACACATGTGAAGTTCGCCAACACGCATTGGGACAGCGCTGCGGACACTTCCTTGCCCTAAAACCCTCTCAGAAATGAGGGGGAGGCCTGGGCCCAGCAGTGGGACGTATATAGGCTGTAATTTACTTTACTTGGTTAATGCGCCTTAAAATCCTTGCTTGGTTACCAATTTAATTATCTAAATTATAATATTATAAGAATAATTTTATATTTACCATATTTCTTAAAAAATCATACTATTGCAACGTACATAATACGTAAAAAATTGAATAATATTGTTTCTTTTCAATACATTTCTAAAGTAATAATTAATAATATTTTTTCTAGCCTTATAATTTATTAACTAAAACCCCTGTCAAAACCAGTACGTCATAATACGTTTCAAAACTAAGAAGGCATTAATTACGCAAACACTAAATTGGACTAAAATAACGTTTAGGATTTTTCACCCGTTTTAAGACAATACAAAATTTTAGAAATGGCCCGGAGCAGCAGATTTAGGGGTGCGGCAAATGGAAATGAAAGTCAGCTCAAATATGTATAAAAAATAAATAAAATAACGCTCATTAGCAACCAAATATGTCTTAATAGAAAGAAGCTCTCTCCTGAACAGGCCTGTTACCTACATTCTAACTAGGCTGGAATCTCGAGCGCAAAGTTCGGGGGGGTGCGGGGCTTGCTTTTGCAGACACCACTTATGTATACATAATATTCTCAATAAATATTATCGTAAATGCCGCAAGTTTTTTACTCTTTCCCATACACAATACAATATACGTCACGAGATGAATTTATATCGGACAATGCTAATGGAATGCGAATACCACTCGTGAATTTTTTTTCCTAACGTAATGTCGAGATCATTTTCGTTTCATGTTTCGCAGTATAGCTGAGCTGTGGTAGTTTAGGGGATTAACGCTCGCTGTAAAATTTCATAGTATAAAAGCAATATAGAGTGCAACCTCGATATAACGAAACTGAAGGGAATTAGGAAATATTAGATGTACCAAGTAATTCGTTATAATGAAGTTTGTTCCATAGAAGTTAGGTGGAACTACGATTCATTTTAACAAGGTCTTGATGATTTAACTAATCTGAATTAATTTGGAATAAAGTAGGTAATACGATACGATATGCCAAGGTTCTGAGTTGAAAAAATTCGTTAATAGAGGTAATATTATATTCTGCATTGATTAAAAATTCGCGGTATGTGCGGGAGTGGGGACAGATAGTTTTGTCTCACCGCGTCTCGGGATGCATATCCAATATCCACTGGAGGTGTAAAAGTAACGAAAAAAGCGTACCCGCATGTATTCGTTACTATAACAATTAGTACTATCGTACCGTTACTTTACTCGTTACCTCTGACACCCTATAACATGTTATGTATGTTATGGTCCCTACACACGGTCAGTTGAAATTTTCAACTGACGACAACCCATGGATTTTTTCGAGCGTACTGTCAGTTGAAACTGCTCAGTCGAACTGATATACATCCAAAAACTGATCTTGAGTGTGAAATCTTAAGTTGAAATTTTTACTGATAGTTACTCCGTAATTACTGCAAATAATATGGATGCAAAAATATCTGAACCAGCATGACATTACATTACAAAAATTTTGAGCACTTCTATATTTTTATCCAAAGCAGATATAATTTTATTATTAAACGGATTGAATTTTAATTGTATAAATACATAGTTCGCCGTGTAGTGGCGGTTAAGAATATCCACTACCCCATATCTTCCCGTGGGTGTCGTAAGAGGCGACAGAGGGAGACAGGCAGGAGATGGGCAGCAGCGTCTTCCTGATGACAACTGTGACGTAATAAAAAACTGCGGTTGCCAACCCGCTCGCCAAGCGTGGCAACTATGGCAAATACCCCCCAATGAATAAATACACAAACAGACGGCCCCCAGTCCCCGGCGGCCCCGCTATTCCTGGCTACGGTGGCGACCATGGTAACGGCGGGGCAGGGGGTGCTAAGAATCTCCGGTGGAGGTTCGGTTGCCACCTACGACGACTCGACCTGGCAACATATAACGCACGCACCCTGAGGACTGACGAGAAGATACTGGAGCTGGAAGAAGAGGTAGACAAGTTGCGCTGGCATATTATTGGATTATCCGAGGTCCGAAGAGAGGGGGAGGACACGGCAATCCTCGAGTCCGGCAACTTGTTCTATCACCGGGAGGGCGACCATCTGTCCCAAGGAGGTGTCGGATTTATCGTCCACAAATCTCTCGTCAACAACGTTGTAAAGATTGGGAGTGTGTCGACGAGGGTCGCGTACCTGATACTCAGAATCACCAAACGGTATTCGCTGAAGGTCATTCGGGTTTACGCACCAACCTCGGCACATCCCGATGAGGAGGTGGAGGAAATGTATGAGGATATTTCCAGAGCCATACATTCCTCCAAAACCTACTACACGGTGTTGATGGGAGACTTCAACGCAAAACTGGGCACAAGAGAAAGCGGTGAGCTGAAGGTAGGGAAATTTGGAGTAGGGCAACGGAACCGAAGGGGCCAGCAGCTGGCCGACTTTATGGAGAAAGAGGGACTCTTTATGATGAACTATTTCTTCCAGAAGCGGCCCCACAGGAAGTGGACCTGGTTGAGCCCCGACGGTTCGACAAAAAATGAGATTGACTTCATTATGACGACCAGACGCCAACTGTTCAGTGATGTCTCAGTGATCGCAAGGGTGAAAACTGGCAGCGATCACTGAATGGTTAGAGGCACACTGAACCTAAACGTTAAGTTGGAGAGGTCTCGTCTAATGAAGTCAACGCTCCGTCCCCCTCGTGCTCTAATCCAGAATCCCGAAACCTTTCAGCTCGAGTTACGTAACCGCTTCCAGTGCCTAGAAGATTGCAATGCAGTGGACGATATGAACGACAAGCTCGTGGAAACTGTTCATGCGGTCGGAGCTAAGTTCTGCAAGACCCGCCGCAGAAGAACACAAAAACTCTCCGATCACACTCTTAATCTCATGGCTGTTAGACGGGAGATGAGGCTGCAATCGTCAACAGATTTGACAGCATACAGGCAACTGAACAGACAGATCTCCAAATGCATACGGCGAGACTTACGCAACTTTAATACTTCTCGTATTAAAGAAGCGATCGAGCGGAACCAGGGCTCCAAAGTCTTTGCCAGAGATCTGTCTGCCAGAAAGAGCCAACTGTCAAGGCTGAAGACTGAGTGTGGCAACATCGTTTCCGGGACACCTGAGATTTTGAGTGAGATTGAGAGGTTCTATGGGCAGCTGTACACATCATCGTTGGAGCCACACGCAAGTATGAGTAACGATCCAAGAGCAAGTCTTATCCGACACTATTCCGATGATATCCCGGACGTCAGTCTAAGCGAGATTAGAATGGCTCTCCAGCACCTTAAAAACGGCAGGGCCCCAGGCGAGGATGGAATTACAGCGGAGCTTCTGAAAGCGGGTGGAACACCGGTACTTGAAGTCCTTCAGAAGATCTTCAATTCCGTCCTCCATGGTGGCACTACTCCAGAGGCGTGGAGCAGAAGTGCGGTGGTCTTGTTCTTTAAGAAAGGCGACAACGCTCTCTTAAAGAACTACAGACCGATTTCCCTTCTGAGCCGCGTCTACGTGCTGTTTTCGAGAGTCATTACGAATCGTCTCGCACGCAGACTTGACGACTTCCAGCCTCCCGAACAAGCCGGTTTCCGAAAAGGCTTCAGTACCATAGACCACATACATACCCTGCGGCAGATTGTACAGAAGACTGAAGAGTACAATCTGCCACTTTGCCTGGCGTATGTGGACTATGAGAAAGCCTTTGATTCCGTCGAAATTTGGGCGGTGCTACAGTCCCTTCAGCGGTGCCAAGTTGACTGTTGTTGAAAAGCAAAGCGTAATGTAGAATCTCTTAATTTGAATTTAAATAAGCTTAATGCTCATTTCCTCTCTAGCGCCACTATAGACAGTGCTACGAAGAAAAATACACTTGCTCAACTTTCTGCTATATCAACTCCCAATTTTTCCTCTTTTGTCTTTAGCCAAGTTACTGTCAGTGATGTTAAGAAGAATATATTAGCCATTACTTCCGACGCAGTTGGTTCTGACAGCATTAGTCGTAAGATGATTATCCCAATACTCGATCTTTTAGCTCCTATACTTACACTTATTTTAAACCGTTCCCTTGACACCAGTGTTTTTCCTTCATCCTGGAAAGACGGCCTAGTAACTCCACTCCCTAAAAAATCTAATCCGACATATGAGGATTACCGTCCTATATCCATCCTTTCCTTTCTCTCTAAAGTACTCGAGCGCCTAATATACCAACAGCTGAGCAAATTCCTGTCCAATCATAACCTTTTGAATTCATTCCAATCTGGTTTCCGTCCCGGTCATAGTACGACTACGGCTTTGGTTAGAATCACTGATGATATTCGCCTGGGCATGGATAGTCAGCAGGTTACAGTATTGACATTGCTTGACTTTAGTAATGCCTTCAATACTGTAGACTTTGATGTTTTACTCGCTGTCCTAAGTTCTCTTAACATATCTCCTGAAGTAATTGGTTGGTTTCATAGTTACTTGCAAGGGCGCCGGCAACGTGTACAAATTCAAGACACGTTTTCTGACTGGTCTGCTGTCAAAGCTGGCGTCCCACAAGGTGGCGTGTTGTCTCCTCTATTGTTCTCTATCTTCATCAATTCGATCTGTTCCCACATAACTTCTCTTTACCACCTATATGCAGACGATTTACAAATCTACTCTCAATGTAAGATTGCGGATCTCCCCAATACAATTAGATTAATTAATGAAGATCTTATTCGTATTTCTCATTGGTGTAATTCATTTGGGCTTAAAGTTAATCCATTGAAGACTCAAGCCATTATTATTGGGAGTTCGAAATTAATCTCTCGGTTAACTTTGTCGCTGCTCCCGCCAATCATATTCGATGGGACACTTATCCCATACAGTGACAAAGTTAAGAATTTAGGTATTATGTTCGATCAGACTTTGTCTTGGGGACCGCAAGTTAGTGAAATAAGTAAAAAAATGTTTGCCGCAGTTGGTTCACTTCGAAGATTACGCAATGTTCTCCCCATTCCTACTAAAGTTGCGCTGGCTCAGTCTCTTCTTTTACCGATCCTTGACTACGCGGACACTTGTTATCTTGACCTAACATACGAGCAACTTAATAAACTTGAGCGGCTTCAAAATTATTGCATAAGGTTTATATTTGGGTTACGAAAGTATGACCACATATCCGAATTCCGCCATAAGCTCAAGTGGCTCCCGATTCGTCTTCGCAGGAATACTCACATTCTTCATCTCCTTCTTATTTGAAAGACCGATTTATATATTTAAGTAGTTTACGATCTCAAAATAATCTCCTTCTAAGTACCCCTAGACATTCCTCTTCCTTCTATTCTAATTCTTTTACGGTTACCGCTATACGACTATGGAATTCTCTCCCCTTACATATCAAAAAATCTAAATCTCTTCCTATATTTAAAAATAAATTAAAACTTTATTACCTTTCCTCTTAAGTTACTACCTGTCGTCATTCATTTTTAATCATTTATGTTCTTCTATTTATCTTTCTTTATAATATTCTGTACACCCCTTCCGCTATCTTTTAAAATAGTATCCTCTGCCCTAAGGTTGCCTGGAAGAGATCGCTGTTTTAGCGATAAGGCCGCCTGTTGTACCAATGTCCCTTTAAATATATAAATAATGTAATATGTTCCTTGGTGTACAATAAAGTATATTTTACTTTACTTTTACTTACTGTCGGTATATCGAAGTGCTGAAGTGTTTGTACAGTAGGGCTACGATGGCTATCCGAGTACAGAACCAGAGCTCGAAACCTATCCAACTGCAGAGAGGTGTAAGACAGGGTGACGTTATATCCCCGAAACTCTTCACCGCTGCATTGGAAGACGTTTTCAAGCTACTGGACTGGAAAGGATACGGTATTGACATCAATGGCGAGTACATCACTCACCTTCGATTTGCCGACGATATAGTCCTTATGGCAGAATCGCTGGAGGACTTAAGCACTATGCTCAATGACCTCAATAGTGCCTCCCAACGGATAGGTCTTAAGATGAACATGG
This sequence comes from Parnassius apollo, assembly GCA_907164705.1. NCBI lineage: Eukaryota > Metazoa > Arthropoda > Insecta > Lepidoptera > Papilionidae > Parnassius > Parnassius apollo. The sequence continues at coordinate 7,919,985 of CAJQZP010000178.1, forward strand.
ACAAAACAAAGATCATGTTCAATGTCCATGTCACACCTATGCCGGTAGTTGTTGGGAGCACTATGCTCGAAGTTGTTGACGAATACGTTTACCTGGGACAAATAGTCCGACTAGGTAAGTCCAACTTCGACCGAGAGGTCAATCGACGGATTCAACTCGGCTGGGCAGCGTTCGGGAAATTACGGCATATCTTTTCGTCAGGTATACCTCAATCTCTAAAAACTAGATTGTACAACCAGTGCGTGTTGCCAGTGATGACTTACGGATCTGAGACGTGGTCCTTCACTGCTGGCCGTATGAGGACGCTTAAGGTCGCTCAGCGAGCTATGGAGAGGGCTATGCTCGGAGTTTCTCTGCGTGATAGACTCAGAAATGAGGATATCCGCAGTAAAACCAGAGTGACCGACATAGCCCAACGGATTAGTAAGCTGAAGTGGCAATGGGCCGGCCATATAGCTCGAAGAACCGATAACCGATGGGGAAGAAAGGTTCTCGAGTGGCAGCCTCGTACCGGTAGGCGTAGTGTAGGGCGACCCCCCACTAGATGGAGTGACGACCTGGTAAGACATGCAGGAAGTCGATGGATGCAGGTGGCTCAGGACCGTGCTTTGTGGCATTACTTGGGGGAGGCCTATGTTCAGCAGTGGACTTGTGAATGGCTGTAATGATGATGATGATGATGATGATAGTTCTTCATATTTTAGCCAATTTTTTATATACGATTTGGTAATAAGTAGTAAACATCAAAGCGTCGTAAAAACGGTACACTAATATAACAACATAAATAACAATTCGTTTTGAAATGAACACTTACTTTACAATACGTATATGTCTATAAATTATACATTTTAGTTAGATATGTATAAGGGGATAGAGTAAGTCAGCTCAAATTCTAATTTCGCCCCCACTTCCCCGCGCGTCGTATGCTATGTACCGACATGTTTGTAATCACTAAATACTGTAAGTAGATAGGTCGTTAGACACTTATTTCATTAGGTTTATCATATTTATGCCTGTTTCTTAACGCCAAGCCAGTCGCTTCTTATTTTTATTACGGTTATTTCCCATTTTAATTTTACGTTGTCCTGTTGCGTAATGTATATTCTGATCGTAAGCGACACAACCTCGCCGTTCAAAAGCCGAAGCGAAGTGACCTGAGTGACCTGACCGTGCGGCAGGAATCACGCTTCAAAAGGCCCATAGTTTAGGTAATTTCTTTTTACAGTGAAAATAATGGTATTTTAAAAAAGTAAATAACATAAGCACTGCTTTATAGTTAGTTCAGTTAGTATGCAAAGTTTCATGATCTTATTTAAAGTATTTTATGATTAACAGCGGTTTATTGTTTATTTTGGAGGTAACTTTGAATTTTTTTCTATGGAGAAAATTTTACGAAATCGTGTTTTCGTCTTATTAGACGATTATATTTAATCCTTAACATTAATCCTCAACTTTACCATATATTTATTTCAAAATTAATGCTGCAATATTTTCGGCATAACGAAGGATCTTGCTAAGCCATTTAAGATTATATTTCCCCTTAACATTGTGTAGAAGTATTAATTTGTTTTATTGTACATAAGAAAATAATTTTGCTTTCAACATATAATGTAGTAACTGACCTGTGAAGAGATAGAATATAGTATAACTAACTTATATAAAATTAAATTTATTTTCTAGCGTAAATACTAACTTAAGCATGGAAAAAATAAAACTAAGTAATTTTCCCCTGAGTTTTTTCAGATCAGCTTCGCAATCAATACGAATTTGTCTTATGTCGCCTCTACACGTTGGCCAACACAATGGCGAATGGAGTGGCGAATATATTGGCCGAGAATTGGTGACGGCGTCCACACGTTGGAAGGTCGTTCAGTTTACTTCGGTTCGGGCCAATGTGCGGACGAATTTATAAGCACCGTGGCGCAGTGGCTCAGCAATGAGTGGCAGCGCCGGGCGCCGCGGGTTTGATCCCGCACGGAACAAGTATTTGTATGTCCTACAAATAATTGTTTCGGGTCTGGATGTGTGTCCTTGTGCAATTTATGTTTGTAAACTGCCTACGCGATACGGGAGAAAATCCTAGTGTGGGGTTAACGTTTTTATAAAAGAATTATAAAATGATCGTGGTTATTAATGGGGCTGTAAATAGATATACGGTATTATACAATTAGCTTTATTTATTCTTTACATGCATCATAAACTGGAATAAATACCATTAATAAGAACTTAACTTATTTTAAAGTTAAAGGAGTTATAATCGATTAGTCTATGTTTTAAAATTGGGTTTTGATTTTAAAGTTTAGCAAAATATGTACTTGCATTTCTATCAGACGTTTGATGTATATAAAAAACACCTTATAATTTATTTGGTAATTTAATTATTTTTTGAGAAAGACAAAAACAATAGCAATAAATATAATTAACACTGACTTAATAATAGGTACTAATTATAACTTAGAACATAAATGAAAAACTCATGACGAGTAAAGTGGCTCAGGACCATGCTTTGCGGCAGTCTGTGGAGGAGGATGTTCAGTAGTGGACTTGTGAAGAGCTGTAATGATGATGATGATTCGAAAACTTGCACGATTATTTTATAAGAAATCGACGCTTTTTTATATGGGATAGGGTGACAAACGAGCACACAGTTCACCTGATGGTAAGTGGTTGCTGTGGCCCATGGACATCTACATCTATCCTCGATTACGAATCGAAATGCAGATGCGTTGTCACTCGTGAGGACTACGATGAAATGCCTCGTTACCTTTAAAAAGTGTCTCTGGTTCTCTACACTCGCTATACGAAACACAGCATCATTAAGCTACTATTTTACATTGATATCTGTGAGAGCGTGGTCCTTCACCGACCGAACCGACCCATTCGTGCTACAACTATACTTCTAATATAACTGCATGGTTCTACCACGTATAAACGACGTGCTTCATTTTTTTTTCATTTTAAAATTGTTCTCGTAATAATCTGATTGTAAATAAATGTTCATTATTTTTTTTTATAAATAGCTTATCGATTAAAACAAATGTTTAAAAATAATTAAATCGCGCTAATTAAAGTAGTAGGAATGTTTAAAGTGGAAATTGGCACTAAAGGGCTGGTAATTGGGTCATCCACCCTACAAAGCGTTAATATAAAATTTTAATCAGATGCGTGTAATCACTCTGGGAGCTTGTAGCAAACTAAATTCGCGGCCAACGTGTGGACGCGGCGACCAAACTCCGCCAACAATCCTTTGATCTTTTATAAAAAACCGACACCACACGGATCTCGCGCCAACTTGCGGGCCATCGTCCCAATACATACCAATGAAGCCCAAACACCCCGTCTACACGTTAGCCAATGCTATTCGCCTCTACATTCGCCACTGTATTGGCCAACGTGTAGAGGCGACATTATACCTTCTGCTTTTCAGGTACATGCATCCAAACGAAATAAATACACCCATACAGCGTGTGCGCAAATCTTATTTCTATAGTGTTATCTCACAGTGAGCAACCTTATTCATTAATTAGGTACTCACGTACAGTCCGTTTCACGAAAGAAGTCCCGCATAAAATATGCGAGCTAAAATTTAATGTATGGAATTTGACACCAGTTGTCAAACTTTGCAAAGACTGTGGTGTCGCGGCTAAGGGACTTCTTTTGTGAAACAGACTGTAGGAGGGTTTACAAAGATAAGTTATTATGTTGCTCTTCGTACACTGTTAACTTAGGATATGTTATGCGCGCCTTGTATTCGATGTAATGTTTTGTTTTTAATTCAATTTATTAACGTTTTAAACAACACGTTTGTACCGTACAATGGTTCGTAGGGAAGCGAATGTATAAAATTAAAAATCTCAAAATTAAGTAGCTGTAACATAATACTTTTGGTTCAAATATTACAAACCTTCTACTTCCATTTTATTCCATTCCACACACATACATACACGCACATACATTCACACACTCTCTCTCTCTCTCTCCCTCTCTTTCTCTCTCACAAACACACACACACACACGCTCACGCTCACCCACACGCTCATGCTCAGGCACTCGTACACGCAGACACACACGGTTGAAAATATTAAATTTCATACATACGTAGTTTTATAGAATATATTTACGTTTTCTTTCATCAAACAGTGAAACATACTCGTAATCCATACTAATGGAAGGTTTCTTAGTGATCAATAATCATTAAGATAATCCTTACTAAAGGCCTTGATCTTAATCCTGTTGCTCGTAAGTCGCTATTAGTCTCTTTAACAAATCGTGACGGAGAATTTCGCCCACTCATAAAATAAATGTAGTAAGAATTTATTATAGTATATTGATTCCATTACAATAAAATTGCCACTTTCTATTTTCTAATATTAACTAGTTTAAATATCAATATCTTGTATTCAACATGGAATTCCAAATACAAGTTATGTCATAGTTAGCCATAATACCTACAATTATGCTTCAAAAAGATTTGTTTTCTTGCAGTTTTTATATACTAGCTGAGCATAGGCCTCCCCCATAGTTTGTCTCATACCACGCTTGCCAAGCGGGTTGGAAAACTCAGTTTTTTTATTTTATCTACGCATTTACGTTTCTTTCTCACTAAAACTCCCCTCTAATCTTTATCACTAGAATTCCCGATGAGCTAGAGACTTGAACATTTTGAACATAGCTCAGAATCGGATGACAATATAAGAATAAGGTACGTGAGGATATGGTCATTCGTTACCTTGAGCTTTGCCGCCCTATAAAACCAAAACTGGGAGCTGGAGAAAGCCACAAAGTCGTATACTATAATTAATATATTAAGAAAAAAATGGCAAGCAAACTTTGGAAATAATAAGGAACACTTCGAAAAATCAATTTAAAAAACTAACTACACTACACAATACTAAAATCGACTAAAATTACTATAATGTCAACTGTATAAATGACATCGATAAAGCAGCGTCCTTTTGACCCTTTGTAATTTGATCGACTGATGTAGAGCTATCGTATTACACAACCACCTATGCAAACAAGGCTGTAGTTTTTGTGTAATAAGAAAGTAACTATATTAACCGGATGACTATATTACCCTCAAGTACTTATATGAAGAAAATGTGTAGTTTATTAAAAAGACTAACATATTATTTTAAACTTTCACTTCTTGTTGTTTTTGGGAAGGCCCTGCTGCTCATCTTCTGATTTAGTTCCTTTTATCATTATCTCTTCTTACGACACCGACTGAACGATATAGCGTAGTCGATATTCTTACACCGCCACTATACGATTCGGTTAATATATTTTTACTTACATCGTGATAATCGAATACACAGCCCACTTGAGGGGAAGTGGATGCTATAACCTTATAAATTCTCTACATTTTCCATCAATTAAGAATCTCAATGTCGATACGTTATCACTCTCTAATATAATTATAAATAAAAATGGAATAATACTACGAGGTGATAGGACTTTTTTGCCTCGGACTCTGTAATATTCCGTAACAGTCCTAATTCTGGCGCTAAATAACAGTGCTTGCATTGCAACAATAAATTAGGCACATGCAAGCAGACCATTCGATTACAGCTTTCAGATAATGAACCGGTTTATGTGCGGGCGGGACCGGTGCCACTGGCGCGGAAAAGGAGTTAAGACGACACATCGAAAATAAACGCTTAAAATGGCTCCTCCTATTCCACCCCGCACCCCGCTAGCGACACTCGTCACTCGATTTCAAACTCGCGCCAAATGCTCAATCGGAGGTCAACGTGCGGTAAAAAGAAAAAAACAAGCAAGCGTCGGAGTCGCGACTCACTATTTTTTTTAATGTTTTTAATATTTTGCATAATTTATTGGCTTGTTGTATAATAAAATGTAACTGTATATAATATTGTTGTTGTCGTCATGTTAGGTTATCAAAAGAGATATCAATAAAGCTTGTATTTTTTTATTTGTTGAAATAATAACTAAGAAATAATTTTTAAAATCCATTATATTGTATAACAAAATTTGTAACTACGTTTTTAATGATATTTTATTCCTCTTCATTTTTTATGGCCATTATGCACATTTTCTTTATTTTTCTTTTTTGTTAGATTATTTGGATCCCGAATTTTTTTATTACGAGTAAGTCGCGGTTATACCAATTCTGGTAGCAAACAGTGAAGATAAAATGAAAGTAATTTTTCTCTATTTTATCCTTCCAAAATTGGTCATCCTTTACTATCCACTTTTATTTTATTACGTCTATACCATACTGCCAATAGGAATGAAGAACTTGCATGTACCAATCAGAATTTTTGTTCACCTAGATCACATCACTTTTTTATTTACCTACCAGAAATGCATTTTTTCTTGTATTATGACTTCGTCAATACTGACCTTGTATGCAATTATGGGACATGTGATTTCAAACAGGTTGTTACTCCCTATAATACCGTCAGGCGTTGCAAAAATATGATAACACAAGAGTTTAAGTGGACCCAGTACCCCGGGAACCAAAAAGGGTATATGGATGTTGTCTATATAGGTAGCATTTAGTTAAATGTCATGTTCTATTCCCGCAAAAAAATAACTAAAATGCAGCTATAAGCAACCACGCGTAGAAAACCTAATGATTCAAGTGTCATTTAACGTGGTGGAGTCATGCTGCAGTTATATGTATTAGTAGTTGTAGCACGAATGGGCCTGCTCGTCCGGGGAAGGACCACGCTCTCACAGAATACTAGCGTAAAATAGTAGCTTAATGCTGCTGTGTTTCGTATGGTGAGTGTAGAGAACCGGAGACCCTTTTTACTGGAAACGAGGCATTCCATCTTAGTCCTCACGGGTGACAACACATCTGCATTTTGATTCGTAATTCAGGATAGATGTAGATGTCTATGGGCCACAGCAACCACTTACCATCAGGTGGACTGTGTGCTCGTTTGTCACTGTCGTTTGTTATAAAAAAATCATACCCCGATACGTATAATGCAGAGGCCTATTTTATTTATATACGATTTTGTTCTCTGTTCCCTTGTAGGTAAGTACTAAGTGATTTGAATTATCTAAATGGCCAAGTTGCTTGAATCGTACTGAATCTAGGTAGGCAGGTAAACAGATAATGTTCTTTATAATTATCTACAGACACACGTGACACTAAAATGCTATTAAAATATTTACAATGATATTATTTACCTTGACTTGTTCACCTCCGTCATTCTAAGAACATTTTTTGTCAAATTGCTCTTTCCTTTTTCTCCTATATATTTTTTTCTTAGTATTTCCCATTACCACAAACAAATTATGTTAGTACCTACTTATACTAATAATAATTTCCTATTATAATAATAAACATATTCTACAACTATAGCTATTTAAAAACAAAGGTATATCTATAAGAATAGAGAGTACAAGCGAACGGCTTGCGCAGGTCCTCCGTTGTAGCGGCCTCTCGTCGGACTGGCCCGCGTGAGTATATAATTTCTATAAAACTTTAAAACGCCGTCATAAGGTCTAAAATTGCGTAGCGTCCGCGACGATTAACACGCTTAGAAATTGTCAGAATCTTTATAAAATTAATGAATTAAGTAATCATAATAATGCGCAACTAAATTATAAATATTGACGTTACGAATATATTTGAGTGATTCCCAAGAATATAGATTAAGTAATTTTGTTGTAATTTCAACTATAGTGATTTTTAGAAGTGTTTTCGCAAATAATTATGATCGAGTCAAATTTATACAATCGTGTTTTTGAGCAAGCAAATTCAAGATAAAGACATGAATTTACCTATATCAAAATTTCAGTTTCGTTAGTCGTGTCATAGACTCATACTATTCGATGAAAGGAGGTGCATTTTCTCAAGGTGTCGCTTTAACACGCCTCGAGGCGGACGGTTCTATCTATCGTGTAGATTACTCTGATTACGGCACCCCAATAGTACCCGTGGTTAAAAGAAGAAGAAAAAATGTTAACATACAAAAACGTCCTTTTTTCCCGGAAGGCTAAGAGATTATTTTGTGAAACAATAGCTCACACGTTTGTAAGTCTAGGCTAGGTCTAGTTTAGTCCTTATAATGACATTGATGTTGCTTACGTTTGAGACGAATATTTTCTACGTCGGAACTTATATTAAATAACATGACTTTTCTGTCAAAAATTAAATAAAGAGTATTTACGAAAAAAATACAAAGGAAAAAAATTACATGCCTGAAATTAAAATACATTTGAATTTTGAATTACAAGTCAAACTATAGAGAAGTAAATGAGATAGTGACCAGTTCACCAAAACGGCAATTATATAACTTTTTGGTATAAGTATTTTAACATAAACAAAAGTGAAAGAAACCCCTTTTTATTGTTTCTTTCCCTTTAGGGATAATAAAAATAAAAAGGGGTTTAATAATGTTATATTTATATAACATTAGCCTTTAAGATAAAACAGAGCAAGTAAATGAAACATAGAATTAATATTAAATAGCTTAAGGCATAACTGTCAAAAGGTCCAGAAATAATTGGATTGTGAACTTTGCTTTAGTACAAGGAGCTTACAGACAAAGAAGTTTAAAGCCCGCCTTTTACTGCAAAAGGGTAAAGTAAAAGTAAAGAAATTTATGTGTATTGTATAATAGGTATGTACCACAACTGGGCAAAGATAAGTAACATTTCTGAGGGAGTTTTAACTCAAAGGAAGAGTGTGTTTTTTTATCTTTTGCAACCGAAATATTTCTAAGACTTATTTCTGACTTGTCGGTGCGGGAGCTGTGCGGGATCTATAAGGTCTGTACGTACTATTATTTATTCTATGTCTGTACCGAAACGATACCGCGTTGCCTTCAGCTACTCACCTATCGGTATAAAATCATGCAGAACCGAAGATGTCTTCGAGTGATGACGATATTTAGGCGTGTTATTATGTTTATCATCTGTAAGAGATTATTATAATAGTGGAGTGTAAGTGATTATTATAAAATAAGAGTATTATAAAGTTTGATTGTTGCATGCGTAAAAAAGAAAACGATATAGACGTCATTCATATATCGAAAATACTTTTTGCAGCGGCTCAAGAACTTTGCCAAGATGATGAAAATGTTTTATTGATGTATAGAATGTCAAAAAAAACTTACGAAGAGCTTTTGAATTTGTTGGCCTACCTACAGTATTAACAAAGCAAGACAAGGTTTAGAGAATGTCTGTCTGCTGATGAAAGATTGTTGATTACTTTAAGGTAAGTGGACATTAAAATAACTTCTTTTTAGTTTAAATTCTTTTATAATCATTAGAATATATATTATTAAATAATTATTAATTTTTACAGCCATTCCCAACTATATTTTTCTTTAACAAAATGAAAACCGCTCGTTACAGATCTTCATATGACAAATCAAGAGTATTATCATTATTAGAATCACTTAAATAGTAGGACAAATGAACCGGTGAATGAGTGTTAGGAATTGTTTGATTTTGTGTTGAATAGTTATCATCAAAAGCGACAGGTGCGTCGTAGTTCTGTGAAGGAGTGGCGACAGACGATATTAAAGAATATTGAAGAACACTTTGCTGCCGAGGATAATGTGACTCTCTAGGTGAAGATGTGATGACTCAATGACTCTCTGGATGTAGGTGAAAATGAGTCACTTGATGTAGATGGCAAAGACTCTATAAATGTAGAAGGCATAGGCTGTCTTATTTGATTTCATTAATGAGTTGTAATACTTTTATTTTGAATGATCCTATTTGATTATATATTATATCATCAAATTCAGAATGTAAACTTAAGAAAAAATTATTCATCTTTATATAATTTGTAGTAGTTTGTTTGGGTTCACCTGTCTTTTCAATTTTTTCCTAAATTTTACTATCGCAGAGTCCACTTCATTATACTGTCGTCTACGTACAGCCTGAGAATTTTTGGTTGAAATTCTGGGTAATTTTGCTCAACAAGTGAAATGTTACCACAGTTTCGAGATTCGCTAATTGCTTTTACGTACGGTAAAATGAATGATAGATAGTCTTTAAGATAGTATGATTTTATGCTTGGAATCACTTCATGGTATTTTCAAACTTCTTAGTAAGTAGACCTTATGTTGCGCCATTTCTCTTTGCAGTCGTTAATTAAAAAATTGTTAAATTAATCCACAGGTTTTGTTATATAATTTTTTCAATTAAATTAAAGTGCCAGAGAGTTGAAAATACTTCCAGTCCCGAGATATCTGAACCAAAAAAAAAACATATTTTGCCAGAGGTATCAGTACTATATCAAATATTATAGCTGAAATGACTGAAGAGATTTGGACAATTCTACAAAACGCGTACATGGCTATACCTTCAACAGATATATGGAAAGAAATATTAAACGATTCTATGAAATTTGGAATATGTCCAAATTGTTTGGTTGCAGCGAGATACGTTTCAAGAAGTACCATATTTATATTGTTGCGGATAACGCTTTTCCTTTGACACGTAGGGTTTTACGACCCTATCCGATGGCAAGAATTACCAATAAAAAAAGAATTCACAACTATCGACATGCTACTGCTAGCGACATGAGACTGTTGAGTGTGCATTCGGTATGATTACACAAAAATTCCAAGTATTCTTAACACCTATTCGTAGTTCGAACTATGCGACAATAAATAATATGATAAAATCAGCATATGTCATACACAATTTTATACGACTAAGAGAAGGAAAGTCATATTCTGTTGAGGGAGCTAGGTTAAACCCGTTCGTTTCAATTTGAAAAAGAATTTAATCATAATCAACCGTACATCATCTACAACACCTATTTTATAACACCGCAAGGAGCACTTTCCTGACAAAACATTCGTTGTGTATAACTAGAATATAAAAACGACTACATATCTGATAAATGTGTTTTATTAGATTTCTCACTTTAAGTTCACTTTGTGACATTCTTGATTGTTCAGCCTGTTTATAATTATTCAATGCCGGATACTTTTCAATTTCTGGTACTAAAACGACGTGAATATCTCGCTCCGCTATCTTGTTTGCACGAACGTGCGCGGTAAATGCCGAGCGGCGCCTGGACTCTAGTTATATGCAGTAATCTATGGCCTGGACAGTGGACACTACAGCTGTAACAAACCGTATGTGTTCGGTAGTGAGTAACGGATGCGCCATCTAGTACCGAGTAACAAAACAACGAAACGTTACACAGGAATGCATTTCGTTACTCGCATTTTTCGTAGATGTGGATGGGTACTTACACTGTTTCAGTTCACTTAAGTACCATTGATGCGTGTATTGAAACATTTGCTGATCTTATGTTGTACGTGTGAGCCGTGGTAGCTCAGATGGTTAACGCTCGCTGTAAATATAACAGAACGCGAGTAACCCGGGTTCAATCCCCGCCGGCACCAATGAAATTGTTAATTACAATTTTAAGTGCTGATTTACCACGTCCTCGGCGGTGAAGGAAAACATCGTGAGGAAACATGCATGTCTGAGGAATAAGAAGAAAATATTTCGAAGACATGTGAAGTTCGCCAACACGCATTGGGGCAGCGCGGCGAACATTTCCATGCCCTAAAATCCTCTCAGAAATGAGGCTGTAACGTTACTTTACTTTACTTTATGTTTTACGCATGCGTACGCTTGTTCGGTGAATTTCAAAACGTACGTTACGTTACAAAGAGCGATGTTGTTTATTAAGTAAAATATAATTCGGAAATTCGACGTCCCAGTTTTTTCAAAGTTTTAGATTGGAAAAGAAACAAGGTAAAAAAGTATTTTTTACAAATTAAAAATATGTACATATATTTTTGTATTTTACTATCGCGTATTTACACATTTTTTTTTTGTTCTTATCTTAAAAGAGATATTATAATAAAGCCGCTCTAATGACATTTACATATTTATTTCTTGGTTAACAAAAGCTGTTAATTATCAAATATTGTTAATTTTTTATATTTGATTTATTATTATTTACACTTTTCCAATTAAATCAATCTAAATTTGGAACAACTTAAACACAAGTCTGGTTCAGTCTGATATGTAATGTATAAGTATGTTTCAAACAAACTACGAATATTGTGACGCCGCGACGTCATACTGTACGCGTAGGCACGCAATAAGACTTCATTCGATGTTCTAACATACGTAGCATGTTATGAGGTGTCAGAAGTAACGAGTAACGTAACGGTACGATAGTAACGAGCACTAATTGTTATAGTAACGAGTACATATATGCGGGTACGTTTTTTTTCGTTACTTTTACACCTCTAGTGGACACGCATCCCGCGACTAAGTGAAACAAAACTATCTCTCCCCGCTTTCGCACATACCGCGAATTTTTAATCAATGCAGAATATAATATTACCTCTATTAACGAATTATTTCAACTTAGAACCTTGCATAACGTATCCTATTACCTACTTTATTCCAAACTAATTATGTCTTGACAAGTTCAGACACGTTAAATCATCAAGACCTTGTTAAAATGAATCGTAGTTCCACCTAACCTCTTTAATAATTATAAAATACTAATTACTTTAATAATTATTACAAAAAAAATTCATATATTCACTGATTATATTTACAATCTACCAAAAATCCACTGATGCACAAAGGCAAGTCATGTTGCGATGGCTTTCTTACACAAGTGCGGCTTTGAAACTAAACCACACTCTCTATAGTCCATATTTAGCCCCCTCGGATTATTTATTATTCCCAAATATTATAAAAGAGATACCGGGAAATAAATTTACAGAGGCCGAAGAAATGAATTCGGCAATTTTTGCCTTTTCTCAAGGCCTCGACAAAACATTTTTTCGTAGGTAAAATGAGGTACTTGAGTGGTCTGAGAAGTGTATTTGTTAGTGGAGAATATATCGAAAAGGAAAAACAAAAAGAAGCCTAGTTTCAGCTATGGACTTGGGCTGTTAATGATTATTGTTGCGCGGCTAAGTTGACATCTGGCACTAGCGCCATCTAGTGTCGGGTAACGGAGCAAGGGGAGAGCTTTCCAGAAAATGACATCACTAACCTTTCAACCGACAGCGCCATCTGTTGTTGAAACGAAGAACTAAGCTTCTGGAAGCTGACTCTCGAACTTTCGGCGCTTTGTCGATTGGTGCGCGTATTTACTTGAATGTTCTGGATGATTCGGTACTAATGTGTATTTATATAGGCGCTGCAAGGTGCGATCGGGGAAGTATTGGATTTGGCGAGACAAGCGAAGCTACGGAGCGGAATAAAGTGAATCAGTGTGATTAATTATTAGTGTTTTTAACTTTAATTAGTGTAAAGTGAATTAAAGTGTTAATTTAGGTAATTCTATCGGCAATTTTTATTGTCACGAACCTCAAGCTCGTAACAATTGGTGTCAGAAGTGGGATTAAATCATGCCGATTTTACCTAAGGAGGAATCAGAGGGTGTCCGTACTCGAAGTCAACGCCAGCAGGAGACGGACCAGAGGAGTTTTGGTGGTGCAACGCCGCAGACGTCGGAGGGCCAACTGCCAGCCACGGAGGCTGCCGGCCCGTCAGTAGCTCCTACATCTGCAGCACCTGACTTAAGTGCTCTGATGGCGATGCTACAGTAGCAGCTGCAGCGCAGACGAGAGGAACAGGCCCGTCTGTTGAAAGAGCAGCAGGAGGAACAGGCTTGCCGACAGGAGGAACAGGTCCGTCAGTTGAAAGAGCAGCTGCAGAGCGGGCAGGAGGAACAGGTCCGTCAGTTGAAAGAGCAGCTGCAGAGCGGACAAGAGGAACAGGCCCGCCGACAGGAGGAACAGATGCTCCTCATGAAGGACCTTCACGCTACCTTTGCGAAAGAGATAAGGGAGGTGAAGGATACATGGAACATGACAACCGCCTGTCGGAAGCTGAAACCCGAATCGAAGAACATGAAACCCGAATCAACCATGTGAATAATCGGGTTGACAACGTGATGGCTGACGTGAAACAAATCGCTGAACGACCTCAAACTTGGGGATGGAACTACAGCTCCCGTAGTAGCTACAGCACCTTCGCTACGTGGATTCAAAGTGCCGCCGTTCGACGGGACTTCTTCCTGGTTGGCCTACAAAATCCAGTTCGAGGCCGTCATGGAGGCAAACGGCTGGAATAAAAGCCAGGCCATGACTGCACTCACCTTAGGCCTGCGCGACCAAGCCTTAACCATGTTGGAAGCTCTCGGTAAGAAAGTGACCTACGAGCAGCTCCTTGAGGCATTGGACGCGAGATATGGTGACGCTCACCTGGAACACGTCTTTCGCGCGCAGCTTAAAGATCGCGTGCAACACAGCAACGAAAACCAGCAGCAGTGGGCTCTAGAGGTGGAGAAGCTGGTGCGAAAAGCATACCGGTTTGTACCTGCGCTCATTGGAGGGAACCTGGTGTAGACATTCATCGACGGCATCCGCGACCTGGAAGTCAGAGCTGCTGTGAGGCTCGGGCACCACGAGACGCTTAAGGGCGCCTTGGCCCATGCACTGGAGGTGGAGGCCGTGCGGCAGGATCGTCGTTCCTATCGTGTCAGGGAGGTTGTAGCAGCTACAGTTCGCGACTGTAATAAAGGATACAGCCCTAGGTGCTATGGCTGTGGGGAAAGGGGCCATCTTCGATCCAGCTGCTCTAAGCGAACCCTAGAAAGGGAAGGTGAACGATCTCAGAAGGGAAGTGCGGCTAACATCACCACCCAGCAGCAGCCGGGATACGACTTTACTATCAGACATCGCAACGGGAAATCTCATGGCAACGCAGATGCATTGTCAAGAAGACCTTGTCCTGAAGATCGGGAATATTGTACTAGGCAAGAGAGTAAGGAAGTGGTATCCGTTAGGATGCTCAGGGCAGACCACCTCAGCAACGAGTGGAAGGACAGCTTACTACATGCACAGCAGGAAGATCCGGACATCAAGCCGATTCTGGAATGGATGAAGGCCCGTGCTACCAAGCCTAAGTGGAGCGACGTCTCAGCGATGAGTTCAACCACGAAAAGCTATTGGGCTCAATGGGACAGCTTGCTGATTCAGCATGGAGTCCTGTGCCGTAAATGGGACAGTTGTCGAGGAGACAGCTGTCTTTTGCAAATGGTTGTCCCTAAAGCTAAAGTGTCGAATGTTCTACAGCTGTGCCATAATGGTCGTTCAAGAGTCCATCTGGGAGTTAAACGAACTCTGCTGAAGGTCCGAGAACAATTTTACTGGGTCCATTATCGTGATGATGTCGAGGCTTGGTGTCGTACATGTACAAGTTGTGCGGCCGTGAAGGGACCTCAGACACGTAGTAGAGGAGCACCGAAATTGTACAATGTTGGTGCACCATGTGATAGGACAGCCCTTGACATTGCGGAGCCGTTACAGAAAGGCGCAAGAGGGACTCCTAAGATCGTCCATGTGTATCGCCTGGCGCGTTATTATGGGGCCGATAATGCTCCGGACGAGCACGTCTTAGGAGTGGGCAGTGTTGCGCGGCTAAGTTGACATCTGGCACTAGCGCCATCTAGTGTCGGGTAACGGAGCGAGGGGAGAGCTTTCCAGAAAATGACATCACTAACCTTTCAACCGACAGCGCCATCTGTTGTTGAAACGAAGAACTAAGCTTCTGGAAGCTGACTCTCGAACTTTCGGCGCTTTGTCGATTGGTGCGCGTATTTACTTGAATGTTCTGGATGATTCGGTACTAATGTGTATTTATAGGCGCTGCAAGTTGCGATCGGGGGAAGTATTGAATTTGGCGAGACAAGCGAAGCTACGGAGCGGAATAAAGTGAATCAGTGTGATTAATAATTAGTTTTTTTTTAACTTTAATTAGTGTAAAGTGAATTAAAGTGTTAATTTAGGTAATTCTATCGGCAATTTTTATTGTCACGAACCTCAAGCTCGTAACATTATTATGATAATTTAAATATATTCCAGACGGCGTAAGAGAATTCTATCTTATGTCTTGCCATTGGTGTCGTAAGAAATGACAAAGGGCATCACGTAGCGGCATTGCGTCAGAAACTTAAATCCAATTAAAATCAACACTATACTGAAATAAAATAAGAATCCGTGACATAACATAAACTTCTAAAAGGTCATTACGGTTATTCAGAGATTTAAAAATCGGCTCTAAGTATTTGAAATATGATCCTTTATAATATAACACAGTAATACTATTACTCAAATAATAATTTCTAATCATAATAAAATTATTCTGGGATAATTGAAATAAAAAACATTGATTTCACTAAAATTTATTTTTACAACCTAACAGTCAGAAACTTACTACAAAATAAGTCAATTACATGAATACGTCCGGAACTATTAACAATAATTAAAACCTGACCTCATTAAAAAGCTGCTGAAACGGCCATAACACAGCAAAGGATTGCAATATGCAGACATTATTATACTGGAATCTTATATAAATTAATCGCTCGTTGTCCAGGTTACTGAAATTTTCACCATAAAAATTATGGTAACATCCATAATATATACATATATTTTTATTATAATGTCAAAAAAAGCCTAAGATACAGACACCGATCAAATACCTACAAAAATACACATATATTACATATTTAAGCAAAATAAAATTAAACGTGATAGAGCCTGCTGCAGCCACATATATTATTTTAGATATAGTTGCAGCGTGAAATAGCAGCTTATTGCTGCTGTGCTATGCTAAGAGGTAACAACGCATTTCCATTTCCGATTCTCTATCGAGGATACATGTAGGTGTCTATGGGACACAGCATCATCCACTTACCATCAGGTGGATTGTGTGCTCGTTTGTCAACCTCATTCTATAAAAAATGAAGAATGGACTTACATGTTTTATATTTTATACATAAATATTTTATATCATAAATATTTTTAATGGAATATATCTTAATGACCGAAACAATTTAGTAAAGGCCTCGTACATACTGAATACAAAAAAATATTTTGACTTAATATTACTCTAAGTAACATTCAAGAAGTTTTAAATAAGGTACGTTTAGTAAGTACGCTGAAAAAAAAAAAAAAATTAAGCGCATTAAAAAGGTTTACCGACTGCGATTAGCAACGAAAAGGGCTAAAGGCATAACATGAAGGATGCAAAGCACGAAAACAAAGGAATAGTAACATATTATTCGGTAATTAGATCTCACATAACGTCGTCGTCACGCGTGGTGTACATATCACTAGGTTCGTTTCGTTTTGTTCGCTCCACCCTCCCCCTCTCTCACTCCCTCTCTATCTTTCAGTTTCTCTCAAGTTCTTCAGCCAGTGTGTTACTTACGATTTACTCTTAAGAAACATCACCAGTATGTGGTCCGACATAACTAAAGGTTCCTTCGTAAGCCTCGTAATTAATTACCAAAAACCATTACGTGAAATAACCCTACACACCCTAACACGTCTACATTATGTAAAATGTGGTTGCCCACAGTAGTTAAAAGAAGTTAGAATCGTTGAATTAAAATTTGAAACGAAAAAGTGACACTATTAGAGACAAACATATACATCTGTAAGATTCAGTTTCCTGTGATCTCGGTCTGCTCTTTGTGCGGTGCTTTAATCAAATTCAAATTCAAATTCAAATCATCTAAGATAGTTTATCACTTAGAGAACAAACAGTACAGCTATATTCCGCCATTTCATCTGTGCAATCAAGATGGTTAATTAATTTTTAACTGTTACAATAAACAGTTTAAATAGTTAACGAATTTATTAAACAAATAAAGTTAAACATTTTAAATACAATAATCATATCCAATCTATTAATTACAATCCACGTTTTCATTGCTTAACGATTTATATTAAATTAGTCGTGTTTAGACCATTTAGCGTCTACGTTACGTATCACCTTGAGAGTCAATCAATTTCTTGTTCGATAAAATGACTTTACCTTTAGAATGAAGTATTATTACAAAGCAATTTTACTCGCAATTTCCTGAAGGTTTTAACTTCTACCGCGTGTGAACTGCACACATGTGTTTTTATTTAATTCAATAAATATATAAATAACTAAAACAACATATCATCAACATATTACATAATATATTCAAATTCAAATACACTTTGCACTAATATAAATACTGTAACTGATCCGATAATTTACTAAACATAGTTCAGCAGAAAATAAACAAAAAGAATTACAAAGGTGAACTTAAAGCGCTACTCCTAGCGAACGAGCTTGAGCATTCGGTCCGTCTACTTCACGCGCTCTCGCCATAATGTATCGCGTAAGAAATACGCCCAAATTTTTAAATATTTTCTTTATAAAATCTAATTTTAGTCCTTTGAAAAAATTAAATAGATCAAAATATTCATTAATAAATTAGTGTCAATCGCAAACTAAAATAATGCTTAATTTATGAGGAGATGCATGTTTCAATAAAAATTTCACATTTCTGTGTTTTAGGTAGGGAGTTTCATCAAGTATTTACCTTTTTATTTTTCCTTTTAATTGCTATTATGGAATTAAGATTATGTAGAAATTTAATAGATTTTTTGTTACTTGATATATCTTTTTAATAGCAAGTAGATAGCTCCTAAAAACCTCACAAATATTGACTAGCGCGGCGTTTTGCTCAAACACGCACCTTAATGCCATGCATTCTCTCATAGGTCTGTATTTTAACCCGTTTTTGACTATTAATATACGTTATGCGTGTTTTAAATGTGGCCTGGTATATTTTTATGTTTTTTCATATGTTCAGCAGTGAACTTACAATGGGCTGTAATGATGATAATACTTTTGCCAGTATTAGGTAATAAAGTAATAAGTTACAGCCTATATACGTCTTACTGCTGGGCAAGGAAATGTCCCCATTGTCAATTAATAATATCCTTTATAATACTTTGTAAAACTTCTTTACAGTATAGCAATATGTCAAATTACCGAGTTTTTGGGAGATTTTGACGACAGCTAAACGGATAAAAGAAACTTGAGATTTATATCACAATCAAGCACTTGTTGCATTTATCGACCAATGGTTCACATGCGCAGACTTTTATGTATCAAATTCCACGTCAAACCATTATTTAAACAACAATACAAAAGCAATCTGCCGCTGGTCAAGTTCCCGCTAAAACTCCGCCTGGATATGTTATAGATATAGATAGCTATTACATTAAAGAAAATACTCAGTTGAGCATATTTTCTTACAATAAAAATAAACAACTTGCTATTGTCAATTAACTTGGTTACAAAGTTTATTTTTCATATATTTATATAATCCAAAACTGTAAATATTGCGAGTTACTTTAAAAAAAATCTAATTACGTCACACAATATAATTTTCTGCCTTTATGTAGTTTCGTTATATACAGTAGGTACGCTTTTATGAGCAAATTTTTTGAATGCGTCTTTATTCAGGATCGAGTATATGTGATTACATGTTTTTAATTACAGAAAACAGTTTTGGGCAAACGAATTTTCAATTTCAATTCAATTCAATTACATCTAACAATTCATTGAATTGTTAGATGTTTTATTTTTTCTTTATTAAAATTAAGTGAAAAGTAATCATACTTTATTTTGAATAGTCACAAGGACATTAAAAAAACGTTACAACGAAATATGAAAAACTTACAGTCTACATACATCTCCACTGCTGGGCACAGGCCTCCTCTCATTTTTGAGTGTTTTGGGGCTAGGAAATGTCCACCGCGGTGCCCCAATGCGTGTTGGTGAACTACACATGATTTAGAAATATTTTTTCTTACTTCTCAAACACGCAGGTTGTTTTCATTTACCGCCGAGCACGTGGTAATTCAACACTTAATATTACATTTAACAATTTCATTGGTGCCGTCGGGGATCGAACCCGGATCGCTGACGTACTGTGAAATTCACAGCGAGCGCTTAGCTCCTGAGCTACCACGGCTCCCAAGAAATATGTCTACTGTTATTTATTAAGGTGTTAAGACTTTTCATACTTACAATCCCATACAAAAATAAATATATATATATATATATATATATATATATATATATATATATATATATATGCTGCACAAAATTAAAAAATGGACCTTACTACATGTAAGGTTAATAAGAGAGAGATTTTCAGTCACTTAGATTATATTGCAAAAATAAATACAATAAAAATACAGCTTAAAATCAATAAATGCTAGCAATACAGCTTACAATATTAAACCTACTAGTTAAATTATGCAATAAAAGGTATACAATTAAAATGACGATATCGTCGTATATCGATATAATCGACGCATAGTGTTAAGTGCCGAACATATAACACTTGGCACTAATGCTCAGAATATCCACAACGTTTATCACAAACATCGAATTCAATATGGAATAAAAATTTATTTCGACATCGTTTTTATGAGTCATACCACTCTTAATAAAGTAATAAGTTAATATTTAAAATTTATTTAAAGCATAAAAAGCCAAAACACTCCACAAATGATAAAACGTATTATAAAAACATAATTTGAATATATAAAAGTTAAAACGTTTCTAAACGGAAGACTGGGCAAATGACAGCTGTCTGGCGAAAGTCAACATAATAGAGATTAAAAAGAAAAACCAAGGCAATAATATTGCATTAATCGTACAGACGGTGATGAATGCACACACAAACACACGCACACATGCAAACAAGCAGCGCGTTGAAATAGCGAATATTGGGTTATAAAAAATCTTACGAACTAGGTGCTTCGATGTAGAGGTAAAAAGGCGGGTTTACTAAAACAAAGCGAATAAACAAACACAACTAACCAAACGGTAAAGTGCATCACGTAAAGTAAATATAGAACGTGCTTACGATTTTTTTCTTGTTTTTTTTTTTTAAATTTCGTGTTTCTAAATATTTTTTTTATTTTACAGACTGTCAAATGTTCTGCGAGATGCGGAACGCTCTTATGCCGGTGCTATAGCACCGTCATTGGAGTATTCCGCCGCTCAAGGCATCCCAATAACACGGTATACCTTTTCTTTTATCTATTTTAAACAACAATTACCAGCTGACATGAATTACGCACTTTCAGCAAAGAAAAATATGTCAAAACACTACAAACATTTTCGACTTGCGACTAGTGAAATCAACTCTACTTAACCATTTATCGATTAGTTGTTCCATTATTTTGTTTAAGAAATCGAGATTCGTCAAAGAACGCACTATGTTTTAGTATCACACCTCTATCTAAATGCTGAATAGTTTACAGCAAACATGTACATGTAAAAGATATTTCTATTTACCGTATAACCAGTATACGATTCAGAAAGTCTAATACATTTCCAGGACGTCCTAATTTTAGACTCCTGTACATTAAAATATAACAATAAAAAATAACCATCTCTATCATTTCATGTGTTAAATATCTCCCAAAGATCGCTGTGATTTAAAACGTGTACTCTAATTCATTTAAAAACACCTGCGGCCTTTTTGACTTACATTATTTCGATATCTTTCCATTTTAATGTATAAAATAATACGCCAGTAAAAAGACAAATGAGTTTAGTATTTATCGATCGATTTTGATCCTTAATGAGTTACAACTTAGGGAACTGTATCGGTTGGCTATGACGTTTCTAAAGGCGTTAATGTCGGATTGATTAAATTTAGTTGCTTAGTTTGCCTAGGCGTTGACAATGGTATCTAGAGTTGACATACTGTGAACTGTCACATCGCTTGGTCAGAACAGCTACTCCTCTGCACCAGCGTCCTCGCTAATTGTTTCGCCCGCTTTATCTTGGGAAATGTTTTGACCTGAAACATATAATAGATTAGAATTGTATTTATTTATTTATTCTCTATTGTACACTAAAATACAGAAAACGAGAAGAGTTCATTCTAAAGCTTAACATATACAACAGGCCATCTTATCACTCTCCAAGTGATCTCATCCTGACAACCTTTGCATAGAGGAGAGGGGTGATCCAAACAATAGTTAAAATAGAGGGAAGTTTACAAAAAAATAATAAATATACATATGAATATATATATATATATATATATATATATATATATATATATATATATATATATATATATATATACACGAGGGTGGATTGAAAAGTACTCGGCCTAACACAGATCCATTCAATTCTAAAAATCAAATCTACCCACATTATTTAGTTCAGTTCAGACTAGTTCATTGTGTGAAGTTCGAAACGTGTGCGATAATTAGTTGTGATTTTATAAATTTATTAACAAAGTAATCGGACATAATTTCCGCGAATGGAGCAAATCGAGCAGCGTGCCGTCATTAAGTACCTCCATAAGAAGGGGCTATCATCAAAAGCCATCCATGATGACACGGTCAGTACATTAGGCGATTGTGCTCTGTCATATTCATCCGTCAAAAAATGGATAGCAGAATTTAAGCGTGGTAGAGAGAGTGTGAAAGATGAACCCCGCTCTGGAAGGCCTTCGACGTCAACTACTGACGAAAATATTAAAAAAAGTACTTGATTTAATAATGGGAGACCGCAGATTAAAAATTAGAGAGATAGCCGAGATTATAGGCATCTCTTATGAACGAACTCAAAACATCATTGTCAACGAGTTGGGTTTCCACAAGGTGTCTGCGATGTGGGTTCCGCGACTGCTTTCAGTTGAACAAAAAAGGACGCGATTGACTATTTCGCGCGACTGTTTGGGAGTTATTTGAAGCCGATGCAGATGATTTTTTGAATCGTTTTGTTACTATGGACGAAACATGGGTTCATTACTGTACACCGGAAACAAAACAACAATCAAAACAGTGGAGAAGACCTGGTTCACCACCCCCTAAAAAAGGCTAAGTCGATTTTGTCGGCAAATAAGGTGATGGCTTCAGTATTCTGGGACTCGAAAGGTGTGATTATGATTGATTATCTTGAAAGGGGTCAGACTATAAACTCTGATTACTACTGCACCTTACTACGTCGTTTACGAGAGGAAATAAAAGAAAAACGTCGAGGAATGCTCAGAAGAAAAGTCCTGTTTCATCAAGATAACGCCCGTGTTCACACGTCAGTACAGTCAATGGCTGAAATTCACAACTGTGGCTTTGAACTGTTACCGCATCCGCCGTATTCACCTGATCTGACACCATCAGACTTCTTTCTGTTCCCTAACCTAAAAAAGCACTTGGGAGGTCAAAGATTTTCGACAAACGACGAGGTCAAAGCAGCTGTAGACGCATATTTTGACTCTAAGGAAGAATCATTTTTTTTCAACGGTCTAAATGCTTGGAAGGGGAGGTGGCAAAAGTGTTATTGAACTTGATGGTGATTATGTAGAAAAATAAAAATATAACTGATTTAGTATGTGTTTATTTTCTTGGTTAGGCCGAGTACTTTTCAATCTACCCTCGTATATATATAAAGTCCAAATTATATATAATATGATTAAGTAATTATTTTTTATAGGATAGGGTGACAAACGGGCACACAGTAAGTGGTTTCTGTGGCCCATAGACATCTACCCTCGATTACGAATCAAAATGCAGATGTGTTGTCAACCGTGAGGACTAAGATGGAATGCCTCATTTCCAGTAAAAAGGGTCTGCGGTTCTCTACACTCACCATACGAAACACAGCAGCATTAAGCTACTATTTGACGCCTGTATTCTGTGAGAGCATGGTCCTTCCCCGGTCGAGCCGACCCGTTCGTGCTGCAACTATACTACTAATATAACTGCAGCATGGCTCTACCACGTAAATTAAATGAAGAGTACTAAAAACGAAAAGTAATTTATATAATAGTGTTCTAAGTAAATACGATTTAACAAGACATGACAGAATGAAGAGATTTAGCACGACGAATGTGGAGACATAAGGAGTTCCACAAACCCACAGTAGTGACAGTAAAGGATTTCCTAGTTTTTTTAAGTAAAGGATTCTTCGAAGATTGACAGAGGATCGAAGGTGCCGATCATTAGAGATGGGCCGAATATTCGTTTTCTTAATCGGTATTCGGCATATTCGGCAGCTTTACCGAATATTCGTACTAGAAAGGGAAGGTGAACGATCTCAGAAGGGAAGTGCGGCTAACATCACCGCCCAGCAGCAGCCGGGATACGACTTTACTATCAGACATCGCAGCGGGAAATCTCATGGCAACGCAGATGCATTGTCTTGAAGATTGGAAACATTGTACTAGGCAAGAGAGTAAGGAAGTGGTATCCGTGAGGATGCTCAGGACAGACCACGAGTGGAAGGACAACCTACGACATGCACAGCAGGAAGATCCGGACATCAAGCCGATTCTGGAATAGATGAAGGCCCGTGCTACCAAGCCTAAGTGGAGCGACATCTCAGCTATGAGTTCAACCACGAAAAGCTTAACCACGAAAGGCCCAATGGGACAGCTAGCTGATTCAGGATGGAGTCCTGCGCCGTAAATGGGACAATGGTCGAGGAGACAGCTGTCGTTTGCAAATGGTTGTCCCTAAAGCTAAAGTGCCGAATGTTCTACAACTGTGCCATAATGGTCGTTCAAGAGTCCATCTGGGAGTTAAACGAACTCTACTGAAGGTCCGAGAACAGTTTTACTGGGTCCATTATCGTGACGATGTCGAGGATTGGTGTCGTACATGTACAAGTTATGCGGCTGTGAGGGGACCTCAGACACGTAGTAGAGGAGCATCGAAATTGTACAATGTTGGTGCACCATGGGATAGGACAGCCCTTGACATTGCAGAGCCGTTACAGAAAGGCGCAAGAGGGACTCCTAAGATCGTCCATGTGGATTGCCTGGCGCGTTATTATGGGGCCGATAATGCTCGGGACGAGCATGTCTTAGGAGGGGGCAGTGTTGCGCGCCTAAGTTGACGTCATGTACCCGGCACTAGCGCCATCTAGTGTCAGGGACGAGAGCGAGGGGAGCTTTCTAGAAAATGACATCACTAATCTTTCAACCGACAGCGCCATCTAGTGTCGAAACGAAGAACTAAGTTTCTAGAAGCCGACACTCGAACTTTCGATGCCTTGTCGATTGGTGCGCGTATTTACTTGAATGTTCTGGATGTTTCGGTGCTAATGTGTATTTATAGGCGCTGCAAGGTGCGATCGGGGAAGTATTGAATTTGGCGAGACAAGCGAAGCTTCGGAGCGAAATAAAGTGAATCAGTGTGATTAATTATTAGTGTTTTAAGTTTAATTAGTGTAAAGTGAATTAAAGTGTTAATTTTGGTAATTCAATCGGCAGTTTTTATCGTCACGAACCTCAAGCTCGTAACAACAGCTTAATTGGGATATCGGGCGGTCCCTAAATCGTACCCCTGTTCGAGTCTTCTTTTGTGAGAAAATCTATTATTTCGAGGCCTTTTTTTAGTATTTTATTATATCTAAATGTATTTCCAAAAAAATACCGAGCAAAGCTCAGTCATCCACGTCCTAAAGTTTACTAAACAGTAAAATATTTCGAGGATATGTTGTGAAGTCCACCAACTCGCTACTACAATGCTAACACTGATTAGGAGTCTAAAACTTAAATTCTGTTTTAGATGGATTTTCTGACTTCAATCGATGGCCTCGCCCGTATTTTCCCCTTACACTCCACAATGGTTACATCAGTCACAAGAGTCAAAATTGTCACAATAGTCAAAATGTCACAGTGGTCAGTCTCATATCCAATCAAAATTTTTTTACAAACCCTTTTTCGCTGATGAAAGTATGCACTTCTTGCAGCTTATGAAGAAAAAGGAGACACGTTAGAATTAGGAGTTGCGGGCATTAAGTCCATCGTTTTGCACACCCAGCCCGCTATGTCCACCTTCTCAGCTTCAGCCTTTCGGATCCATTCGTGGTTCTGAAATAAGTTAAAGGTTTAAAGAGTAATAATATGCTAATTGACACCTAAAAAAATTCACCCTGACGTGCTCTCATTGCAATTAAATAGTTAAACGTTTTCAATCGAACTATTCGTGCTCTATTGTGGCACTTCCGTACAATCATATAAGTTGTTGGCCACTCCCCAACCTGAACACCTTGCCTTGCGTGCATCTCAGCACAATCAAATCTTATACTGCTTGTTTTCGATTCCATTCAACCTATGAAAGTCCACAGCTGAACATGAACCCCTCCTAAAAGGATAATCCATAGTCACAATACTTACCAAGCATGATGATCGGAGTCCAGGGTATTTTTAGATCTAATTACTCGACTTAGAACGTTCTATGGATATTACCAGTATTATAATAAAGGTACAATAAGATCAATTGAGAGCCGTGGTAGCTCAGATGGTTAGCGCTGTAAATTTCACAATACGCGAGCAAACCGGATTCGATCCCCGCCGGCACCAATGAAATTGTTAGTTGCAATTTTTAGTGCTGATTGTGTGCCGTGCGTGCGTTTACGTGCTCGCCAGTGAAGGAAAACATCGCGAGAAAACCTGCATATTTGAGAAATAAGAAAAAAAAATTTCGAAGACATGTGAAGTTCGCCAACACGCATTGGGGTAGCGCGGCGGACTATTCCTTGCCCTAAAACCCTCTCAAAAATGAGAGGCCTGTGTCCAGGAGTGGGACTTATATAAGCTGTAACTTTTAACTTTAAGATCAATTGTGTTGTAGTAATAAAATATGTTACCATCAGAGTCTTCAAGTCTGCTCTCTCATCCGGATTCTTTTTGAGACAGCGATCCACAAAGTCTTTGAACTCATCGGAGAAGATACCGGAAGGTAATTTCGGCGGTGGCTCATTAACGATATAATCCAACAGTTCGAATATCGCCATCGGTCTAGGTGAGTTTGGCGCCTGAGGGGTAATTTAAGTTTTCTTTTAAATATATAATGTTATCTACATACTTATTTATTTATTTATTAGATCCACAAGCAGTTGTTACATCAAAACATTAAAAATTATATCTATCCATAAACTTATTAAAAAGTGTTTAAAATGTGAAAGACATGTTGTTGATTTTGCTCCAAGCAGTCTTTCGAACCAAGTAGAAAGATTTTATGGGATACCATAGATATTTCTTTAGTATATTTAGGCGAAAGTATGCCGATTTCAAATCAGAACCATCTGTGCTGTTGTGTTATAATTTAAACAAAAAGATTAGGTCTAAACATAAAACGTCAAAACGTTTTTTGATGTGAATATTAAAGTGGCTTAATGGAATAGAGTAAGATTTCAGAACTTTGCCAATTTGTTGCTATAAGTCAAATGCAGAGGAAACAGTATTTGTTATCTCTCTACTCTGTGTAGCGGAATGTGGTCTTCAATTTCAACAATAACAATGAAGAATTTATTATATGTTGAATATAAGTCAGTTTTTAATCAATAATTAGTCCTACATCATCTTCAAATTCAAACTATATAATATTGTTTACCCTATACTATTATATCTTTACGCTCTCCTAAAGGTAAAGGTAGATAGTATCATATGTTGTTAAAATATTTGTTTTACTTTTTTATTGTAGTAAAAAGGCTTCTTTTTGGAACTCGGATAAAACTTGGCTTTTATTACTTGTGAAATGATATTCACTTTCAATCCTTATTTTGCCTCGACGGAAATTTTATGCATCTAAATGTAAAGAAAATAAATGGAAAAACCTTTGTGCGTTAGAATCATTGACACTATGTTATTCTGACTAAAAAACAATCTCGTTCGTGTCACAAAATCACTTATCACATTTCAATTCAAACTCACATTCAAATTCAATCACTTAAGATTGTTAGTCATTAGACTAATTCTTAAGGATTAGCTTAATCTCTCTGCATATGTAGAAAGTAGAAAGAAGATAACATAAGAAAGTTAAAATAACCTGTCCTGGAGAGTGGTCTTCGTTCTGTCCTCCGAAAATAGCAGCCAAGGTTTTGGCGTCCGGCGGCGGTATAGGGTACATTCCAATCGCCATTTCCACTAAAGATAGACCAAGTGACCAGATGTCCGACTGTACCGAGTAATGCGTTCCTTGAAGACGTTCCGGCTGTAAGAAGTAAAAATAAAGTGGTTAAAGAAATAAATGCTGTGATATAAAGTTTTGGACATTGCTGTCCCCATGCTTTAAAGTACATAAAATATAATACAAAAGGCCCACAGACAACAACAATACGAGCTCAGGTGCAAATGTCTGCGTGAGTGCATGCTTTTACAAGTTGGGCATGGTATCAAGATTTCTTAATAAATGCAGTATTTTGAATATCTTTCTTTATTGGTCGGAGGTTACAAAAGACTACTCAATACAATTCAAAGTAAGTAGTTGAACTATCCTCCAAAGTACGGCACAACTTATTCCAGTTTTTAAGTGATGCAGCCATATATATACACATAGCTGAAACACGAATGGGTCGACTCAAACGGGGTAGGATCACGCTTTCATAGAATACCATCGTGAAACATCAGGATGATACTGCTGTTTCGTTTGGTGAATGTAGAGAACCGATCACCATTGTTACTGGTAAAGATGTATTCCATCTTAGTACTCAGGGGTAACAATGGATCTGCCTTTTGATTCTTAATCGATGACAGGTGTAGATGTCTATGGGCCACAGCATCCACTTACCATCAGGTGGACTTGTGTGTTTTTTCACCCTCATTCTATAAAAAATAGACAATATCACGTTTAAAATAACTAACTTTGTTTTACGTGGCAGAGCCACGCCGCAGCTATATTATGGTTGTAACACGAATTGGTCGGCTCGACCAGGGTAGGACCACACTCTCACAAAATACCAGCATAAAATCGCAGCTTAATGCTGTTTAGTTTCGAGGTATTCCATCTCCGTCCTCAGTGTGACAACGCATCTACATTTTGATTCTTAATTGAGGATAAATGTAGATGGTCTTTGGGCCACAGCATCCGCTTACCATTAGGTAAACTTTGTGTTCGTTTGTCATCAAAAAAAAATTATTTTTTCAACATTTGATTATTGAAATCTCACCGCACCGCTGCTTGACATAACGCGTCCTCTTAAAAATAATATCTTTAAGCACAGGTGTAAACGGGCATCACCCCTACAGCAAATGTTTAGGTCAATTGTATTTTGTCATTATTCAAACTTAGGGAAAACGAATTCGACAATATCGGAGATGTATGGGTTTTAGTGCAACGTATGGCCACAGGTTTAACCACGCCCACACTAATGAACCTTTACGAAACGAAGTTTTCGTCCCGCTCAGCTGTCAACATGTTTTTTTAAAGTGTGCGGCAATCGCGCCGGTTATGGCTTAAGAAGTCTTATGACTTAGATCGGTGATGAGATGTATACATATGTGGTCGCGAATTAAAATGTAATCTGACCAAAAGTCAGTGTATTATGGTCTTTTTCATTTATCAGTTACAGAGCAAAACGTTTTACAATTTTGTCTTAACAGTGTAGCCGTAGAGATGGGAACCAATTTAAGTACCTGGGTAAGCTTACACGGAGAGCTGTATTTATCAATTAAGCTAATATGATAGTACAATACAATAGTACTATACAATAGTGTGCTCTAAGGCTAAGTTTCCCGAGCCTTTCCTTAGCTTTCATGCGAGTATACTTTAAAAGTTACACACATCCTTACTTTGGGTATTTTTTATTGTAGTATAGGGTGACAAACGAGCACACAGCCCACCCGATGGTAAGTGGTTGCTGTGGCCCATAGACATCTACATCTATCCTCGATTACAAATCAAATACAGATGCGTTGTCACCCGTGAGGATTAAGATGGAATGCCTCGTTTCCAGTAAAAAGGGTCTCCGGTTCTTTACACTCACCATACGAAACACAGCAGCATTAAGCAGCTATTCTACGCTGGTATTCTGTGAGAGCGTGGTCCTTCCCCGGTCGAGCGGAACCATTCGCGCTACAACTATACTACTATACTACTAATACTACTGCAGCATGGCTCTACCACGTATAACGTTATACAGGATTTTATTTTCATTTTATTAATATTTTTGTAAACAGTTACTTCGAACTTTTTTTGATAAAACCGAAGTGACATACGGACTTAACTGATAGTCAGTGGCTCAAGCAGTTCATGGACACCTGCCAACTTTATACAATATTAAGCGTACAGGTAATAAATGTAAGGAAAATGAAAATATTATTATGTTAGGGGACTTTAATGGAAGGGTTGGGGTGAAGAGGTCTGGTTATGAAAGGATATTGGGAACGTTTGGTGATGAAAGTATAAATGAGAATGGTGAAGACCTCCTCACCGTATGTGCGGAAAAGAATCTTTTTGTGACGAATACTTTTTTTCGTCATAAGAAGATTCACATGTATACATGGGAAAGAGGTGATGATAGAAGCATGATAGATTTCGTAATTGTGGATGAAAGAATGAGGAGCGCAGTCGTAGATACAAGGGTTTACCGGGGGTCCAACGTAGGGACGGATCATTACTTGGTCTTATGTCGAATTAATGGTCTTTTCAAGCGTTGGCGGCATCGGACATCTGTATCTACCACTGCGTTACAGCGTATAAGAATAGAGAAGTTACAAGATGAAGATGTGAAAGAGAAGTATAAATGTAGACTGAGAGAAAATATTAGATGTTTGAATGAGTTGTGTATGAATGATTTAGACTTGAATACTGTGTGGGATAATATTAAGAAAGGTTTGGTGGATACCGCCACCGAAGTATGCGGTGTAAGTAAGAGAACAAATGAAAGGAAAAGTAATACGTTATGGTGGGATGATGAGGTACGGGTGGAAGTTGAATCAAAGAAGAAAGCATGGTTAGATTTACTAGCAACCAAAGCTGATAATTCTTCTGGTATGAATGATGAGATTGAAAGAAAAAAGGCAGAATTTAGACGTCTAAATAAGAGAGTAAAAGAAGTTGTTGAAAGGAAAAAGAAAGAAAGAACGGATAAGAATGATAGAAGGATATCTGATAATTTCCAGGCTAACATAAAAATGTTCTGGAAACTCGTAAGAACTGCCAGGGGAAATACAAAACAGCCTATAATAAATGCTATGAGAGACGAGAATGGATGTATTCTGAATGATGAAGTTTCGAATTTAAACAGATGGAAGGAATACTTTGAAAGCGTGTTTATGAGTGAAGAGTCGTATGAATTAAATGAACTAGAAATTCCGAAAGAAGTGGAAAAGGGTATGGAGATAAGTGTAGATGAAATAATGAAAGCAATGAAAAGCATGAAAGCAGGTAAGGCAGCTGGATATGATAGAGTATCACTCGAGATGCTAAGGGCTGGAGAGGGAGTGGTGGCAGGCCTGCTGTACACCTTGTTTAATTTATGTTGGGAATTAAAACGGGTACCGGATGACTGGTGTAAAGCACTTATAGTACCAATATATAAAGGAAAAGGGTCACAGCAGGACTGCAAAAACTACCGCGGTATCAGCTTGCTTAGTATTGTGGGTAAACTGTATGCTAAAGTGTTAATTGAAAGAGTTATGAAAGAAACTGATGGAAAAATTTGGGATGTGCAAGCGGGTTTTAGAAAGGGAATGGGGTGTACAGATCAAGTCTTTTCCATGCGCATGATTGCGGAGAAGTTTTTGGCCAAAAACCAGAAAGTTTTTTGTGCGTTCATGGACTTGGAAAAGGCTTATGACAGAGTGGACAGGAATGTGTTATGGCAAACACTGAACTCATATGGGTTGAGCGCTGGTTTGATACAGGCATTAAGGTCTCTTTATAGGGACTCTAGTGCTTGTGTCAGGATCAATGGGGTCTACTCGGACTGGTTTGGCATCCAAAAAGGTGTCAGACAGGGCTGTGTGGCTTCCCCTTGGCTGTTCAACCTATTTATGGACCAGTGTTTGCAAACTTTGAAATATGAAGAATGAAGGTTAAGAATGGGCGAGTTAACCGTCAAATGCCTTTTGTATGCCGATGATCAAGTCATACTTGCGTCATCGGCGGCAGAGTTGCAAATGATGGTTACATTAATGAACTGGGAATTAAAAGAAAGGGGAATGAAAGTGAACGCAAGTAAGACGAAAGTGATGGTTTTTGAAAGAGAAGAAAGCAAAACGGTATGTGAAATAAGAATAGAAGGAGAGTTGATTGAGCAAGTGGATGAGTTTGTGTATTTGGGATGTGTATTTAGCAGGGATGGTAGATATGATAGGGATATAGAACGACGAGTAAATGCAGGGAATAGAGTGAATGAGGCACTACACTCTATTATGAAGAACCAGAATTTGTCAAAACAGGCACGTATGGTAATTCATAATGCTGTGTTAGTCCCTACTTTAATGTATGGTAGTGAAAGATGAGTGTGGCAGAAGAAGCACGAAAGTAGAATAAATGCTGTAGAAGTGCGGTCTTTAAGGAATATGCTAGGGTGTAATCTGAATGACAGGGTGAGAAATTGCGTGATAAGAGATAAATGTGGTATGCAAGATGATGTTGTGACCAGGATTAAGAAAGGAATGCTTCGGTGGTTTGGTCACGTAGAAAGAATGAATGAGGAAAGAGTGACAAAGCAAATTTATATGGCAGATGTGAATGGCCGAGTCGGGAAGGGACGCCCTAGGAAAAAGTTTATCGACCAAATTGGCGATATTTTTAAAATGGGCCACGTTAGAAGTACCCTTAACCGACGAGCATGTATGCGTAGATATATGGATGTAAAGGAGGCGAAAGAGGTATGTCAGCATCGTGCCAAATGGAAGTCCGTAGTCTCTGCCTACCCCTCTGGGTGACAGGCGAGAGTGTTTATGTTTATGTATATGTAAGCGTACAGATGCGGTGTCACCCCTGGAATGCCTCACAGGCTGTAGTTAATTATACTGCTTCTCTATATTCAGACCACAGAGACCACAGCGATGCAAGCAATGTTATTTGACGACAGAAATAGTTAAGTAGGTACTACCTACCCGGACGGACTCCTAAGCACAAAAGAAGTACCTTAGTAAGAAATGATAGGCTAACCGGGCCTAAAGGCGGCACCTTGATCTACTACAAAAGGTCCTTGCAATGTGTACCGATAGATACTCCGCCGCTTACTAACTTAGAAGCGTTGATCTGTAGGATTGCACTCACGGGGCATCCGCCCATAATAATTGCATCAGCATACCTATCTCCTCTAAAAAGTATATTAGATATCGGCATATCGGCTCTATTAAACTTAGGCCCTTGCGTATTAATCGCGGGAGACCTAAATAGCAAACATTATATTAATAGTTAATTAATTCAGTTTATCTTCATGTAACATACATAAATACAGTCCACTCTGCTCTCATCCCTTACAAGCACCTAGCAAGTTGTTTAAAGTTTAAACAAGTAATATAATATTATTTAGTTTAGGATTTTTCATCCAACTAGGGTTGCCACATGGTCGGGTTTCGTCTGGATTCTCCCGACATTTTAAATGATCTCCAGGCTCACGACAAAACTCAAAACCTCCAGACAAACAGCTTCTCGAAAAGTTAACGTATGACCTTTGATTTAATAAAAGCTGAGTTAGTAATTAGACTGAATTTTGAAGCAAATTGTTTGAATTTTAAATATTTTCTGAATATTACTAAATGATCCAAATTGGTGGACTCCATTAAAGTCCAATGCCAAATACATGAAGCAACCTAAAAATTTAGTGTACCTTACTTATATAGTGTTCTAAAGTACTTTTTGTAACTTCTTAATTAAAAAAAAATAGACTTTTATATTTTTTTTATTAAGAAGTTACAAAAAGTACTTTATTTTTTTATTTATTTATTTCTTCCGACAACAACCCCAAAACATTTCAAAAGATATTTTCAAAATTTGTCCAGATATTTTTGTCCTCCAATCTGGCAAACCTACATACAACCCAATTCAACGTGTAGTGGCGTATGACTACACAGCCCGAATAGACGCCTCATGCAAGGCAAACACTTTCTGTCAACACGTTAGACAAATACGTCTTACTTAAATCGAACGATCTACTTTAGTAGCGACCACTTTCCTGACCCGTGAACATCTTGCAAGTGACTCGTGAATTTTCGACAAAACAAATAACAACAGACGCGCAACATGGTTCCCTGTACAATAAAATAATGCGGAAATAGTAACCAAATGTGTAATTTAGAAAAAAAATGGCATCACTTTTCATAGATAAGTGAATTTTAATTTCCAAATTCATTAATCAAAATTAAATCAGAGCTCAACCCATATTTGTCACAAGCAACTCGCGTTGATTTATTCGGACATCTTCGGATATTTTCGGACTATGCATCCCTTTCTTTTCAATGCAGTTCATTGTTGCTATACTTTTCTTTAATTACCGGTACGTGTAACTAAAGCTGTACCAGTTAAACTATAATATTGGTACAAGTAAATATTATGCATGTTATCGTGAATGTTTTACAGACTTATACTATAAGCGATATAGGTGTAAGCAGATTTTTTTTTAGTAAATGTATGTTAATCCACATTTCAATTAATTGATTTAGAAATTAATCATATTATTCAAAACTTCTTAAAAAAATTATAATAAAATTGATATAATTTTTAATAGGCACTCCGCTCTCTTTACTACTAAGACGCCATGTCAAGACTAGTAGGAAACGGAAGTGAACTTGACAGTTTAAATAACTGTTGCTATTTTATTTTTAATAGTATTCTATTATTATTTCAATATTGTAAAGAAAGCTTGTTTTAATAATAAAAATATTTTTTTAAACAAAAAACTATAACTATACTACATATGATACCTACTTAAATAAAACTTCTTTTGTTTTTTTTTTATATTTTGTACTAATTTATAGTAGAATATAATTCTGGTACTGATTAAGTAGACTTGGTACCAAATTTATTAGTTAAAGTTCCCATCACTGTTTGCTTATTAGCAAGTGTCGCAACCTTGATTTTAACCAATTAGCGTGCATTTCAACCCGCCTCCCCCGCGCCGCTTACCTCAGACTTTTGACAGACAGGTTTGGATGCAGAAGTACATAGATTAGGCGTCTATTCGGGCTGTGTAGTTGTAGTGTAGTGGCGGTGTAAGATATATCCACCAGCCCGTATCGTGGTGAGCGTGTCGTAAGAGGCGACAGAGAAAAAATGAAACAGAAGATGGGCAGCAGCATCTTCTTGATAATTACTCAAAATAATAAAAGAACTGTGGTTGTCAACCCGATTGCTAAGCTTGGTAACTATGGCATTGCCACATGACGCAATCTATAACAGAGGCCTTTGATCAGCAGTGGACTTATAGGCTGAAATGGACGAAATGGATCCACCCAATAAGGATTTGATAAAAGCATACTGGATGACCATTTTAACGTCTGGAAAAAAATAGGTTGTAATATGTGAACATAGTAGAAGCCTGTGGCACTGATATTTTATAAAAAATAAAAACAAACATTTTGAAATAAACATTACAAAAATTTTTGTACAATTACTTTACCCTTGAGCCTGTAGCTCTGCAAAGTGACAAGGTCAAAGATGCCTACTAAAGGGGATCGCCCATTTTCGGCCATGGAACGCCCAACAATGTGCATTTGTTAAAAAAATATATCTTTATTTATGATTATTAATCGCAGTATTCATTTATCCTAAAACAATGGGAATATTTTCGCACAAATTAAAAGTACCGAAAAGATAAGATTAAAATTAGGTAAATCATTAATTCATTAGTTTGTGAATAAAATAAAAAGTGTTGCCAATCACAAATCTCATTAAAAAAATCGATTCCCCTTTTCCATCGATTACTTATGGTGTCATTATTACAATGCTTATATAATTTTTCGATAATTATTACGATGTTATGATATAATAGGCTTAAAATAACCGTTGACAATGCATATTTATCCAAAGCAGCCGATACGCAACCGTTATTAACCAGTTGTTATCCGACTACAGGCGAAAAAGGATTGTTATGTTTTTACTGTGTGCGCGGGTGAGGCTATGTTGAATCGTTTTTGCTATGGTGCTTAAAAATGTAGGATGCATTTTATTATTAAGGGCGCTACTATCAAAGATTATTTTTTTCGCTAAACTCGTAAAGTATTTGACCAACTTTGAGAATTCTTTCACCACTAGATTGTTATGAGACTGAGCCGTTGGTAGCTCAGTGGTTAACGCTCGCTGTAAATATAACAGAACGCGAGTGACCCGGGTTCGATCCCCGCCGGCACCAATGAAATTGTTAATTGCAATTTTAAGTGCTGATTTACCACGTGCTCGGCGGTGAAGGAAAACATCGTGAGGAAACCTGCATGTCTGAGGAATAAGAGAAAAATAATAATTCGAAGACATGTGAAGTTCGTCAACACGCATTTGGGCAGCGCGGTGGACATTTCCTTGCCCTAAACCCTCTCAGAAATGAGGGGGAGGCCTGAGCCCAGCAGTGGGACGTATATAGGCTGTAACTTTATTTTACTTTTACATTGCTAATGAGGGCGTTAGCTGTGTGATACATTTATGTTATCACAATAATTAATTGTGAGATTAATATTTCCTAAATTAATAAAACTAAATACCTACCTAAGATGTTCAAATCCAATTATTATTTTTACAATTTAAGAATCGTATTTACACACTTTACTTACTCAGATTGATTATTATAGATAAAGAGGTAATAAATCTAAAGTAAAAGAGCTCCGCTTAAACGAAAAAACTATTTATTAAAATAAAACTAAAAGTTGAAAAAAAGTGGTTCAGTGCGAGTCGGACTCGCAGGGCAATGAAGAGTTCTGTAGTAACAAGCATATATTTTAAATCGAGTCAAAATACCACTATCATTATCGCCAGCAACAAATTATTTTGTTTTTCATAGTGTTTGTATAAATAACAAAGTTGTTTTTGCGGTTCTTTAAAATGTGCTACTTGTGTCTAAAAAAAAAGGACTATTATACATTATAGGGGTTTCTGTGGTTTATTCATTACCAAAGAGAAATAACTTATTGCACAAAATGGGTTTTTATCCATTTCAAGTCATCAAAAGCGGTAGTCAACCGTTAAAAACTAAAACAACCGTTGTTATAGGCTCGGTTGAATTCATTGACAACCTTCACATTTATAGTTATGATAATTAAATAAGCGAATTACTAGCTGATTTACCAAGAATTCTTTAGAGTATAACAAAACGCTACTGCACAAGTTAACTGTTATTCTTATCTGTTCTTAACATAACATTTAAAATGGAATCATGTTATGATAATTCAAGAAGTTAATTTCTAGCTGATTTAAAGCATAACAAAACAATACAGCACAAGCTAACTGTTCCTAAAAATACATTTGAAATAGAATTTCAATAAATAAAGTAAATTATATTTTAAAAAGCGTGCAGAACTTAAAACGCGTCAAAGATTATTCTTTTTATGATATTATTAATCGAATAAAAATCGATATCGTTTCATAGATTTTATGACAGTTAAGTGGCAACATCGAATCTGACATGTAGGCCCCTGTCACTGTTATGTCACAAGAATTTAATTGCGTGTTATCGTGTTATTTTGTTTTGTTGGAAAATGCAATTGTTGATCTCTCAACAATTGGTTCGAACACAGCAGGTAAATAGTTGGTACATATCACGAAGTGGCATGTTTTCCTCTAAGAAATGCTTTATAACTGAGTTTACTTGAATAATATCATCAATATAATAATTGTAGCTTCTTTATTAGGTACAAGTTTCGAGTACAGTGAACGTGTAGTGTGCCACTCGCAAAATGCACCAATAGTTCGTCCTGAACATGTATACATCAGCTGTGGCACCGACACTTATAAGAATAAGATCACACACATTGTTTGGGTTCGATTCTCCACGTGAGGAACAATTTGTGCCACGTGAGTTAAGATAAGGTAAGATGTTTAGCATTTTTCAATTTATTAAATGTGATCCTCATATCTGATAATTATACATGTTTTTACACTGATTGTATATCAACTCAAGAAGTTGTTTTATTTTTTTCACATCTGCACTAGCTATATCTGACAAACATACTAGCTTATTTATGAGATTGACCATTTTTATCAACTACCAAGAAAGGAGACAGTTGATTTTTCATTGTTTTTGGACTGCTGGTAGTCTGTCAGGCCTTAATTGTTAAATAATATAGGGCATTAAATCCGTCCTTGTCCAGTAACATTTATCTTGATAAATATTTTATTTATATTTGAGTTTGAAATAAACAAATCTATTTTATTTTTTCACTTTGACTTCATTTTTTGTATTTTACATTATTTCAGTTGCCGTTGTCCATGCTGTGTGTATCATAATTGCTGGCAATGAACTGATAGAACAGCATCACATTCAACTGCAGAACGGGAACCATCTGAATCATCTAGTCCATCCTCGTTGCAATCTGAAGTGAGTAATGTATTGCACCCAGAACAACAAAGCTTAGATCATACATCACATAGTGTACTGCTAACTAATTATTTAAAAGCACAATGTTTTTTACCTGGTTGTAACAGTTCCATCAGCATAGCGAGTATGTCTCTTTTGTGATTAACTACATTTTGCGATAACAAACATACATAGTGACAATTACTATGTATGTGTGTTATACGTGGTAGAGCCATGCTGCACTTATATTAGACGTATAGTTGTAGCATGAATGGGTCGGCACGACCGGGGGAAGGACCACACTCTCACAGAATACCAGCGTGAAATAGTAGCTTAATGCTGCTGTGTTTTGTATGGTGAGTGTAGAGAACCGGAGACCCTTTTTACTGGAAACGAGAAAATGATCTTAGTCCTCACGGGTGACAACGCATCTGCATTTTGATTTGTAATCGAGGATAGATGTAGATGTCTAAGGGTCGCAGGAATGTCTCCAGCAGATGGTGAATCTCAGTTAATGACAAGATATGATAATAAATCCAGAGCTGTGACTATGTGTCGATATGGGTAGTAGAGGTGGTAAATGACATTTTAAAAACTGAATTTAAAATATTTCATCAAAATTACTTTAACAGGGCTTCTACACATTTGATGATAGACTGCTGTGGCTGCTGCTATAATTAGTAAATTCCACACAAAAATAAGGGACAGGGATGATGCGGCTCAAATACTTGAAATCGTTCACCAAAATATGGAGACAAATAATGATTTGTCTGAGTATGCTAGGGAAAACAATCTAAATAGAGCTAGGGCAAGCAGACTTTAGAAATATAAATGTAGACTTTAAAATGTTAGGGAATTTCCTGTTTTAACTTACAGCGACTTAATATTAATTGCTTGTGTCACATACCATTACACATAATCGTTCGGGAATCCTTCGGGAAAAAGTTCGGGAAGTTCGGGAATCCTTCGGGGAAGTTCGGAAATAGTTCGGAAATAAATAAGAAAATCCGAGGAAAAGTTCAAGAAAAGTGAAAAACCAGCAGTATAGGGAAAAGTGATTACTCTCTCACGGAACGGTTTGAAGATAATTGCTGTTTCATTCCCAAGATCCTTTAAGTTATACAGTCCACATCGAAGAATTAAGGCGTCGGGACCGGGACGACTTCGGAAGACCCGTAATCCCCGTCTGAACCTACTTGCTGAAAAGGAAGAGGTTATCGCCCTAGTGTGTTACTCCGTTGCGGAGATCACATACGTTGTTCCCGAACCCAACGTAGGCGTGATAGGAGGCCGGATCGAGAGAAGCCTCGATTCCTGTTTCTTAGTACCCGATCCGCTAGGTCCTTTTCAATTGGTCCTTTTCAGGATCAAGAGGGACGCCCGAACCTGTGTTCCTTTTCAATTGGTCAAATGGATAAATAATAAGATCTTAAAAGCTTGTGAATACCGGGATAAATTATTTAAAAAATGGATAGCCGACCCATCCAATAAAATTTTAAAACTGCAATATAACACATCAAGGAATTTTGCAAATAAATTAATCTGGAAGTGTAAAAATCAAAAACTACGTCAAGACATCACAAACTATAAAAACAACCCCAGAGTACTGTGGCAAATATTAAATGAACTCACTGGAAGGACAAAAATATTGGCTGATACGATTATTACCAATGCACTCGAAAAAAATAATACCTCGATTTATGATTTGACCAACAACTTTGCTTTATGTTTTAAAAAATAGTGTTAAAAATATGCCAAAATGTAATATAAAGCTTTTAGATAGGGAAACTTATGCAGATGTTCCTAAAGTATCTTGTCGCTTTCAAAAATTGACAGCAAAATCAACTCTCAAAGAAATAAAATCCATAAATAGCACTAAGGCACCGGGAATTGATAAGATTAGAGCGCAGGACCTAAAGACCATTGGGATTAAAATAGCTGACGTCATTGCTCATTTTATAAACGAAACCGTTAGACAAGGTAAGTATCCTAATGAGTTGAAAACGGGAATAGTTAGGCCAATACACAAGAAAGGAAGCCATAACATCTATGAAAACTATCGCCCAATAACTATTCTCTCCGCTATTGACAAAATAGTTGAAAAAGCCATTGCGAAACAAATTCAGACGTTTTATACAAATAATAACATTATCACTAACAAACAATACGGATTTCAACCAAAAAAGAGTACAACACAGCTTCTATCCCAATTCACTGACAGAATATACAAGCACCTTAATGACAAAAAACATATTCTTATAGTATTCATAGATTACAGTAAGGCCTTTGATACATTAAATCATGATACCCTACTTGCGAAGTTAAACGACTGTGGGATACAAGGCCCTCTGAACAAATGGTGTAAGAACTATCTTGAGGATAGGTCATTTGTGGTAAAGATCAGGAACACTCTCAGTATGAAAATTAAAACTTCTGAAGGAACGGCACAAGGCTCGGTACTTGGACCACTCCACTATATCACCTACGTCAACGATGTAGTTAATATTGTCAAAAACTGTGAAATATACCAATTCGCTGATGACACGTGTCTTGTAGCCGCAGACAGGGATATTAATCTTGCTCTTAAAAAACTACAAAGTGACTTTACGCAATTGACAAAATGGTCGCACGATGCAGGCCTTGTTCTTAATGCGGACAAAACGAAACTCATGTACGTAAGCTCAAGTCAAAATAGAAAACCCTATAGCCTCAAACTAATCGCGCATAACCATAACTGTCTTCATAGCGATTTGGCTAACTGTTCTTGTGCTCCTGTGGAGATTATCAACAAACAAAAGTACCTAGGGTTAGTAATCGATAATCGTCTTAAATGGACAGAACATATAAACCATGTTTGTGATAAAGTACGTGCAATGCTGGCTAAATTCAGACTTATTAAGAATAAAATTCCCTTTCCCACGCTCTTACTTTTATACAAGGCCTTGGTGGAGACCACTATACATTATGGTCTTAGTA
The DNA here is from genome assembly GCA_907164705.1 of Parnassius apollo. Classification (NCBI taxonomy): domain Eukaryota; kingdom Metazoa; phylum Arthropoda; class Insecta; order Lepidoptera; family Papilionidae; genus Parnassius; species Parnassius apollo. The sequence goes on from CAJQZP010000178.1 coordinate 7,961,013, forward strand.
GTTATGGCAGAACTAGCAAATCACATCTTGATCAAATATATAATCTCCAAGTCAGACTTTTAAAAACCATCGTGCCCACGAATATAAAAAAACAAATACAAAAATAATTACCACCAACTTTTTTATCACTGCAACACCATACCTATATACGACAAAGTGAAATATATACTGCTCTGCGATCATTTCTTTACTGACAGTTTTAAAACATTTACCTACCGCAGCAGTAAAACAAGAAGTGCCTCTAATGCAATTCTTAATTTACCGAGCTATAAAAATTTATACGGAAAAGCAATGTTACAATACCTAATACCAAAATTGATAAACGAGTTACCTACAACAGTTAAAGGCCAAATTACTAAAGTAAACATCAAAAATAAACTTAAACAGCACTACTTATCTTTAGCATTACTAGCGTAAAATATAAAAAAAAATTGTACAAACAATGTCACCCGTGTGAATCTACAAACCCAAACGAGTTACTCTGGCTTTTGGAGTTAGAGGTGCATAATATGTGTTATGCGTGTTGATTGGTCAAATAGCGTGCGCAGTAATCACATCGCGCAATTGATGTGTAAGTAGGTAGTTAAGAATGAATACCTATTACTTAGTTCTGTTCGAGCGACAGATGTCGAATCGCAGTGTGCGGTAAAACCAATGCTGGTTTATGTCACACTGTCACTTAATGTATTTAGTTTAAGTTATGTGTAAATTAACTAAATAAAAAAAAAAATAACCAATTAAAGCAAGCTCGCTACTATTATGGTGAGCATATAAGATTTAATGGTTGCTACCGGATAGAACTCTGTAATAACCAGAGGAGCAGCAGTATGAAAGGAATGAACTTAAGCCCTAGCTGATCTTTACTTAGGGCTAGAATTGCAAGTCATCACCATTAGTCGTAAAGTGTATTTTATATATATTTTAATTAGTGGCAATGGTTCTGGTAGAAGTGCAATTAAAAAGTACTGTCGGCCGTCAAACTGTTGGATGCTGTGCCTATGTTATGACAGTAATATGATATTTGGGTTGGCACGGCATCAGACTAATATTTTGCTTCCTGCTCAGTTTCTGAATGATGTATTGATGTGTAAATTAGAGCCAAATAATTTCTTAGCTTTCCTAGATGCGTTAGTCATCCAAAATTCTAACAACACCATAGGTCACACTGTGTATAGAAAACAATGAATCTCACCATCATCCTTCACAGTTAGTTACCGTGAGCAAATCTTTGTTACAGAGAAGAGAAGAAAAGATTTGATAGACCACAAATCCTCTAAAAGGACGATACGTGAGACTATTGAAATACAAAAATTCTTTATTCAATAGAGAAGGAGGCTTGGTACTACCACCTGCTTAGGACCCTGTAATTAATGAAATTAAAATTAAACCCAAGCATACCACTGCAAGACTTCAAGACACAGTAAGTTCATTCTGTAGATCGGACCATAAATAAAAATTTAAAATCTGAAGGTACTCCGGGTTAACACTGACATTGGGATGTCAGTCACCTCAGTCTGCCGTAACCATGGGTGCTGGAAAGCACCCGAAACGTCTGGAATTAAAAATCAAAGAAATAAAACGCGATAAAATTGATAAAAAAGTTGTTAAAAAAACCGCATTTGTGAAAATAAAAACTTCTATATTTTCAAAACCCCGATGTTTTTTAAAGCAATTCCTTTACCATTTCATTGTTTTAATTGCATATTATCATATCTATATGCTTTTATATGTGGGCACTCATGGCCGAAGTGTCTATGAAGAGTGGGCATTCCCCTTTTTGTTTTATTGCCGTTCGTAAAGTAGGGTGGATATGATTTTAATTTCGATAGATTTTAACTTATTTATTTAATTCCAATTTTTGTTTTTATTTTTTGTAAAATATCAGTGGCATATGCATCTACTTCGTTCAAATTTTACACAATATTTTTTCCAGACGGTAATAAAGGTCATCCACTATTTACTAGAGTTGATTATAAATTGTGATACATTAATTATTAACTGTGGATAAACGCTTTTACGTAAACTTTTACATTAATTTAAAATAATTTAGTTTAGTTTACGACGAGCTATTCGCTATCGGCAACTCCACTTTAAGATTCAAGATGTATTCTACACCAAAAACATAAAATTAAAAACTTTGTATAACTTGTCCAATATCAATAAAATTATCGTCGAATGTAGTTTTTTTTTAATTTAATTGGCTTTGTATTTAATTGACTTCGACTACATTGGTAGTCGAAGTCAATTAAATACAATTAAATACGCATTATTATGGATAACTTATAAACTACTGATCCGATCTTGATCAAATTTATATGGGACTACTTGAGAAGCACCAGCTTTTAAATTAAAACGAATCATCAAAATCAGTTTAACCTAGAAAAAGTTCTGAGGTAGCACATAAAAAAACAAGTATAATAGAGTACTTCCTCCTTTTTTAAGTCGATTAAAAAGGCAATGTCTGTTTCCGTAATCGACTAACCATGTGGAAAATTGGTTCAACGAGTAGCAGCTTATAAACAACATGAAGTGACGACCTAGTAGGATGTGCAAGTCGATAGAATGAGATTACTATTACGTGCTTTCGACAGTCCTTGGAGGCAGGATATTTTCTCATGACTTGCGATGGGATGCAATGATGAAAATGATGAAACGAAATAACTAAGATAAGTGTTTTGTTGCGACACACGTTGTCGTTAACAAACCCTAACACACATTGTATTTGTTATCTTTTTTAAATTTATTCAGGGCATAATTAAATAAAATATTTAGCTTAAATAACAGCGACATATGAAATTACCCTGTAAGGTAATACAAGGCTATTTCAACATAACAACCTAACTAAATCATATAAAATATGTAAAGTATTGACGCCATTTAGATTATATCTCGAATAGTTAAGACAGAAAGCCCAATTTTTTTATCAATCATTACATAACATTAAATTAAAGATTTATTTTAAAAATAGGGGTATAAAAAGAGCATACAGACCACCTGATAACAAGTGAATGTTGTGGCACGTTAAACCTCGGTCAAACCTCTGTATGGATCGCCTCACAATTATTATAAAGAGTATCCGGTCCTTGTCCCTCACTGTATATACATTAGTATTCTATTAGTGGTCCTTCCTCGATCGAGCCGACCCATTGGAACTGCAGCCATAATATCAAAGTTGTATACATGAAATCTAGTATGAAAAAATATCGAGATAAACTCACAATAGTATGTTGTACCAGAAATATCTAAGAAATGTATTAACATCGAAGTTTATACAAAGTCACACAAATATTGGAAATAAGATAAAGGCCTTTTAAACATCATACTACTTCTGCAGTATAAATTTGCTTTGGTCATTCTTTTAATTTTGATCTGTGTATTATGAAGATACAACAAGATACAAAGATACAAGCGCGCGGGTGCAAGGTGTATACGCGGTGTGGAGGGGTGTGCGAGGCACCCGTCTGCGGGCGCGATGCGACTTATCCGTTGTCTTAACCGTGTTTGTGATACTAGGTGTGTGTGTAATTTGTGACGGGCCGACGACATTTGTGTCGTTAGAATCTAGCAGAATTGGGGGTTCTATTAAACGTTACGGGGCACTGACCTCTATATATACAAGTTCGCTGGACTGGCTATACCATAGAAAATGACTGTGCCAAATTGAAGCGCCGCTAAAGGATGTCTTGAAAAATTAAATTGACATAATATGTCAAAGTCGGTTGTCTCATTTATATTGTCTTATTTAATAAGTCCGTATTTTGAACTTTTAAACTAAAAAAAAACGAAAGTATTTTATGTTGTTTGGTTGTGTATAATATTAGTTACATAATAAGAATTATTCTTATTAATAATGAGAGTGTGCGTAATCTGTAAAACTTGTTACCAAAAGGGAAGTGGTATATCAACAAATTTCACAAGTAAGTGAATTTGCAGCAAAATTAAACAAATTAAAACTATTTGATAATATAAGTACTTAAGATTTGTTACTAATCTTAATATCATATATACCAACATCTTTGGCTATATATTACTGAGTTTTGATAAACATAAAATTCAATAGGGTTGTCGAGTTCCTTGTTTCTATAATACTTATCGATGTTTTTTCCTACCCATATCTGTTAACAAGCAAAGTCGCCAACAACAGACGATTATCAAATGTTTATTAATTGACAGGTTTCATACCGAACCTAGACTAAAATTATGTCTTAAAAGCATAAATATTGTGAATTGGCGTCCGAAACTAAATGATCATATTTGTTTGTCAAACATTTCACAGACGACTTTTTTATTAGACATGAGAACTGCACCACTTTGAAAAAGTGCAGTATATCGACAATATTTTCTGGTAGTACCAGTACCAGTAAGTATAAAAGAAAAAAAATATAATTTTCCACCAAACTCAAGGGCCATAGCCAAGTGTCGAAAGGTCGCCTGATGATGTCGAGCCACGTTATATGTGTTTTAGTGGGCTGCGGCTAGGGGAGATTCCTCTCCCTGTACTGCTGTAGTCGAGGTGGAGTCGTAAGGGAAGAGGAGTGTTGGTATGGCGATTGGCGATGCGACACAGGACCGTGCTTTGTGGCATTCCTTAGGGGAGGCCTATGTTCATCGGTGGACTTGTGAAGGGTTTTAATGATGATGAATGATAATGACATTATATTAATATGATACATAAATAGAATGGAAGTTACGGGTAGAGTCCATCTATCCATAGAGTCCATTCTATTTATTTAGGTATGGTAGGGTATAGAATTTTTATCGATATAATTTGGCACACTGTCTTATCCCTATTATTAGTTCCGTGGACGTGCACTTCTGTTGTCAGCGCCAAAATGGCGGAAATCAAATCGCTTCATCATGTCACGGCGTATAGCCAGTCCAGCGTACTTGTATATATAGAGGTCAGTGTTACGGGGTCTCCGGAAACTGGCCGTGACGTATGGAGTTGAAGCGTGAGTGATAAGCGGCAGAGAGGTGATGAAGGCATTGATGAAACCGGTGCTTAAGCAGCCCGCGAACGTTAGTTCATTCTTCAAGTTGAAGTTCCCACTACAAATTGCTTAAACCAAAGACGCACAGAGCGTCTGTTAGTTGTATTATTTCCAAATGTAGCATTGGTACTGCGAGTTGTATCTGCTACATCAGAGCTCGTATTCGAAAATTAAATAAAAAAACGGCGACTTCAAAGAACTAAAAAGAAAACACATTGGGTGCGTTTGGCAGAAAAAAGCGCTAGCAAGCGCTTGTAAGCAAAATGGCAATCGTAAGCGGTAAGCGCTGTCAAATCGTAAGTAGCTATTTTCCTCCAGGACACGATGTTAGTTTTAACCGGGGAACCTAACCTAATTTAAATATATGTTTGTAAAGTATACATATTAAAAACTTACCAATCATGAATTTTAATAACATGTATATGTTTATTCATGTCACTTATATTACTTAAAACTAATATTGCACAAAATAACTTATAAACTCTACTTCAAAACAAACAAATTAAATAAGCAAAATGGCGGATTGTGTCAGCGCTACTGAAGTAGCCATCGTGTCCTGGCCGAAAACTATTTCAGCGCTTATAAGCGCTTGCTAGCGCTTTTTTCTGCCAAACGCACCCAATGTATAGAAAATTTAAATCCCTAAACAAAAAGCAGAACCTATATACATCCCATCCCACTCATTATTAGAGACAAAATAGCACGTTTTTATTACGGATTTCATGAAAACCAATCAAAACCCATGACGGATGTTCAAATTTGTATGTCTGAAAATCTTTATCGATATTCTTTCCATCTATTCCATTCAACAAACGTTCTATTCCTTTCGTAACTACCAGTTCTAACTTTAGTCAACGCCATAGTAGATAAAAATCGCCGTTCATAAGCAAATAGTAAAATTATTAAAAAAATAAACGCCTACCGACTAAGATAAACATGAACTCGTCAACTTAACCCGTCACCGAGCCAGGGAGCTCAACGTGAATCAAGCCTTATGACGTGCGAGTGTTTTTGTGGTTGTACTTTTTATGTTCATAATGAAATTCAGCGGCATCCCAAAGTTATGTTCATGATCAAAATCCCTCAGAACAGCATAAGCGTTAAATAAAATATTTTGTTTCTACTAAATAGGATATTATGCTTAAATATTTTAGATTACTTACAGACATGTAGCTCCGAGTGCCAACAAAGGAGTTTGCCATTGAGTCGATAAGCTGACCGGAGACGCCAAAGTCGCAGATCTTGATCTCTCCGTTGCTGTTCACGAGGATGTTGGACGGCTTTACATCGCGATGCATGATTGCGTGCTTGTCACGCAAATAGCTCAGGCCCTTTAAGACCGCAGATGTGATCGTACCTGTAAATGAAATGAAATGAAATGAAAATGTTTTATTTGCCTCAAAACAGTTACAGTACAGTTAAATGGCCTTATGTTATTTATTCAGTAAAAAAAGTAAAGTTACAGCCTATATACGTTTCACTGCTAGGAACAGGCCTCCCCTCATTTCTGTGAGGGTTTTAGGGCGAGGAAGTGTCCGCCGCGCTGCCCAAACGCGTGTCGGCGAACTTCACATGTCTTCGAAATATTTTTTTTTTCTTATTCCTCAGACATGCAGGTTTCCTCGTGATATTTTTATTCACCGCCGAGCACGTGATAAATCAGCATTTAAAATTGCAATAAACAATTTCATTGGTGCCGGCGGGGATCGAACGCGGGTTACTCGCGTTCTGTTATATTTACAGCGAGCGTTAACCGTTCCGTTTATTTATTCAGTACTTACAATCATTATAATTCGTGATTCCAACACTTGTATAACCCGCCGTAAACTAGCGACTTCGCTTGAATTAATAACTGTCAAAAAGTAGCAAGTAGAGTTTGAAATTATTGGAAAGCAAAGCAGGTTATTTTTAAAAAAAAAAAAGCTCTGGGCGCGTACTCGCTGCCCTAGATTAAAAACACAACTCAACACCTTATCGGAGGAACTGTCGGTTGCAGTCCAGGCCTACAGAGGAAAGGCCTGGGAGCGGCGCATATGGAAAGCTGAAGAGCATGACGCGTCGCTCTACAAACTGAACCGACAGTTGATCAAAGCCAGACCTCCCGTTTGCCCGCTGACCAACAGCGCGGGTGAACGATGCTATGATGCCAAGGGCAGAGCGGATATCCTAGTTGAGCACTGCGAGGAGCAATTTATGCCGAACCCAGCAAGTGCGTAGTTTATGGAGCTTCATGCCCGGAAGGAGAGTCGCGTACAGGAGTTCCTGTCGTCACCCGCGCCACCGCTTGTAGGAGAGAGGTTCATCTCCTCCGCAGTTCAGCGGAACAGTAACCCGCCTGCAACCGAGGAAGGCGCCGGGGCACGATGAAATTACCAACGCTGCACTCCGAAAGCTGCCCAATAGAGTCCTGGTAGAGCTTGGTCGACTCTACAATGGGATACTGCGGACATCCCACTTCCCGGAGGACTGGAAAAAAGGCAGAGTCATCGTCTTGCCGAAACCCGGGAAGGACAGGCGTTAGAGCCGCCAGCTACAGGCCGATCACGCTATTACCGCACATAGCTAAACTGTTAGAAGGATTGCTGCTGAGACGTCTCTGTCCGTGCAACCAACTTCGGGCGGAGCAGCACGGATTCAGGAGGGGTCAGTCTACAGTCACACAGTTAACTAGAGTGCTGCACCTGCTTGCGGCAGAATACAACCGTGGCCGCATATCGTTGGGCGTCTTTCTCGACATTGAGAAGGCGTTCGACAGGGTGTGGCACTCAGGATTGCTTTACAAACTACATGAACAGACCAGTGTCCCTCTTGCTATGTTGCGGCTAGTGGCGTCTTTCCTGGAAGATAGGAAGTTCTACGTCTGCGTAGAGGACGCCGAGTCCGCAACAAGATCCATCAGAGCCGGCGTTCCACAGGACAGCTGTTTGTCTCCAGTCCTGTACGCGGCTTACACTAACGACATCCCAACACTGGCAGGTAGGCTGCAAGAGTAGGAGGACGACGTAGAGCTGGCGCTATATGCGGACGATAGCGCCTATTTCACCTCGTCCAGAAGAGCCCATATAGCCACTGCCAGAATGCAGCGTCTGCTGGACCTGTTGCCACCATGGCTGGACGAGTGGAGGATGGTCGTCAACGTTGGTAAGACGACCGCTCTGCTCACTCGCCGTCTCAGAAATCTGCCACCTCCGCTGATCCTCAATGGCCAGAAGATCGCGTACGAGAAGGCCGTGACCTATCTTGGGTGCCGGATTGACAGGACGCTGCGCATGACCGCGCACGTCGACTTCGTCGTCCGTAGAGCCAGATGTGCGCGGGCGACGCTCTTGCCAGTCCTGGCATCCAAGTTGCCAACTAAGACCAAGCTTAAACTGTACAAATGTACATACGTACCATAATTACCAACGCTGCTCCGGCCTGGTACGCGCTTCTGAGCGACCCTCTGAGGCGGCGACTGCAGGCCCAGCAGAACCTGACATTAAGGACGTTCGTCGGAGCAGGTCGCTACGTCCGGAATGACGTCATAGCGGCCGATCTGAAAGTCGAGACCATCACAGACTTCGTGGCCCGGCTGGCGCGCGGCATGTTCGATCACGCCGACAACGGGCCACACGAACACCTCAACGGCTTCGCGCCGTTGCACACACGGCCCCCGGACGGGCGACCTTATCCAAAAGAACTCCTCTCTACATCGATTAGAGAGTCGAGTAACAACCCACAATGCCGCTGATAGGCCAACTCCGACTTTTACATGACAACCTCCTTTTTTTTCGTAGTTAACCGACTACGAAAAAAATTCTCTGACTGCGGATTAATTCGCCGTGATTAACCATGCCTAGAAAAGGCTCCCAGGACTGGCCCATAGTCGTGGTCCATGAGGAAGATCCGAGCAATGGGGGCACACCCCGAGGCCCGAGACCTGCATGGCATATACGTCATGTAGACGACAACTCACCAGGGGAATTGTAGGTGCGCTGCCGGTCTTTTAGAAAGGAATAAGCTCTTTTCTTGAAGGTCCCTAAGTCGTATCGGGTTTTCTCAAAAGATCAAACTATAAAGTATGTCAAAAATGAAAATACAGGGTGTATTGTCCCTATCCAAAAAAGTGATCAAGGTAGCAGAAGTAAAAGGTCTCAATAATATTTAAAAAACCTTTATTAATGAATATAAAAAGTTATTATTATTTGAAATAGTTTTTTTACTACAATTTGCTTATTACTTAGTAAATTTTTAAAATCTGGCAACAACTTCGTCGGCGACGGTATCTTTGAACGTGAGGTGGCATTCTTACCCGACGGCCGATCGCACCGCATGTATAATTGCCGACATAAGTCGTGAGCACACTTTTTATTGGTCGATACGACGATGACCACGCTGTCAACGTGATTGGTTCATCAGTCGATTCTATTGGTTTCGAACGTATCATTCGGCTTCCGTACACTTCAGAACAATAATTTTAGTGATAACTTTTTTAATTCGTTTATTTTCGTTTGTTTTTGTTACCTCGTTGTTAATTGTTGTTTGTGTTCCTTGTTATTAATTGATTTTGTTATTTCTTGTTTTTAATTATTTTTGTTGTTATAATTTGAATGTTCAGCGGTATCTTTGAACGTGAGGTGGCATTCTTACCCGACGGCCGATCGCACCGCATGTATAATTGCCGACATAAGTCGTGAGCACACTTTTTATTGGTCGATACGACGATGACCACGCTGTCAACGTGATTGGTTCATCAGTCGATTCTATTGGTTTCGAACGTATCATTCGGCTTCCGTACACTTCAGAACAATAATTTTAGTGATAACTTTTTTAATTCGTTTATTTTCGTTTGTTTTTGTTACCTCGTTGTTAATTGTTGTTTGTGTTCCTTGTTATTAATTGATTTTGTTATTTCTTGTTTTTAATTATTTTTGTTGTTATAATTTGAATGTTCAGATTTTGGTCTAAATATGCAGAGAAGGAAGAATTCGGTGTTAAATAGACAATCCCGACAAATGGTCTATTCAGTGTTTAGTTACATGAAAAAATTAGGTACTGCGAAAAACATCATAGACGTATATAAACAGACTGCTGAGGCGATTAATGTCTCAGTAGCTACAGTACGGCGCACCGCATCACCAGCTTTTATGGAAGGCATATCACCTCTTCCTTCTTCTTAATAAAATAATCAATTCTAACCACCAGGTATAATTTTTTTTTGTTTTGTTTTATTAAGGACAACAAACAGTTGTATAATAAAAATTACAATTAAAATCCTATATAAATAGATAAACTAATTACACAACCAACACCGTTATCCACAAAATTACCGTACTAATTAAAGTTATAAGGCACAGAGAACGTGAATATTACACATTTATTACAAAAAATAAAACAATTTAGATTAACGTTATAAAATTATACGAAAATAGTAATAAAGATAAAAATAAAAAAAATTACAAGTCATTTAATACAAGTTTTATAGCTTTTCTAAATTGAGATAGGGACATGGTAAATAAGTCATTATACGACGCAAAGGCGCACGCTTGCCCGCATTTGTTTTGCAAAGATGAAATAAATAAAAAAATGAGAAATGTTAAGGAAAAACAAACGATGCACGTGAGTGTTTCGTATTCTTTGTGAGCGACTTGGTACACGAAGGTATATACAATTGACAATAAATACTTTATATATGACATTAAATACTTTATAGTAGATAATAAAATAACGGACACGATATCTGCAATATTGCTGTATCAAAGTAAAAGTTGATGTGTTCGAGTAAATATTTTCATAAAAGTCGGTCAATTACGAATTGAAATAATAAAGGTACCCAATAATTTTGCCCGATAGTGTACCTATATCCCAACACAGGTTATCTGTGCTCACGACTCGTGTCGGCAACTATATTGCCGTCATACATACGGTCCATCGTACTGTACGCCCCGCCAAAGTCATGCATCATACGTGATGATAAACAATAATAGCTGCGTTTGGCAGAAAAAAGCGCTAGGAAGCGCTTGTAAGCAAAATGGCGATCGTAAGCGGTAAGCGCTGTCAAATGGTAAATAGCTATTTTCTCTAGGATACTAAGTTAGCTTTAACTGGGGAATCTAACCTAATTTAAATATATGTTTGTAAAGTATTCATATTAAAAACTTACCAATCATGAATTTTTAATCTTAATATATATAAATTATGTGTCACGTTGTTTATCCGCGATGGACTCCTAAACTACTAAACCGATTTTAATCAAATTTTCACACCGCGTGCAGTTTGGTCCAACTTGAGAGATAGGATAGTTTTTTTGCCCATGAGTGACGCACAATTTTTTTGCGAATTTAACGATTTTTAATAGGACATGACAAACGGTCGTTGTAGAGGGCATAACAATGGCTGCCTGGCAAGCTAGTAACATGTATAATATATTTATTCATGTCATTATATTATTACTTGAAACTAATTGCAAACAACTTATAAACTCTACTTCATAACAAACAAAATAAATAACAAAATGGCGGATTGTGTCAGCGCTACTGAAGTTAGCAAACGTGTCCTAGCCGAAAACTGTATACTTTCGCCATTTTGCTTACAAGCGTTTCCTAGCGCTTTTTTATGCCAAACGCAGTCTATGAGTGGGCTTGACTTAAGTCAATAATCTCTATATTTAAAAAACCGGCCAAGAGCGTGTCGGGCCACGCTCAGTGTAGGGTTCCGTAGTTTCCCGTCCGTCACAATAAGTGTTCCCACTTATGAGTTTAAAGGTTATTATATTAAAGGTTATATTAACATAATGGATACCCCATTATGTTCGCGCTCCAGCAGCGCTCAGCGCTCCTGCAACTGCTCCCGGTAGTGGGTACTGTTGTTTCCATCCAAGTTCAAAATGATTTTCCTAGAAAGTCCTTATAAAGTTCTACTTTTCAGATTTTTTTCATATTTTCTAAACTTATGGTTCAAAAGTTAGAGGGGGGGACACAATGTTTTTTACTTTTGGAGCGATTATTTCCGAAATTATTGACATTATCAAAAAATGATTTTAGTAAACCCCTATTCATTTTTAAATACCTTTCCAACAATATATCACACGTTAGGGTTGAAATTAAAAAAAAAATCACTTCCCACTTTACATATAGGGGGGCTACTATAATAAAACATTTTTTTATTTTACCACTTTGTCGGCGTGATTGATACACATATTGGTACCAAATTTCAGCTTTCTAGTGCCAACGGTCACAGAGATTAAGCGAGGACGGACAGACAGACATGGCGAAACTATAAGGGTTCCTAGTTGACTACGGAACCCTAAAAATTCGAAAATGGCTGGACCGATTTTGTTGAAATTTTTTGTGTGTCACAGGGTGTCACACGACTGGGTCACAGGATGGTTTAAATTCACAATTGGACCCGGTAGGCATTGCTATTGTCGAGAGCCAGACCCACGCGTACGAAGCTGGGACGGATTGCTATTATTATATTTATTATAATCGCTATTATTATATTTATATTAATTTTGTAAGTAGCACAACAAAATGGACCGTGCGTAAGGCCTTTTAGTAGGCCTTAACGTTGTCACATTTAAAACATTTTTACATTCCCTGTACATTGATTGAATAGTTTTTATTATCTAAAAGGAATTGCATGAACAGTTATATTATGATATCTGAAAGCACTTTCACAGGGTTTTTTACATACTGTATAGGCAAAAGAAGTTTCAAATCTTAAAGATTTTGAACTTATTAATTACGGCCCACATAAATAAATACAATTTTTCAAGCAAACCTTTTTCCCTTAAGCCGATTCATTTCAGAGATGACGTGGAAGAAGTTGCAGCTATTTACTACATTTACACAGGTTAAGTAAAGAAAATAAACAAACAAACTCTGGATTTTGATGATAAATTTTTCGCTATCGATCATAAAATCGGCCAGCCGCAAACTGAGGCTGAGCCGTGCAGTGAGAATAGCAAGAGTCCGGATGGCCGTCATTTGGGCCGCAGTCCTCCGAACAACCAGAGCGGTTTGCGGGTAGCCGCATCGCAGTGCGCATAGAAATAGAGGTTGCCGTACGGCTGAACGCAAGCAAAAATATATGAGGCTTTCCCCATATCCAATCCAGTATTTGGGATTTTGGGTTTTAATGTACTTTTATTATTACTTAATAGGGAATATAAATCTAATGAATATAAAGTAATTAATAGAAATCACTGCTATGAAGTTTCATTATATAAATGCTCATTTGTACCCTAACTAAATTTAAAAAAATCTTAAGATTTACAACACAATGTAAAAAAGAAATATTGAAATCTATACATCAAACTCACCTAAAATGGACTCGGGAATCCTTCCAGCCTTTTTCAAAATGAGATCCAGGGATCCGCCATCCATGTACTCCATGCATATTGAAATTTCCCCATCACTATAGAATGCCCCATAGAAACCTACTATGTGAGCAAAGTTGCACTCATGCAGTACTTTCAATTCCCGAATGATTTGCTTTTTAATAGCTGGTTTCACTTCTAAATGAATCAATTTTCGCGCCATTATGAGTCCAGTTGATTTGTGACGTACCTTCATAACCACACCGCCATTACCTTGTCCTAAGGATAAAAAGATATATCTTTGAATACATATATATATATATATATCAGCCGAATTCCAACATAGTCCTCAGAGGTTATAACAGATTTTTAACCTTCTTTGTTTTAAGTTGGTGGCACATGTCCATGCGGTACAGTAGCCACTTACCATCAGGTGGACTGTATATTTACTTAACACTTCAGTTTTATAAAAAAGGGTAGAATTGCCAGTGTCAGTATATCATAAGGCATTTAGTGCACCTTTTGTTTTTTGGTGGTAGAGCCACACCAGCTGTATTATGTTCGAAGCATGAATGGGTTGGCTTGATTGGGGTAAGACCACACTCTGACAGAATACCAGAGTACTATAATGGCATAATAATGCTGTTTCATACGGTGAATAAAGATAAAACAAAGACTCCCTTTAAACTATTAACAAGGCATTTCATGATAGTACAAGTAGTATCAGGGAAGACAATGCATCTGCATTTTGATTCTTAAGCTGTAATAGGTGTTGGCAGTTGTAATAGGTGACAAGGGCTTAGGGCCTTTGTTTAAGGTTATTGTAATAAAGGGTAATTAATTATATGAAAAAAATACATCAAGATGGTTTCGGACAGACACATAATAGATTGCCTGGTAGAGAGTATATTTGCCATAGTTGCTTTGCTTCTGATTCTATCTTCAACTCCGTAAGCAATTATTTCAGTGCCTTTGTTTTATGGCAAAATCCGGGTAGGAGTTGTCCTTCCTTATGGTAGGGAATGTAATGTAAACAAAAATATCCAGTAACCATGGTAATATATGGCAAATGTATAACACCACCCCAAAAAATAATAGTTAAAGAAATGTAAAAAGATTATATTAAGGGAACTGCTAAAGAGCTTAGCAACCATTCAGATCTTAACTCTTTTATTGCTGAAATTGACAACCCTGAACATTATTTGTACCAAACTTGGCCCCCTATTCACATTTGTGTTTTTGGTGGAGTCAAATGAAGTTCTGACCAGTTTTATAACTACTTCTATAACACTGGCATGACAGCAAGCTACATTCACCTAGGGTATGTTCCAAAATAGAACCCAGTGTAATGCAAATAACGTCATAAATCAACGCCATACTGGTGATTCGTTTCATAACATTGGACAGTATATGACATCATACATTTGCGCCATATTGAAAAAATTTTGGCGATTATTTTATGTCATTTTGTGCTCCAAAAGTTATTATATCCTTTTTCAATTAATTTGTGAGGAATGGAGATACCAGCAATTATTCTATAATTTTTGTATTTGAATTACATTTGAAAAACAAATTCTGGCATGCTTCATTCAGTGTACACACAATTAAAAGTTGTTTTAATACAGCGGGATATCCGACACAATATGGCGGCGGCACGCCAGTACAATATGGCGTCAATTAATCACGTCATTTGTATTCGCCAGTATACTGGAAACATTTCGGAACATACCCCTAGTGTCTTATGGTTGGCTGTGTGTCATCAATGTTTCTAAATGTAGTTACATATCAAATTATAGGTACATGTATTATTGAACAGAAAAGAACATAATAGAATAGTATAATTAATAATTTAAAATCTTTGATCTCATAACAATCTCACACTGCAAATTCTCTTTCACCATACTGGTTTTCTCTCAAACTCCTTCTTTGTTACAGCTGTAAGACTCTGGAATGAGCTTGCCTTAGTAATAAGAAAATTCACTAACAAGTGAATTTTTAAAACAAAAGTAAAAGAACATTACTTAGGCTCATCTGACACATAAACAAATATATAAATTCATAAAAATAAATTAATAAATACATCATTTATTGCATCTTTACACATATTAAATAAGTATAATCTATATATATTTATGTATGTGTGTCTGAATTTTATCCATCTCAAATTTTTCACCCTAGCCTACTGCAGTACACAGTTTTACTAACTTTCCACTTTCCAGTTGGATGGTAGATAAATTTCATATGGCAATCCACCATTTGTACCTTTAGTACAAAAAAGTGTTAAATAAAAAAGAAATGAATAATTTCTGCCCTCAGAAGAACCAGCAAGTAACCCAGTAGGAATTTTAAAATAACCATTTAAAAGAAATACATAGGCTGTATAACTAATAATAATAAATTTCATTTAGAAATATAATATGATGACCAACCATGAGATCCTACTTGGACAGAAATAACATTGAAGAAAATAATGAATTAATTTCTCATCCATCAATTTGTTATATGCTGCTTTATATTACCAGTTTTATCTTGTAAAGTATAACACATTTAAAGACATATTCCTAGTAAAGCATAAAACTTCTTACCTAATTCACCCAGTTTTTCAAAATCATCATCACTAAGCTCTCCAATCTTCTCCTTTTGACACAAGAAAACTTCAATTCTACGTCTTTGTGTGTCATCCATCTCTATTTGCTCCAATCTCTCTGTCAGTGCTTCTATGCTTGTTTTGGACTTTCCAGCTAAGCCTTGCCGTCTGAAAATTATTAATTATATCAAATTAGGAATGAAGTACCCGGATGACCAAGCTTTGCTCGGTTTTTTTAAGTTACATTTATATACAAATTACATGAATAATAGTTTTTGATCTTATTGACATAATAGAAAAAACTGAACTGGTTATTTGAATAAAAAATCATGAGTGCAATTAGTTTAATTAAAATTTTCGTATTTTTAAAAAATACTAAAAAAAGGGCTCGAAATAATAGATTTCTCACAAAAGAAGGGAACTTGAAAAAAAAAGAAAAAAGTCGGACCCAAGACAGGACGCGAACCACGGAACTCCGATATCACGCCCGAACAACTTCCCATCTGAGCTATTACGATCGTTGGTAAACTGTCAAAATTTACCTTCTTATATTGTAGCAGTTTTTTTATTGCCTGTAAACACGGACAAAAGGACATTTTCTAAAAATAAATCCTAGCTAGATCGATTTATTGCCTCCGAAACTCCCTGGACACTAATTTTTATGAAAATCGTTGGAGCCGTTTCCAATCCCGATATATATATATATATATACATATATATATATATATATATATATATATATATATATATATATATATATATATATACAAGAATTGCTCGTTTAAAGGTATAGGATATACATTGTTATATGACAAATCAATAACCGCTGCTGAGTATTACAATCTCAGCAGTAGTTTCTATTAGACATGCCACAAATTAATTCCAGCCACACGTTGAATACTGAATATTCTGTGGACTTCCTGACCAAATAGCCGAACATAAACAAAAGTATACGGCCGGGAATTAAGTATTGTTCATTCTTCAGAGCATCATCAAAAAGGAGAAAACTACTGCCTGAAAATGAAGAACAACTGCTCTTTCTGCACCATTATCTTCCATTTTAATTACAACAATTTGAGTGCATAGACATATATCTGATATTTCTTTTTTTAATTTTAATAATATTGTAGTAGAATATTATATACCTACTGTTTTGCTACATTTAATGAGTACAAGAAAAAAAAATATAAATGAAATAAATTATCCGACTTTAATAAAACCAAAAGTAAGTATTTGGCCAAATAGTACCTACCTATACTAGCTGATTTTTTACTGTTTGGAAAAAATAGGGCGTAACTGGTGAACAGAATAGAAGCCTATGGCACTGACATTTTAAGGTTTTTTTGCTTTTACATTAACATTTTATGAAATTGAACTATCAATTAATACCACAAATTTGAAATGAACTTTCAGTAATAAAAAAATTAAAACAAAATAAATAAGTCAATTGAAAACTATCAAAATTAAAATAATATGCACTCAATTAGAAGTATTTATTGATAGATCAATTTAATATGTTAATTCTTCTTCTAAAAAAGAAAGGCTTCTATTCTGTTCACCTGTTTTACACCCTATTTTTTTCCAGTTGTTAAAAAACATCACCCATATATTGGGTAGTCAACTAAATAGGATAAAAGTAGCCAATAGGCCAAAAACAGAATAATAACTGAAGAAAATAGCAAGTCTAGTTTTTAAACAATTATAAAAATTAAAAAGTTCTTTTTAACATAATCAAAATGAATACCATAATTAGTTTGTGCTTTATCTCATGCATTAGTAAAATGAAAAATATGGTTACGGCCAATATATGTCCCATATATGTCAATACATATACTGGGCATGCAGGTGTCCTCATGATGTTTTTTATTCACCACCAAGCAGGTAGTAAATCAGCACTTTAAATTACAACTAACTATTTTATTAGTGCCAGTGGGGAATGACTCCGGGTTGCTCACATTTACTACTCACACTACACTTGCTGAAATTTACAGTAAGCGCTACGCCACTGAGCTACCATGACTCATGCGTTAGTATTTAATAGAAATTATGGGAAGTTTTTATTCAAAAATTTAACCACAACATTATTTAATTACGGCTGATTCAAAAACACAAAATAAACTTCATAAAAGAATAGATGCAAGCTGCTGATAAGAACCAACTTGGCTAAAGTTTATTTTATATTTGAGAATTCGTTAATATATTTATGATTATTTAAATTAGATTAGAATGTATGATTATAGTGTAATCGGTCATTAATAATATAAAAGCCGTGAAATACTTCTATTTAATTTAATCTAATAATTTAACTTTCACAATAATATACATATTTTACAATATATTATTGTGTAAGTAATATTTAAATAAACACTAAACTTACTCAGAGGCGGTGGCAGACTTCAACTGTGGAGTCATATTAGACGGCGAAACCGCAGGAGCAGTATCAATAGACCCTGGTGGGAGGGTCAAGTTTAATTTATTCTTCGACATTTTGCTCATCCTGGATGCACGTTTGTCATTATAATATTTATTTTGCCATTTTTTGTATGCACAATACCATATGTAAGCAGTATGCTTATAACACACACAAATGCAATTTTTAAAAAAATTAAATTAAATTTTAATTAAGTTTTTTATCTATTACCTCCCTTATCAGGTAGAGAATCATAGATAAATAAATATGTAAGTGTAGCAAGCCATAGAGGATAGAAGATAGAATAGAGAATACATCGTAGACAGTACGTAGAAAGAGAGTAGACATACGTAGAAAGAGAATAACATTTTCTGTCTACGATGTAATAGCATAGGCTAAGGCATGAAGGTTAGAGAACAGGAGAACGATCGCCGTAGAAAATAGTGTCCCAGAAATATGGACACCATCAGTGAGGCGCTGCGATCACTAAGTTCAGCAAAAGTCATTTTCCGTCTATTTTTCCGATCAGATGCTCAACCACTTGCACATCCACGCACAATAAAATATTTCTCAATTTTTTAATGTTTTTTTTTTTTGTCAAAAATTACAAATTTACGGAGCATGAAAATTTTCTACGAAAAATGAAATGACAATTTCTACATTATTCAACTAACTTCATCTACTTGTACACATAAACAGCTAGCTTCGCAGTCACTGCTCACCGACGTCAGCGCCGCTACGTATTCTACAATTTTCAAGGATAGGTGGGCTATGCTTTAGTACGAAGTGATCGTTCTCCTGTTCTCTAATCTTCATGGGCTATGGCCCGATTTATATCATAATAAGTAAGCTCTTTTTGAAGATCCCTAGGTCATATTCGTCCGGAAAAATCGCCGGTGGTGAACTATTCCACAGAGAAGTCGTTCGCGGAAGAAAACTCATAGTGAAACGTACAGTGGTGGACCGCTAAGCATCCAGATGGTGTGGATGGTATCGGGAGGTTTGCCGCGTAGTGCGTTCATGAAATCTGGCGGCTGGGATTAATCCGAACAATTCCTCAGAGCACTCCCCGTGATAGATGCGATAAAATATGCAAAGAGATGCAACATCTCTTCGCAGCGCCAGTGAATCAAGCCGATCGGAAAGCACTCGGTCATCGACCGAGATTCGATTCGCTCTGAGCCGCTCTGCGCTGGATGCGGTCAAGTGGAAGGAGCTGGTACAGAGGAGACCCAGCCCAGAGATGGGAACAATATTCCATGTGCGGCCGAACCTGCTCCTCGTAAAGTTGCAGGCGGTGTGCTGGCATGAAATACTGTCCTACTCTGCTGAGCACGCCAAGCTATTTAGAGGCCATTTTTTTTCAACAAACCAAAAAAATTTGGCCTTCTCTTCCAAGTGACTACGAAACTGCACGTCACTCGATATTTTAACGCCGAGGATTCCGATACTGGCAACGAGGGGAGTGCCTTGAAACTGAGGAGATACGACAAAGGGGTTCTTTTTAGCGGTTAACGCGCAAACTTATGTCTTCTGAGGGTTAAACTATCTATCTAGTCCGATTTAGTCGCCCCCAATCCGAGACTTTGTTCAGCAAAGACTCTTCGGACACAAGTTTGTCCCGGTACTCGGAGACTTTTTCCCGCGAAATTTTGGCACAGCCGGTATACAGAGCATCACCAGTGCTGTCATCTGCATAGCAGTAAATGTTACAGGTTTGCAACATATCATTGATTTTCAGAAGAAACAGCGTTGGTGATAGCACGCAGCCTTGTGGAACACCAGCATTAATATGCTTGTAACGGAGCTTGCACCGTCTACAACGACCTTGATGCTCCGATCTGCAAGAAAGCTCCAATTGCACAATTCCTCGGGAAGGCCATAGGAAGGGAGCTTCGAAAGAAGCGCTTTGTACCAAACCTGATCGAAGGCCTTCACAATGTCCAAACTAACGGCCAATGCTTCCTACTTGGACTCTACTGCCGCCGCCCATCTAATCTTTATTTAATCCTATATATAATAAAACTTGGGTCAAACTCAAGTGCAATTTCAAACGAATTGTAGAAAAGAGGCAGAGTAACCGACCTATAAATAGGATCTAGTAAGGAATCATATTGTTCATAGCTTTTAACTAGTTTTGGTGTTTCTTTATTACGCCACTATTTTCCTGAATTAATTGAAATGTACTGAGAAAGCAAACGAATTTTAGGGATTAATGGAGGGTTGGAAAATTGCAGAACCCGATAAAAAAAGAAATCCGATAAATATTGTCGTCTAATAAAAAGTGGAGGATCACCGCATTCAATCTGCAAGGCATTGATAGGCGACGAATTCATAGCGCCTATAATAATTAATCTTAAATATTTGTGTTGAATGATATCTAATATTTTTAATCCTTTTTTACTAGCGAGTTCAAGAAGAAATGAGGCATAATCTAATCGACTTCTTATAATTGCATTATAAATTAATTTTAAAGAATATGAATGAGCACCCACCATACCCCGCACAAAGCTCTTAGAATGTTTATATTTTTTTCTCATTTTTTGGGTATCAATGATATGAGGCATGAAGGATAATTTGTTATCAGGAATTACACCAAGAAATTTAACTTGCTGAATATTTAAGAGCGGATAATCAAAAAGGCGCACCTGGATTTCAGGTAAAAATCTTTTTCGCGAAAAAAATACTGTATTACTTTTATTTGGGGAAAGTTCTAGTCCTTGATCATCTAACCACGAGGCCATAGAGAGGAGATCTGGTTCTATCGCATTAGCACAGGATTCTATACATTTATCATTAACATAAAGTAGGATATCATCAGCGTATTGCAAAATTCTACACTTTGAAAAGGACTGGTCTAAATCTGAAGTATAAATATTGTATATTAAAGGACTTAAAAGAGAGCCCTGTGGAAGGCCTTTGAAAACCTTTCGAGTATATTTTAGATTATCATCAATTTTAATATGTATATATCAATGTAGAAATAAATTGATAATCAAATTTGTAAGATTTTTGGTTACATTAAGCTTAAACATCTTTTCTCTAAGGATGTTAAGTCCTGACATTATCGTAAGTGGAAGAAATGTCAAGGAAAGCAGCAAGGACCAATTCATTTCTCGAAAATGCTAGTCTAATATCTGTGGTGAAGATGGAAAGACTGTCATATGTGCTTTTACCTTTTTTGAATCCATATTGAGTATTTGATAACAATCCATGACTTTCTATATACCATTCAAGACGGTTTTTGATCATATGTTCAAAGGTTTTAATTAGAGTTGAAGACAGAGCGATCGGTCGATACGAAGAGCCAATGTTAGGATTTTTGTCAGGTTTCAAGATAGGAATAATTACTTGAGTCTGCCAAGAGTTAGGAACAAAGCCTATGTCAAACAAAACGTTAATGATATTTAAATAGTAAGATAAAATTTGATCATTATATTTGGAAAGTAGTGAATACCGTCTAAACCAGGAGCTGAATCTTGAACGTAAGAAAGGACGAGCTTTAATTCATATAAAGAAAATGCGCGTTCTAAGGGATCAAAAAAAGTATCACATGCAATAATTTGAGGTAGTTTTTCAAAGCAGAAAACAGAAGAAAAATTGAGAAATGGACCACTGTAAAAAAAGAAAACAAGAGCGAAATTTTTTGATATTACGCCAAACAACTGATGAAGGTATTGAAGGAGAAATTGAGGTACAAAAGGCATGCCAACTAGTTTCTTTTTAGTAGAGAGTATTTTTAGTCACTGCTTGTACACGTTGAAGGTATGAATAGTTTTCCGAACCCATGTTTAATTTATGTTGTTTTTCGGCTTTTTTCCTATTACGAATGGCCTCAGTACATTCAGAATCCCACCATGGAGGGGAAGGCCTACACTTATTATTTAGAGTTTTAACATGAATTGTTTGATCTGCTGCATTTATAATTGCGTTTGTAAATGCTTCAACAATTGAAGTTATATTATTTTCAAAAATAGGAGCGATTTTTAAAATTCCATTGTACAGAAAAATATTGTACAAGTTCCAGTCTGCTCTGTCTAATCTGTATTTGATACATAGTTTTTTGTTAATTTCTGCCAATTCTTTGTTCGGAAAGGAAATCAGAATGGGTAAATGATCACTGCCGTGAGAGCTATCTAGAACTAACTAATTTAAAAATTTATTTAATCCTAGACACTAGTCCTAGCACTTCTAGACTTATTAGGACGAGAGCGTTTGGTAATTTTACCAGTATTAGGGACACCAATGTTAAGTTCGTCAATTATATCAACTAATAAACTGCCGTATCTATCAGTGTTATCATCCCATAAATAATTATGACAATTAAAGTCTTTAAAATAAAGAATTATAAAAAAATTAAATTAAAGAATTATAAATGGATTGGGTAAGGAGGCTATTAAAGATTTTATTCTGCGAAACGTATGAACAGAAGGGGAGGGAATATAAATAGAAACGAAAGTAATATTTTGAATTCTTACTGCTACAATATTAAAGTCAAATATTTCATCATAAACATCTATAATGGAATAAGTTATATTATTTTTTATAAGCAAAGCACATCCGGCATAACCATCAGATCTGTCACTTCGAACAAAACAAAAACCAGGGACTCTGATGTTCGAATCCGGTTTTAGCCATCTCTGAAATAGCAGCGATACGCACATTGTATTTTTCTAATAAATAAATTATTTCAGTACGTTTATCTAAAATGCTTCTACAATTCCATTGAAGGATCCTTGTGAATGTCAAGAAGAATTTTAGGTATATAACTTAGTAAGCGAGCAACGTGAGACGGTTACTTCGATGAATACGAAGATATGATTTTGTTAATAAGGAAATTTATAATACTTTCTACAGAATCAAAAATACCCTGTGAAGTAACTGGTAAAACCCGAAGAGCACAACCATCCTCAGGTTGCGGGATTGAAAAATCTTCAATAATTTTTTGATGACCTTTTTTGTCGTATCCTGTTTGTGAATGGTGACGGAATGGTTTAGAAATATATAGTGATTTCTTATAAGAAGTTTTATTAGATGTAGTGGGGTTGAAAGGAAAATTATCCATTGTAAGATTAGTAGAAAGCGAGGAATTTTGGATATGTAGATAATTCAGAAATAATCTCTAATGTCCAATCTTTTGGTACACCTTTTATAACTCCCATACGAGATACGTGAAAGGATGGAATACACGTTTTAGATTTGTCATTTACAGGAAGGATAGGCCCATCTAAATATTTTACTCATAACTTTTCATACTAGAAAAAGTAGCGCATCTGTCATAATACAAACGTCATATCATAACACGACGTAACCAGGGTCGGATTTCGTAGTATAATTATCCTAACTGTACCATTATTTCATAGTTTGTAGTATATAGTATCGTAATAATACTAAGCGCAAATATCATCATTTTACCTAAAGATCGACTTGTATTATTATTGGGTCCTTTTACTTTTTAATATTAACCCTACGATATGGAGAATGTCTGTATTGTACGTGAGTACCGCGTTTTTTTTTTAAATAAAATTAGAATTAGATCCCTTTCTGGTCAATCAGTGCTCGATCAATGCATTTATGTTGCTTGATACAACTATAATGATCACTATCACGATAAAAACTCTATGCTCCAGAAGCAATCGGTTTGAAAACAGAATTTCAAAATATTTTATGAATCAGATTTTCAGATTCAATTAAGCAGATATGGTTTCTTTTATATACTCTTTTCGTTTTACCCTTATTGAATATAAAATATATTAGGTACCAATATTCAAAATTAAACTTATTATAAGTTTTTTAGACAAAAATAAAACAGAAATAAAAATAAAACCGTCAAAAACGAAACGTACGGGAAAAAAAAAACATGAAACGTCAAACGTGATATAATTTTTTAAAAATAGTATAATTTTATTTTACACGTACAATATTTTGAGGGTCTGAATCCAACCCTGGCCTAATATTGGTAACGTAACTCAACTAACTGTAAAATAAAACTTTAAAAATGCGTTCATATAATAATTTAATTGTAACAAAATTAATACAGGGTTATTAACCGGTGATACGATATCCCATGTTCCTTTTTAATCTTCGTATCGTAATTTTTGCATCCTTTTACCACGCAGCTTGACATATTTATGACAGACAAATCTGTCCTGCGCGTGCACTACTTTCGACCGATTCACGTTGGCCCTAAACTGTAATTTTAGGGCCAGCGCACTGGTCCGTTTTAGTTGTTCGGTCGGCCCGGTCCATACGCTAGTAATATATAAGTCAATGTTTACAGATGGATTTTCTAAAAATAGATTTGCATCAATAAAGAGAATTCAATCGTTATTCTATTTATCACAATACGTTTTAAGCGCCCATTTACTATATTTTGTATATTGAATTTTTTCAAAAAGTGGCCAAATGAAATAGCATTTAAAGTTTTACAAGAATTAGGAGAATTTTCTTTTACTTGAACATAAACGATAAAAGGAATCTGTAGAATTATAAGGACGAAGAGATTGAAATCTTTGTGAATCTATTTATTTATTATAGCTGTCTATATGAGTTTTAAGAGATTTAGAAGAGATATAAATAATTATTGGCAGAATTTAACGTTTGTAATAGAGTAATGCCAGTGAAGAGGGATTTCAGATGATTGTGTACAAGCAATATTGGATGATAGACATGGGAGATTCATAAGCACGTTGTCCTGACATGTTGCCTTTGATAGAGTTAGAGGTTCTACAGGTTCTAGAACCTCTAACTCTATCAAAAGAACTTACTGAGTTAACTTTTTTAACCACATGGTGTATCCTAGGGATGATCGATGTTGCAGAAACATCGATGATGACATCGATGTTGGTATCGATGGTTTAACATCGATGCTCGATGTTTATCCGACTCAAAACATTGATGTTGGCCATTAGCGATGTTTTTGCACATGTACCTATTTAATAGGTTAAAATTAGATGAATAAAAATCAGTAATATTTCTTATGGTTTATTATTAATGAAATAGAAGAAAGTAATAAAAAATTTAGTCATTAAAAAAATTGGATGAAGTTAGCAAATATCTCATTCATTTGTTATATTTTTTACCGATGATGATGAATGTTATTATTTAGATCTCTAAAAATGTTCCTATACAATCATAAATCCGGTATGAAAAATTTACTTTGGGACCTAATTTAAGATTTAGACGTAAGTTTTATATCAATTACTCTCTGATTATATAGAAAAATTAAGAATCTAAACAAAAACAAAATAATAGACTTTTCTGTCACCTTGGTTCACAATATTTAATCAGGCAGCCCAATCAGTAAGTTTCTACGGCCGTTTATAAAATGCACAATCGAATGCACTCTGCGTTGAAATTATCTATGCTTAAGATCGATGATAAGCTCGAAAAAGCAGCTAAATATAATTGAATTGTGTAGATATTTACATATTGTTTTAAAATTATGTGGCTAT
The DNA here is from genome assembly GCA_907164705.1 of Parnassius apollo. Taxonomy (NCBI): domain Eukaryota; kingdom Metazoa; phylum Arthropoda; class Insecta; order Lepidoptera; family Papilionidae; genus Parnassius; species Parnassius apollo. The sequence continues at coordinate 7,986,754 of CAJQZP010000178.1, forward strand.
AGACAGCAAGAGAAAAAAATTTATTTGAATATCAATTTACGTAGAATTCAATCATATTTTTTATGTGATCAACGCGTTTAGGAATTCTGAATTATTCAAAATTTTAAACCTTTATTATAGGAGATACCAGATTTAGTGATATTGATTTCGCGGGTTCTCATTGTTCACAAGACATTTCTTATTTATCGATTACGGGTTCATTCGATGTTTGACAAGTGGCAACATCGATGTTAAAACATTTTAAAACATCGATGTTTTAATCATCAAAATCGATGATCATCGAACATAGACAATAGACAGCGCTGTTAACTATAGTTTTAATTTTTCGGAAGTTGGTAACCCCTTTTTCGAGCCTACAAAATTTCGAGGTTGATTGGAAAACTATGACATTATATATATTATAAGCTTTAAGGATGCAAACGATACATCAATTTGTCAAACATCGATATATCATTCATAAACATCGTTCTTCATAAGCGATGTTATAAGAACAATGTTTTGGTTTGCCGTCAAAGATTCCGAAATAACCAACGTATGTTAAAGATTGCGAACAATGGTTATCAGTAATTTGTGTCGCCGAAAAATAATAAATATCGAAAAAAATGTCGAAGTTAGATAACGCCAAACTTTTAAAGAGAGAAGGTTTATTTAGCAGAAATAACTCAATCTCAAAAAGGGGATTGCCCACTCTTCATAGACGCTTCGGCCATGGGTGCCCACATATAAAAGCATATAGATATGATAATATGCAATTAAAACAATGAAATGGTTAAGGAATTGCTTTAAAAAAAGTCGGGGTTTTGAAGATATATAAGATTTTATTTTCACAAATGCAGTTTTTTAACAACTATTTTTATCGATTTTATCGCGTTTTATTTCATTGATTTTTAATTCCAGACGTTTCGGGTGCTTTCCAACACCCATGGCTACGGCGGACTGAGGTGACGGACGTCCCAATGTCAGTGTTAACCCGGAGTACCTTCAGATTTTTAATTTTTATTTATGGTCCGATCTACAGAATGAACTTACTGTGTCTTGAAGTCTTGCAATGGTATGCTTGGGTTTAATTTTAATTTCATTAATTACAGGGTCTTAAGCAGGTGGTAGTACCAAGCCTCCTTCTCTATTGAATTTTTTTTTATTTCAATAGTCTCAGGTATCGGTCCTTGATAGGAATTGATGTACCTTTTAGAGGATTTGTGGTCTATCAAATCTTTTTTATACGTCTATATGGTTGGGGCCGTCCAGGATATGATCACAAACTGCCAACTTCCCTGAACCTTGATGCTTCATGTCAGCTCGCTTCAAGATGTAGCCAATCTTGTCTGACACCCCTGAAAAATGCTAGTACTGCACATGCTTGACTGTGGCCGGCTTCACTCGGTCACTGTGACGTAAGCGCGGGCCTGAAGCTTGTTGACGTGCAGAACCTGCTTTACGTGCTGAAGCTCGACGTTTGCTGCCACAGATCCCTTGTGCTCTCTGTAACAAAGATTTGCTCACGGTAACTAACTGTGAAGGATAATGGCGAAATTCACTGTTTTCTATACACAGTGTGACCTATGGTGTTGTTAGAATTTTGGATGACTAACGCATCTAGGAAAGCTAAGGAATTATTTGCCTCTAATTTACACATCAATACATCATTCAGAAACTGAATAGGAAGCAAAATATTAGTCTGATGCCGTGCCCAACCCAAATACCATATTACTGTCATAACATGGGCACATCATCCAACAGTTCGACGGCCGACAGTATTTTTTAATTGCACTTCTACCAGAACCATTGCCACTAATTAAAATATATATAAAATACACTTTACGACTAATGGTGATGACTTGCAATTCTAGCCCTTAGTAAAGATCAGCTAGGGCTTAAGTTTATTCCTTCCATAATGCTGCTCCTCTGGTTATCACAGAGTTCTATCCGGTAGCAACCATTAAATCTTATATGCTCACCATAATAGTAGCGAGCTTGCTTTAATTGGTATGTGACACAAGCAATTAATATTAAGTCGCTGTAAGTTAAAACAGGAAATTCCCTAACATTTTAAAGTCTACATTTATATTTCTAAAGTCTGCCTGCCCTAGCTCTATTTAGATTGCTTTCCCTAGCATACTCAGACAAATCATTATTTGTCTCCATATTTTGGTGAACTATTTCAAGTATTTGAGCCGCATCATCCCTGTCCCTTATTTTTGTGTGCAATTTATTAATTATAGCAGCAGCCACAGCAGTCTATCATCAAATGTGTAGAAGCCCTGTTATAGTAATTTTGATGAAATATTTTAAATTCAATTTTAAAAATGCCATTCACCACCTCTACTACTCATATCATCGACACATAGTCACGGCTCTGGATTTATTAATATATCTTGTCATTAACTGAGATTCACCATCTGCTGGAGACATTGCTGCGGCCCTTAGACATCCACATCTATCCTCTATTACAAATCAAAATGCAGATGCGTTGTCACCCGTGAGGACTAAGATCATTTTCTCGTTTCCAGTAAAAAAGGGTCTCCGGTTCTCTACACTCACCATACAAAACACAGCAGCATTAAGCTATAATTTCATGCTGGTATTCTGTGAGAGCGTGGTCCTTCCCCGGTCGAGCCGACCCATTCATGCTACAACTATACTTCTAATATAACTGCAGCATTTCTCTACCACGTATAACACACGTACATAGTAAATGTAATCACAAAAGAGACATACTCGCAATGCTGATGGAACATTGAGTCCATTGGAATTGTTACAACCAGGTAAAAAACATTGATTTGGTGTTAGTGGCACTTTTAAATAATTGGTTAGCAGTACGCTGTGTGATGTATGATCTAAGCTTTGTTGTTCTGGGTGCAATACATTACTCACTTCAGATTGCAACGAGGATGGACTAGATGATTCAGATGGTTCCCGTTCTGCAGTTGAATGTGATGCTGTTCTATCAGTTCATTGCCAGCAATTATGATACACACAGCATGGACAACGGCAACTGAAATAATGTAAAATACAAAAAATGAAGTCAAAGTGAAAAAAAAATAGATTTGTTTATTTTAAACTCAAATATAAATAAAATATTTATCAAGTTAAATGTTACTGCATAAGGATGGACTTAATGCCCTATATTATTTAATAATTAAGACCTGACAGACTACCAGCAGTCCAAAAACAATGAAAAATCAATGGTCTCCTTTCTTGGTAGTTGATAAAAATGGTCAATCTCATAAATAAGCTAGTATGTTTGTCAGATATAGTTTGTGTAGATGAGAAAAACTAAAACAAGTTCTTGAGTTGATATACAATCAGTGTAAAAACATGTATAATTATCAGATATGAGCATCACACTTAATAAATTGAAAAATGTTAAACACTTACCTCCAAAATTATATCCAATTGTTGAGAGATCAACAATTGCATTTTCCAACAAAACAAAATAACACATAACACGATAACACGCAATTGAATTCTTGTGACATAACAGTGACGGGGGCCTACCTGTCAGATTCGATGTTGCCACTTAACTGTATAAAATCTATGAAACGATATCGATTTTTATTCGATTAATAATATCATAAAAAGAAGTGTGTGTGTGTGTGTGTGTGTGTGTGTGTGTGTCTATTTGATTGCCGCCCATGATCAACCGCAACACCAGGGGAATTGCAGGTGCGTTGCCGGCCCTTTAGAAAAGAGTAAGCTCTTTTCTTGAAGGTCCCCAGGTCGTATGGATCCGGAAAAGTCACCTGTGGTAAACAATTCCACAGAGAGATTGTATGAGGAAGAAAACTCCTAGTGAAACGTACAATCGTGGACCGCCAAGCATCCAGATGGTGAGGATGGTATCGTAAATTTTGACACGATGTGCGCGAAATTTTAGTTAAAAAATATTCCAAATCATTTAATATTGAAATAACTGTCAAGATTTACTCACAGCCCTGCGAGTGAGTGAAAGAAGTGACTTTCAACCTAGCGAATTATATGAAGAATTACAATTAATGATCCCTAATTTACGTAATCTTCGTAACAGATGTGAAACAGCTTCTTCAATAAGTTACAGAAAATAATTTAAAAAATATACCCAAACATTTACACCGTCATTTAACAATACCGAACAGTACAGCCTCCGCTGAAGTAAGCTTCTTAAAATTAGTTCTCATTAAAAATTATCTGAGGAATGCAATGTCACAGAAAAGACTTTCAGCGTTGAAAGTTTTATCTATCGAGGCAGATATTTTTTATAGAAGAGGGGGCAAACGAGCATGCGGCTCACCTGATGTTAAGTGACTACCGCCGCCCATAATCAACCGCAACACCAGGGGGACTTGCAGGTGCGTTGCCGGCCCTTTAGAAAGGAGTAAGCTCTTTTCTTGAAGGTCCCCAGGTCGTATCGGTCCGGAAAAATCGCCGGTGGTAAACTATTCCACAGAGAGGTCGTACGCGAAAGAAAACTCCTTGTGAAACGTACAGTGGTGGACCGCCAAGCATCCAGATGGTGTGGATGGTATCGGGACGTTTGCCGCGTAGTGCGTTCACGAAATTTGGTGGCTGGGATTAATCCGAACAATTCCTCAGAGCATTCCCCATGGTATATGCGAAAGAAAATGCAAAGAGATGCAACATCTCTTCGCAGCGCAAGTGAATCGAGCCGATCGGAAAGCACTCGGTCGTCGACGATTCGAGCCGCTCTACGCTGGATGCGGTCAAGTGGAAGGAGCTGGTACTGGGGAGCCCCAGCCCAGAGATGGGAACAGTATTCCATGTGCGGCCGAACTAGCGCCCTGTAAAGTTGCAGGTGGTGTCCGGCATGAAATACTGTCCCGCTATGCTGAGCACGCCAAGTTTTTTAGAGGCTAATTTGGCCTTCTCTTCCAAGTGGCCACGAAACTGCACGCCACTCGATATGTCGGCGCCGAGGATTCCGATACTAGCTGAGGCAACAAGGGGAGTGCCTTGAAACTGAGGAGATACGACAAAGGGGTTCTTTTTAGCGTTTAACGCGCAAACTTGTGTCTTCTGGGGGTTAAACTGGACTAGATTTAGTCGCCCCCAATCCGAGTCTCTGTTCAGCAAGGACTCGACTTCAGACACAAGTTTGTCCCGGCACTCGGAGACGTTTTCCCGAGAAATATTGGCTCGGCCGGTGTAAAGAGCATCACCAGTGCTGTCATCTGCATAGCAATGAATGTTACGGGTTTGCGATAGCACGTAGCCTTGTGGAACACCAGCATTAATAGGCTTGCAATCGGAGCTTGCACCATCTACAACGACCTTGATGCTCCGATCTGCAAGAAAGCTGGTGATCCAATCGCACAATTTCTCGGGAAGCCCATAGGAAGGGAGCTTCGAAAGAAACGCTTTGTGCCAAACCTGATCGAAAGGCCTTCGAAATGTCCAAACTAACGGCGAATGCCTCCCCCTTGGACTCTACTGCCTCCGCCCATCTGTGAGTTAGGTAGACCAGAAGATCACCAACTGACCGACCACGGCGAAAACCGTATTGGCGGTCACTAATCAGCTGGTGATCCTCAAGGTACCTCATGAGCTGGCAGTTTACAATGGACTCCATTGTTTTGGAGAACAAGGAGGTGATGGCGATAGGCCGGTAGTTGGACGGGTCTGAGCGGTCGCCTTTTTTAGGGATCGGGTGGACGAAAGCCGTCTTCCATGATTTTGGGACTACGCCTAGGGAGTAGGAGCACCGGAAAAGATCCGCCTTGAAACTGGGGCGATACGACAAAGGGGTTCTTTTTAGCGGTTAACGCGCAAACTTGTGTCTTCTGGGGGTTAAACTGGACTAGATTTAGTCGCCCCCAATCCGAGACTCTGTCCAGCAAACACTCGACTTCAGACACAAGTTTGTCAAGTGATATAGCATCCAAGCTGGATTATGAGGCTATAATTAAACAATTCAGCAGAATATCTATTTCTTCATTTTTCTTTGAAATTGTTTGGTGTTAGTACTTAATAATTTTGTAAAAATAAAATTTTCATAATGTCAAGTGTTTTGTTTTTCATTTTATATAATCCGTTTTCTTGCGCGGGCAGAGGGCCTCGCAAAATGTATCTTGCCCACATAAAATTTAGGTCTTGCGCCGCCACTGCTTGTGAAACACCAGCGTTAATAGGCTTGTAATCAGAGCATGCACCGTCTACTAAGACTCTACTAAGGCTCCGATTAGCAAGAATACTAGTGATCCAATCGCACAATTTCTCGGGAAGCCTATAGGAAGGGAGCTTCGAAAGAAGTGCTTTGTGCCAGAACCGATCGAAGTCCTTCGCTATGTCCAAACTAACGGCCAATGAATCCCCCTTGGACTCTACTGGCCCCGCCCATATATGAGTAAGGTAGACCAGAACATCACCAGCTGATCGACTGAAACCGTATTGGTGGTCACTGATCAGCTAGTGATCCTCAAGGTACCTCATGAGATAGCAGTTTACAATGGACTCCATTATTTTGGAGAACAAGGAGGTCATGGCGATAGACCTGTAGTTGGACGGATCTGAGCGGTCGCCTTTTTTAGGGATCGGGTGGAGCAAAGCTGTCTTCCGAGAATTCGGGACTACGCCTTGGGAGTAAGAGTACAGGAAAAGACGCGTTAGAACCGGTGCCAACTCTGGAGCACAATGGGAAGGACTCCATCAGGCCCATTCGATTTACTAACGTCCAGGGAGAAGAGTGCTTTGCGAACCGAGCGCTGTGTAAACTGCACATCCGTCATGGAGCACTCACACCGCGGGATGGTCGGCGGTGTTCCCCCTGTCATCGAGAGTCGAGTTGGACGCAAAGAGAAAGCCTAACATAACATAACATAACGGCTTTCTCCTTTGCGGCATGGGCTAGTGAGTTTTCCTCTCTGTGCAGAGATGGAAGAGATGACTGACAGAAGTTCCCTTGGACAGCTTAGGCGAAAGACCTGAATTCACGGGTTCCCGAAGGAAGGCGAACTAGCTTCTCGCCAATTTTGCCGATGTGCTCAGACCCTACCTTGGCAATGACTCTTTTGAAGGACCTCGACGCGAAATCATACTTCTTTTTAAGAGTGACGTACTAAGGTGGTCGTGGTACCACCCCGGTTTGAGCCGGTCCATCCGTGCGACAGCAAATGCTGCCGCGTGGATCTACCACTGTTAAGGTGTTAAAGATTAAGAATCAAAATGCAGATTGTCACCCCTGAGGACTAAGATGGAATATCTCATTTACAGTAAAAAAGGGTCTCCGGATTTCTACACTCACCTTTTTTACAGAAAACGAGGCATTCCATCTTAGTGCATTTGCGTTTTGATTCTTAATCGAGGATAAATGTAGATGTCTATGGGCCACAGCATCCACCAACCATCAGATGGACTGTGTGTTCTAAACCTAAGGACTAAGATGTAATGCCTCGTTTTCAGTAAAAAAGGGTCTGTGAGAGTATGGTCCTTCCCCGGTCGAGCCGACCCGTTCATGCTACAACCATAATAGCGAGCTTGGCTCTCCACTATAAGGCGACCGGTGTCCACTGCGTAAGTCATAGACCAAGTAATATATATTTTATATGGCAGTGTGTTAAGTGCAATGTGTTGTTTTATTATTTTGGACTCTCACCAACTAAATGGTGTTTCCACTTTGTTCCATGGCAGCCCATCCTTAGGAAACAACTGAAGATCATGAGTCCATAAATACAGATAGCCATCGAAAATATGACTCAACAACTATTGAGGGAGTGTACTTGTCCATTTTTTACTAGCGAAGACACATTTTTATTTCACACGGATGCCACGTAAAGCTGCTCCCTTCTTTACAGCCTATCAAAAGACCTCAACATAGACCTCGACCTTAGATTGCCTCATAGGAGTTTGGCATAGCTGTCACACTGTCAGTCGGATTCACAAACTTAATTTTTTTATCATATTGAATTGTTATCAGGAAGATGCTCATTTCCATCTCGTATTGCATTTTCCTTTGTTGCCTACGGGACGATGTGAAGTAGTGGATATACTTACACTGCCTGCTACACGGTAGCATAGTAGTAGGCACTACGCAAAGTAAAAATATATTTTGATATTACACGGCGCAACACTCACTTTCGGCGCAATTTACTCATTCTGGTCACCAAGTGAAATTTTTCATTAATTCGGCAGTCTTGAAGGTTCAGATCTGTCCATCCTTTGGCTACGCGTAGACGGCGATGACCATCCGCGCGTCTACGGGTGCCTCTATAGGTGCCATAGCGGTAATGCCGAAACAGACCGACTCTTCGACTACGTCCAAATGGCCACAGATTCGTTGCTACAGCAGATCCCCACCGCAGAGATCGTGATCCTCGGCGACTTCAGCGCCCATCACACCGAATGGCTTGGTTCACGTTTAACCGATCATGCGGGGAGATCTGTTCATGATTTTGCCTTGGCATACGGTCTGACTCAACTGGTTACTTCGCCTACGCGGATTCCGGATGTGGAGGATCGTGCACCTTCCCTGATGGACCTTCTGCTGACCTCTCACCCGGACGGATATCAGATTTCCGTCGACTCCCCCTTAGGCTCCTCGGACCATTGTCTTGACCGGCGTGTGGTGCCACACACGCTGAAATCGCAGTTGCATTCTGCACGCTGCCGCCGTGTTTGGCACTATAGGTCAGCTGATTGGGATAGGATGCGGTTTTTCTTTGCATCCTACCCTTGGGGGCGGGTTTGCTTTTCGTCGGACGATCCCAACGTTGTTGCGGATTCTGTCGCTGATGTGGTACTTCAAGGTAGTAGGAACTTTTATTCCTTCCTCTGTGGTGCCCATCGGAGGCAAATCTCATCCATGGTTTGGTCGCTCCTGTAAAATAGCATCATGCTATAAGTAGGAGTGCTACCAAGTCTGGGCTGATGCATCAACGTCCCGGGATGTAAACACCAGCGCTCTAAAAAAGAAGTATAATTCCGTCTCCAAGTCAAGCACATAGGTAGAACTGGCAAGAAACTAGTTCGCCTTCCTTCTGGAACCCGTGCATTCTGGTCTCTCGCCGAGGCTTTCCAGGGGAATTTCTGTCAGCCATCTCTTCCATCTCTGCAAAGGGAGGACGACTCACTGGCCCATGCCGCAAAGGAAAAAGCCGATCTGCTAGGCTCTTTGCGTCCATCTCGACTCTCGATGACGGGGGGAGTACGCCGCCGATCATCCTGCGGTGTGAGTGATCCATGCCGGAAGTGCAGTTCACACAGCGCTCGTTTCGAAAAGCACTTCTCTCCCTGGACAGCCACAAGTCGAGTGAGCCCGACGGAATGCCCCCAATTGTGCTGAGGACGTGTGCTCCAGAGTTGGCACCGGTTTTAACGCGTCTTTTCCGGTACTCCTACTCCCTAGGCGTAGTCCCAAAATCATGGAAGACGGCTTTCGTCCACCCGATTCCTAAAAAAGGCGACCGCTCAGACCCGTCCAACTACCGGCCTATCGCCATCACCTCCTTGTTCTCCGAAACAATGGAATCTATTGTAAACTGCCAGCTCATGAGGTACCTTGAGGATCACCAGCTGATTAGTGATCGCCAATACGGTTTTCGCCGTGGTCGATCAGCTGGTGATCTTCTGATCTACCTAACACATAGATGGGCGGAGGCAGTAGAGTCCAAGGGGGAGGCATTGGCCGTTAGTTTGGACATTGCGAAGGCCTTCGATCGGGTTTGGCACAAAGCGCTTCTTACGAAGCTCCCTTCCTATGGGCTTCCCGAGGAATTGTGCAATTGGATCACCAACTTTCTTGCAGATCGGAGCATCAAGGTCGTTGTAGACGGTGCAAGCTCCGATTACAAGCCTATTAATGCTGGTGTTCCATAAGGCTGCGTGCTATCGGCAACGCTGTTTCTTCTGCATATCAATGATATATTGCAAACCCGTAACATTCATTGCTATGCAGATGACAGCGCTGGTGATGCTCTGTACACCGGCCGTGCCAATATTTCTCAGGAAAACGTCTCCGTGTACCGGGACAAACTTGTGTCTGAAGTCGAGTCTTTGCTGAACAAAATCTCGGATTGGGGGCGACTAAATCTAGTCCAGTTTAACCCTCAGAAGACACAAGTTTGCGCGTTAACCGCTAAAAAGAACCCCTTTGTCGTATCTCCTCAGTTTCAAGGCACTCCCCTTGTTGCCTCAGCCAGTATCGGAATCCTCAGCGTCGACATATCGAGTGACATGCAGTTTCGTGGTCACTTGGAAGAGAAGGCCAAATTGGCCTCTAAAAAGCTTGGTGTGCTCAGCATAGCGGGACAGTATTTCATGCCGGCACACCGCCTGCAACTTTACAAGGCGCAGGTTCGGCCGCACATGGAATACTGTTCCCATCTCTGGGCTGGAGCTCCCCAGTACCAGCTCCTTCCACTTGACCGCATCCAGCGCAGAGCGGCTCGAATCGTCGACGACCGAGTGCTTTCCGATCGGCTCGATTCACTGGTGCTGTGAAGAGATGTTGCATCTCTTTGCATTTTCTTTCGCATATACCATGGAGAGTGCTCTGAGGAATTGTTCGGATTAATCCCAACCGCCAAATTTCGTGAACGCACTACGCGGCAAATGTCTCGATACCATCCACACCATCTGGATGCCTGGCGGTCCACCACTGTACGTTTCACAAGGAGTTTTCTTCCGCGTACGACCTCTCTGTGGAATAGTTTACCACCGGCGATTTTTCCGGACCGATACGACCTGGGGACCTTCAAGAAAAGAGCTTACTCCTTTCTAAAGGGCCGGCAACGCACCTGCAATTCCCCTGGTGTTGCGGTTGATCGTAGGCGGCGGTAGTCACTTAACATCAGGTGAGCCGCATGCTCGTTTGCCCCCTCTTCTATAAAGAAAAAAAATGTGGAATTGAGAAAACTGTAACAAATTGACAAGGTTTTTAATGGAAACAGGATACAGGATATATGAATATATTGATAAAATTTTGCTAAATTACAACATATCATTCATTCAAAATAATGCACAGCAATTTTATATGGTCTTGTTTAAAGGCATTCACACTATTTTTAGAGTGGTATAGTAAACGCTGTGTATTTTGAGAGATATATAAATTAAAAAAATTGTTGATTATTAAATATGACATTCACTTAAACAAAATAATGTTCATGGGGATTTTAATTTTGTTAAAAATGTATTAATTACGGGTTGATTTTTCATTGTTTCTTGGATGTTGGTTTTTGCCTCAGGTTTCAATTTTTTAGATTCCTTACTGTCTTTTTTCTTTTTTTCTGCACTATGTTGGGCCTGTTCTACATCCGGCATGGTTTTTTTCTTTTTCAGTTTCTTTTTTTCTGTTTCCTCGGGTTCATTTGATGGTTGAAGTAATGGTGTTATGTCATTCATAATCATGGAGAATTTCTTAAAGTAATCCCATAATGCATCAACACATTTTTCTGGTTTATTACCATCAGCCGTTTCCCATAATATGCCATACATTCTAGGTTTTAATTTCTCTGTTGGCTTCTTTAATTCAGATTCAAATTCATCTTCCAAGTGTTTTAATCTGGCTTTTTGTGTCTCTGGCGAAAGGGATAAGACATCGTCTTCATCCATTGTAGCTTCCTGAAAAGGTTTTTGTTATAATAACAATAACTGAATAATATGCTATTTACTGCATAGATATTGTTGTTATATAATAAAATATTATATAACACAAATTAAGGATATCCACAACCCATATCATTCTGTGGATTTCGTAAGAGGCGATAGTGCAGTGGCTTAGCAATGAGTTGCAGTGCCCTTAAGCCGCAGGTTCAAATCCCACACGGAACAAGTATTTGTATAGCATACAAGTAATTTTATTTTTGTCAACAAAAGTCGACTGCTAAAGATAGGCTTCACCTTTACCTTGCCTTATAGAAGGTTTTAAGATTGCTCATAGGGGCCATAGTTTCCGAATGGCACTTGGCGAATGGGTTGGTAACCACAGCTTTTATTATTTCCAGTTGTCACCAAGATGCTGCAGCCCATACTCTATTTCAGTTTCCTCCTGTCAACTATGACCTGTGGGTGTCCCACAGGATGATAAGGGCTAGTTAATGATGGGATAGAGAAAAATTAAACGAAAAATCACATTTTAAATTCGTGAGTAGTTTTGGTTACACGAGTTCGCGTAGAAATTGACAAACCTAAATTCTTACATCTGAAGGATAAGTGTTTGAATGTTGCGCTGCATGCTGCGGGTTTGCGTACATAAAATTTTTATTTTTGTTTGACCTAAACAAATTATATTACACTTTGCGTATGACAAATTTTGTATATTTTATCAAATATACAAAATTTGTCATATGCAAAGTTCAAAAATTTTATTAAACTATGTTTGTATAAAAAGGGTTATTATAATATTAAAGAATTTATGGATGATAATAACCCCTGGGAAGGGTGATCGCTACCAAGCTATTTCTAATTTGTCGTGTATTGTTAATTGTAAAAATGATTGTAAGCTATTATTTGAAAAAAAAAAAAAATAGTCCCGCTGGGTTTCTTGCTGGTTCTTCCCAGGACAGAGGTTTTTTTTTGCGAACCAGTGGTAAATGAAAAAATTGATTTTCAATAATTATTGTTTATAATCTACATTGAATAAAAAAAGTTTCTGTTTCAAATTTGTTTTGTCCATTCTGGTTACATACAATTTATAAACTCACTTATCTAGGCTTGTAACGATATATCGTAAATTCAATAATATTGATAATATTGTCACATAAAAAGTTGAGCCCACTAGAGAAAGTTGCTGGAATAAAGACTTAAATTCTCCCTCTTGGGTTGCATTGATAAGTGGAATTGTGAGTTGTAAATTCATAGAGTATGACTAGTTTGATCTACATTTAATACCTACCGATAAAAATATTAAAATTATTATTAATAATTTTTATGGTGCATTCCTACACACATCACACTTGCACATCATACACTTGAAAAACTGAACTCTTTTTTGTTGGCATTTTGGTAAAAATTATAAGTTCATACCTCATCACTAAGATATCCATGCGGCACAAACACTTCATTATCAACTTCATATTCATCAGCATCTTGTTCATCCTCACTACCAGCGGCACTACCGTCGATACTTTCTCCTTCCTGCTCTTCTTCCCATTCTTCATCACTGTCCACTTCATAATCTAACAGCTTCTATGGGCGAACAACAAATAAGAATAAAGATTGCCTTTAGTAAAAGTGTTACCATACAAATCTATTGATGATTGATGGCATCGATCAATGTTGAAATGGATTGGTCGACGTCGATAGAGCTGCTTGATAATTCGAGAACCCATCCCCATATATTTTTTAATACCTGTGAATTATGTTATTTATAATGGGATGAAAGATCAACACGTTTGTTCAACTCGAGTGTTTATTTAATACTGGCTTACTTTCTAATACATCGAATATCACCTACAAGTACATAGGTTACTTCACCTGTGTATATAATTTTTTTTAATGCCAAGTCGCTACATAGACACATAGGTACATTAAAGATTTTAAATATATTTTTATAATATACTAACAGGCACTCGGCATGCTGCTACTGTAGAAGATATAATTGAGGTAAAGATTGTTTTTAATATATAATACATTTATTTAATAATATATATTTAAATAAATTTGTCAGTACAATATGCACATCTCCCAGTATAAGTTAAATATACTATGCGTAAATAACCTTAGCGCAAGTGCAATAAATAAAGTTGATAAAGCTTTAGAGCAATCTGATGAACAGTATGGCAGTGCACAAAATATGAACACACAAACATTATTTATTATAATAGCTGTTATTAGCGCGCATTGCAATGCCTTTTTTGTGTCTTCCTTTGGGGATGCATGCCCACACAAGTCACCAATGTATTGTCGTAATCGGATGAAATGTATGACAGCCCTTAAAATTCGACTAAACATTAATTTTATATATATATATATATATATATATATATATATATATATATATATATATATATATATATATTGGCAATCATGTATATATTGATCTGTACTTCCTCAATAAGAGGTTGCCAGCTTTTTTGAAGTACAAGGCCAACACACTTCTGCTCTGAGCCTCCGATTAATGCTAACATGAAGGACAGATATAACAGCTTCTGAAGGTTTAAGTATCATTCTCAGAATCCCTGCAGTTATTCCATCCCAAAACCAGACCTTGCCGATTCAAGGTACTGGGAATCTAATCATTCTAATCAGACTTATTTCACTTGTTGCAATGTAATTCAAATTTCGCTATTGCAGACTATTGAATTTTATTACTAATTATTAGATATCTACACATGCTGCAGCTATAATAGTTGTAGCACGAATGGGTCGATTTGACCCAGTTAAGACCATGCTCTCATAGAGCATGGATAAAATAGCAGCTTGATGCTGCTGCTGTATTTCATATGGTGAGTGTGAGAGTGAACTGGTGACCCTTTTTACTGGAAACGAGGCATTTCATCTTAGTCCTCATGGGTGACAACGCATCTGCATTTTGATTCTTCATCGAGGATAAATGTAGATGTCTATGGACCACAGCATCCACTTATCATCAGGTGGACTGTGTGCTCGTTTGGCACCCTTATTCTATAAAAAAAAGTTATGGCAATTTACCTGATCTTGTTGGAACGGTCGTCTTGGTTTAACAAATGCACTTTTCTTTCGCCAAGTACCCCAGTATGGTGGACGTCTATTTTCATGGAAACTTAAAAGTTTCGGGCGTAGTTTTTCACGCACAGCAGTTTCACAATTCAATATTTCATCTGCATCATCTATTGGCGGTAAATCATCCTCTGTAATGCAAAATAAAAATAATTTTAAAACTATTCTTTATAATATAATTGTTAGACAGACACACTGTTTGTGATTGTGTAAGTTCTCAATGACTTTATAGATTTTTTTTATAAAACTGACAAATGACCACCTATTGATAAGTGGCTTCAACAGTCCATGGACACCTGCAGCCAACTTCGAGTAAAGAAAAGCTGCATTGTCACCTCTGAGGATGAAGATGAAATGCCTCACAGCATGTTATTATAGAGGCTCTTTATACCCTGCACAAAAAAAGGAGTCTACCACCTAAAATTGAATAACTGAAGTCATATTTACACAGTATATTATTTTGTCGAAACAATGGTTCATAGCTAAACTAGGATCCTATAGGTGGCACTGGATTCGATAAATTCGCAAGTGATTCCAAATTTTAGCAGCACTAATTGTGCTGATAAGGCAATGCAGTGCAAAAGTCTGTTATATAAATTATAAAAGGAGCTCCGTTTTTTATAGGATAAGGGTGACAAACAAGCACACAGTCCACCTGATGATAAGTGGATGCTGTGGCCCATAGACGACTACATTTAAGCTCGCTTAAGAATCAAAATGCAGATGTGTTTTCACCCTTGAGGACTAAGATGGAATGCCTTGATTCCAGTAAAACGGTTTTTTGACTAGAAGTTTACATGGAAGAGTCATGCTGCAGCTATAATAGTAGTATAGTTGTAGGATGGCACGTAGAATATAAAGTATAGTTGAAACACACTCTCACATAATACTAGCGTAAAATAGCAGCTTAATGCTGCTGTGTTTCGAATGGTGAGTGTTGAGAACCGGGGACCTTTTTTATTGGAAATGAGGCATTCGAACATAGTCCTCATTTTGATTTGTGGTCGAGGATAGGTGTAGAAGTCTAAGGGCCGCAGCAACCACTTACCACCAGGTGGACTGGGTGCTCGCTTGTCACCCTTATCCTTTTAAAAAAGTCTAAGTGCATCAAATGCCGTGTTTCAGTGTCGAAGTTAAGAGAACTAAAATATTCACAGGCACCAAACGCACACCCACCGCGCCTACGCCTTTGGTTGTGCCTAACGTAACAACTCAAAGTATTTACAATCCTTAAAGATGACCATTTTGTCTAACAAACAACAGCATAATACAATAAATCTTAATTTAATCACATAAGCTGTAAGAAAGAAAAGTAAATGTAAGAAAATTTTTTTGAAACTTTTGGGCTGCATTTTAGTCACTTACTATCAGAGGACTAACCTAATTTTTGCTGGGGTTCAAACACAGAACTTTTAATTTAGTGGAGTCTAACTACTGAGGCATGAGGCCGCAACTGCATATTTATTTTAAGGCTTGAAAAAAAAACTTGATTCAAAAATTAATTTAAAACTAACCAACTATTATTACATCATCATCATTTTCTTTGTCACTGCATGGCCAAGTTTTTCCATCACTCATTGGTTTTCTGTCACCTTCTTTTAAGTTCTTTATATATAATGCCTTTTCAGGTACATTTTGTTCTTTTAAAAAATTATCTAGTGCCTCCTTTTGCTCATCATTTATACTATTTCTAGTGGTGGGTGCTAATCTCATGTCAGCTTTTATAGTAAAACTGGATAACATGCAGTTTTTGCTGACTGGACCAACAGTGAGCTGGTCCTTTTCATTCTTCTGTTTCGGAACAAAGAAATTAACAAATGCCTCTGCTGCTTTTTTCTTTTTTTGCTCTTGCTCCAGTCGCTCTATTTCTTGAGCTTCTCTTTTTTTTCGTTTTTCTTCTTCCTTTGCTTCTTTTTCTTTCCTACGTATTTCCTCCTTTTCTTCCCTTTCTTTGCGCTTCTGGTCCTCTTTTTCTTCCCTTAATTCTGAAAAAGTTTAAAAGTATTGTAATAATTTCTGTTTTACAGATTTAAGTGTATACAATAATCCTAGATATTGATGTGCATTTGTGACGTCAGAAAATTCATTACCCAATTTTGATGCCATGGAAGTCGAATTTCAAAAGAGTAGGGTATATGGTACCGTACGATCCAGCAGTACCCAATGCGCTCAACCTGGATAGATAACCGAGTATTGTGTAGACGCGATACCGTAATAGCATTAAGACTCAGATCTCGGCACATTCCATGCCATAAATTTTCATACTTGATGCGAAAAACTACCTCATCAAATTGTTCAACTTGCAAAATTATCGATGATGTATCACATTTTGATAGAATGTGCCCAGAACTCCAGAGAAAGAAAAAATTGTAATATACATTTGTCATTGATTGGCAGTATTAATAGTATTTTATCAGACCCGTTATCGGAAGATGCCAAAAAGATTTATGTGTTAGTAAATAAGAGATTAAGTAATTAATAAGTTTAGTTGTTAGTATGTATCTTATTTAAGAATTTTGTTGTAACAGGGTGTCATAATCGCTTTAGCGACAAAGCCCTTTTTCTAAGAATAAAAAAAACGTCGAATGATGGACACAAAAGAAACCCATTTACATTTACATGATAACCCTTTCGTACCTGCAAAATTTATGGCCTCCTAATAGAAACATTTCTGTAAAATATAACTACTTAGACGATTAAATTAAAGGGAAATATAGTTTAAAAAATCCATCATACACCAAAGATTAGAAAATCATGACGCACGATCGGGAGTTCTCGTGTTTACTTCACACTACTCATGATAGTAAGTAGGTTTTAAGGAATTCTAAGCAATTCAAAGTCATAGTTGACTCATTAAATGTGAGTCTAATTTATTTTATTATAATAAAATAAAAAAATATGTAAAAATAACTGTTTATTTCAATCTTTAGTACATATTTCTACCATTTGGTCAAATTACCACAATTTTTTTGTAATTATCACAATACTGTATTTTGAATACAACATAAACTTAAAAAGCCTTATTTAGTAAACATTTAAAGAACAAAATGCCTTTCGGACAGTACTTATAACGTTCTTTTATCAAAAAATAAAATGAGATCCAAATTAACATCTTACTAATTATCTAAGTACTTATTTTATAATCAGTCTTGTACTCAACTGGCTTTTAGGAATCAACATGGTAGAGGTAAAAGCAGTCTTTACCGCGACTCATACACAGGTATACGTCGCATTTTCGGCATCTGATTTTAGTTCGCGATTTGCAGCTCTCCAAACGACAAACGCGAGGGTCCTTCAATTCGTCGAAAATTGGTAAGTGCATGTACCCGTCATACCTTTTTTTCCTGTGATGGATTGTTTGCTGGTCTGTATCTTCCTGCAGTAGATCGAGGTATTATGGGGTCACCTGGAGATGATGCGCGTTGCTCTCTATTGGGAGTATTTATCAATGTTTCAGCCACTTTAAATCTGAATGATAGTAAGTCTTTTATGTCTTTTCCTGCTCCTCCCGTGGCTAACAAATCACACCTATATAAGCGCCATGCATTCACTACAGCCAAATCCATGAAATGGAGTATTACTATGGAGTGTCCATTTGCGTGTTTTTATATAAGTACGGTAGTACTCCATGGACTGCTCCAAGACGTCAACTCCACCCATAAACAAATTATAACTTTTCACCAGTTTCGGAGCTTCTACATCTATGTAACATTTCTCTTTCTTGTCATAGCGCTGAACTATTTCAATAGCTGTACCACCGGTACAATTGGAAACAGTCAACACTACTTTGCTGTCCTTCCATTTGACCAAGGCGACATCACCCGAAACTCTTTGATCTATCTCGCCTCTTTTCATTTTGCTGTCTTCTTTTAAGCTCAGTTCCTTTCGATCTGGCACGCGATTAGCCATTATGGTTCCAGTTTCATGAAAACCAAGCTGCGACAAGGTATCAAGTAAAGGTACAGTCGTAAAATACCTGTTGAAAAAAATGCAGCTTCCGCGTGGGACACTTTGTATGAGCCAAAGAACAACTGCAGGTCGAAGGCCCAGTGGATGAGCTAGTACAGGGTTATTGCCATAATATATCTCAAAATCAACCATCAGCCCTTAACTGGTTGTGATGACAAAATTTTTTAAGCCAACGGACCGGGGCTTGTTCTTAACCAGCTGCCGAAGATGACATTTTCCTGTGAATGGAATCATTTGCTCATCCACTGAATACCTACCTGGAGCTCGCAATATCTTTTCACAGCCATTTTTAACGGCTGTGAGAACTCGTTGTATTTTCCAGAGAGGATTTCCTGCATCTCTTGCTCGCACAGTATCCGTATCAACAATGTGTAAATTATTTTGCAAAAGAGAAAATCTGTCTCTTGTCATTGCAGAAGTTATTATATTGATGCTTATATTGCTGCGCCAGTACATGGCATATCTAGGATAAGAAAGAATACCCATCAACAGATGAATTCCATACAGCCATTTAATTTCCTGTTTTTAGTATTTAAAACTTTGCCGGTATGTCTCATGTAATAGATATTAGTACAGAGAGCCATGTTTTCGAAAAAATCCTCATCATAATATGCACCAAAATATTCGACTGGCGATTAAACTTTGTCCGGTTTAGGATAGCCGGGATAATTATGAGGCTTATCAATATAATCACTTTTTTTCCAATTGTGTGTTTTGTTTAGGTTTCTTTTTGAATTTCCTACTTTTCTTCTGTTTATTTGTTTTTGATGGACCATCACCTTCATGCTCTTTACGAACTAAACTAGAATAACTCTTTTTTGAGTCTGGTGAGGCAGGAGATTCCTTTTCATGGGCATCATCTTCAGTAGCACCTGGTTGTGGACAAAAATCCTCGTCTGCCTCATCGATATCAATATCCAAGCATTCCCCGTTATTAAGTAGGTCAAGTAAAAGCTCACAATTCAATGGCATACCTAAAAAATATAAAAACAGCCATTTAACCTTAATAAAAAACAGTAAATGTAGGCAACTCATTTTTGTGAGGAGGTATAAATAAACCCGAGAGTTCCTTATTTTGCCACTAACCAAATGGGCCGATACTTTAAGTTAAGTTAAGTCATTGATACTAATTAATTTATAGATCTATAAAAATGAAAATAACACATGTACATGAACAAATCAATAAAAAAAACATGTAAATAATACAAATACTTACGACGCTTAGTGTCGTGATCGAGAAACACCGCCATTTTGGCCGCACGTGCGACGACACTGACCCCTGAATGCCGCGAAACTATTTTTGATTGGTTATTTGACCAACGCACGATTATGTGGTTCCGGACGCGTGCGACCAAACAGATTTTCCGCGCTTACATATTTTTAAGAAATATGAACTCACTATCATTTAAGCCAGGTGCGAAAGGGATAAAGAAGTGTTAAATTAAATACATACTTTTTTCTAGTTCTTTCTGACGTTCCTTCTCTTCTCTCTCTTTTCGTTTTTGCTCTTCTTTCTCCTCCCTTTCTTTTCTTTTTGCTTCCTCTTTCTCTTCCCGTTCTCGCCTTTTCTGGTCCTCTTTTTCTTGTTTTTGTTTTGCTCTTTCTTCTTTTTCCTGTTGTTTTTTCTTCTCACGCTCTAGTTTTTCTTTTTCTCTTTCTTCTTTTTTCTTTGCTGATTCCAATTTCTTTTGTGCCTGTTTCCAAAACAGTTAATTTTAATTCATGTTTAATGTTTTTATGATACATTATAATCAAAGTAAAAATAAAAAAATAAATTATATAACTTTGTCAGTGACCAAACCATAATAAGCTATGACAAAAATATATAACACTAGTAGGATAGAAGTTTCAGTTATAATATAAAGTACTCTCGATACAAGCCCTTAAGTATGTACTTTGTAACTTTAAAGAAGTATGTTGCACAAGTTTCACTTTTACACTATTAGTTCTTCAAATGTCAGTTCATTATCACGCTTGTATCATGAATCCATTTATGGATCCTTTATGAATAACAGATTAAATTTAATCAGTTGATCTCAATTTTTTTATGTGTTTCTGGTCACACTCTTTGCCCACCAATAAATTTTAGGTGTAGCTACTTTTATAATGACCTTATTTCAGATGCTTTACAATTTCAATGTAGGTACAGTTATATTCTTCTTTATCATCATCACTACAACTGGAAAAGGTTAACGGAACATTTAATGGAATAGATCTGTCTCGGTTTTGAGACAGGGAGGATTGCCAAGTAAAGACCAATTGTACATTGTGGCCGTGGAAGGAAAAGGGAAGATCTCCCGCCGAGCAAGGTGTTCTGCCCGGGGAGCGGCCAACGCTCCATGTGATGGTTCGGAGATGTTCTATATATACTGTTTATGATTCGGAATGTTGATAGCGTAATTTAGACTTCGGTGTATTTCGATTGTGGCGTGACGACAGCGCCGCTACATCACCCCCTGCTCAGACCGGAGGTCGATAGTGCAGCCTCGTTGCCGACGAATGTGCAAGTGCCAGGAGATTGCCTTGTAGTATGCGGTGAGTCGAGAAGAAGGCAAGTAATCTGCGAGAGTGCCGTGAAGCAGAGGCGAGCAGTAAGGCTCAGAGCCGTGCCGAACACTGTACGGCGCAGAGAGTAACTTGAAGGAACAGGAAGCATTATTATTCCAGTGCTGCGATGAACCTTGTGAAGCTAGATAGCTTGCAGGATATAAAGACTGCAGACAATATCTGCTCGGGAGCGAATGGGTGGGGTATTCTATGACGATGATGAAGCTTGAAGTTTCCGAAGGTAGTTAGTCGCGTGTTCAGATCACGTCGGGGTCACCACTGTGGCCATGGAAGGAAAATGGGAGATCTCCCGCCAGGCAAGGTGTTCTGTCTGGGGAGCGGCCAACACTCCATGTGATAGTTCGGAGAAGTTCTATATATACTGTTTATGATTTGGAATGTTGATAGCGTAATTTAGACTTCGGTGTATTTCGATTATGGCGTGACGACAGCGCCGCTACATATATCATACCTGAAACTGCTCCTCATCACCAATTTTTAAATTACATATATCAGATGCCATGTTCTTTGGCACTTCACAGTAATGCCATATCCCAACCTCTTATGATACTTAATGGAAAAATTAGGGTGATAGATTTTCTAACACTGACACCACATAGTACCAGATTTAGTCTAGTCATGTTTATAATAAAATTTACTGTTTATATACATCCTACACCTGGGCACAAATCTCTTCTAAAAACTAAATTAAACTTCTGTGCAGGGTGTGCATGATGGATTAAGAAGCCATGAGTGAATCATTATTAATGGTACCATCATGCACATGTATTAGCTGAGCACAAAGTGAAGTTTAACCAGAACTAGTACTGACTGACTGTGGAGCCACAACAAATACTTAAACAAAAAGATGGAATTACCATTATGTATTTCACCATATATCTGTCACCAGCCAAATAATAAAAATGCTACTTTATTTGAACTGACACCAAATTTAAACTAATACTGGCATCCTAATCTGAGACTGTTATGTTAATAATCCATCCATCTTACTTTCCAACTGAGCTTTCATGAAGTCCGAGGGAACGGGCCGGAGTTAAGTTAACCTCTAGTCTATTAGTAGTATTAGTATTTAGTGATATTAAAATTTATATAGAATTCTTCCAGGAGCTAAAATTCTTAAAACATAAACTACATAAACATAAAATTAGATCCATAGCAAAGTTTTGATTATAACTTACAGCAAGCAAAATATGTGTATTTTAAGTTGTTTACACCAGCCAGTAACAAACAAACATCAAAACTAACTCATTTTGTGCATATTGTAGGACAAATGGACATACAACTAGGTATTTTGTATTTATACCAGATATTAAATTTCTAAACTAATGTCAAGAAGCAGTATCAAATGGATAAGCCTTATTGCATGTTCAAACTTTTGTCAAACTTACTTGTTTTGGAGTTAATGAAGCTGAATCATTTAAAGACACATCTTGAGTTTTGGTGACTGAAGAGCTCCTCGTATTGTGTTGTGGAGTAGCATCAGGAGATTCACAAATGCTTGATTGAGATTTATCCAAATTTTCCTGCTCAGTCTTTGCTTTGTTCCGACTACTTCTTTTAGGTGTGACAGCTTTATTTTCTTGATCACATTCTTTATCATTTTCATTAGAAACTGAATCCATTACACCATCAATGTTTTCTGTCTCCTGTAAGTTTTCTTGAGTTACATTTGAAAGCTTTGAGGGCGATGAGTTATTTGATTTATTATTAACACAAGTTTCATTGTCTAAATTGGCAATACTACTATCCAAGTTATTGTGTGTTTCATTATTTGATACAGAATTATCACTTGAGGGAGTTTTTAAATTAGTATTGTTGGGAGAAACATCTGTAGCTGGAGGTTTATCATTGCTAACTGGATCATTATCCTCTTCTACGGCATCAACATCCATACAAGCAGATTTATTTATTTCTTTAGTATCATCCTCTATATTTTTACTGTTAGTAGATGTAGCTGTCTCTTTTTGCAGACTCTTCTTCTTTTTAGAGGATTTCGTTCTTTGAAGTTTTTTCTTCCAGGCTGTATCAACCAATTTAACGTAAGGATTAAGTTTAACATCTTCTTTTTGCAACTGTGGAGTATCTTTACTGTCATCATCACTTATTACTACCAATTCGTCACTGGTTGCTACTAAATCGTTTTCCTTTGTAACTTTCCCTATTTTTGTAATTGGTTCGCTTTCAGTAGTAGATAGTTTTCTTTTCCTTGTGTTAGGACTTACTTTTTCTGGTAATACATCGCTTAAAATTTTAAAAGGCAGCCTAGCTTGTTTCAACTTTTTTTTAGAAGGCGTAACTTCAACATTTTCAGGAGACTTTAGAGTTTTCATTTTTAAATATTGGGCTACCCTGTATTTATACCATGTAACTTTTAAAGTTATTTATATTATTTTTTCACAGGTAAGTTCTCCTTTATACACAAAAACTAACATTTCAAACCACAGTTTTTTTACTTGCTTCACTTTAGTTTGACAGAAATCATAAAACGCGGGAGTTCAACTTAAAAGTTCCGTTCAACTAAAACTAAATTTGATTGATACAATAAGTATTAAGGTGAGTGGTTTACAAATTTTGTTCAGAAAATTATTCTACGAATGATTTTTACAATAGGTATTTATTTTATAATTTTTTCCTATTGATGGCGGCACCTATTTGATTCGATTTTCATAAACTACTTTAAGTAGTTTAGTTGAAAATTAAAAAATGGCTACGCGTAAATAGGAACGGACACTTTTTTTTCGTTTATTACGCATTAGCTATAAGGCCTTTAGCCAAAAATAACACGTCAAACGCTGAAAAATATTGCAATCTTAGACTATAAAACCCAATGAACACGCATAGCATGATTATTCCCCTCTGCGCAGGTATTGGATTAAATCTTGTATGTTTATAAAAACTGTTTACGGATTCGATTTTATCATTACAATAATCGTTTCCGTAGTTGTAAGTGCTCTTTAAAAAAATGACGATTTGTGTGTTTAAAGCGTGCAAAAAGAAAGACTTCTAAAGAAAAGAAAAGAAATACTACAAATTTACAAAAAGATAGAGTTACATTCCATATGTAAGTATTTTTATTGTGATATATGCTTTCTTTCTATTATAATCATTTAAAATAATATCAAAAATAATAATCGAGGACTATACTGATAAGATAATCGAGGACATAATATTTCGTAGTGATAATCGAAATGTGAGAAGCGGACTCTCCACGAGATTAGGTTTGTATTTATTTTTTTAAAGTCGACCCTTAATTGTTACAAATTAGGTATAAAATTGGACACGCAAGCCTAACGGCACTGCTTACGAGGCTAGCATGGTCGCGTGGCTTACGTATGTAGTCCAATTTGAAATAAGAAGAAAGCTTTAAAATATCAACTAAAATATATTTTTATATAAAACAAGGTAACATTTAGTTAACGGTTAATCATAATATTTAATAAACAAAAACCGTTTATACGTCTTTTTTATTCAAATTGTAATATTTAAAAAAAACTTTTACATATTAATATAAGACAATATCACATTAATTTCAAAGTAAGATCACAAATCAGTTTACATATTTTTTTCTAATCATTTGGCTCCAGAAGTATCTAAATTTGAGATTATTTTACAGTGGTTTCATATAGATGTGTGATGTGACTGTGATGTGCGGATCGATATCGATAATTTTTCATTATTATTCATTGAAGAAGCATTAAAATTTATCATCAAACACTCAACTAAAGAAGATTACCTATTATTATAATAAACGTGTGAATGAACAATTTTTGTCCTTAGATTAAATAAATTCAATAAAAAAATGTTAACTATAGATATGTCTATACTAAAACTTCCTTCAATTATTATATTTAAAATATATTTACTTATTTTATTTGTTATCTAAATGATGCCCGCGACTTCGTCTACGTGGATTAAGGAAAATTAAAAAGTTTTTTTTGGAATAGTCCCTGTTAAATTTTTAATTTTCCGGGACAAATGTAACTTGTGTTAGTAGAGTCGGAGTACAGATTTGTTCAGTCATTGTGGCGTGAAGGAGTAACAATCATCTTGAATCTATTTGAATGCAATTAGGCATATTTATACACTGGATTTAGCATTAGAATAAGCTTTATTCCGCATTAGAATAGGCTTTATTCCGAAAAACTATAGTACAGAAACAATTTCGCATTTATACTTTATACTAATGTATTCTCATAACCGTTTTACTTTTACAGATTTCCAAAATACTCTCCCTTAAAATGAAGCAGGCACAATTGTGCAATCAAAAAAGGGGTTGGGTACCTACCCGCGCAAGTATTATCTGTTCGATGCATTTTGATTCATCCCAATTTCAATGTTTGCCAAGTAAACGTCGTAAATTAGTCTGTAATGCTTTACCAACATTACAAGATAAATAAGATGCTGTTAGTAATATTCATGTTATGTACTTGAAAGTTTGGGATTGCTTTTTGAGGCAGATCATAGGATTTAATAGGTCTGGAGTAGGTGCATAATTTCCTCAACAGGATATTGTTTTCCTTTCCAGGAGATCAAGTCTTTAGAGAGCTATAAATCTCAGGAACCAGGTCC
The DNA here is from genome assembly GCA_907164705.1 of Parnassius apollo. Lineage (NCBI taxonomy): Eukaryota > Metazoa > Arthropoda > Insecta > Lepidoptera > Papilionidae > Parnassius > Parnassius apollo. Next base: position 8,012,488 of record CAJQZP010000178.1, read on the forward strand.
TTCTAGTTCTGCTTCATTATTAATCACGCACGCAAGCAATAATTGTCTCTTTAAAAGTTTGCTTTCTTCATTTCCTACCTTTTCTAGGATCTGTTTGTTTTATTTATTTATCAAAGATGTCTCTGTCAGCGAATCTAGTACTTCTTGCAAACTATGAATATAGTAACTTTTTTCTTTGAATACAGTTTTAAAATGAACGATGTTGTCACTAAGATCAGCCTAAAATAAATATTTTTTTTATTTTTCTTTATAATTGTATTCTTTTATATTTATTGTACTAATTAAGTTCAAGTTCGTCCAATTTTTATTTTTTGTACATAGAGCCTTTTTATTTATGATATTCATGTTTAACCATGTCAAATCACAGTTTTTTAAAATACCAATAGTCTCTGTACTAAGCCGCAGACAAACCGATACACTGTTGAACTTGGGGAATCTATAAGCGTTCCTTGTTGTGTTACTACGGAACCTTTGTTCGAGTGCATTTTGCTAATGTTTGTGAGTTTTTCTTTTTTCATTAGGGAAACTATCGATATAAAATATCGATATCTACCATATCGCCACCTCAATTATTTTGTCCGTCTTACGAGTACACTCATAACTTTTTCTATGTTGATGTATTTAACCTACATGTGTGCGTAAAATATAATAGTGTTGGAGATTTAGATTTGTGTGTGCCATAATGACACAAAATTTTATTGAGTAGGTGAGCAATACTGTCCAAGTAGTGTTTCCTCCCCCGCACCTAAAGTGACAGATTGTTTGTTCGTAGCATTAGACGTATTACTCGTCCATTGGGTTGAATGGTCTAAGATTGCAATAGTTCGTATACGTCGACATTCAATACAAAAATTATACACCTTTTCATAAGAAAATTTACTTTAAGGCAAGTTTCTGCTAAAATCATAACTTCCCCGTAAATTAATTTGTTTTTATCTGACAAGGCAGGCTACGCTTATTCCAGCATTTTTGTTGTCGTTTTAGTTATATATTATTGTGGATAAAGTACAAATTTTGCTTTGTTTTTGTTTATTTTTTTTATATTAATTTAGTAGGAATTTTGAAGCTACTTAATACAATTTTAAGCATGGATTTTTTTCAATTTACCAAACCTTGTTTTGGATTTTAAATGTAGGTTAGCTGTAAGCTAGCGCGCGCGCGCGTGTGTGTGTTTGTGTATGTATATAAACATGAAAAATGACGTCGATTGCTGAAAGCGCTTTAAAATCGATTAATGCGTTAAAAAGAAATCAATTACGAATAATTTCGAAAAGAGTGTGTGTTTTTCACATAACTTTTGAATTTAGTATTCTATTTATTTTATTGTAATTTAGTAGTTTAATCATTTTTAAAGTAGATTTTATTATTCTTCTGTCTTGTGAGTCACAACAACGGTCCTAATCTTACAAAACTTGAACAGATGTAGCGATCAGTTCCAAAATCTTATCAGCTCATAAACATAGAAACTGACGTCGATGTGGCAAACTACTTCAGAATTAGTTAACACGTTGAAGAAAAATCGATGAAGAAAAATTTCAAAAAAATTGTTTTTTTTTTCACAACTTTTGAAGTTTCATTCTAATAGTTTTTTATAATGAATTTTGTTATTGTTCTTAAAATAGCTCGTCAATTGCCACAAATAACACCAAAATCGGTTGATCCATTCGAAAGTAATCGTGGTCATAAAATTTCAGAAAGTTTTTTTTTAATAACTTCGAAATTTCTGCTCGGATCGGTTTTTGATGTAAAGAGTTACTTATTAATTCGTAAAAACATTTATCGCACATTTTGAGACCGAACGTAGCGAGAAGTTCCAGGGATAGGCTGCAGCGTCAATCGTTTTCCAGATATTTCATATATTCATATATGATTCAAGTCAACATATCATATAATATATTAGATTACATAAATAATACAATATGCATCTATAAATTTAAATAAAGAAACTCATTCATAAATGCGTGCCATGCGGTACTGAGAACTGACTTCCTTTTAGAATCACGTAGATAGCAACAGATATGTAGATATGGAAATATATAGAGATACAATATACGATATTCAAATCCAATACAATAGGTACGATTTGATATAGGGTAATAGAGATATTACTTATGCCTTTTACATGCGTACGCGTATACACTTAGCGTCGACAGGAGTAAACTGTAAGAGATAGAGAGAGGTCAATATAATGCTCATATATGTCTCATTTACGATCATGGTTGCGGATATTAACCTCGCGCTCATACCCACGGAGACTTCAAAATTGATTGAATTGATTAATCTAGGGGATAATTGACCCCTTGGACTGGTCTGCCTTCTTTTAAAACGTTTTAAAATGGTGGTCTGGTTCACATATACTGGATGACTATTTTTAGCGTCTGGAAAAAAATTGGGTGTAACAGGTGAACAAAGTAGAAGCCTATGGCACTGTTTTTTTTTTTACAAAAAAATGAAGGCAAAAAATTTGAATTAAGTAAATAAGTCAATTAATATCTATCGAAATTCAAATCATTTCCAGTTTAGTCGTATTGCTTATGTTTCCGCGTGTGTATCCTAAACATGTACGAATACTCTAATGTCGAGTATCTGGCAAAGACGAACCAATTCAATGATTGGTGGATGGATTGCGGTTGAACTCTGAACTGGCCGGCGAGATCACCAGACCTAACACCTCTAGACTTTTATTTGTGCGCCGAACTAAACCGATTAGTGTACGCAGAATAAGCTCAAAGTATTAGTGAGTTTAAAGCAGCGTATAATAGACGCATTTAATGTGATAACAACTGATATAGCCATGCTTCGAAGTTTAACAAACAGTTTACATTTTGAATAATTACTGCGTTATCGCTAAAAAGGTAATTTTTATTTGTAAATATCAATAATGTAGTAAAATTTTGTTAATATCAATCAGTGTAGTTTGTAAGTAGTAATTTACCTACTTAACATTTTATGTTTCATATTTTTTTACTATTTACAAACATGCGACACGTGACGGCATTATTAATGAAAGAGTGGCAATGAGAAGTGCTGCTATTTTAAATAAATAGCTTTATTAGTAAAGTATTTTACTAATAACCAGTACATGCTAATCTTGCATTAGTAGGCAGTAACTAGTACTGGGTGGTCTACTTACACTGAACCTTTAAGGTCATTGACATCATACCCGAAAAACCACCATCAACCAACGGCTTTACGCGCTTTCCGAGGCACGGGGGTGAGACACTGCCAACTTGCTGACTCCGGGCAGCTACTGAGAATTTCTTGACGGAAAACCTCAATAAATTGATTTTTTTGTCCCAACCCGGGATTCGAACCCAGGACTTTTTGAAAAAATCATTATTCATCTAGGTAATTTTACATTTCTTGATAAATTAACCTTAGTTATTCCTGAATATAGTGGACTGTCGAGGGGGTGTCAATACATTGAAGTTTGAGTTGGCGATAATAAGAAAGCATCTATCAATATTTGGGCAAATCGTATGGTATGGCTTTCATTGCAAAAAATAATACTGGTTAATCTCATTGGCGACGTTTTAGAATAGCTATTCCACTTTTTAAAACTATAACTCTGTCTATAAACATCGTAGAATGTTTAAAATAGTATTACTTTGATAGGGTCACCCTTAAAGTGTCAATAATTGGGCACTTTGTCGTATACGATATTCTATTTTCCAAATTATTTTCATACTGTTTCCAAGTGAGTAACAGTTTATTCTTAGTATTACACATTTTTATGGCCCTTTTATTTAGCCAGACACAATTTACCCCTACTTATATGTACTTTTACCGTACATTGCCACCTTTTATGTACTAGAATTTAGACCATTGTAGGTTAATCCCTAGCTCCAGTCTACATTACACCTGCTTGACGTGCTGAAGCTCGGCGGCCAGTTGTTTGTCACTCTACAAGATGCAAGAGTGTATAAGCATAATTGTGAATATGATCTGATCTTATAGTGAAACAAATAGATCGGTAAAAACCCGCGTAAAAGAACATATAGCTGACGTAAAACACCAACGCTCCGGGAAGTCTGAAGTTTGTGATCATATCCTAGACGGCCTCCGCCATTACATCAGATTTGATAGAACATAAATCCTCGCGAAACATCCATTCCTAACAAGGATGATACGTTAGGCTATTGAAATTAAAAAAAAGCATCCTAATTCATATAAAATTATCATTATTTATTATTCATATAAAATTAGTCCTTCGTTTTCTATCTTGCTATATCGCCATAACACTTACCTCTACATAATATGGACTGGCTATACATCGTGACATAATGAGACGATTTGATTTTCGCCATTTTGGCGCTGACAGCAGAAGTGAGCGTCCACAACAATAGAGATAAGACAGTGTGATAAAATATATCTATAAAAATTTCATACTCAGGCCTACCCGTAAAGCCCATTCTATTTATGTATCATATTAATATAATGTCATACGACAAAATAATGTATTAATTAATACCTATGCCATATCATTCAATTTCAATGATTGTATTATCATTCCTAATTAAACAATATTACTCTTCCAAACTTAAAACGAAATCTCTACGATTATTTCTTCTGCGGCAGCAATGCGCCGGGTACTATTTAGCAAGGTAAATAAAAAAAGATATAAAATTTAAATTACACAGTTTTTAGTTATTTGCAACTTCAATCTCAAAATTCAAATAACAATATTAAAAACTATAAGAAAAAAAAACTGAAAACTTAAACCATCATACAACCCTATTCCCTGCGGTATAGTGTTTAGAAAGCTGGCTGCGTTTCTTGGAATAACTATACTTAGTTTTTGAGTAAGGAAAGAAACAGCCTTTTTATCACCAGCGGTGACGATCAGTTTCGGATAGTTCTTTTACTAACGGGTCTGCTGCCATCGTATCTAAATATTCTACTTATCTTTAAAACCGAGGCAATATTTATAGAGGAACGAGCTCTTTAGATGACATCGTTCAAAGAACCGTGATGGGACACCATCACATTAAAGTATACTCTATTATTATTTTCACGGTCATTTAACCGTGTAAAAAATATGGTATTAAGGGTAGATTCAACCAACTACCATGTTACACCCGAGTACCTAGCCCTCGGATAATTTTATTCTTTGGTCTTTCTCTCAGATAACTTCGTTTGTTTTCCAACACAAACGTGGAGTAGCCAATACTGGTTATTGTTACTCTAGGTTTTATGAATTAATAACAACAATAAAATTTGATAATTACTTGTTGTCGGTGACTTTGGTTGTTAACAGATATGAGTAGAAAAGAACATCGATAAGTACTATAGACAAGAAACTCGACAACCCCATTGAATTTTATTGTTTATCAAACCTCAGTAACATTAAAGACAAACATGTTGGTAATTACGATATTAGTAGTAACTATTTGATAATAAAACCTATACTATCAAATAGTTTAATTTTTTATATTAGTTGTAATTCACTTACTTGTGTACGAGTTTCACAAATTACTCACACTATTATTAGTAGTATTAGTAAAAATGATTCTTACTATATAACTAAAATCAAACATATTCAAACTATGCAAAATACTTTCATTTTTTGTTTCATAGTTTAAAATACAGAGATACGATTTAAACAATACAAGAGACTGACATATTACGTCAATTTTAGTTCCCGGTACGAACAATGCCGGTGCTTCAAGTCAGCACAAACATTTTGTAGGGTATTATAGCCAGTCCAGCGTACTTGTATACATAGAGGTCAGTGTGCCGTAAAGAATTTTCTTCTCCCTTTGCGCGCTATGACCGTCCATCTCCATTCTAAATTTATGATTTAAACTACGGTGGAAATTGTATTTAAAAACTACTCCAATTTCTCCCTCCTCTAGACATAATTAAAAAAAAAGTGGTTGCGCGGAAAACCATTCGTATTTGTTTTATTTGACGGTAGGCTGCCAAATCGGTTATCCCTTTCCAAAACGATATCATTCGTACCCTCCTATCGATACATCGGGGTGGTGGGGTGGGAGGGGAAAGAAGATGATTCTAGAACATCACGTAATCATCGGAACCGAGGATATATAAGACACGCGCGACCGACGCGTGGCCTCTTCCCGCCGCGCTCATCGTTGCAACTACACCGCCTAGGATAATAGTGTCCTAAAGAGCTCTCTTCCCGCCGCGCTCGTCATTGGAACCACATCACTAGTAGAAACCGCTTTAGCCTGGAAGCAGTCGAGCTCCAGGAAACCCGCCTCACCTCGTGTGAGATATAGTCGCGCACCGCCCCTCTCCGGAGTGTTCCAGAAGAAGTTCCAGAAGTCGCAGTTATAGTGCTCGACCGCATAGAAGAAACATCCCGGTGAGTCAATATCCAATATTATAACCTGCTTGATATAATCGTTTTAACCCGCTCCAATTTTGTGTTTTCCTAATCAAGCAGGATTCCTTTCATCGATTTGGCAAATAATAGTTCGTTTTTTTTTGGGAAGAGCGAGTGCATTGTACCGCATATATAAGTGTAGAAGCATTTGTAGATACAGTCCACTTAGATTAATATCTCGCGTAATAGGTTTAAGGTTCGACCGGGGAACTAGACTTCGGCAGCCTTAAACACGTGGCTCCACCATTTTATGGTCACTTCGGCAGGATTTGGATTGGTGTTTGGTGGTCCTCCAACCATTTTTTGGTCGTATTATTAAATTAATTATTTAGATAATGCACTCTAATCTATGGAATAGACTTAAATAGTGTTCGTTTAAATTTAAATTTTGATTAGGTACTCGCAAACAGAATTATTTATTTTATAGCGCTCGTATTTGGTTAAATTTAAAGCTTATTAAATAATTGAAACAGTGTGATAGCAACCGTTTGGTACGATTACCCGACAATCTTTATAAAAACATTGAGTTAGCAAGCAACGCGTCGCCTCGACTGTAACAGGTGTTCGATTTAATTACGTAATACGGCATACCGAGTGTCCATCGTCCATCGTTTATGCGTGTGAGATTAATTGTGATTAATAACTTTGTTATAATAATTTAAAATGGCAGTTAGTGAAAATGAATTTAAAATTAAAACGCTTTATGCCAAGAGGGACGTACTTTTTTCACGTATACAAAACATTAGCGATCATATAAAGAACATTAATGTAGAAGCGGTGCGGGAAACTTTTCTGAATGAAATTGAAACGGTGGATTCTTTGCGGACGGATTACTCCTTCAAGAAGCAAAGCCGGAATTGCAGGTACGTCCTCGTGAGTCAATTAGGTTGCCGCCAATAGATATTCCGGTATTCAATGGTGATATTAAGACGTGGCCCTTCTTCTTCAGTAGTTTTCAAAACAATATACACAATAACCCATCGTTATCGGACGCTGAAAAATTATATTACTTAATTAGTAAAACTTAGTGGCAGGGCACAGTCGATCTGCTCTGGTTTTACACCTACAGCAAACAATTACTTATTAATATTCGAAACTCTTAAAACTAAATACGAAGATAGGAAAATGGTAGCTTCCGAATATTTGAACCAGATATTCGATCTTAAACCTATATCATCCGCGAACATCAACGGCTTAGAGCAGTTTCTAGATAAATTTGTGGCATCGGTGGCTGCACTTAAGAATTTAAAATTTAATGACCTTATGGACGTGGTGTTTCTCCATATTGCACTAAAGAAATTAGACCCCGACACCGTGCGTGCGTTTGAAATGGAGCATCGTAGCTCGGAGATGGCTTCCTTTCATTCATTAGCATCGTTCGTGCGAGATCAAATAAAGGTGATGCAGCGCTCTTCGAACGTTAAACAACTCAACCATCTAAAATAGCAGGGTCGTTAACGTACGTAACCGCTACGTCAACATCACTTCAGCATACTTGTATCGTATGTAAAGATAAACACGGTAATTTATATAATTGTGCGACTTTTCGTAAATATTCACCAAGCGAACGTTATAAATTAGTAAAGACAAACAACCTATGTTTGAACTGCTTAAGCGATAAGCATTTAGTTGCAAAATGCAATTCGAGTTCCGTATGTAGCAAGTGCGCCAGGAAACATCACACGCTATTACATTTTGAAAATAGCAACATAGCGGCGTCAAGTAAAGCGGATAAGGAATGCACCCCTACTAAAGTCAACGATTCTAGCGGTCGACCTGGTGATGTCGCTCTGTGCTCATTGGCAAATATGGGAGCACAACCTCCTTCAACCGTGTTACTGGGTACGGCGCGTATTTTGGTTAGGGATTCGCGTGGGAACGAACAAAGCGTCCGTGCACTGCTGGACAGCGGAGCCCAAAATAGCTTTATAACGCGACAATGTTGTCAGCGCTTAGGCTTAGTAATAAATAGGTCACTTTCATGTCCTGTAGTTAAAGGCATCGGAGGTACTAGTAAAGCTACCCAGGGATATATTAATTTAAAATTTTATTCTCGGATAGATCGTAATGTTAACTTTGATATAAATGCACTAGTAGTAGATAGGGTCACTGAACGTTTGCCAACCGTTTCGGTTGACACCTCGGCAATGATTGAGTTTAAAAATTTGACTCTAGCGGACGACACTTACGCCGTTCCTGGAAACATAGACATGCTCATTGGAGCATCGCTTTTCCCTCATTTTTTGTTAAACAATAAGGTCAGGGGCAACTCCTCGCATACCGCGCCTTACGCACTAGAAACCGTATTGGGCTATGTTATCATTGGCTCCGCCCCCATCATAGATAGTATTTCGGCAACCTCTTATTGTGGTATGGCTGTCAAACCGCTCGAGTCGTTAGTCCGCAAATTTTGGGAGATGGAGGAGGTGAACGTCCCACCCATAGCTAGCTCAGATGACAGGTTATGCGAGGAAATTTACGTCCGCACGACCGTTCTTTCTTTTTTTTTTTTTTTTCGCCCGAAGCAATTAAAGGGCTACCTTATACGTAGGGAGGCGGAAAATGCATTACGCATACCACGATAGCCGGTCTATCGTGGTTATGAGGGGCTCACTGTCCTACCGGGGACCCTAAGTGATACCCTCTAAAAACCGCCTTTGGGGACAGGCAACCGGCTGATTAAGCTCTATTGTGCCTTATCATGAGCGACCCTCTTTTGGGAAAAGAGGGCGCAGGCGACTAAGAGCCGCTGAGGGAGTGCCTACGAAGGCAAATTAAAGTTCGTTAATACAATAATTTAGTTTAATTAGAGTTGGCCTGAGCCGCCAGGAGACAGTTCAGGTCGTTTGACAGTTTATTAGGCGGGTCCGAGAGAGAGTTTCTCGACCTGCGGACACGATAGCGAGAGGGCGGTGGGGCTGCATAAGAAGCTGCCTCACGAATTAATTGATTTGGGTGCGACTCTGAGACTTTGAAGTAGTTCTCTGAGAGTTTTTTAAGAAATTGTTGAAGAGCTCTAAGTCCCGATGAAGGTCGGCATTACGGACGTACCAAGGTGCGTTCACAGCTCGACGGCAGAAGTGGTTCTGAACTATTTGGTGTTCATTTATAATGTTAGGGTTTGCGTGGGCAAAGACGGGGCCCGCGTAGGAAGCACGACCGTTCGTGATCGCGACGGTAGATATAGTGTAGCGCTGCCCTTTAAAGGAGATGTTTTATCTCTCGGCGATTCGCGTCAAATGGCGGAAAAACGTTTCTACAGCTTGGAGCGTAGGATGCTCGCTTCACCCCAGTTAAAGGAAGCTTATGACGGCGTCATTAACGAATATATAAGAGAAGGTTACAAATTACTCGTGGCTTCGAAATTAGATAACTACGAAGACACATCGTCGTATTTCATACCACACCACGGGGTCATTAGGGAGGACAAACTTAAATCTAAGTTACGTGTAGTGCTCGACGCTAGTGCTGTCGCTTAACGATATCCTCTATAGAGGATATGGGCAAAATTTACAGGGCAGTTTATTTAATATGATAGCCAATTTTCGTTTGTTTAGTATAGCACTATCCGCCGATATTCGCCAAATGTTTCTTTGCATAGGGGTCCGTGAATGCGACCGTAGATTCCAACGCATTTTATATCGTTTCAACCCAAAGAAACCTCTAATGGTGTTTGAATTTAACCGCGTTTGTTTTGGTTTAAAGTCGAGCCCATTTCATGCGTTACGCACGGTGAAACAGCTCGCCCACGATGAGGGTCCCTCTTACCCTAAAGCTAAGAGGGCAATCGGATTATATATGGATGATTTTGTGTACTCGGTCGATAGCGTGGAGGAGGCCACCCTAACCACCGCCGAGGTTATAAAACTCACGAAATAGGGTCAATTCGATCTTGTGAAGTGGACTAGTAATACGCGTCCGGTTTTAGATACCATCCCACTATCACACCGTCTTTCGGCGATAAAGGAATTCGACGATTCCGATACACACAAGGTGCTCGGTCTGTGTTGGTCACCAGAGTCCGACGTGTTTAGCCTTATGGTAAATCCGCCCGTAGAGAAATGCACAAAGCGCACAATACTGTCATGCGTTGCTAGATTATGGGATGTCATGGGTTTCGTAGCTCCAGTGGTATTATACGCTAAGCTTTTGATTAAACAACTTTGGTTATTTGAATGCGATTGGGATGATTCGCCGCCTGACAGCATTGTTCGTTTGTGGCAGCGCTTTAGAGAGGAACTTCCTTTACTAAGAGAAATTAGAATACCGCGTCATATAAACGTCGATAGAAATAGCGTCATAACGGTCGTTGGGTTTGCAGACGCCAGCGAGAAGGCTTACGGGGGCGTTGTATATTTCCACGTTCAGAATAATGGTAGAAATTCGATTAGCCTCATTAGTTCTAAGTCGAGAGTCTCCCCCCGTAAGGTTGTCTCTCTGGCGCGCTTAGAGCTTTGCGCAATATTAGTACTCACCAAGCTTATTACCGCAGTTATCAGCGCATGTAGGGATAGAGTTCACATAGAAAGGATATTTGCCTTTTCCGACTCCACCGTCGCCTTATGCTGGGTTCATTCTTCACCCCACCGTTGGGATACGTTTGTCGCGAACCGAGTGGCCAAGATCCAAGACGAGTTGGAAACGCGGAACTTTTATCACGTGTCCGGTACGGAAAACCCTGCCGATTGTCTATCCCGGGGACTCACCCCGATGCAAATAATGGACCACCCGCTTTGGTTCCATGGACCTTCTTGGGTTCACTTGGATCCCTCACAATGGCCGATAACCGATTTCGAACCTTCGTCAGTGTCACAACCGCCGGAAGAGAAGAGACACGCTCTAGTGGCGAACGTTTCGAGCGAGGTTTCTCCAATCATTGCTTTGGCGAACCGCTTGTCCTCTTGGTCGAAATTATTGCGTAGCGTAATTTACGTTTGTCGATTCGCGAAGCTTTTACCGCAACGTTCGTATTTTTAGCGTCCGATTACAACTATGCCGAGTCGCTAGTATTACGTGAACTTCAACGTGCGCACTTCTCTGAAGAAATTACAAGATTACAATCGAATAGAGCTTGTAGTCGCGCCTTTCAACGCCTTAAGCCATTTTTACAGGATGGGATTGTAAGGGTAGGTGGACGCTTGTCCAACTCGCAGTTGAGTTTCGACCAACGGCACCCTACATTTTTACCGCGTAAAGACCATATCATGAACTTATTAGTCGATTACCATCATAAATTGAACTCGCACGCTGGCCCCGACTTGTTGATGTCAATTTTGCGTCAGAATTATTGGATTCTTTCTGCACGTAGTTTAATACGCAATCGGGTGCACAGATGTATAGCTTGCTTTCGGGCACGCCCCAAGCCGTCATTTCCGGAAATGGCGGAACTTAGATCTTGTAGAGTAATACAATCGGTAAAGCCCTTTACGCACACCGGGTCTGATTTCGCTGGTCCGTTTAAGGTCACGCTCACTCGCGGGCGTGGTATAAGATCCACAAAGGCTTACGTCTGCATTTTCGTATGTCTAACTACTCGAGCGGTGCATATAGAACTCGTTGGTGACCTAAGCACAGCAGGCTTTATGGGTGCATTTAAAAGATTTCTATCCCGTAGAGGCCCTGTAAGTAAATTATATTCGGATAACGGTACGAACTACGTCGGTACAAAACGTATTCTATCGGAACTACATGAGCTCTTAGCTAGCAAGTATTACAATTCGGAGTTCGCTCACATTCTAGCCGAGAACCGCATTGAGTGGTCTCTGAACGTCCCAGCCGCGACTCATTTTGGGGGCAATTGGGAGACTAATATTAAGAGTCTAAAGAGTCACTTATACCGAGTAATAGGAGATCAAATTTTGTCCTTCGAAGAGCTAAGTGCGGTGCTCGCTCAAATTGAATGCGTAATGAATAGCCGCCCACTTTGTCCTACATTGTCTAGTGACCCCTCGGAACCGCTGGCTCTAACTCCAGCACATTTTTTTGAATTTAACGCCTTTAAAGTATTTGCCCGCCGCAGATATGGATGAGAACAGACTTAGCATTTCCGCACGCCACAAATTATTAGACCGGTTAGTGCAATCGTTTTGGAAACGATGGAGGATGGAATACTTGCATACTTTGCAGTCTCGGCAAAAATGGAACACAGCGACTGAGCCTTTAGCTGTAGGAACTGTAGTTGTGCTCACTAAGGAGAATACGCCACCTCTCCACTGGCCGTTAGGAATTGTCGAAGAGGTCTTTCCCGGTTCCGACGGAGTAATTAGGATAGCTCGCGTTAAGACCACGGTTGAGTCTTACCTACGTCCTGTTGTCCGTTTGTGCCGCTTGCCTCTTCCATAATTTAAATTAGCTTTCTAGATTAAAATTGTAGTTGAATTTAGGTAATTTTAGCGTTAGTTAGTTATTTGTTAGTTGATCTTAGCTCTAGTTGTTTTAGTTATTTTTTGAAGGAGATCCTTCAAGGGCGGGGGGAGATGGTTGCGCGGAAAACCATTCGTATTTGTTTTATTTGACGGTAGGCTGCCAAATCGGTTATCCCTTTCCAAAACGATATCATTCGTACCCTCCTATCGACACATCGGGGTGGTGGGGTGGGAGGGGAAAGAAGATGATTCTAGAACATCACGTAATCATCGGAACCGAGGATATATAAGACACGCGCGACCGACGCGTGGCCTCTTCCCGCCGCGCTCATCGTTGCAACTACACCGCCTGGGATAATAGTGTCCTAAAGAGCTCTCTTCCCGCCGCGCTCGTCATTGGAACCACATCACTAGTAGAAACCGCTTTAGCCTGGAAGCAGTCGAGCTCCAGGAAACCCGCCTCACCTCGTGTGAGATATAGTCGCGCACCGCCCCTCTCCGGAGTGTATGTTCCAGAAGTCGCAGTTATAGTGCTCGACCGCATAGAAGAAACATCCCGGTGAGTCAATATCCAATATTATAACCTGCTTGATATAATCGTTTTAACCCGCTCCAATTTTGTGTTTTCCTAATCAAGCAGGATTCCTTTCATCGATTTGGCAAATAATTTGTTTTTTTGAGAGCGAGTGCATTGTACCGCATATATACGTGTAGAAGCATTTGTAGATACAGTCCACTTAGATTAATATCTCGCGTAATAGGTTTAAGGTTCGACCGGGGAACTAGACTTCGGCAGCCTTAAACACGTGGCTCCACCAAAAAGCATTATCAGCAGTGGCGCTAACGCTGACGCTAACGCTTTAGTACGAAAAAACTTAATAAATAAAATCTAGCTTTACTATATCTAAGGTTAAAAGAGTTATATACCATGCCAGTATACGAAAAACTATACCTACTAGGTTGGTATATAAAGTATATAGTACGTACTTAAATTGTACTGTTTCTTTAAACCAAGGAGTATATAACCAAATAGCATATAATCACTATGTTTATATATGTAATCACTGCTTTTTAGTTTGGACTTTATGAAACAAAATTAGACATTTTGATTTCATTTAATTGATTTGGCATTTTGGCAATGGCGAAATACAAGTTACGATTTAGGGACGTATCTAGTGGCTTACAAAAATTGAGAGATTTCCTACTTGGTAGGAAACATACTTTGCATGGACGTTTTCCTCCTACGTTAGCTCCGAGGACCATACCTCCTCCGGACATTCCTCGTGGTCCCGACTACAAGTACTCCAAGCAATACTATTTTAAAAGGAATGCATTGGACTCTGTAAAACCTCCGGTAGTAGCGCCCGTTGCTGAAGGTCGGCCATTGGCAAAGGGCACGGAGACCACAAAAAATTTATCAAATGGTAAAGTTGAAAATGTAAGTATTATGACCTTTGACTATATAGGGACATTAAGTAGCAAAATTGAACATTTATGTGGGTCTATACCCAGGAGGATGCTTTGTCATAAGTTATGGTTGATGTGTAAAAGCTAGTAATCCTTTCAAAATATTCCATTATTGTAATAAAATGATTTGTATTGCAATTAATATAAAGAAAAAAAGAAAGTTTGTAAGATAGACTCGATTCAGTTCCAGTAGAACTAGGACCCCTACAAAAGAGCGCATTACAAGCGTTTTCCCTAGAATAATTGAAATACAGAGATGTTGATTCTACAGTAGGACCGACAGTAAAGATAAATTTGAGTATAAAATGAAGTATAGAAAGTAAATAATATGGTATGGAAGGTATAAAAGGTAAGGTCAGTTCAACTGATCATTCCAACTGATCAGTTCAAACTAAAACAGATGATATTTTTAAAATATCTAATTTTCTATATATCGATAAATAAACTTAAATATAAAACTCCGATATTGATATATTTATAATTATCTATATATCGAAAATCCAATATTTTAATTGAAGTTTTAGTTTGAAGTGATCAGTTGGAATGATCAGTTGAACCGACCATGTATGGCGACCATAACGTGGTTCACTTAAAAAAAAAGTTATGAGAAACTAAAGAAAGGTTCTATGGTTTAGTTGAGTTTATTAATTTTTTTCGATTCGATCGACTTATTAGCCAAGCTGCTGAAGAAATTAGAACTGCCACCCGAGCCCTCCTTTCCATCAAGTCCGTGGCCTCCTCTAGCACACCAACATCTAACAGCGAGTTAGAGGATGAGATCCTCGCATGTATGAGGGAGGAGATTGCTAGTGTTAAAAAACTTGTCTCGGCCAATAAGCCCTCCTACGCATAAGCAGCAGCAGCGGCTCACGGGGCTTCAGCACCCACTGAGCCAACCGCCCCCCGCAACTCCCCACCAGCAACTAAACCGGCGATCATAGTTCGACCATCGAGGTTAAGACACGCCAGGAGGCTGTGGAATTATTTAAGAAAAATATTAATTATCGCAATGCCAAGTACGCACCGGCTCGCATTCAGCCTGTGTCTAACAATAAGGTGCGTGTCGAGTTCGACACGGAGGCCCAGCGCAATGACAAATGACGTAAACTGAAGTTAAGCCTGAACCCGTACGAAAACTTAGACCCATGGTCATATTAAAGGGCATCTCAAAGGATGTTCCAGCAGATGTTCTTACAAAAATTATTAGACAACAAAATGTGGAAATTAGCGAAATTATCAATGATGATGGTGAGGGCCTAAGCTAAGATTCAAACGGGACAATAAGAACAATAACCTCTATAACGTGGTTCTTCTAGTTGATCCTAAGTTATACAGAAAAATGTTAACAATGGGTCGTATCAGCATCAATTATCAGCGCGTCCATGTTGCTAGTTTCTCGCCGTTCCTCCAGTGCCATAGGTGCCTACAGTTCGACCATACAAAACTAAGGTGCACTGTGTACCAAAGCTCCTGCTCCGTGCTCGCACAATGTGAGTAAATGTCCTAACAGGGATAAGCCCAATACCACAAAATGCATAAACTGCCACACACACAATACGCGTGTTAACGACAAACTGGACACTAAACACACGGCTAACTCCAACACCTGCCCACGTTTGCAAGCCATGAGGGAGAAGATAAATAACATACATGACACTCAGAAACATACTCGAACATGACATTTCTATCCTGAACGCCAATGATCTGGATCAGGTCATCGACGAATTAACCAATGTGATCCACTCTGCATGTCAGGTCAGCATGCATGTCAAAGGCCGGGGAACAAAGCCCAAGGCTCCTTGGTGAATGCAGGAGTTGAAGACCCTCAAGCGGGAGGTGGTGGATTTACGCCATCAGCTCCACGCCGCCAAGCGGCAGGGTATTCCTCTGGAACATATCTTAGAAACGAGGAAACAAAAAAAAGAAAATATACGCCAACAAGATGCGTGAGGAGTCAACCAGGCATTTTAGTGAGTTTTGCGAATTGCAAACTAAGGAAAATGTCTGGTCACTCACGAAAAGACTCCTCAAAAATGCTACCCCTAGGCGCCCACCAGTCACCCTCAATAGGGGCTTCACCTATATCACAGACAGCCAGGAGACTGCCAAGGCATTCCTTGACCACTTCTACCCTGATGACTCACCAGACATCTTAACGCGACATCACGAGCTCAGATCAGAAATTACCGACTTTCCTCAGTCAGTCAGTCCACGATGACCCTCCCTTCACCCAGGAGGAGGTGTTGGAGTGCTTAAAACAAATGAACCCCAAGAGGGCTCTCGGAATTGACAACTTCACATCCGACATATATCTGCAATTTGCAACAGATCACCCTAGACTTCTGACAGATGTACTGAACCGTTGTCTTATACTCCAACACTTCCCTGACCAGTGGAAAACAGCATATGTAAAGATTATCCCGAAACCGGGCAAGTCCGATTACAGCGGATTAGAGTTCTTTCGTCCAATACTCGTAGGACTTCTAGCTGTGTTTGGCAAACTGTTGGAAAAGCTTTTTATTAAAAGGATCGTATACCACGCGCAGCGAAACAATCGGTTAAACAAATTTCAGTTAGGTTTCCGGGGACAGACAAACACGTACGAAGTCATTAACACAGCTCTTAAAATAATTAAATTAGCCGAATCAGAAAAACAACTCAGCATCGCGAGGTATTAAAGCAGCATTTGATAACCCTTGGTGGCCTGCACTCTTCCACTGGTTGCGGCATATCCAATGCCCTAATATCTTTGGACACATCATCATTATGTCAACGATCTTTGGACACATCAGGATTATGTCAACGATCGGGATGTCATCCTCGACCATGCGGCGAGGCTAGCCACCAAGACGATGCCTAAGGGCTGCATATAAGGTTCCACGTGTGGCCCTGCTCTCTGGAATATCATACTGGACGAGCTGCTTGACGTGAGGCTTCCAGCTGGTTACCACATTGATGCCTTTGCGGATGATGTCTTGCAGGTTGTCACAGCCACGAGTGTCAGAGAGCTGGAGAGTGCTGCCAACTTAGCTCTCATCCATATAGTCGAGTGGGGCAGGAGCGTTAAGCTGGTCTTCGGTCCCACTAAGACTAAGCTAATCACCATCAGTACCAAGGCTAAGGTAGCCAGCATTAACATGGACGGACACCGTCTTTCCTTTGTGCCAGAGGTTAAACTGTTGGGTGAAAAACTAAACTTTGGGAAACACGTGAAACAATCAATAAGGCCGTGCGGATCTTCAACATGCTCTGCATTACTCGAGACCCACATGGGGAGCCCGTCCTGAGAACATCAGCACCATTTACCAACAAGTGATCGTGCCAACGATCACTCACGCTGCTGGAATTTGGGGACACATTGCCCAGAAAAGGTGCATCGGGAGGGCACTCGGGAGCATGCGGCGCGGATTTGCCATTAAGGCTATTAGGGGATTCCGCACGGTATCTTCATCCGCGGCCCTCGCATTAGCCCAGTTTGTGCCTCTCTGGACCTGAAAGTGCAGGAAGTTTGCGCTGTGGAAATGGCTTGGCTTCTGGGTACCTCTGACTATATCACCAGCGACATCCCACTAGAAAAACCAACTCTCGTCTCTGAACTCTTGCATCCTGCCCAACATATTTCCTTTATTCCTAAAATATTTACAAACTTCACATCTACAGAATCTGCATCTGAACAGACGACACATTTTATATTCACTGACGGTAGTAAGCAGGAAGACGGAGCAGTGAGAGCCGCTTTCGTGGACTATCTGCCTACTAATCTTAATCAAGTGGCTTACATAAAGAAGTTCAAATTGCACAACACATGTACAGTATTCCAAGCGGAGCTATTTGCCATTCTGCAGGCATGCAGGTGGATCAAAGAACACAAATATACACACACAGTCATCTAAAGTTAAAGTAAAGTTACATCCTATATACGTCCCACTGCTGGGCACAGGCCTCACCTCATTTCTGAGGGGGTTTACAGTCATCTATCTATACAGATTCACTCTCATCTATACACGCTATACAAAACAGAAGCAACACATACCCCATCATTGCACAAATACACAAAACTATACACGAGTACCGAGAACAGGCATCATAGAATTGGGATGGGTCAGGAGTCTGCCAGTAAGAGCCAACTGTCAAAGCTGAAGACTGAGTGTGCAGGATCGTTTCCGGGACACCTGAGATTCTGAGTGAGATTGAGAGGTTCTATGGGCAGCTGTACACATCATCGTTGGAGCCACACGCAAGTGTGAGTAACGATCCAAGAGCAAGTCTTATCCGACACTATTCCGATGATATCCCGGACGTCAGTCTGAGCGAGATTAGAATGACTCTCCAGCACCTTAAAAACGGCAGGGCCCCAGGTAAGGATGGAATTACAGCGGAGCTTCTGAAAGCGGGTGGAACATTGGTACTTGAAGTCCTTCAGAAGCTCTTCAATTCCGTCCTCCAAGGTGGCACTACTCCGGAGGCGTAGAGCAGAAGTGCGGTGGTCTTGTTCTTCAAGAAAGGTGACAACGCCCTCTTGAAGAACTACAGACCGATATCCCTTCTGAGCCGCGTCTACGTGCTGTTTTCGAGAGTCATTACGAATCGTCTCGCACGCAGATTCGACGACTTCCAGCCTCCCGAACAAGCCGGTTTCCGAAAAGGCTTTAGTACCGTAGACCACATACATACCCTTCGGCAAATTGTACAGAAGTCCGAAGAGTACAATCTGCCACTTTGCCTGTCGTATGTGGACTATGAGAAAGTCTTTGATTCCGTCGAAATATGGGCGGTGCTACAGTCTCTTCAGCGGTGCCAAGTTGACTGTCGGTATATCGAAGTCCTGAAGTGTTTGTACAGTAAAGCTACGATGGCTATCCGAGTACAGAACCAGAGTTCGAAACCTATCCAACTGCAGAGAGGTGTAAGACAGGGTGATGTTATATCCCCGAAACTCTTCACCGCTGCCTTGGAAGACGTTTTCAAGCTACTGGACTGGAAAGGATACGGTATTAACATCAATGGCGAGTACATCACTCACCTTCGATTTGCCGACGATATAGTCCTTATGGCAGAATCGCTGGAGGACCTTAGCACTATGCTCAATGATACTCCCACGGATAGGTCTTATGATGAACATGGACAAAACAAAGATCATGTTTAATGTCCATGTCACACCTATGCCGGTAGTTGTTGGGAGCACTATGCTCGAAGTTGTTGAGGAGTACGTTTACCTGGGACAAATAATCCGACTAGGTAAGTCCAACATCGACCGAGATGTCAATCAACGGATTCAACTCGGCTGGCAGCGTTCGGGAAATTACGACACATCTTCTCGTCAGGTATACCTCAATCTCTGAAAACTAAAGTGTATAACCAGTGCGTGTTGCCAGTGATGACTTACGGATCTGAGACGTGGTCCTTCACTGCTGGCCGTATGAGGACGCTAAAGGTCGCTCAGCGAGCTATGGAGAGGGCTATGCTCGGAGTTTCTCTGCGTGATAGACTAAGAAATGAGAATATCCGCAGTAAAACCAGAGTGACCGATATAGCCCAACAGATTAGTGAGCTGAAGTGGCAATGGGCCGGCCATATAGCTCGAAGAACCGATAACCGATGTGGAAGAAAGGTTCTCGAGTGGCAGCCTCGTACCGGTAGGCGTAGTGTAGGGCGACCCCCCACTAGATGGAGTGACGACTGTACGAGTATTGTTATCACTTTTATTTTTTTTCTCTGATGTGGCGTGTGGTTTGCACGAGGCTGAAAACACAAGAGTATTTATGTTAAACAAATTATAATTTTACTAGAATAATAACTATGTGTAAAAATTTCAAACTCTTAACAAATTATATTAATATAAAGAGAAGGCATACGCAATGTGTATCAAATAGCAGAAAAGTGTAGCCTTCTTCATGTGCCATAGAAATAAGTGATACGTTGTTTAAAAAGTCAACAAAACTGTGGAAACTGACAATATACTCTTGTCGGTGGGGGTGTACCCACCGGCGGAAACCATAAAAAATGTTAATAATGAGGTACATAAATAAATATAAACTTTGATTGATTTTTAAGCCACATTCATTTTTGTCGTAAGTCCTATTATTAATCATGAGACCTAAAAGTTCCAGAATACAATGGTTTCTGCTTTATAGCTTCTGGTTTTTATACCTTTGTCGCTTATTAAAACATAGCGGGACGATATGGGTTAGTGGATATTCTTACAACGTACATAAATATTCTGAATATCCGTGATCATCAATTCGCCTGATTAATTATTCTTAAAATAATACTTACTGTGGTAGAAATCAAGTCATGCTGTGGACTGTTACAGGCTGTAGAGCAATTAATACGCAAAAATCGAACCTGCTGGGATTCAATTGGTAACCAGCTGCTCTGAACGCATAGCCTTACGGCCTTTATCTAAATAATATATTTAAGGACTTCTATTTTACTTATGAAACTGCCGTTTTGTTGAACTGACCACTTTGAATTGTAATAGCTACTTACGATTTGACAGGAATACTAAATTCAAATAAATTTTACATTTAATTTGTTGTCTATTTGTTTCTTTGGATTTTCTTTTATTTTCTGCAATATCGATAGGAATATTTATAATCATGGACTTTTTATAAATTCTAGACTATAATCATGGTCAGCAGTACGGCTGATGATGATTGTGATTTCTTCAAGGGCATCAATAAACTGTCACTGTGTAGGCAAAGAAGCATCGATTGATTAGTTGATTACTTTGATTAATAGAAATAAAAAATATAGAAAAAAATACGGTAACTTATTTCACAAAAAGCGGCAATTTCGTCGCTAAAGACCTAATATATACTGATTTTAAAAAATATATAAAAAACTAATTATTAGAAGTATAATTATCAAACTATTTTACAGGTTTGCTTTGAAAGCGTCCCAACGCCTGGTCCCTCGTGGTGGTGGGACGGCCACTGCTACTATGATTGCACTTCCGACTCTCCGAAAACCGGGCAATCGTCTAACTCTTCATGTACTGTCGCTCCCCCATGTGGTTTGAACCAAAATCGGACAGAAACATGTGAAGCAAGTCCGAAATGTAAATAACAATTTTGTAAATAAATTTACAATTCAAATAAATGTCAATAATTAATACAATACTAAATTCAAATACTTGTTTAAGTTTTAGTTTATAATTTTTTATTTTCTATCCGAGATGATATCGAATAAAGTATAAAATTTAGTTTAGTAGAAAACAAATACAATACAAAGTTACTAAACATCTAGCCTTCGCCTTAGGAATGTCACTAAACATGGCCCCAAGCCACCAGCATCCATCGACTTCCTGCCTGTGTAACCAGCTCGTCACTCCATCTAGTGGGTGGTCGCCCTAAACTTAGCCTACCGGTACGAGCAAGAAACTTTTTCCCCTTTTTCTTCATGTTATATGGCCGCCCATTGCCACTTCAGCTTACTAATTCATTGGCTATGTCGGTCACTGTGGTTCTAAACCAGAGCATAGCCTTCTCCATAGTTCACGGAGTGACCTGGAGCTTCCTCATACGGCCAGCAGTGAAGGACCACGTCTCTGTTTTCATAAATCATCACTGACAACACGCACTGGTTGTACATTTTTAAGTTTAGAAGTACATATATACCTGACGAGAAGATATATCGTAATTTCCCGAACGCTATATAGCCGATTTGAATCAGTCGATTGACCTCACGGTCAAAGTTAGACTTGCGTAGTCGGACTATTAGTCCCAGGTCCCTACAACTACCGGCATAGGTGTGACATGGACGTTACACATGATCTTTGTTTTGTCCATGTTCATCTTAAGACCTATTCGTTGGTAGGTACCATTGAGGTCATTGAGCGTAGTGCTTAGGACCTCCAGCAATTCTGCCATACGGACTATATCGTCGGCAAATCGAAGGTGAGTAATGTACTCGCCATTAATATTAATACCGTATCCTTTACAGTCTAGTGGCTTGGAAACGACTTGCAATGCAGCGGTGAAGAGTTTCGGGTATAGATTGTCATTCGATAGGTTTCGTACTGTCGTTCTGTACTCGGATAGCCATCGCAGCCCTACTGTACAAGCACTTCAGCACTTCGATATACCGACAGATAATTTGGCACTGCTGAAGGCTGACTGCAGCACCGCCCAAATTTCTACGGAATTAAAAGCTTTCTCATAGTCCACATACGCTAGATGTAGTGGCAGATTGTACTCCTCATTTTCGAATCCAAGTGTTGGAGAGTAATTGTTTTGCAATGACAATAAATAATGCTCAGTGCATGCAGGCGCAGATCTAAAGTTTGTTTGTAGGGGATCAGACGCGTCCTCTAAATTCTTACCTTACTACGGTTTCTAACCCTTAATCGGGCATCACAAATGTGATAGTTATAGAAGTGAGCAGACTTTCGTATGTTGTTTTTAGTGGTTCCAGAAGTCGAGCATTTGTTTTCTTTTTTTTACTTTTGGTTTTTTTTTTTGGAAATTTATGTGGGAGCTATTCTACCATTGCCCAAGTAGAGCGACATTATTTTAATGTAATTGAAATTTTGAAATATTTTTTAAGTGTCTTATTTTCTTCTATAGTCAAATTATTATAAAAATAAATAAATCATTATTTTACTGGCAAAAATATTTAATCATTTATTATTGTACGGAACGACTCCCAACATGGCAAAAAGCAGAGTGGTACTTGACATATCTTGCATTCGAAGTATGTTCTAACTTCTAATCTTCTCTCGTACTGCAAAAACGGCATCTCCTGAGCCCTTTTTACTTTGATGCTGACCAGGGCTTGAGAGCCGAATTTCATGAAGTATTCTAAAGCCGAATTTCATCAAAAATTCCTTTTTCTTTATAAAATTGCCTGGCTTATGTTTTCTTTGTGAATATCTGAAAAAGTATATTTTTCAATATGTAAAATGTTGCAATGTGTATTATGAAGTAAATTTAGACATTATTTCAGGTAGAAAATTTTAGAAACCCATTTATTAGTGCTCTTGCCAGACATGGTCGAACACCACTATGGATGTTGTCTCTCTGTCTAGTTTGGCAGTATAGAATGTATGCATTAATGATAGATAGCACTTTCAAACATAAACCAAAATAGACGTAGCCATTTTTTTCTCGATTTTCTTCCAATATGATAGGAGCTGTGAAAGTGATCAAATTTATCAACTCCGCCCATATGTTGAGTATATGTAGTTATTGCAGGGCTGAACATGTTTTTTCAGTTTGCCATGACATGACCATGACAGAAACTTCAGATGGATTTACTGCAGTTGACAAAATATGGACATCTTTTGTATAGTGCCATTTTATATATCCAATTGGAGAATCATAGCAGTAAGTAAACTCACCAGGAGTGAGCTAAATCAGTTCTTTTTTCTTCATTTTCATCTCTTCACTGTCCCCTGGTTTTTTTGAAGTGAATTCTTCTGGCATTCCTTTTCTTGTTAATCGCACTGTGCCAATACTGTAAATGTTTCTTTCATGTACAACCTCCATTAGTGAAGAAGTTATCAAACACAACTAATGAGCCAGCAGGTGCAGTTTTAGTTAGTTTCAAAACAACTTTGTATCCCCGACCTTCACTTGGAGCCCCTGACCTGTCCTTTCCTGTAAATAAATATCAAATAAAATATCATGAACTAGTCAAAATAGTTTATTTTTGAAGAAATCAGAATTTTTTTAGGCAAACATATTCTATTTACCAGTATAGATATAAAACTGATAGAGATATCCAGATTTTGAGTCACAACGACACTAAACTTTATACCCATGTTTTATGGGTTTCAATGGCATGTATTGTTTTTTGCTATCTCTAGCCTTGAACTTGACCATACTTTCATCAATCGATTGATGATGAGAGTTTTCAGCACATTGTTGAAAGGTTCGGTTTAGAATGGATACAGCAGGTCTTATTTTTTCTAGTTTGTCATATTGTGGGTGAGTTTTTGGAAGCACTTGGGATATATCACTGACATGAAAATTCTCTAAAATGTTCTTGAACCTTTTCAATGGCATGATGATGCTTATTTCCTGATTGTTATAAAATCTATCTGAAAACCAATACAATTCAAAGTCTGATAATGGATTCAATCCCATTAGTATAAATATCCCCAAAATAGCACTTATTTCTTCTGTAGTAATGTTAGTCCAAAATTTTGATTGTTTATGTTGCGCATATTTGTTGGTATTCATTACAAGTAATTCAAGCAATTCCTCTGGAAACAACTTGGAGAAATAATGAACAGGTACACCTGCTATTTGATCCAAAGCTGCATTTCAGATCCTTATCAAATGTATGTTCTGTAAAATTAGACACATTTGTGGACCATTGATGCTGTTTCTTTTGCAATATACTGTAGAGATGTAACGGCTTGCTGTAATATTCTTGATCATCATCATCCATATTTTCAATAGGCATAACCAGCTGATCTACTAGAGGTTCATAATTTGTATCTGATTGGTTGTACTGTATAATAGTTCAACACTGTCACCGTTGGTTCTGGGGAAGGATCTACTGGAGTTTCACTTGTGTCTGCTCGGTGCATAACAGTAACTGACATGGATTCTTCTGGAGAATCATTGTTACTGGGGGATTCCAACAGCTCAGAATATGTCATACCTTGAATGCTATCTAAAACTGAATTGATATCTAAGGATAGATCAGTCTCATTAAACATGTAATTATCAGTTTCCTCCTAATCTTCCGAAGAGTCACACAATATATGTAACTCCTTGACTATATCCTCTTCGCAAATGCCTTTTCTGGTCATTCAAGCCTGGAAAAGTGACAAAAACAATATTTATTATGAATACCACTAACTAAACGGAACATATTTCCAAGAATCAAAGACAGTTGACTGTAACATTATTCGTTAAAATTTGTATGCGCTTACAAAGTCACATTTCCAATTAATAATATATAAAATACCACGACTCACTTGTTCTTATTTTCTAAATAGACTTTTTATTGCACAGCCATAGATTAGATTACTGATTACTTTTGTGCTGTTGTAGACATGTGTCAATCATGCAAGATTCGTTCGTTTGAGCTGGTACACTTAAAAGTATTGATGGTTCATTCATTTGTTTTTGAATGTACCAGTACAACCAATCACAAACAATTGACGGTACGTTTTTAACCCGTGATTTGTTTGAATTGTGAATGAGCCGCAAACCGACCGAATCCTGAATGATCTGAATAAACAGGCGAATTGAATTAACAGTGCAGACTGCAGAGCATGGAGTAGAGTAGAGTAATATATACACAGAACACCATTACCCCTAGCGGAGAATATATAGGGAAACTGCAGAGTAACAGGAGTATTTATTATTTAAGGGTTTTTTTTATTATAATATTGTTACCTAAATTAAAAACTATTTTACGTTTTCTTATATTTATTTGTTAAATCTATGAGTTAAAAATATAATTCCTTAGAGTTTACTAAAAATAACACTTCAAAAGATTTCATGATAAATGATTTATTTAAAGATAATTTTCAACCATCTTATATAAGTATAAGTTAGGTAAAAGTTTAATTTCGTAGCAAATAAATGTTACAGTCCCTATTTTTAGACATGTAAAGTAAGATGAAATTGTGTATTGTTAGATTATTAGGAATGAAATTTAAGAATAAACAAATTTATTAAATACTTAAAATATACGATAACTTGAGGTTTTTGTGTTTGTCATCTAGCGTCGATTGTTCTTACCAGCTTGAAAGTTAATAAGTTTTAGTTCGATAAAATAACTTTATTACCTATAACATGTAGTAGATGGCGCTATTACAAATCTCAAATAGAAAATTTTCGGTTCCCAATGGATCTCACAGACTCACAGGGTACAGGAGCCTGAAATGATCCATTTGAATGATCGATCCGAATGTACCAGTACGCGTGACGAAATGTACTAGAATGATTCGGTCGCTAGTAATGAGTGATTTACACATGTCTATGCTGTTGTCACAGACACAGAGTACATTATATATACCTGGAAGCTGTTGTGCACAGATAGTCAGTAATCTATGCACAGCACTGAAAATGAAATACTAATGACAAAGACCAGTGTTGGGAAATAGTTGGTGCGAAATTATGGTGTTGCCAAGCTAGAAAATATTGTATTTTGAGTAGAATTATTGCATTTTTTTGCTAAAGATTTTTTTATTTATTTACATACATACATACATATAATCACGCCTCTTTCCCGTAGGGGTAGGCAGAGACCACTTCTTTCCACTTGCTACGATCCTTACATACTTGTTTCGCTTCGTCTACTTTCATTATTCCCTTCATACATGCTCTACGGTTTAGGGTACTCTTAACCTGGCCTTTTTTCAAGACTCCTAATTTGGTCTAGAAAAGTCCGCCTAAGTCTACCCCTTCCAGCACTTCCATTCACACTCGCCTTATACACTTTTTTCGTCAATCGTTCTTCATTCATTCTCTCGATGTGGCCAAACCATCTCAGCATACCTTTCTCAATTTTTGTCACTACATCTTCTTTCAGACCACAACGTTTCCTTATCTCACTATTTCTTATCCTGTCACTCAGTTTAACTCCTATCATACTTCTTAATGCTCTCATCTCAACTGCATTTATTCTACTTTCATGTTTCTTCTGCCATACCCAACTTTCACTTCCGTACATGAGTGTCGGAACCAACACCCCCTCATGCACAGCCAAACGAGCCTTGTTAGACACTTTCCGACTGCTCATAAAGGAGTGCAAAGCTCCATTCACCATGTTTCCTGCATTCACTCTTCTTTCGATATCACTCTCACACTTTCCATCTCTTGTAAACTTTGACCCCAGAT
The DNA here is from genome assembly GCA_907164705.1 of Parnassius apollo. NCBI lineage: Eukaryota > Metazoa > Arthropoda > Insecta > Lepidoptera > Papilionidae > Parnassius > Parnassius apollo. The sequence goes on from CAJQZP010000178.1 coordinate 8,039,472, forward strand.
ACACAAACTCTTTCACCTGTTCAATTTGTTCATCTTCAATCACGATATTGCAGTCTGTCACTGCCTCATCTTTTTCAAACACCATCACTTTCGTCTTCTTTACATTCATCTTCATTCCCTTTCTAACAAAAGCTCCACTCATAGCAGTTACCATCTCCTGCAACTCCTCGGCCGAAGACGCAAGTAATACTTGGTCATCAGCATAGAGAAAACATTTGACGAGTAACTCATTCATTCTCAAACCACTTTCATTCTCTTTTAAATCTGTACAATGTTGAACAAAAACACCACACATCCCTGTCTAACACCTTTTTCGATATTAAACCATTCAGTGTATGCCCCGTTTATCCTTACACAAGCACTAGAATCCCTATAAAGAGATTGCAATGCTCGTATGAGGACACTGCTCACACCGTTCATGGACAGTGCTGACCACAATTCATTCCTCACCACTCTATCATAGGCCTTTTCTAGATCTACGAAGGCGCAGTAGACTTTCTTGTTTTTAGCCAAACACTTTTCGGCTATGCACCGCAAGGAAAAGACCTGATCCGTACATCCCATTCCCTTTCTAAATCCCGCTTGTGCATCCCATATTTTCTCGTCTGTTTCATTCACAACCCTTTCAATCAACACTTTATACCACGGTAATTTATGCAGTCCTGCCGTGACCCTTTTCCCTTATACAATGGCACGATTACGGCTTTGCACCAGTCTCCCGGCACTTGCCCATTTCGCCAGCACAGATTGAAAAGGCGGTACAGCTGACTAGCCACCAGGCCCTGTCCAGCCCTCAGCATCTCGACGGTAATCCTGTCATACCCTGCAGCCTTACCTAATCTCATACTTTTCAACGCTTTCACTATTTCATCCATGCATCCATAAATGAGATAACATTTTCATCAACATTTATATTCGTTTCCGTGGAAGGTGGCAGATGCTGTACCTGCACTTCCTCTCTTTCAAACAGACTTTCAAAATACTCTTTCCATCTCTTTAACACACATTCTTCTCCTTTTATAATGCTCCCATCTTGACTCCTGATTGTACTCAGCTCCGAGGTAGAAGTTTTTCCTCTGGCTGTTTTGATGGTTTTCCAGAAAAACTTAATGTTTGACTAGAAATCTTCAGTGAGCCTCCTATCGAAATCATCTTTTAGTTCTTCTTTCTTTCTAGACACAGTTTCTTTCGCTGCTGTTTTCAATCTTTTATACTTCGTTCTTGCTTCCTTTATCTCGTCATCCGTTGCCTTTTGAACTTTTTGGTTAGCTTTTGTTGCTAACCAATCCAACCACGCTTTCTTCTTTTCTTGCACAACCCTTTGTACATCTTTATCCATCCACACGTTATCATTCTTTCTCCCTTTCCTTCTTTTAGCTACCCCGCATACCTCAATCGCAACATTTACAACCCCTTTCTTAAATGTCTCCCACAAATCTTCAATCACTCCTATCTCTTCTATCCCTTTAAAACTTTCTTTCAGTTTCTCTACATACTCGTCTTTCTTTTCTTGTAGATTTTCCACTTTTACTCTATCCAAGACACTCGTAGGCTCGGCCCTTCGGTGTCACCACCGTTTAAAGAGGCCACGCATTCGGGCTATGACCAGGAAGTGGTCTGTGTCGAGGCCTACACCGCGGTATGCCCGAGTGTCTAGCACTTTCTTCTTCAGTCTTTCATCCACAATTACAAAATCAATCATACTTCTAGACTCACCCTCATCTCTTGTATACAGATGGATCTTTTTGTGGTCAAACACTGTGTTGGTCACGCACAGATTCCATTCCAAGCATACTTCAAGCAGGCTTCTCCCATTGTCATTCACTCTCTCGTCCCCAAACATACCCAGAACTCCTTCATTCCCATCACGCTTTACTCCAACCCATCCATTAAAGTCCCCTAACATCACGATCCGTTCATTCTCTCCGCATTTATTCAATACCTCTCTCATGCTATCCCAAAATTCCTCTCTCTCTTGTTGTGATTTTAGTGACCCACCTCCACGCAGATCTGTCGGTGCATAGATTCCGAGGATAAACAAGCGGGTGAGTCCGACTTTTAACCTAATCCAGAGGAGTCTTGGGCTTACACATTCATGCTCCATCACACATTCAACCATTCGAGATGAAAGAATCACACCAACTCCCTGACAGCCTCGGCTGGTTTGGGGGACTCCCGACCAGTATGCCGTGTAGGGGCCATGAACCGTGGTGTCACATCCTTTCCTCTTGGTTTCGTTCACGCACAGAATATCAATGCAACGTTCATCCATCATCTGACATACTCCATCTACCTTACCATCCATCCCTCCTCTTACATTCAACGTAGCGAAGCGGCTCTCCATGGGCCGCTTTTCGCCCCCTCGAGAAACGAGACGTGATGGGTGGCGAACCACATCGCCGCCATTTTGGTTAATTTTTTGATTATCCATTGCGTTCCCACGAATAGCGAAGGAAAGGTTTGTCCCCCCCCAGCAGAGCCCCGCATGCCAGGGTAAGGCTAGCCTAATTTTGGGGTCGCCCGGTCCCAGGGCAGTGTGGCACGCTAACGACTAGGCTCGCCCCTAGCCATGCATCCATCCGCGCGGCCGACGTTGGATTGGCGGAGGGTAGGAATAGGAAAACGGGAAGGATAGGTGGTGTGAAAAGGAAGAGTAAGGTAAGTTAGGGTAGGAAATAGGAAATGTAGGATATTACCGTCCATGAGGGCAAGGGATAGGACAGTAATAGCTAGGGTAGCCGGGGTCGCATACCCGTATACCATACCACAACTACCGCACAGGTAAATTGGGATGAGTATCCCTCGACTAGTTTATTTATTTAAGCTGTCTAAATCCAAATTTAATAGGTTTTTGCTATTTCTTTATATTTGCATAAACTAAAAATATGTTATTAAATGTTTTTTTTTATTAAAATAATAAAACTTATGGCACGGAATTATACAATATGAATTAAACAGGAATGAAAAATTTGAAGTCGTCTTCTTCTTCGAGTTCGAAATCTCGACGTGTAGATGTAGACGGATTTGACTGCTGAGAAGTTGTTGCATACAGGACATTGGAGACAATTTGATTTGCCAATTTTTTTGTGGGTTCAAATGATATACATTCCTATACAAGACGTTTTGCGCTTTTAGAAGCGATAACTACATTATTTGGTATAAGTACGTGATGCGTTCGTTCATAAATTTTAAAGTTGTGTCTAGTAAGCGTGTGTCTAGTATTGAACTTATATTGTGTAAAAATAGGAAAATATTGTATAAAAGCGTACAATACTGAGAAAGCTATGTTTTATGGTACAATTTAGTTTCGTGTAACAAGTTATTGTAAGAATCCAATAATTATTGTACATTTCCCAACACTGACAATGACCGTCACCGAAAAATTATTGTTTTGTCAGTTTGACATAAAATTGTTATTGTTGTTGTTATTATTCGCTCGAGAAAGCAGGCAAAGGAACTGAGCTATACAGCTTTGTTTTTTTTTTATTTTGAATTTATAGAGTTTTGAAGTGTAAAGGCCGAAACTAAGTCTTATTTTTCTTCTTTCCATCTCATCAAAATTCATAAAGGCCGAAGAATTTTCGGAACGAAGTTCCTTATCGCGCTTTGCGAAAGGGGGCTAGACGAAAAAAATTAAGACCAAAAGTTGTAACGACACTTTTTGCTATAGTTGTAAGCCGTGCGGCGTGCGCGTGTTTCTCTGTCTATCTCTCACTCTCTCTCTCTCTCTCTCTGTCTCACTCTCTCTCGTAGAAACCAAGCCAGTTATTTTCGTTTCGACTTTCTATTTCGCATTGAACAGTGTAGTGTCGCGACGATTATTTTTGTTGAGTGTATACTGGTTTTTTGTACATAATAAATAATAAAAAATAATAACAATAATGAATCCTGACAGTGTTTCTGCACAAGTTCCGGATATTGCTGATGGAGTTAGGTAAGTAGAGATTTTATACAGACTAATAAATGCTTCTGTATTTTTAGCAAGTACGCTATATAACCTCTCTTTACTATTGTGCTAACCAAGTCATACGCGTTATAATCTCTCCATTATTGTGTGTTTAGCAAGTGTACGCGTCATAACTTTAATAAATGTAAAAGCCAATTATATTTTAATATTACAATATCAATGCGTATGTATTTAGCAAGCCGTGCGTGTTACGCTGTTGTGTTTACGAAGTTGATATATACCTATATATATATATATATATATATATATACCTATATATATATATATGTGCCGTGTAGTGGCGGTTAAGAATATCCACTACCCCATATCTTCCCGTGGGTGTCGTAAGAGGCGACAGAGGGAGACAGGCAGGAGATGGGCAGCAGCGTCTTCCTGATGACAACTGTGACGTAATAAAAAACTGCGGTTGCCAACCCGCTCGCCAAGCGTGGCAACTATGGCAAATACCCCCCAATGAATAAATACACAAACAGACGGCCCCCAGTCCCCGGCGGCCCCGCTATTCCTGGCTAAGTGGCGACCATGGTAACGGCGGGGCAGGGGGTGCTAAGAATCTCCGGTGGAGGTTCGGTTGCCACCTACGACGACTCGACCTGGCAACATATAACGCACGCACCCTGAGGACTGACGAGAAGATACTGGAGCTGGAAGAAGAGGTAGACAAGTTGCGCTGGCATATTATTGGATTATCCGAGGTCCGAAAAGAGGGGGAGGACACGGCAATCCTCGAGTCCGGCAACTTGTTCTATCACCGGGAGGGCGACCATCTGTCCCAAGGAGGTGTCGGATTTATCGTCCACAAATCTCTCGTCAACAACGTTGTAAAGATTGGGAGTGTGTCGACGAGGGTCGCGTACCTGATACTCAGAATCACCAAACGGTATTCGCTGAAGGTCATTCAGGTTTACGCACCAACCTCGGCACATCCCGATGAGGAGGTGGAGGAAATGTATGAGGATATTTCCAGAGCCATACATTCCTCCAAAACCTACTACACGGTGTTGATGGGAGACTTCAACGCAAAACTGGGCACAAGAGAAAGCGGTGAGCTGAAGGTAGGGAAATTTGGAGTAGGGCAACGGAACCGAAGGGGCCAGCAGCTGGCCGACTTTATGGAGAAAGAGGGACTCTTTATGATGAACTCTTTCTTCCAGAAGCGGCCCCACAGGAAGTGGACCTGGTCGAGCCCCGACGGTTCGACAAAAAATGAGATTGACTTCATTATGACGACCAGACGCCAACTGTTCAGTGATGTCTCAGTGATCGCAAGGGTGAAAACTGGCAGCGATCACCGAATGGTTAGAGGCACACTGAACCTAAACGTTAAGTTGGGGAGGTCTCGTCTAATGAAGTCAACGCTCCGTCCCCCTCGTGCTCTAATCCAGAATCCCGAAACCTTTCAGCTCGAGTTACGTAACCGCTTTCAGTGCCTAGAAGATTGCAATGCAGTGGACGATATGAACGACAAGCTCGTGGAAACTGTCCATGCGGTCGGAGCTAAGTTCTGTAAGACCCGCCGCAGAAGAACACAAAAACTCTCCGATCACACTCTTAATCTCATGGCTGTTAGACGGGAGATGAGGCTGCAATCGTCAACAGATTTGACAGCATACAGGCAACTGAACAGACAGATCTCCAAATGCATACGGCGAGACTTACGCAACTTTAATACTTCTCGTATTAAAGAAGCGATCGAGCGGAACCAGGGCTCCAAAGTCTTTGCCAGAGATCTGTCTGCCAGAAAGAGCCAACTGTCAAGGCTGAAGACTGAGTGTGGCAACATCGTTTCCGGGACACCTGAGATTTTGAGTGAGATTGAGAGGTTCTATGGGCAGCTGTACACATCATCGTTGGAGCCACACGCAAGTGTGAGTAACGATCCAAGAGCAAGTCCTATCCGACACTATTCCGATGATATCCCGGACGTCAGTCTAAGCGAGATTAAAATGGCTCTCCAGCACCTTAAAAACGGCAGGGCCCCAGGCGAGGATGGAATTACAGCGGAGCTTCTGAAAGCGGGTGGAACACCGGTACTTGAAGTCCTTCAGAAGCTCTTCAATTCCGTCCTCCATGGTGGCACTACTCCAGAGGCGTGGAGCAGAAGTGCGGTGGTCTTGTTCTTTAAGAAAGGCGACAACGCTCTCTTAAAGAACTACAGACCGATTTCCCTTCTGAGCCGCGTCTACGTGCTGTTTTCGAGAGTCATTACGAATCGTCTCGCACGCAGACTCGACGACTTCCAGCCTCCCGAACAAGCCGGTTTCCGAAAAAGCTTCAGTACCATAGACCACATACATACCCTGCGGCAGATTGTACAGAAGACTGAAGAGTACAATCTGCCACTTTGCCTGGCGTATGTGGACTATGAGAAAGTCTTTGATTCCGTCGAAATTTGGGCGGTGCTACAGTCCCTTCAGCGGTGCCAAGTTGACTGTCGGTATATCGAAGTGCTGAAGTGTTTGTACAGTAGGGCTACGATGGCTATCCGAGTACAGAACCAGAGCTCGAAACCTATCCAACTGCAGAGAGGTGTAAGACAGGGTGACGTTATATCCCCGAAACTCTTCACCGCTGCATTGGAAGACGTTTTCAAGCTACTGGACTGGAAAGGATACGGTATTGACATCAATGGCGAGTACATCACTCACCTTCGATTTGCCGACGATATAGTCCTTATGGCAGAATCGCTGGAGGACTTAAGCACTATGCTCAATGACCTCAATAGTGCCTCCCAACGGATAGGTCTTAAGATGAACATGGACAAAACAAAGATCATGTTCAATGTCCATGTCACACCTATGCCGGTAGTTGTTGGGAGCACTATGCTCGAAGTTGTTGACGAATACGTTTACCTGGGACAAATAGTCCGACTAGGTAAGTCCAACTTCGACCGAGAGGTCAATCGACGGATTCAACTCGGCTGGGCAGCGTTCGGGAAATTACGGCATATCTTTTCGTCAGGTATACCTCAATCTCTAAAAACTAGATTGTACAACCAGTGCGTGTTGCCAGTGATGACTTACGGATCTGAGACGTGGTCCTTCACTGCTGGCCGTATGAGGACGCTTAAGGTCGCTCAGCGAGCTATGGAGAGGGCTATGCTCGGAGTTTCTCTGCGTGATAGACTCAGAAATGAGGATATCCGCAGTAAAACCAGAGTGACCGACATAGCCCAACGGATTAGTAAGCTGAAGTGGCAATGGGCCGGCCATATAGCTCGAAGAACCGATAACCGATGGGGAAGAAAGGTTCTCGAGTGGCAGCCTCGTACCGGTAGGCGTAGTGTGGGGCGACCCCCCACTAGATGGAGTGACGACCTGGTAAGACATGCAGGAAGTCGATGGATGCAGGTGGCTCAGGACCGTGCTTTGTGGCATTACTTGGGGGAGGCCTATGTTCAGCAGTGGACTTGTGATAGGCTGTAATGATGATGATGATGATGATATATATATATATATATATATATATATGCGTGTGTGTGTGTGTGTGTGTGTGTGTGTGTGTGTGTGTGTGTATGTATAAAGGAACTTCGTTCCATCAATCCTCTCAAGTTTTTTTTTACTAAATGTAAATTTTATAACTTTTATTTTGTACTACTTTTTACTAAAAATTAATATTATTAATATTTTTTGCCAACTTGATTTTTTTATCTTTTAAATTAGTTTTTATTTTCGCGGACACTGCACATAGATTAAAATTACTTTTATGGATTTTATTGCGTTTAAATTATTTGATTTTTAATTCCCGACATTACGGGTGCACTCCAGCACCCATGGTTCGCTGTAACCTGCCCGTCTGCAATAAGAACTATACGGTCGTTTGATAGAATGCGACGAATGCAGAATATCATGAGTGGGATAATTATAGGCTTATATATATTATACAGACTCGAAGTTTTCAATTTCAATAAAAACGACACTAGTGACATAGAGTAACTACAGTATGAAATATTTTATCACATTCTCTCGTAGGTTCTCTCTATAGATGCATAGATAGATGTGTATGTTTGTCTCTTTTTAGTGTCGCTTTTTCATTTCATCGCGTTTCAAATAACAACGATTTTAAAGAAGTTTACAGTTCAAAATAAAACTAAGATTTCTTCTACTATTTATATTCAAGAAGACAGTATGAGTCTGATCACATTAGTACAGGCGGGATATCACATTTAACATAGAGATAGGTAGCTTATTTTACACGTTTACAGAAAAATTCTCTCTCTATCAGTACAAATATTTTATAGTGAAAAATTATTTTTAATCATAATATACATAAATTTTTTATTTATTTGCATTTGTATATAATTGGAAAACACCTTGAAAATATTGCTTATATATGTATAATATTATGTTCTTTATCATCTCCATATACATACCTAATATATTCACTTAAGAACAATTTACATTGAATTTTCAAAATATTTTCTAGTTATGTAGAGCTTCAGTATTTTGCGGTAGAAATTATTTTCCCTTTCAGTATGATTACAAGTTCTGAGGCATTTCATCATAGTTCTCAGAGGCGAACTGCATGGTTATAGTCTTTTATTTGCAATAAGATAAAAAAAACAACAGGTTAATGAATAAAATGCCCTATGAGGAACTTTACGAAGTCACGACTATTTAGCCATTGGAAAAAGGAGTGAATAGTTGTATAGAAAATATTACATAGTAGTTTTATCTAAATTTTTAGCGTTTTTACATCAATTTCATAATAATTTTGTCACATTTATATAGTTTTAACAACTTCTCTATCAATGAAAAATTACAATAGTTAAGAAAACGAAATGTTCATATATGACACATGGGATAGCGAAAATAATATCGAAACCTATTGCAGGATTTGTTTTTCTATTATTATTATTATTTTTCATTCCGTACCTAAAGGGATTCTGATGTCAGTCGGATCATCAGCCCATTCGTATGTCACGAATATTTAACTCGCAGACAGAATGAGTAATAGACTTGAAACTTGGCGTATATTGTTGACCAAAACACTAAATCCGAAGTATATAATAAAATATTGAATAAAAATTAAATTAAATTATTTTTCAGAAAGGTCCCCCCTATGTATAACGAAGAGCGTTAATTTTTTTTCTTACCTTGGAATGTGGGATGTCGTTGTCTACAGTTCATTGAGTAGAGTCGAATTTGAAATTTCTATATATTACGTACTATGTATAATGCATTTCAACAATAAATACTGAAAATATCGATTGGAAAGGTAGTTTGTAAGCTGTGGCCAAAATAAAAGTACAATGGTTTAGAAAAAAGGTGAATTGGTCATGAAATGTTCGGAACCCTAATAGAGTGAGACCCGACTCGCGCTTGGCCGGTTTTATTTACTGTCATTTCATGTAAAAACTTCCTTCTACATATTTTAGATTTAATTTCATTACAAATTCTTTATTATTTTCACTACACATAGACAAATACTCATTATCTTAATAACTATAAGCGTCGTCACACCGATCACAATTACCATTTACCACCGATTATAGAATCAAATGTTTTATATATCAATAAAACACTAAGAAATAATAAAAATAATTACGTAATCGATCGAATGTATATTTTAAGTCTTATTCCTTATTAAAATATACATCCGACGACACTTAAAATGTATATCTAGTGATTGTGCTTTTCTAAAATCCACAAATATCCCCACACCATTGATCCCAATTCCTTACTCATTTGTTCATATCGATATTCTTACAGAAACACGACCTATTACGTAATTTTTTATGCTAGACGGTATTTCCTACGATGGTATTTCCTAAAATTGTTTCATAACTGTCAAGCTCCGTCATCATTATAGTAGTTAGTTATGTCTGTATATTAAGTATTTTAAGTGTCATAAATGATATTTTCTTTTAACATGTACTAGTTGAACCCGGCAGACGTTGTACTACCAATTAATAGGTGGTATTCAGTGCCGTTTTTTATTTTAATGCAATTTAATTTATTAATTGCCGCACTTGATCAAAAATTTTAAATTTTGTTTGTTTCGAAATTTCTTTGTTCAATTTCTTTTTAGCAATAAGTACGCCTTTTGTTCCTGTACTCGTACTGTTTGTAAGGTTCAATAAAGATTAAATAAATGAATATGTCGGTAATAAACAATTGTTCCCACAAACCCGTAATATGTATTATAACACCGTAAAATAAACAAAAAAATCCCCCTTAATATAGTACATTGATTTAAAAGAATAGATAGAAAAATAGATTTAAAAACATATCGTGTAATAGCTGTGTAAGAATGTCCACTAGCCCATATTCAGCCCAGTCGTAAGAAGCGACAGAAGAAATGGAAACCAGACGGGTACCAGCATGTTCCTTTTATCAACTAGAAAATAAAAATACTGCGGTTGCCAAACCAAGCGAGGAAACTATGGTAAATACCACGTATGAGGCAATCTATAGGAAGGCCTTTGTTCAGCAGTGGAATCTGATAAATTATTATACCTTTAGGGTATACACTTATATACCTACGTAGGAACGTAATAAATACACCTTAATACGTAATATATTTATATTACGTTGTATATTTATACATATTTTTAATTATATAAATCGGACGAATATCTATAATTTCATGTAAAGTCAATGCTTTTAACAATTCTATTATTGTAGTATTTAGTACTCTGTATTGAATATGCCATCTAGTATAGAAAAATACGGATCTAATCGGATATCTGTGCCAAATATGCCTAACCATCAATTTCCCTAAGCTCGAATCTACCCTCAACCATTCCCATTTTGGTATCTTTGAAATATTTACTTTAGACATTTGATGCCCAAATTTGAATAGCAAACAAAGGTAGACAGCGGTGACCAGCCATTTCAATAAAAAGAACTACGTGGCTAAAATCTTAAATTTAGGTCAAGTACAAAATACTTTTACATATTTCTGTTGTGGAAACATTCTTGGTCAAAAACGATACAACAAAGGTAAGTTAATGTTTATGCGACATTAGCCTAATGGCGGGGTGCGAACCGCGAAATCAATGGTTATGGGTTCGAATCCGCCATTCAACTACTGCCGCGGACCACTCCTAATACAAGCAATATAAGCATAGGTACTTGGAGTAGTTAATGTCAATAGTATCTAATAATGTAAGTAATAATGTATGTAAACTGTATTGCTTAAAATATTTTTAACTTTAAAATCAATAAAAATGTATAATAATGGAAGGTCGAAACTAAGAAAATGTTTTCCAATTTCGTAGTTACAGAAACAAAAATATTATACATTTTAAGAGTATTTTTAAAGTTATATTGATAAATGCGAATTCTATAATAGTATACTTATTTTGTGCTTTATACCAGTTCTGTGCTCTAGATTTTGTTTTTCTAAATAAATACAACTCTAAAAATTATAGATTAGGGCATGACTTTTAAACTAATTGTAACTCCGACAGCGCCTATTATCCCAATTATTTATGAACAAAATACAACTATTTAGGACAGTGTACATGAAACTTTGGATACATTTAGTGGTATGTTAGGGAACCCCGTTGCCCGTTATTGGGGAAATAGAGCAGGGGGATCGATTCAACGCTTAGCGAAGGGGTTGTTACGGGCGGTGGTGCGGGCGGCGGCAGCGGCGGCGGTCTGCGTGCAGTTGCACAGCGTGTCGAACATCCGTAACATAAAACCGCGCGCCCGACCCAATCGACGTTTGAAATTGCCTGAAACAAAACAACAAAACACTTATAAACAACAGATAAAATATTATCATAAACTACACATAAAATATTTAATAAAAAGGAAGTCGACTTCTGAAAACAAAAAAGAATAAAATGATTTCACATTCCGAAGTCGGTGCTAGAAGTATTAGGTGAATTTAGGGTGTGAAAATATATTTATGTAGTTCTTTGAGGACGGATTTTATTTATTTTTTATTAAAAGTTTTTTTTTACTTCTTGAGTGGACTAAGGACAATCTCAATGTCGTCTACTATATATAAATAGTGCCTAACGTTAAAACATCTCCCTTATTTACTCTTTGGGGTGGAATTCTTTCCTCAAATTTAAATAGTATCACCCGACGTATAACTTATTTAATAAAGTTAGTGTTTAGCGATAATTTTCAAACAGTTCACACACATCTGTACGTACACTAAAACTTTTTTCGATTTAACTTTCTCAAACGCAATTTCAAGCTGCTGATCTCAACTTCCATTTATTTGTTGGTAAAACCAATCAAAGTTTAAATGGAAATGAACAAGGTAAGCAATAAAAGACGGCATTAGTGAAAAGTAATTTGTCCCGTAATAGGGGATATTAAATTCTTAAAATAACGTCTTTGGTTAAGCAATGTTAGTAAAGTATTTGCACACGTATACCAACGTAGGTAATCTTATGTTATGTTCTGTGCAATATTTTCAGTGTACAGTGGAACCTCGATAAGATAAAGACCAAGGGAAATGTTAAATAATTTGATTTATTGAGGTTTTTATTTACTAAGAGTTTAAGTGGAGTTTTATTGGTTTATATTTGTACTTACAGGGGTTCTTTTATGAGCTTAGTTTAGAAATTATATACTCACATAGATAGACGAGCTAGGTTAAATGCAAATGAAACTTTTAAATGTCATATATGTACCTACATACATCTTTTATTTTAGGTTTAAAGATACATTTATTCAAGTTTATTTTATTCTACATAAAAAAGTCGGCAGTTTTTTTGTTTGAAATTTATTCACACTTTCTATATCAATTTTATTTTGAACCTTTATTGTTTGCACATTCATTTAACTTCTATATTAAAATTTAATTAATAATATTTATTAATTAAATTTTAATACATATATTAAAATTACTCACTGATAGATGATTGAAGTTGCAAAGATCGTCTTCGTTACAACTTTGATTTACTGAGGTGCGACGCTCAAATTATTCGTTTAAGTTATAGAGGGTTTGTATTTTAAGTAAAAGAGGTTTTGGACTCCGAGCGGAAGGGAACACAACATTTTATGAATTTATATAGATATATATAGAGGTTATTACGTTATCGAGGTTTAAGTTATCAAGGTTCTACTGTATATGGTAGCCAACGACTACACAGCCCGAATAGGCACCTGTAGTTCATAAAAGATAGCTTGATCTCTGCGACAGCTGTCAGTAAAATCACGCCTATGAAGTCTTGAATTTCTTAGTAGTACAGACAGTACCTGTCAATGTCATACTTTATGGGCATGCCGACCTAATTAGTGCATGCCCATAAAGTATGACATTGACAGGTACTGTCTGTACTACTAAGAAATTCAAGACTTCATAGGCGTGATTTTTACTGACAGCTGTCGCAGAGATCAAGCTATCTTTTATGAACCATAATGTATGTACTTCTACTTCCAAACCTGTCTGTCAAAAGTCTGAGGTAAGCGGTACGGGGGAGGCGGGTTGAAATGCACGCTAATTGGTTAAAGTTAAGGTTGCGACATTTGCTAATAAGCAAATAGTGATGAGAACTTCTAATAAATTAGGTATTAAGTCTACTTAATCAGTACCTGAATTATATTATACTATAAATTAGTACAAAATAAAGGAAGAAAAAACAAAATAAGTTTTATTTGAGTAGGTATCGTATTTAGTAAAATACTTCTAATTTTTTGTTTTGAAGAATATTTTTATTAAAACAAGCTTTCTTTACACAATATTAAAATAATAATAGAATACTATTAAAATAAAATAGCAACACTTATTTAAACTGGCAAGTTCACTTCCGTTTCCTACATGTCTTGACATAGTGTCTAATCAGTAAAAAGAGCAGTGCCGTCTATTAAAAATTATATCAATTTTACTACGATTATATGAAGAAGTTTTGAACAATTTGATTTAATTATTAAATCAATTAATTCAAATATGGATTAACGTACATTCACTAAAAAAAATCTGCTTACACCTATGTCGCTTATAGTATAAGTCTGTAAAACATTCACGATAACATGCATAATATTTACTTGTACCAATATTATAGTTTAACTGGTACAGCACTAGTTACACGTGCCGGTAATTAAAGAAAAGTATAGCAATAATGAACTGCATTGAAAAGAAAGGGATGCATAGTCCGAAAATATCCGAAGATGTCCGAATAACTCAACGCGAGTTGCTTATAACAAATATAGGTTGAGCTCTGATTTAATTTTAATTAATGAATTTGGAAATTAAAATTCACTTATATGAAAAGTGATGCTATTTTTTTTAATTACACATTTGGCTACTATTTCCGCACTATTTTATTGTACAGGGAACCATGTTGCGCGTCTGTTGTATTTTATTTTGTCGCAAATTCACGAGTCACATGCAAGATGTTCACGGGTCAGGGAAGTGGTCGCTACAAAAGTAGATCGTGCGATTGTTTTCTTAAGTAAGACGTATTTGTCTAACGTGTTGACAGAAAGTGTTTGCCTTGCATGAGGCGTCTATTCGGGCTGTGTAGTCGTTGATGGTAGCCAATTAATGTTCATTGTTGAACACGATTCAAACAACATTTCTACTTGAGAATCCGTCAGGCTGTTAGAATACCTACAGGAACATCGTAAAGGAATGATTACATCACATACATACACCCGACAGACAAGGAGGGTTATGTTTTTCGGGGCAGTCGGGTAAATACACTGTGGCTTAATCCGCTACCACACGGTAGAGAATTAACAGAATCAGTGTCTGATTTAGGGTTCTGGCAGTCCTAGGCTAACTATGAGTATGCCCCCCCCCCCCCCCACCGGCCTGTTATGTCTGTGCCTACCGAGCCCACGAATATGTTTACTAGATTTTTATATTTTACTAGCTTTCCACACCGCGGTTTCGCCCACATATAATAACATTTTCCTGATAGTATGTCAAGTGAAAATACCAGGAAAATTGCAGATGCGTTGCCAGCATTTTTAAAAGGAGTAAGTTCGTTTCTTGAAGGTCTCTAAGTCGTATCGGTCCAGAAAAATAGCCGGTGACAGGTTGACAGATGATTCCACAAAGAAGTCTCGCGAGAAAGAAAACTCCTAGTAAACAGCACTGTCATGGTGGACCGCCAAGCATATGGATGGTGTGGGTTTGCGTTGATGGAATTTGGCGGTAGAAATTAATCCGAACAATTTGTCTAAATACTCCCCGTGGAAATAGCGATAGAAAATGCAATGCGTTGCAATATCTCTTCACGGCGCCAGTGAGTGAATCAAGTCAATCATAAACAACTCGGTCGTCGACGATTCGAGCCACTCTTCGCTGGATGTGGTCGAGTGGAAGGAAGGATTTGGCACTGGTGTGCCTCGGTCCAAAGATAAGAACACTCCATGGGAGGGCGAACTTACGCCTTGTAAAGTAACAAATGGCACACCATTTGCTAAAGTAAAGTGACACACAATGTACTACTTTATGCATGAAATACTGTTTATTATGATGGTGAGTGATACTGTTTATTACGATGGTACCGTGAGTAAATCTTTGTTTCAGAGAGCACAAGGGATCTGTCACAGAAAACATCTGGCCACCGAGCTTCAGCATGTCAAGAAAGTATTGCAAGACAACAAGCTTCGGGTCCCGCGTCTACGTCACAGTCACAGAGTAACTTTGGTCACAGTGACCGAGTAAAGCCGGCCACGGTTGTGCGTGTGCCTGCTGTACTACCGTATGTCAGAGGAGTCACAGACAAGGTTACATACATACACATATTAAAGTGAGCTTCCTTTAAAACATACTACAAGCCGTCGAAGAAGATTAGTCAATTTTTACCATCCATCAAGTGTAATATTCCTCTACAAGATGCAGGAGTGTACAAGTTATATTGTGAATGTGGGTTAACTTACATAAGTCAAACAAAAAGATCTATAAAAACCCGCGAGAAAGAACATATAGCTGACGTGAAGCACCGACGCTTCGGGAAGTCTGAAGTCTGTGAATAAGTTCAAGATCATCCCCACCATTACATCAGATTTGATCAACCACAATTCCTCGCAAAAGAACACCGATTCCTACCAAGGATGATACGCGAGGCTATTAAAATTAAAAAAAAAACATCCTAATTTTAATAGAGAAGATGGATGGGTGCTGCCATCTGCTTGGGATCCTATAATCAACAAAATTAAACCCAAACCCAAGCATACCACTGCAAAACTTCAAGATACTGTAAGCTCGTTCTGCGTAGATCAGACCAAAAATTACAATTCAAGAACTGGAGGTAGCCGGGCTACATTGGGACGTCAAACATCTTAATCCTCCCTGTAAGCATTGGTGGAAACGTCGGAATTTAAAAATAAGTTATTAAACGCGATAAAATCCGTAAATATAGTTTAATTCAATGTGTAGGGTTCGCGTAAATTTAAGAAATTATTATAAGACTCATTTCTTTTTATAAGCAACATTACCGCCTCTGTTTACTTGATAAGGCACTTGTTTTTAATAATTAGATTTAAGGACTAACATATATTATAAGTTGCTAACAAATTGTATGGATTAATTGGTTATCTGAAATAAAAAAAATATTATTATTATTTAAGTCGTCGAGTCAGCCTGCAAAAAGGCAAACGTGGCTCAGAAGGAAATCGGTCTTTGATACTTAGAGGGTCACTTCTGCTATACGCTTTCTGCGTTTCACCACCGTGAAAGACAGGACTAAATAACTTGTGAAGAACTTGGATTCCAGGTTCTCTACATGCTGTTTTTTAGCTCCCCTATGATTCTATCCGAACTTGGCATTTTGTCGTTTTTAAGGTTCCGGAGAGTCATTTTAATCTTGATATCATCGGATTAGTGTCAGATAAAACATATGCTTAGGTCGTTTCTCACACTTGCGTGCAAATAAGATAAAAATATATGTCAAGTAGCTATAACAAGACCTGTATTCGGCTCGGTTGTTGCTCTCAGCAGTGAACACTTCTGCAAGCATTTGGTAGTATGTATACTATTCAGCGTTGATGCCCCGTCAAAGTGAAGAATAAAACTAGCGATCAATGGGTGCGTTTGGCAGAAAAAAGCGCTAGCAAGCGCTTGTAAGCAGAATGGCGAAACTAAACAGTTTTCGGCCGGGACACATTTGCTAACTTCAGTAGCGCTGACACAATCTGCCATTTTGCTTATTTAATTTCTTTGTTTTGAAGTAGAGTTTATAAGTTGTTTTTTTGCAATATTAGTTTTAAGTAATATAATGACATGAATGGACATATACATGTTATTAAAAATTCATGATTGGTAAGTTTTTAATATGAATACTTCACAAACATATATTTAAATTAGGTTAGGTTCCCCGGTTAAAACTAACATCGTGTCCTAGAGTAAATAGCTACTTACGATTTGACAGCGCTTACCACTTACGATCGCCATTTTGCTTACAAGCGCTTGCTAGCGCTTTTTTCTGTAAAACGCACCCAATATCTTCCCTACACTTCTTGATCGCTGTAATAGTTTATTTCGGAAAAATCATAACGTCGACTAAAGTTTAAATTTCTGGATCGTATTGATAAATCCAAGATTCATCACCTGTAATTACATCGCAATCAGGCCTAACCGGAGCTGCACGAATTTAGTAATCATATTACAGTATTATGACGACTCATTATTATTATAAACAATTAATAATTAATTTCTATATTAAGCCGTCAAAAATTATCTTAGAAAAAATAAATTAAACAATAAAAATACATTAATAAGCATAAAATTAAAATAAATACATTTCAGACATTAAGTATTATAGTAAAATAAAGACTTAGAAAATATTGTCTTTTAATATCAATAAATTTATATATTCAAAATGTGATAAATAGTAAAAAGGAAAGTCGAAAATATTATAGTAATTAAGATAAATAACATTTATCAAATAATTGAAAAATTGGTTAAAAAGTCATGGAGCGTGTTCACGTATAAGAAAATTTCTTAAGTTATGGAGGTAGTTCGTGTATAGATGAACTGTATGGTGGAGTTGCCGGTGACACATGGTGGTCGGGTGACTGACTACTTATAGTACTGTTGCAAAATGTTTAGTCCTATATTAGGGTCTTATGATAGTAAGGTCTATTATACTAAACCATAATTATAGAAGGTCTCTATGATGAATTAGCTTTACAATACTAGAGTTGTGGATTGAAGTCGCATATAAGTATTAAAGACTTTACAATACTAGTGTTATGGGTCGAAGTCCCAAATTAATGACTTATGATAGTAAGATATATGATACAAAAGCATTATTACGGAAGGTCTCTATGATGAATAAGCATTACAATAGTAGAGTTGTGGGTTGAAGTCCCATATATTAGAGACATAATAGTAAGGTCTATGATATAAAAGCATTATTATAGAAGGTTTCTTTTATGCAAAAGCATTATGATAGTAGAGTTTTGGACTGAAGCCCTATATATTAAAGACGTATAATAGTAAGTTACCTGAAAAACGCAAATAGTGTAAGGTCTCAAATAAGTAAAGGAATTACTATTAATAGAAAGACTCGAAAAAGATTATTATGCGTGTATACTACTTTACGAGCAACTGAGACCGAGGTAAATTGTACTCGCTAACCGATGTGTCCTAGACATATCATCTTAGTGCTGGTGGTAAGTAGGTTTGTTATAGCAATACGGCTTCCGGAACACGCACACCATATCGTGGGCGGCGTCGTAGCGCATACCATACGTCTACGGGGATGAGTGTGTTTTAGCACTTTTAGTGTAACAACATACCATTCATTTTAGTGCTTTAACTATGATAGTGAAGTTTTGTTCACCTCTTAGGTAATATGATACATTGGTGTTATTTTTAGTTAACAACAATCATTGTGTACCAACCGATAGATCACGTAGGTGTGTTGAGAGGGGGGCGCCTTTCGAATGATAGTTACATTGATGCTTACTGCTACATGCGGTATTGCGTCTTATGATGGGTCTGCGGGTGTGCTGCGCCTGATTCGACGCATTCTTGTGGTTCTGGTCGATGGAGGTATGCGGGTGGTGATGTCTGCTGGGATGTATGAAGTACCTTGGGATGGTGTAAGCACGACGATAGTCGTATTGATGCTTGTTGCGTTTCTGCGATGGTTGTTTGGCGGGTCGCTATTCTCAATGGCGCTCTCTGCGTCTTGGTTTGACTCACACCTAAGTAGCTTTGAACAAGTCCTTTACTACTGTTGACTCCTGAAGTTTTATATAACAACATAATAATATATCTCTGTTACTTTTCCACCTTTGAATGATTGAAGGCAACTTGTTGGTGGGTGAGACAAACATAATCGAAAATAACTCAACGTCAGTGACACAAACCCTTTCTGATTGCGAATTATTACTATTATCTTATAATTGCCTCTTTGCTTTTGATATAAAAATATCTCATTGTTTAATGAGAATAGCTGTGAAAAGTTTAGTGGAATTCTGAATATTCTATAAATAAAAATCTTTTTTCGGTAGGTAATGCTTAGTTTAGCTTAAAATAATTATTAGCACGATATGAAACCGCAAGCGAAAAACTAAAAAAAAGCTTTATATTTGAGTGAGAAGATCCATTATTATTTAAATAACTATATACGTACATCATAATTTTGCAATTAGTTAACGATTTAGTTACGCTCAACATCTAACATTCGTATTCAACGGTCATTGTCATTTGAAGTTATTTCAAGGTTAAAAACCTAGAATTGTTATTTACCAAATGGCGGCGGCTCGGCGCAAGACAATACACCATTCCATTTAATTCCAAGGATGTCATATGACACGACTATTAAGAGGATAGAGTAAGTCAGCTCAAATTCTAATTTCGCCCCCACTTCCCCGCGCGTCGTATGCTATGTACCGACATGTTTGTAATTACTAATACTGTAAGCAGAAAGGTCGTTAGACACTTATTTCATTAGGTTTATCATATTTATGCCTGTTTCTTTACACCAACCCAGTCACTTCTTATTTTTATAACGGTTATTTCCCATTTTAATTTTACGTCGTCCTGTTGCGTAATGTGTATTCTGATCGTAAGCGACACAACTTCTCCCTTCAAAAGCCGGGGCGATACTAACTTTCAGTTTATACAAAGGTACTCTGTGACACTAACGGAGCGACAGGAATCAAGCTTACGCGCCGATAGTTTAGGTAATTTCTTTTTACAGTGAAAATAATGGTTTTTTAAAAAAAGTAATTAACATAACCACTGCTTTATAGTTAGTCCAGTTAGTATGCAAAGTTTCATGATCTTATTTAAAGTATTTTATGAATAACAGCGGTTTATTGTTTATTTTGGAGGTAACTTTGGATTTTTTTTCTATCGAGAAAATTTTACGAAATCGTGTTTTCGTCTAACATAATCCTTAACATTAATCCTCAACTTTACCATATATTAATTTCAAAATTAATGCTGCAATATTTTTGGCATAACGAAGGATCTTGCTAAGCCATTTGACATTATATTTCCCCTTAATAAGTATTGTAATATTGTTACGGATTGGAAAAGTTTTGTGCATCACGTTGGCCTTTCAGATTTAAAGGACCCGTTGAGGTTTTGTTAAACCAGTTCACTAATCATCTGTGCTGCGTGGTGAATTGGTTTTATTATCATATATATTACGAAAAGAAGCATGTGCCCAACAGTGGAATGTGTACTGATACGTTATGACGTTAAATATCATTAAAATACAACAAGGGCGTCGTCAGCAAATAGGGTAATAGAAGATGCTGCTCGCACACGGCAAGCGCTCAGATCCAGAGTTACCACCCCTGTTTGGTATCGGAAATTATTTGCTGATTTATGTGCTCGGCCGTAAAGGAAAACATTGTCAACATGCACGTATGCCTGTAAAGTAAAAAAAAAATATTTCAGACAAGAGACGTTCTCCAAGTCAAGCGCATTGGGGCTGCACGGCGAGTACTACCTTACACTAAAATTAATGATTTCTTATGTTTACGCGTACAGTTCACGGGAGCGGCTGAGGTGTTCGACGTCCCAATGTCATAGTTAACCACGGCTACCTCCAGATTAAAAATATTTTTTTTTTGAATCTGAAGGACATACTATTCCGTAAAAAATTGTTTTATTTAAATTACCCTAAAATGCTCATAAAAATGAGAGGAGGCGTGTGCCCAGCTGTGCGACACAGGCTGTAAGCTTTACTCTATTCTGATTGAAACTACGCTGCAACTATAATATTATATTGCTGTAATATACAGCGTGTTTGTTTGATCGCAATTTCAAAATACACTTTCAGCTTAGAATCAAATTTTTGGACATTTAACTTTGCGGAAATTTCTTAAACTTTATTTATGCCAATAAAATTCATGTTTTGTATGGAAAAATTCTTTATAATTGAAACAGATTATCATGGTCAGATCCATTCAAAAGTCTGCTTAGCTACCACCCAGATGCGTAATAAATGTATATCGGTCATTATATCTCTGCTAGGCATACGTTATTAAGTAGTATCATGTACGTATTTGTGTCTCTGCTAGGCATACGTTATTAAGTAGTATCATGTACGTATTCTTTAGTCTTTGAGTATTCAACCAACCTCAAAGGCTTTAGTTGAATTTTGTAATTAATTGAGCTGGGAATAAAAATCAAGTAAAACAATGTTTGCCGTGTGGTGACTAATTTCATTCGGTAAGTGTTGAATGGGGCGACTATGGGAAATCTAGTGAGATCTTATAGCCGCATATATACACACATTCACACTGTATGTGTGTATGTGCACACACAAACACACATTTGCTTTTCGTGTATTTATTGTTTACATTACTTTTTAAGAAATTCTATTGTAGAAGGCACTAACAGCTGAAAGCTGTATAGCGGATTTGTGGCATTATAGTGGTTCATTATTTGTTTATTTAATAGCATAAATAAATAATGAACCACTATATTATATATATATATATATATATATATATATATATAACAAACAGCTCAAAGCTGTATAACGGATTTACGGTGCATTACAATGGTACAAGTTTATGCTATTAAGCTGTATTAGGCGTTATTTTACTACTTTATATATATATATATATATATATATATATATATATAATGTTGTGTAATAGCACTTTTAAGTGGTAAGTAAAAGCATAGTACTGCTGAACAGCATAAACGTGATCAATGTAATGCTTGCGTTTTTAAAGATCAAATGAGTTCTGTTGAACAGCTAACAGTTCTTTAATCAAATACACTTGAGTTATTGTAATGCGTAAAGCTGTACATCATTAAGCATTTATTTACGCTTAAAATGCTATTGTAGATCCAAATGCACTAACAAAAAACACTCTAACGTGTTGTATACATTAAAGCTATCCGTAAATTATGCGGACATGTAATCTTGCACATTGGTGTTGGTTCAAAATAAAGCTTTTTTTGCGGTTCTGGGGAGAAGCATCACCAATACAAGGATATCAGCACTGCGCTTACTAACATTCCTGTCCAACATCCTATATAATTAATAGTTTCTCTTCCTTAGTCTATAAAAGTCCACTGATTGACATGAGTTTCGTTGACTCATCCACGTTTGGTACAACATGGATCGTCGTATCCTTACAGTAATTTTTGACGTGTGACGTATTATTGGTAACATTTTTTCATTTCATTTCTATTTAAGCATTATCAACCGACTTCAAAAAAGGATGACATTCTCAATTCGTCGCAATCTTTTTATGTATGTTAACCGATTACTCAAAGACACCTTAACCGATACGAAAAATTATTTTTTGTTTCAAAAAGTCCCAGGTGGTCGGGTCGATCGGTTGTACATTTTTTTTTTTAATTTTACCGCTTGTTTTACACAATACATGATATTTTTATAGCATTGGGTGACAAAT
Source organism: Parnassius apollo (assembly GCA_907164705.1). Lineage (NCBI taxonomy): Eukaryota > Metazoa > Arthropoda > Insecta > Lepidoptera > Papilionidae > Parnassius > Parnassius apollo. The sequence continues at coordinate 8,062,200 of CAJQZP010000178.1, forward strand.
TAGCACACAGTCCGCCTGATGTTAAGCCGATGCTGTGGCCCATAGACATCCACATTTATCTTCAATTAAGAGTTAAAATGCAGATGAGTTGTCACCCCTGAGGACTAAGATCGAACGCCTCGATTCCACTAAAAAGGGGAGACCCTTTTTCTCTACACTCACCATACGAAACACAGCAGTATTACGCTGCTATTTTACTCTGGTATTCTGCGAGAGCGTGGTCCTGCACCGGTCGAGCCGACCCATTCGTGCTACAACCATAGTATAGCTGCAGCGTTGCTCTACTCTACCACGTATAAAAATTATGCATATGATGATATTTAAATACATTAAAATAAGTATAAACAGGTAAGTACCCAAATATTAAAATATTAACAAATTTGAAAACGTCAAATAAAAAATTTAAGAATTTAAAAATAAAATATATCACTGTCCGTATTTATTGGGTAACTGTTTTGCTTTGTTATGTATTAAATAGAATTAGTGCTGGACTTATGCATGAAATAGAGTTGGCAATCAACTTGACTGCTTTTCATTGCCGTTTCGAGTACTTTTAGTCTGGTGAAATACTAGGAACGTCATTTATCGGAACCTATGGGATCCTTCTAGCATTTCCCATGGTCGCGTCTGGCAAAATGAATCTCCATTGGATTGTCGTTCTCGTTACGCCGCTACTGCGAGGCAAGTCTGAATAAGCAAATATTCTAAGAAATGCGTCATTCGACAATATTTGCGCCTGTATCCATTTCAAAGACTGATAAGGTAAGGAATGTAAGAAAATTGCGTATGTAGTGCACAAGTGTATCGCGTAATCGTCGAATTGCGTTTTGCATAAAAATCCTGCAAATATTAAATTACGTCACGACCTAATTTTCTTTTAGAGTAATAATAATAATAGGTAATCAGATTTTAATTTTTTGTTTTTTTGTCTATCTATATATATAATCTATTACCTGGTAGGACGGTACCAGGTAATAGATTTTAGTAATTAAAAAGAGAAACGAAAAGTAAAAACAAAATTCCTTATCGTCCGAATATGCGATTCTGGTAGTTAAAAAGAGAAAGGAAAACAAAATCCTTACCACGCTTAAATATCAGACTCAGATACCTATTATACTTTTTCGTACTAATGAAAATCAGAATCCTAAGCCATACAAGCTATTTTGGTTAGGTAATCAATAAACAAAAAAATATTACTTATTTGTTGCGCGCACTGCCCCATCACGCCCCAACGCATTGTTATGAATATTACTACAGGAATAGTTTGGAATGGGGAGGACGTAGGTTAAATTTAGGTACTTAGTATTTTATGCACTCTTTTAGGTGTATTTTTTTTGTTTTGCGTTGTCAAGGCATGTGTAAGATTACGAAAATGAAATCTAGTTTTTTTATTCTAAACACTTAATTGCCAAAAAAACCCGGCGGTTTTAATTTTTTCCTGTCTGAAAAAAAAAAACAGTACGAAAAAGGTTTAAATCTGGTATACACGTTACTGGCCGGTTATAAAAGTGCCGTAGTGTTTAAAATAGTACTTTCCAAATTCAAACAACTTTTTACTACATTTTGTGGAGTGTGCTACAAAAATATCTTATAACTTTTAGTCCATTTTTATTGAATTATCTCATTTCCTTGGCATTATATTTATTGTTGTTATTATCGAAAATGGTAGATAAAATGATAAAAGCCAGCAAAATTTTTGCACAGCTGGAGGAGGGTTGCAGCTAGTGTTGTCAAGGGTCTAGTGACACGTCCCGATTCACCTTTGATCGCGACGCCAAAAGTACCGATTTTTCACTAACCTTTTTAGTCCATCATTTTGATAGCAAAAATGATTACATCTGTTAGCTGCTACCGCATTAAATATTTTTACTACGACATTTTCACACCAGACGAAAAAAACCCACATAAAACTTGTAAACAGAAATATATTCAAATGAGTAAATTAATGATGTTTATTCTTTATGATTTAATGAACCAATGTTTGGATGATAAATTATTCGTTCATTAGATTAGACCCAAATAATAATTATAAAGCACAAAAAGGCTACAAAAAACCTGTGTAAGCCATTGTAGCTGTCCCGAAAATACCAAATTCCCGATTATTTTTACATTCCGTTCCTAAATTTTACTTGATAGACCTGGCAACACTGGTTGCAGCCAATGCTTCGTAGATCAGAGGCTAAATGTGAGTTGTTCGACAGTCAAAAGAAGCTGGCAGCGCTATCAGGAGATCGGTTCCGCCAAGAAAAGGCCTGGTTCTGGAAGAAGACCATATACCAAACTAAGGGATGATCGCTTTCTGCTGAGTCAAGCGTTAAGAAATCGCAAATCTTCGTATGTGAACTTCAAGAACAACCTCCTCGAAGAAGTAAGAAATGTGCAAATTAGTCTATGGACGACCAGGATTATACGGAGTATTCATCGAATCTTCATTGAATCAAACGGTACTCTGACTGGACAATGATATATATATAAAAAAAAAAAATACGGAAGTTCTAATTCCTCATTCACACACCGCATTGGCCGCTCTTGGGAACACTCAATTTTTATGGACGACAACGCTCTCGCCCACCGGTCTGGCGATGTGGAAGCGTATATAAGGTCACCTAGGGCAAGTGTGACATAAATTAATTAAAACTATAATCGACATTTAAATACTTCTACTCTTTAAGGATTATAGAGAATTCAGTTTCATAACATAAATTATTAAGTGGTTGTATGTTTGATCAAGCATTTTAGTACCCAGTAGCATTTTGTAATTTTAGGTAATTAAAACTAATTGAGGTGGAAGACTGTCACACTTACCCATCAATGAGGCAAGTGTGACAGTACCCTTCTTTTTGTAGTTACTTTATTATTATCTGTGTTTTTCAACAAAATTGATGAGATGATTCTAACGTCGATATATTTTATGATCTATGGAAACGATTTGATCGGTCATTTTTGTGTAATCATGAATTTTCCCCAACATGGGGCAAGTGTGACTGTTTTTAACCGATATAGTGGTGTGCCTTTAAATATATTTACTACACTAGCTCTGGATGTTTTGTAAGTATAATAAAAGCAATGTCAAGTGCAAAATAAAATTTAATTCAGAACGTTAACAATTTATAATAATATTATAATCATAATAAACGTGACACTGCCATACTTACCCCGATCTTAGGTATTAGGTGAGGTAAGTGTAACTGTATCCGTATTTCAAAGAATAGTGAATTTCAGGTTGCAGAAACATATTACTCCATAAGTACCAATATTATTCTTTATCAATTTCCTTGTATCTGGTTTAAAATAACTTCACGACATATCGAAACACTTATTAACTTCACCTCTTAAAATTGCGCTATCTGTCGCCAGTTGAGATGTTTTTAAAAATAACGACTGTTGATAAAATAGTTCAAGCTATGTACTTAACTGTCAGTTTAGTCAATAGCGTAAAATCTCCTGTGTTGTTTAATAGGTGGAATTAAACCAAAAACAGTGTTTAGGCCGCACAATTTGCATTTGTTACACTTGCCTCACTGTCACACTTGCCTCGGGTGACCCTATGCTAAAGGGCAAGATTGTCGTTTGAATTGGCCTTCTCGAAGTCTAGACCTAAATCCCATAGAGCATGTATGGACGGTTTTGAAGCGATAAGTGAGATCAATGCAGTCGACTCTATTTACTATCAGAAAGCTAAAGATTACCGCGGAGTGTTATCGTATTTTACACTATAAGCGCTTTGAACTTTACAAACTTTACAAAATTCGGAGTATGAGACTACCTAAAATGATTACACAATCTAATGGTATTAAAAAAATGGTTTGCTTAGATGCCCGTTTTTGGAATTTAGAGTTTACATTGTATTCTAATACACATATAGATCTTACGAAATTAATTAATAAGTACCTACTGAATTTAGGTTTATGAAAATTCTACAATTAGGTCGGTCGATTTTACAATTGTTTATTAATCAAATAGCATCTATTCGCACTACAAATAAATAATTAAAACTTACCTAAACGTTATTTTTATATACTGATCACCGATCTAGTATATAATTATATCGAACGCAGGTATATAATTATATCGAAATCAGTTAATTGATGATATTGTATATTTATTTACATACAAGTCTCCTAGGACTTGTTGTAACCATCCATGTGTACTAGAGTAATAAAACAAGAAGTTTGCGGTGTTCCAACAAATTTATGTTGATATCCCACTGTAGCAAGAACTAAAAAAACTAAAAAAACCTAACTGGTATTTTAGGAACCCAAATTTTACCGCCAATATTCGGACCTCTACAGTGATGTTTTGCAAAATCAGGGCGATATATAGCTGTTTGCAGCTTGTTCAGCCCCGAATATTATTTTTAGCCCGAAACCATTGTCAGTGAAATGATAGACATATACTGGAAATGAAACTTGTAAATACCCTAAAAATCAGATTATTAATACGGATTGGCCTTACCATATTCAATAAAACTTTACCCATTCACGAAAGCTTTCGCGAAGACTTTGATGAAGACTCATGACAATTTCGACATTTAAGCTAGCTGTAATGAAAATGTTTTTTTTTATAAGTAATCTTGGCTGGTTTCGATTTAGCCCGAAAATCTAACATCGAGTTAGCAACACTGGACATATAATATGTCAATTAAAATCATTATCGTTATTATGGTCCAAATCTAAACAGAGGCCTCGTCGATAGATTGCTTTATAAGTGGGATATTTGCCATCTTTGCCACTCTTGGCAGGCGCGTGAGCTACTGCGGTTGCTAACCGACAAATAATGTTAGTACATAAGCCTTACTGTCGAAACGACGGAGCGTGATTTCCAATTATTTTTTCTATATTTTTCCTCTCGCACGTAACTGTTCAAAATTATATTAAATGAATAAATATTTTCGCAATGATACCATACTAGTGAAAATAGTCTTATTTAATTATAACAGTAATTTTGGGAAAGTCCTTTAGAGTTTTCATAGGACAAATGTATTGAACAAAGAAACTCTTTGAACTTTTAATAAAAGGTTCGTAACAATCGAAAGCTCATGCTTCAGTAGGTTTTCTTGTGTAAAATTTAGAATTGTTATATATAAAAATACTGACGGCTGAGTGGTGCAATAATTAAGTGGTTGGTTTGTTTGATCCCGTACGGACTTAATGCTTGACCTCCAAGTAACTGTTCAGGGTATGGATATTTGTCCATCTACAATTTATGGATGGTAAACGCCTCCATGATACATGAGAAAATTCTAGTGTGAATAATATAATTAATTATAATAATTCTTACCCCTGTTACGCAGAAGGATTAGGCAAAGACTACGAAATTCCATTTCGTAAAATCCTGTCATACCTCTCTGGCATACCTTCTTTCTCATCCATATACCTACGCATAGATGACTGTCGGCTAAGGGTACTTCTAAATTTGGCCTATCTTTAACATACCGCCAATTTGTTAGATAAACTTCCGTCTAGTGCATCCCTTGCCGACTCTGCTCATTTCTGCAGCATTTGCTTTGTTACTTTTTCTTCGTTTATTCTTTATCCAAACCACCGAAGCATTCCTTTCGTAATCATCACATAAATTTTTATTTTGTCATACGATTTCTCTTCCTTAATGTCAGAGTCAACCCAACTTTCACTACCGTACATAAAGGTAGGGACTAACACAGTAGGTACTGTAAATGGCCAAACGTGCCTTTTTGACACATTCTAACTTCCCACAATAGAGCGAAGAGCGTCCGTGTCCTGCATTCAAAAACTCTTTCAAAAACCAGCACTTTCATCTTACTTGCCATTGATTTATATAACACTAGATTAGTAATTACCGCGCCAAAGCGTTGCCACTGCACATATGGCCACAGCCATATGCCTAGCTAACGTGAGTTCATTGTTCAATGTGACGCCGACAGAGTTGAGCCGCGCCAAAAATGGGTAAATGCGTAGTGAAAGAATGCTATTCAAGGTCACAAAAATGTAATAAATCAAGCGGAATTACTTTCAACACATAATTTTTAGTTCTTGTTTTCATATAAACGTAAAAAACCTCAAATAATTAAATAAAATTATCGAATATTGCCATTTAGGTTCAATGTTGCCACTTTTCCGCATTTGTCATTATACTACATTAATGGTAGACACTATAATTAATGGAGTAAGTTAATTTGTTACCTCTGATTTTAAATATTTTGGAAATTATAATAAGAACTACGTTTTAACTTTCATACAAAATAATTAATTATTCTTATTTTAGTTTATTCATGAATTATCTATTAAATATATTTTATTACCTATTTTATATTAATAAATTAATATTATTTATAATTTCATATAAATTTTATATTAAGTAATTATATTTTATTACCTATTTTATATTGTTTGATTTATTAGTACCATAAAAATACGTTTTATTTCATCATTATGTTTACTTACATTCATCTGATAAGCTTTGTATCCTTTTTTTCTAAGGGGACGTAATAAAGATTTTAAAATAAAATATACTTTTTTAATATAAAAACAATTAACTGCAGCTTAAAAAAACTCATTTTTATTGCGTATTTTAGGTAAAATTTCATATAGTAAGCCACACCAACCCGCCATTGCATGTTTGTGTGTCTATCTTTATCTAATCTTAGCGACGATATTGTTTTCGCAACTTGTGTAAGTGAGATAGATATATGTTTACTTAAAATTGTTATTAGTTTCAAAGCTACGTCGTCGCGTTTGGATAGTGGTTACACTTTTTTCGACTCGCGGTAATGTGGTTTGCTCCTCTAGTGTTGTATATCTCAATGTTACTTGCGTTCACTTTCAATCCCCTTTCATTTAATGACCTGTTCATTAATATAACCATTATTTGCTGATCGGTATACAAAAGGCATTTGGCGGTTAACTCATCCATTCTTAACCCGCATTCTTCTATTGATTAAAACTACTTTTACGGATTTTATCGCGTTTTATTTATATTAATTTTAATACTCGACGTTTCGGGTGCTTTCCAGCACCCATGGTCACGGGGGACTGAGGTGACTGACGTCCCGATGTCAAAGTTAACCCGGAGTTTAGTTTAGTTTTAATCAATGTATAGTGTTCGCGTAAATATAAGAAATCATTCGGCATTCTTCTACTTTCAAAGTTTCCAAACAACTGTCCATAAATAGATTGAACAGGGCCATGGGGAAGCTACACAACCCTGTCTATAGATATCAAACCAGTGCGAGTAGGCCCCGTTGATCCCGATACAAGCACTAGAGTTCTTATACAGAAGTTGTAATTCATATATCAACCTAGCGCTCACTTCAAACGAAATAGTAATTACTTGAATTAAAAAAAAGTTTTTAAATGTATTCACACCGCAGTAGGAGAATAAAATGTACGATATCAGTTACTTACCTAATCCTGGATCTTGTGCCTCCTGCAACAATGGAAATGTTAATTTGATGAAAATGTTAAATTGCAACTAAAAGGAAATTGCTATATTAAAGCTGGCAATATGCAATTCAAAACTAGTAACAAGCTAAGTATGATGTAATATGTAATTTATATTTCGGCAAATAAAAAGTCTAATGAATGACAATACTATTATCTAGTAATGATTTATAATAGTAAAAATATTGCACATCTGCACAAATCTTATTTATTAAAATGTTATTATAAATTAACTAAGTATAACTGTACTTATATTGAATATTGAAACAATTATCAAATAATATTAGGTACATTAAAGTTAATGGTAATGAAATTTGTATTTTTAATTTTGGCATGTAAATTGTAAGTATAAAAAGTAGGTAGCGGTAAAATAGTTTCAAACTCTTAGCTTAATTACGATCAATAAGTCAATATTAATATATTTCATTATAAGTGATATTTAACAAGGTGCATTATAATTTCTATATGCATGTCAATTAGCTATAAACAACTACCCGTCTTAAATACTAAACAGCTATCGATCAAACAAATTTCTATGGCGTTTCAGCACAATACAGTTTTATCAGATAAATCGTTAGCCGATTACCCATCACAATCTGTTGGACACTGATAATTTTGTTAAAATATTTATATGTGCTCGAATATGATAGAATAGAGAAGTAATGTTAATATAAAATAATATATATCAGTTTTTAGTTCACAGTATATTATTTTATTGTTTATGTTCTAACAAAAACACCAAAAATTGCAATCGCATATTCACGCGTGCCTTAACAGATTGATTAATAAGCGTCAGGGTGAAGTATTGATTTATCCAGTTCAGTTAAGAACTATAGGTAGTTCTTTAAGTCAGACGACAAAAGAAATAAAAGCTCGATCTGATAAGGAACAAAACTAGGTGTGCCATCAGTTAGAAATGAAGGATGCCTATCCGAAACAAGCCGAACCTTGCAATCTCACTACTTTTAATACTTCGTAACACTTACCGCCCTATCATTTCCGTGCATTCGTTTTCCATACGGGGTTTAATATACATGAATACTTACGAATTTGTTTTTCTCTTTCTCTTTTCGTTTTAGTTCTGCATCCTTCTCTGCTTGCTTTATTAGTTCTTCCACAAATTCGGTAGCCTGTTGTAGTTTTTCTGGATCGCTTTTGAAAGCCGCTATCCGCTCAGCTAACGTTGAGGCATCGCTATTTTGCCTCATTTTTAGTATAGTTATATTAGCAACAAAATATTTCACTAGTTATTTAAATCCAAGGAGAGCGTCACTTATACGCAGGTTAAACTAACGGTACTTAATGCAAATATTCATTATTGAAAACATATTCGTACGATTTGTGCATTCGCGTTGTAAACATTTATTCTTCGAAGACGTTTCCCAACGTAAATCTAAAGTTTTCGTAGATTTTCTCGACAATTTTCAGTCATAGATAACCGCTAAGGGGTGTAAAAGCGGCGGAAAATTTTCGTATAACGTGCAACAACGTTCGATACGGCGGAGGTACTGAGCAGCGAGTACTCGGCCGGGTGACTCGGTCATGCGCCTACGGATGTGAAGCGCATATTTTGTGCCTACGTTTGACAGATTAACACTAATCACTATACCGATGAGAGCACTACATACAATCTACAGCGCTCTCCAGTTAGATAACAGTATAACGTATAAATAGATGGAACTTTATGTTCTACAATAAGAAGAACGTGGGATATTTAGTGACTTTTATACCTATTGATTACTTTTTTCCCCTAAAGTTTTTGCCTTTTTAATTCCATAGGCATGAGATGTAATTTGTTCTCTGTTAGTTGAACCGGTAACTTCCACTATTAATCGACTTCAAGTATAAGAAGGATGTCTGCGCCCGTCCCCCCTACCCGTCCAAATGATTGCATGTGCGTGATTCTTTTAGAAATTAAAATAACGATTATAATGATTCGTTCCCTAAGTAATCTAGGATGTATAAGAAGGTTATTTTTTACACAGTTTACTTGATGGTAAGTGTATGCAGTGGCCCATAAACATCTACATTTAATCTCGACTAAGAATCAAAATATAGATGCGTTGTCACCCCTGAGGACTAAGATGGAATGCCTCGTTTCCAGTAAAAAAGAGTCTCCGGATCTCCGGACACTCACCATACGAAACACAGTAGTATTAAGCTGCTATTTTACGCTGGTATTCTGTGAGAGCGTGGTCCTTCCCCGGTCGAGCCGACCCATTCGTGCTACAACCATAATATAGCTGCAGCGTGTCTCTACCGTGGTTCCAGATTATTTCCTAATGGTTGACTGGGAGAGAATGATACTAATGCTGCCTATTGCATCAAGTCCGCCATAACATGTACTACTTTGTACATGGAATTATAAGTAAATAGGTATATTATTAGTTCTTTCTAAATCGCTTTCTTTTGTATGATTTATTTTAGTCGTTATTTTTGTCACATTTGGTATTTGGGTGAATCAACTTTTTTTTGTCAAAACGTGTCCCCAATGGTATAAATTATTAAAAAGTTACATTTTGAGTATTAAGGCTTTAATTTTAGTACAGTTATAAAATCAGATATTTCGTAGTTAATTTGAATTAATACTTAGCTGCAATTATACTCAAAAATCCAAAAATAAAACTCGTGACCCAGTGGACTAAATAGTCTTCCCATACAAATTCATCCTGTCCCCACGGAGTGTCGGCCTGGTATCTAGCAATGATACTATATTTTTTTCCTAAGGATGCAATGAGCTTTTGCGATGAAAATTAAATACTACATGCTTTCTTTCTTTGTCTCTTTTTATGGATCCCTAAGTTTAGTTTTCGGTATAATAATTAAAATAATAATTTATGTCCCCACGATAGCAGTAGAACACGCGTCTCCTGGGTCACACGCATAAACAATGTAAAATACGAGAGAGATAGCATGTGAGTGGCTTAGCTAATAGGAAACAGTTCTGTACTTCGGACGATCCTACCTAATTACACTATAGCAGTGATTTGGCTCGACCATTTCGTCTAGGCATGTCGATTCACTCTTAAAAAAATCGATCTCTGAATCGATTCGAATCGAAGATACTAGAATCGATTATCGATTAAATCGAGGATTAAAAGATCGATTTTCGATTAATCGCGACATATTCAAACATGAAATTTCAAGAATTTGCGATTTTTTCTTTAATTGAACTTTAATATTTTTTGAAATTAAAATATTAGTAATCTTATTAATTAAAATTACTAATATTCCTTTTAACCTCTCCTGGTAAGCTTGAAACGCTTGTTTTAGGGGTGGTTCGCTACTCGATCCCTTTTTTAGGGTTCCGTAGTCAACTAGGAACCCTTATACTTTCGCCATGTCTGTCTGTCCGTCTGTCCGTCCTCGCTTAATCTCTGTGACCGTTAGCACTAGAAAGCTGAAATTTGGTACCAATATGTGTATCAATCACGCCGACAAAGTGGTAAAATAAAAATTGGAAAAAAATGTTTTATTAGGGTAGCCCCCTATATGTAAAGTGGGAAGTGATTTTTTTTTTAATTTCAACCCTAACGTGTGATATATTGATGGAAAGGTATTTAAAAATGAATAGGGGTTTACTACAATTATTTTTTGATAATGTCAATAATTTCGGAAATAATCGCTCAAAAAGTAAAAAACAATGTGTCCCCAAAAAAATCTGAAAAGTAGAACTTTATAAGGACTTTCTAGGAAAATTATTTTGAACTTGGATGGAAACAATAGTACCCACTACCGGGAGCCACTACCGGGAGCCACTACCGGGAGCCACTACCGGGAGCCACTACCGGGAGCCACTACCGGGAGCCACTACCGGGAGCCACTACCGGGAGCAGTTGCAGCAGCGCTCCGCGCTCCTGCAACTGCTCCCGGTAGTGGGTACAGCACTACCCGGTACTGCACCTTTAAACTCATAAGTGGAAACACTTATTGTGACGAACGGGAAACTACGGAACCCTACACTGAGCGTGGCCCGACACGCTCTTGGCCGGTTTTTTACAAAGTGATTCCATGTATCACTTTTATTTGACATTTTAGGCTAAAAACAACAACAATACTTTAACAAAAGGGCAAATTGCAACGTACATTTCTCGATCAATCTATTTCAATCTATTAACTCACTATTTATCAAATTGAAATGAATGCTACATGAACACAATACTGGTTATTTCCTTACTATAAACCTTTATGAACTTCAACATATAATATTTATTTACAGCATCTAGATATATAGAAAGTACTCCGTCTGTACTTACAGCTCACAGTATGTATGTTTTTGATAATAAAGTAAATTCGCAAGTTCACAGTTCAAACAGGTTCACAGCTATAATATTAAATTGTAGTATGTATATGTAGTTTTGTTCACAGCACAGATTAAGTTAGACCAACATTCCACGGGTAAGAATAGAATTAGAAATTTAGAAATGAAAATGAAATGACAACTTTTCAATATTGTTGGATGCGTTCATAAATATTTATTTTATTCAAATATACAATATGTAACGTAATTAACGCACACCTTCAGACACCCCAATTAGTATATTATTATGTTATAACCATAATACATACACTGAATTTTTAGTTAAACATTTTTATGCACTGATTATTTATCAAATTAGTTATACTAATTCCGGAAGAATGTTGTGGTCACAGTACAAATCCACGAACGCAAAGACTTTAACGTGCTTGAAATAAAGTACATTTTCTTTATTTTTATTGAATGACAGAATTAGTAATAACACAAATAAAACTGCACTCTTAAAAGTCTTATTGCCTTAAGTTACGGTCTATTTCATTTTGTTTTGACTGTACAGATTTAGTGTGGCTGTAATTTACGTAGTTTTAATTATTTTTGGGATAAAAAATTACCTATATTAAAAATGATAGGAATCGATTCAGTAAACAATTCTGAACAAACTACTTTTTCAAAGTGCGTTAATTATGTTACGTTTTGTATATTGCGTTCAAATTATCAACCAAGTAAGATCGGTTGTTTTTGCGTCCCCCAACAGCAAAAAATTAAAAAACTGCGGTATCTTACCCCAGCCAGTTTGGGAATTTTATCGCTGGTTCTAGAATCAGATGAATCGGTCCGATTCGAGAGGTTTTTGGATCGATTCAGTGAATCGATGCGGTGCTCCAAATCGATCCAAAAAATCGATTATTTTGCTCCAAAGAATCGATTTTTCGATTAATCGATTTTAGATCGACATGCCTAATTTCGTCCGTGACTTCAAAAGTGCATGCGTGTGTTCATTGTGCTTCCGCTGGCTGACGTCGTAATATTTATTTAGATAATATTTTAGTACGTTACTTTCAAACTAATTTCTTAAGTTTTAAATCTGTAATTCCTCTAATATATGTAATTATCAATTTATCGAAACTTTTCTTAAGAAAAAGCGTAAAAAATCGTATTATTTCTCCTGGGTCACAGTTCCACTGAGTCACAAAACGAGTGACCCAAGAGACAATTCTTGTGAGCCAAGAGACATCTTGCATTTTCTTTACATATGATAACGTATAAGTCTCCTTAATAAATATTTACATTCTATTTCAATGTTCAATTACCAATTCCGTTTTCTCTGTAAAGTATTTTCATGTTAATTATTAGGTTTGTTTTGGTTTAGTGTAAGTTAAATCGTTTCAGTAAATACGCCTTTAACAGCCGCCGAAAGGCAGAGTAGATATAAAGAAAAACTCAAACTGAATTCTGAAAAGTACGAAGAATATAAAAGAAAAAACCTAGTGAATTATCATACAAAAAAGAGACTTATCAAAGACTTAACACCACAAGAGAAATATAATCCAAGAACAACTTGGAGACTTAGGAAGAAAAACTTAAGACAAAACAGGAATAATTTAAATCACCTTCTTGATGATATAACACCTCTAAGTTCTTCTTCTATATTGATACCTGAAGCAGATGCTATGGTAGCCCATGATGCTTTTCAAAATTCACCGCATCGAAACAATGACGAGACGGATATATCTGGTATTAATAGTCCGCAAAATATGCTTCCACATAAAAATGTATCAAGGAAGAGTAAATGACTACAGAAAATTAGGAGAAATCGATCAAAATTATATAGGGAAAATTGAAAGTTGCGGAAAGAAAATGAAAAATTACAACAAAAATACGAAAAATAAGAAAAAACGTTGCCAAAGAGAGAAACATGAAAAAAAAGCAAATGACAATGCTGATGAAATGACAAAGTACAAAAAGCTATCCGGTGTTTTCAAATAAAGGTACCATAAAACAAAGAAAAACAAAGATAAGAAAATACTAAAAGACATATTTGAAAGTGTTGATGACTGTGCAAAAAAAGTAATAGTTAAAGAATCTCTGGGAATAATCGGACAAATGAGGAGTTGAAAGTTAAAGCTAATGCTTATTTAAAGAATAACTATTTAAAGAAATCGGGTTGATAGAATTATGCCAAGCTCACAACAAGAATTGGTTTCAACTGGTTTATAAAACACCTGAAACTTCTGATGATGGGCCAGTGATGACATCTCTAAAACCAAAAAAGTTCAACAGCACAACTTTGTAACAAAAAAGAGAACCAAAAGGTGAGACAGATGGACTTTTTATTAGTAAACGTTCATGCCACAAAAGGTAAGATTTTTAAATATGCTTGTGTAGTCGATGATTTGCACGAAGATTTAAATTTCACAAAACACATTTCGTCTCGAAAAGAGTGACGTAGCTGACATCGACTACACTGACATAATATAAATTCTAGCTGAGCAAAAACGACTACCAAAAGAGGCCAACAGTATTACATATTTGAATATAATTTACACGTTTTAGAGAAGTGATTTGGCAATAGTTATTTACTTCACTACTTTAAAGTTTCCGTTATTATATATATATATATATATATATATATATATATATATATATATATATATATATATTTTTACTTATTGTGATTGTGCTTTTTGTTGGACTTTTTATTATAATTTGTTATTTAGACTACTCGACAGAGTTTTTGACAAAATTTTTATATTATTAACAATTTTAAATTTATTATTTTTCTTTTAATTTTGGTTGGTACATCGTTATGTCTCTTGAGTCACTAAGTTTGTCTCCTGGCTAACAACAATGTCCCCTAATTTTATAATGAATCTCTCGACATTGAAATAGAACAAAATATATTAGGTATATTTTATTTTTAGATAATGATTGATGAATAAGTGGCGGTAAGTATAGTATTAGTTTGGCTTACATGTGTTATTTAAAAAAAGTTATAGTTAAAGTTTGTATTGATTTATTTTACCAGTGACCCAAGAGAAACAAGGCACGTCATTATTTTAAGAATAAGACTGATTTGTTTAGTTTCAAAGACCTATAATAATTCCTTTAAACTTTAATAAAAAATAAATATACTGATTAATCTTTTCTGTTTTGTTTTACTTACGATATATTGTATAATATGTACGTTACCCAAGAGACATTCAAAGTTGTCAGTTCTGACATTCTTGGTTAAAAACCCTAATAGCATTTAAAAAAGTTCGATGCTCTACATAAAATATTAAAACTAGATGGTTAAGTTATCTATATTTAAAGTTAAATAACTAAAAACACTAAGTTTATTTTTTAACACAAAAAGTTGATTAATTACAGAAAATAGTTGATTCAACCATTTACAGTTACCGTTACAACGCATTATAGTCCACTGCTGAACATAGGCCTCCCACACAGATTGCCTCATGGAGGGGGTATTTGCCACCGTTACCACGCTTGGCAAACCGGTTGCCAATCGCAGTTTTTTTATTTTTAGTCATTATTAGGAAGACGCTGCTCCTCATCACCTGTTCCAGTTTCCCCCTGTCGGCTCTTACGACACCCACGGTATGATATGGGGTAGTGGATATTCTCAACCGCCACTACACGGTTTAATATTTATTTAATATAAAATTTTAATAGTACGTAAAAGTAGACTTTAAATAACTAATTTCACGTTTTGAAGTCAGTGGCAAGAAATAGTGATAGAAGATACGTGGTAGAGCAGTGCTGCAGTTATATTAGTAGTATAGTTGTAGCACGAATGGGTCGGCTCGACCGGGGAAGGACCACACTCTCACAGAATACCAGCGTGAAATAGTAGCTTAATGCTGCTGTGTTTCGTATGGTGAGTGTAGAGAACCGGAGACCCTTTTTATTGGAAACGAGGCATTCCATCTTAGTCCCCACGGGTGACAACGCATCTGCATTTTGATTTGTAATCGAGGATAGATGTAGATGTGTATGGGCCGCAGCAACCACTTACCATCAGGTGGACTGTGTGCTCGTTTGTCACCCTATCCTATAAAAAAAAGAATTATAGTTCTGATTTGAGGAAATTATGTGAAATAATTTTACTATATTTAGTACTTTAAATTGAGCTTTCACTTTTCATGTAAATTAAAAAATACTCTTTTAAATGAACTAAGGAATATCAAAATCTCAGTGTTGTCTAAATAGTTACATTAAAAAATTTACCCCTATTTTCCACTGTTAGGGGTGGAATTTATCTTCAAATTTACACGGGACTAGTCATGAAGTACCCATTTAATAAAACCAGAATCAGTAAAATCACAAATAATGAATATATCTCCTCCTTTTGTGGAGTCGACTATAAATTAAGCAAGTTTGCGTAAAATAAGTAAAAGCTAAGTGATTAGAAGTAAAATTATAATCTGCAGTAAACTTTTCATCATCTTCATCAGCCTGAAGAATGTTGCTCTGCTGTAGGTAAAATCTCCTTTAGATTTTTGTTAAATCTCCTTTAGATTTTTGTTAAGTCTCCTTTATTTTATTTATTTTAGTGACGCAACGAATTCGAATACGAATATTCGTATTCGCCGAATAGTAGGCATTTACCGAATATTTGTATTCGGCGAGTACTAATCACGAATATTACAAACTAATATTTTTGTACGTAACTTTGACTACTGACAGACTTTGAAAAGGCGCGTCGTCGGCGCGTAAAAAATACGACGTGTGCATAGGCCCAGCCACAACCACGGCTACAGGAGGGCAGGGGAGTTATTACTCATTTTAACAATCCAATTACTGAAAGATTTTCAACAAGCTAACAATATACCGATGCATGTTTTGCTTCAAGATTTTGAAACTAGATGGAACTCAACATATCAGATGTTGAAGAGATTACATAAACAACGCATGGCGATTCAAGATGTTTATCATCTCTACCAAATTGTCGCCATAAAATCACAGCAAGTCAATGGGCTCTATGAACCAAATTATTAATATTCTGGCCAATTTTGAAGAAGCTACTAAAGAGTTAAGCAAAGTACCAACGACATTATAACAAGCAATCCCAATAATACGAAGTCTTAAATCTTGTCTCTGATCCACTGGCCTTTTATTTCGCGAGAAGATGTCCATTTTCCAAGGCTGAAAAAACTCACCCAAAAATATTTTTCACTGAAACCATGTACAGTCGCCTCGAAAAGGCTGTTTTCAACGCCTGGGAACATCCAGACTGAAAAAAGAAATTGCCTAAAACCAAAAAAATCTACAAATTTTAGGTTTTTGAAATAATAATTTGTTGTAAATTTTAATTATTAGAACAATAAAAAATCATCAAATAAATTAGTTTTTCATTACCATGGCGAGATATTCGTATTCGTATTCGCCGAATATTAGATTTGATATTCGTATTCCTATTAGTAAAAGTAGAATTCGTTGCGTCACTACTTTATTTGTAAGGAATTAAAGTAATTATCCCATTTGGTATGCGGTTTTTTGATCACAAAAATATACTTTTCGCAGATTTGATATTTTCCCTTTCGTGACTTGTATTTAAAAATAAATAGTGACAAAGCGAATATCCTAAAATCTGGATTTCATTTTTTGTGCCAGCGATCTCAGGTACGAAATAAAATTGAGAAAAAAAAAATAGTAATTCAAAAAATACAAAAGATGGTGGAATTGTTAATTCGAGTCGAGAGAGCTACTTAAGAGCTGTTAGTGTGAGCTGCCACTGAAGTCCCCTGTGCTTTGTTGATTGTGAAGGCGTAGGTTAATCCGTCTGGGATTTTTTTACGCTTAAACCAGAACGGATTATTATCCATTAGTATTATTAAAAGAATGATGTCATTTCACAATTTCGTAGTAATAACAAACATGTATGCATCAACAACATTTTCAAATGAAAATGTACGTCAGGTCATACAGTCTTTAAAAATATTGACGAGAATTATACCGGTAAGCGAAGTGTAGGGCGGCCCCCCACTCGATGGAGTGACTACCTGGTAAGAGATGCAGGAAGACAACAGATACCGATAGCTCAGGATCGTGTTTTCTATCCTTGGAGGTAGCCCATATTTAGCGGTGGACTTGTGATGGTCTGTAATGATGATGATAGCTTAGACGTCTTAGCATTATTTTTTTAATATTTTTTATGTTGAAATGTCAATGTTTAGTAGACTCGTGATAGTTGTAAGGTTACGTATTAATTTATTTTTAATGTGTAAGAATTGTAGATATAAAGAGATAAATATGTCACGCAAACGGCATGTTTGCTTTTTATCATATCTATTACGCTCAGGTGTCAGTCAACTAAGATTAAAATTCTAATATTTATTTAAAATGCGCATGTTGGGAGAGTACATGCATTTTTCAATTATCACACCCATTGTGCATTATTTGACATAGATGTATATTTGTTTTGCTCCCGTGTCTTTGCTTAGTATTCCGTTAAAGTTAAAGTTACAGCCTATATAATCTCACGGCTGGGCACAGGCCTCCACTCATTTATGAGAGGGTTTGGTATTCAGTTATTCCATCGTTATTATTACATAAGTATTACATAAATTGCAATTCAGATTCAAAACTAAAATCAAGGAGCGGTGGCGGCTTAAGAGAATCTTATCACCCCATATCTTCCAGTAAGTGTCGTATGAGTTGACTCTGGGAAAAGCTAGAAAGTTATATACATAAAGAAAGTATAAAATCAAAGTAAAGTTGCAGCCTAAATACGACCCATTGCTGGGCACAGGCATCCTGTCACTTTCGAGAGAGTTTTAGGGCAAGGAAGTGTCCGCCGCGGTTTTGCGCACCTCACACGTCTTCTAAATTATATATTTTTATTTCCCAGACATGCAGGTTTCCTCACGATGTTTCCCTTCACCGCCGAGCACGCGGTAAATTAGCACTTAAAATTTCAAGAAACAATTTCATTGGTACCGGCTGGGATCGAACCCGGGTTGTTTGCGTACTGTATGAAATATACAAGGAGTGCTAATCTCCTGAGCTACCACGGCTCACGGAGAAAATATTGTAATAGAAAATACACAACAATACAACTGAACACAGTCCTCACGATGCCCCAAATAGTGTTAGCAGGCATATTTTGTTTAATTTATGCAAATTTCCTTCCGATATTGGATGAGCACGCTGTACGTTTAAGTCAGCACTTAAAATAGCAATTAAAAATTGTAGTAGAGACGGCTCGACTCAAATTCTGTTTGCTCACTTACTATAAAGGCTTATGAAGACTTATTGATTTGCTTAAGCATAAGCAAATCGTTAGATCCCCGGTGGTGTACCTCTGAGGTCTAAGTTATGACCAGTAAATGACCAGATGTATAATATCCAGACCGACGATGGTATGCACCATCAAAGGTGCGAGAAGTTCGGAAGTGTCACTTATCCGCTTGCCAAGCGTGGTGATTATGTTATCAAACCCATCACAGTATTGAAGAATGCGGCCCGTACTCAGCTGTGAACTGCTACGGGTTAATAAACTAAATCTAAAGAGGTCTATCCTATAATGTTGCCGCATTCCATTAAAGGTTTAAAGGCCTCTACGTTATTACGCTACTGGGCAGTAGTTATGTGCATTACGGCTATTACCTACATGTATGATGAAAAAATATATTAAGTGGTACTACATCGTTAATTAAACTATCTAATAATATCAGTCGATTTCGAATAGCGTTACCGAAAAAAAAATTACATATTTATATCACGACTTTATTACAGTATACTGTACAGTATCTTTAATAACTCACTTGAGTTTGTTTTGCTAGGGCATTACTGTAGAGCATCTGGTATATTCGTTGACGTCTTCATAGATAATTTTTCCACTCATATTCGCAAAAAACTGCGACACTGCACTTTGTTTGTGGGAGCACCAAAAGCATTCTTAATGTAACTATCGAGAAACCTTGAGGCACCTTGTGCATGTTAAGCTATGCACCCTGTGCCACGGACATGCACCTCAGTCATATGAAATAATATGTGTTTATTTCAATAACTAGCTGTTCCCGCGACTTTGCCCGCGTGTAATTTAGGGTTTTAATTATATTGAGCGGAAACATAATTCTATTTCTAAAATAAATGTAGCCTTAGTTACTCCTTATAACATCAGCTATCTACCAGTGAAAGTCCCGTCAAAATCGGTCCAGCTGTTTTGGAGATTAGCCGGAATAAACAGACGGACACAGACGGACAGATAGACATCTTTTTTGAAAATTGTGTTATTTGTTATAAGTAGCATAGAATACTATAATACGCAATAGAATGGCTGTCAAACTTATTTTGTACGAGATTCGGCGTCGCCAGGAGCACACATACAAGCAATTACGTCGTATTATCACTACTACAAACCCGATTCGCTGTATTGACAGACTGAGCGAATTTACACATTTTAGACTTTTGATTTAATGTTCAAAATCATCATTAAGAAAATTGTTAAAATTTTAATACTTATTTATATGTAAATAGTGTGCAATTTGGTATTTTATAAATAATTTGCATGCGAAATTTGGAAACGATTGTTACGTCAAAACACATCTTGTGTTGACGTACGTGTGAATTGACATGTTAGTGACATTTTAGTGGTTACACGGGCTCCGCCCACTCCCCGTTCTATTATGGATGTATTATAGTATACTATGATAAGTACCGTATATACTTTTATATGCATTGAGAAAAAGCTGTTATTTTGACATTACAAACAGGCACTTCAATTTTATTTGTTTATGTATAGATATACTCGAAGATTACCTACTTTTACTCACATAGATTTTAAGACTTTTTCTTTTGTATAACAAATTATCTGCAGTAAAGGATTTAATTTTATTTACTAAGGTTAAAAGTATTCAATTTATGAACATTACATTACGTTAGTAGTAAATTTTGGATTTAAGCTTAGTACTTTTTTATGGCATTGGGTGACAAACGAGCACACAGTCCACTTGATGGTAAGTGGATGATGATGACCCATAGACACATTTATCCTCAATTAAGAATCAAAATGCAAATGCGTTGTCACCCTTGAGAATTAAGATGGAATGCTTCGATTCCAGTAAAAAGGGTCTCCGGTTCTCTACACTCACTATACGAAACACAGCAGCGTTAAGCTGCTATTTCTTGCTGGTATTCTGTGAGAGCGAGGTTCTTACCCGGTCGAGCCGACCTATTCGTGCTACAACTATAATATAGCTGCAGCGTGGCTTTATTACGTACGAAACTGCAAGACTTCAAGATATTGTAAGCTCGTATTCCATTAGAGCCTATAAAAGTCCACTGCTGAACATTGGCATCCCCTATAGATTGCTTCATAGGAGGGATTTTGGCCATTTTATGTCAGGTTTAGCTGGCGGGATGACAACCGCAGTTTTTTTATTTTTTTATTATTTTAAGTCATGATCAACAAGATGCTGCTGCCTATCTTTTGTTTCGTGTAAATATATATGTTTTTATTTTTTTACACTGATATCATATTAAAAGCAATATTCCGAACCTAAAATGCATTTTAATTTCGTATGACCTTGTTTTTTTTAAAAGGATTTATGTTCATAATAAAAACTTACGCTTAGACCACAGAAAAGGGTAGTAAATCTAAAATTACTTTTAAGTAATACCAAGTGAAAAAAGCCTTCATAAAATTAAAATAATCAAACTACTTCCACAAAAAAGTTCCTGAAGTCAGGACTTTCTTTGATACACTATATCTTCAGATGTTATTAATTATTATAGTAGAAATCGTGTAGAGGCGAAACACGTGTCGTATTATCGTCGATGGCGTGTCTTACCTGGAATAGTGGTGTTGGAAGTAGTGGTGCCGGGAGTATTGGTGTTGGGAGTAGTGGTGCTGGGACTAGTGATGACGGAGTTAGTGCATGCAATTGAGGGAGGGCGGGAGGTGCTCTTCAATCCAGGTAAGACACATCATTGTATTTAGTTAGCGGAAGGTTGCGAAGTAATAAATATTTTTATTATAATGGATTTCCGCAGAGTAACGCCTGATTCTATCAATTGTAGTAGAAATTATAAGAAAGGTATCTCCAAAAAGTATTTACAGTGCCAGGCGGCGACCACTTTTTTACGGAATTTCTACTTTTTTATAAGGAATATCTTTTCTTATGGTAATTAAAAATTAAGAATTCACTATTTCAGTTTTATTAGGTTCTGGTAAGGCGAACATTGATGCAAAACCGTAGTATTAATTATTTTAATAGAGCGTGGCTTCCCGCACTGCCGCTTGGCTTGGAACTCGATATCGAAGCTCAACCGCAACCAAATATCATTGCAACAACACAATTTGTTCTAGTTTTGCACGTTACACAACACCTATTGTCCTAAAATGAGGAATTATTCAAAAATACTTGACATAAAAGGTCGTGTCTTCATTAGTTCGCAACGTTTATTACAGAGTACCTTGATGACCGAGCTTTACTCGGTTTTTGTTTTGAAAATACATTTACCTAGATACAAATTACATACTGATGAAACATAAATAATATTATTTGATCTTATTGACATAATACAAAAAAAACTGAACTCGTTATTTGAATAAGAAATCATGAGTGTAATTAGTTTAATTAAAATTTTCGTATTTTTAAAAGATACTAAAAAAAGGGCTCGAAATAATAGATTTTCTCACAAAAGAAGGGAACTTGAAAAAAAAGGGAAAAAAGTCGGGCCGAAGACAGGACGCGAACCAAGGCATTACGATTTCGCGACCGCTTGATATCCACTTAAGCTATTACGATCGTTAAAAAAAGTGTCCAAATTCACCTTCTTATATTGTAGTAGTTTTTTATTGCCTGAAAACACGGACAAAAAGACATTTTCTAAAAATAAATCCTAGCTAGATGGATTTATTGCCTCGAAACTCCCTGGACACCAAATTTTATGAAAGTCGTTGGAGCCGTTTCCGAGATTCCGATTATATATATATATAATATCTAACAAAAACCCTGTGGTTCCCGTTAAGTGCGTTATCAGAATTAGTATTCAAACGTATAGAAATGACTTTACTTCAGGCAACTCGACATAAAAATAATCAAATTAAATTTTAATTAAATAATATTTGTAAATTTTATGTGGATTGATTACCTCTGCCTGGAATTATCGACAGCGGCGGGTGGCGGCCGGCGGTAACGTACATCAAAAACGGGGCGCACACGCACGCGTCTTACCTACACTAACTGCACACTGAGGTCGTGACCTCGTCACATCACAGCTGTTATAGTCAAACGCTAATTTACCACTATGTCTACTTGACGACCACGAAGATGTTGTTCAATATGTCCATCTTGTACCTCTATACATTTGTGACACCAACTTATAATGTCTGAACGCACGCGTTGCATAACAGACATTTCTGACTTTATTTTTTCTAAGGCTGCGACTATACGCGTACGCATTTCTGCCTCGGTATCGCATGTTTTTTGGAATACAGTCTGCTTAATCGTACCCCAGAGATAAAAATCTAAAGGTGTGAGATCAGGTGATCGTGCCGGCCAGTTGACTGGTCCACCGCGGCCAATCCATCTTTCACCGAATTCATTATCCAAAAAAGCTTCTTACACAATGGGAGAAATGCGGTGGAGCACCATCGTGTTGAAACCACATGCGACGAACGAGGTCTAAATTTTTTATGTCAAGTTCATTGCTAAGTAATCCGTTCTCAGCTCGTAGTCGTTGGGAAGAAGACACTGAACTCGACGATAATGATACGGGTGCTGGCCATCATCTTTGAGGGTTCTCCAAACGCGCATATGGTTCACACCTAGTTCACGTGCCACCGAGCGCGTGCTCCGCGTCGATCTTCCTCAAACATGTCGAGAATGTGCTCCTCGATGTCGTCGTCGTACATCCTCGGTCTTCCTGAATCTGTACGTTGTTGAACACGACCATGCACACTGCCAGTATTGTACATACGAATGTGAAGTAGTTGGAACGTCATTGCCGACGGCCATTGTATATTTCGCGGAGTAGCAAAGCACTCCCCCGTAAAGTCTTCGTGCTGCTGCATAATTGCAGTTACATTTCCCGAGACACATCAATATATTAAAATATGCCTCGTTTGAGTAAGACATCGCACACAAGTCACTCACGGCGGAATATTAATTTCGCAATATAAAACACAACCGTCAATATCAGTGCTAACGCGCTACTGGTGCTTGATGCTTGTTTGTTTGCATAGACGTGGCAAAGCTATTGTACTCTAATTACATAATTTTGATATTTTCTAAATGAATAAAAAATTTTGTGATTATTTTATGTAATTTTTTTAATAATAGTTATTATTTATTTATTTACTTCAGATAGCGTCCGTAAGTGTTATTAAGAAATTAAATTATAACTAGGATTAGTAAATATACATTAAAACACTTTTATAACAAGAAACATTTAAAAAATTGTGTTATAAATCCACACAATAACAAATACTTAAACTATTATGCTGCTGTGTTTTTCAAAATCTAATAATTAGCATTTTTTATCGACCGACGATAAACAATACTTATTTATATTTCTATTCTTGACCACTGAATTGTGACAAAATTTTATGTTTATAAAACTTCCCATGTTTTCAAATATTACTACCAAATATTAGCACAGAATAAATAATTGATATTGGATCAAAATTAGTTAATCGGCATAAAGTGGACGCTACTTTTAATCACTCGAAGAGTGGAGTTTTTTGGGTTTTTCCTATTGTCCGTTCATCTTAACTTGACGCGTGAGTGATTGGTAGCACTGTTTCCTTAGCCGTAATTTTTCTTTGAACTTGATCGGTTGCTATCTGTGTGTGTTTTAAAAATGCTGAAAGTAGTTAAATTTGCTAAACGACAAACTATTCTTCAAGTTTATGCATTTTTGTTAAAAGAAAAGGCTGAAAACAAGCTGATTTATCCATTGCAACAAGTTCATGCCCAAATTGCCGCCATGACCGGTATGTTTTTAGGGTGACCAGTTACAAAGATTTAGACTAACAACAGTTTGTAAAATGCTAAATGATATTAAAATAATTGTATGTGAAGAAATATATATATATATATATATATATATATATATATATATATATATATATATATATATATATATATATATATATATATATATAATAAAAAATTTAGTGAAACGAACAGATATATCTGCCTGGCGATTTAATTACTTGAATAAAATTGAAAGAATATCGAGAAGAGAGGCGGACTATAGTCTACTTAGATGAAACATTTATGCATTATTCTTAAGTCTGAGTTACTGCTATTCAAGTCACAAACTAAATCATCAGACTACCATAACGACTGTTTTACCAAACCTGCCACCTAATTGTGTGATTGTGATGGACAATGCACCATATCACACTGTTCAAACATATAAAAGCCCTAATATGGCAAGCCTCAAAGTAGATATGGTAGAGTGACTTCAAAACAAGGGACTGTTGTTTTCACCAAATTTGCCAAAAATGTTTTATATGAATTAATAAAAAAAATAAAACCCATGTATAAAGCTGAAAAATTAATTAAATCACATGGTCATAATGTTTTGCAACTGTCCCCATATCATGCGCATTTAAATCCAATTGAGGTAATGATGATCAAAAGTAATCACTTATAAAAGAATTGTTTGGCTCAATAAGCAATCAGCTTTAGAATAAAGAGTGCTCACATGTTACAAAAATTGAAGATGAGTACATAGTGAAAGATAAAATAATTTTTATTTTATTTTGATTAGCAGTGACACTGACGAAAGTGATAGTGACAATGAGCATCCAAGTAACATTGAAGAAAATATGATCACTTTACACCTTATTGATCATAATTATATAAAGTGTTTCTTTTAACCCTGTCTTAATTAATTTAACCTGAATGTCCCCATTGATATATGAATTGTTTCAGAGAGTACACTATGACACTTAAAAAGTCACATAAGTATAGTCATCAGCACCTCCGTAGTAACAGTTGAATTTCGAAATTAATGCCCTTACTCATACGAAATAAAGACGTTTTTAAGGCTTAACTGTTAGCCCTAATTGCGTTCGACTGTACATGCCAAGTTTGAACCCGCAACCTCGTGCTTGAGATGCATGCATACATGCTCTTATATCCCGTTCCATAATACCTGTCCCTACATTTCGGGAACGCCATTCGCATTGAAACATGCAACACTGTAAATTACAGGGCTACCAATCGGATCACGCGTCAAGTTACGATGAACGGACAATAGTACCTAAGTCCTTCGTCGGCTTTCGCGTTTGAGTTCAAAGAGCGCGCAAAACGCCGCGTATATTATCTATTAATTGTGTTTTGTTTATTATATTCTAGCAATAAACGACAATATGAATTTATTTAATAAAATAATTACTACCCACTACATATTCTTTATCGAATAATATTTCATAATATGAAAAATACATACTAAATTTCTCCTACAAATAGTTGCAAATTTGGAATTAATCACGATATTTTATGCATGAAATAACCTTTTTAAATATTTTCGTAGATCTATTTAGCAATAAAGTGGAAATTTATAATATTAGTATTCAAATACTATGTGTATTGGGGTTGAAATAATATCCGTATCATTATAATTTCTATTATTTTGAATTAAAATTTTCGGAGAATAACTGAGTCTCGATAAGTATAAAGATTTACACAAAAATCTTGGGGAAGCACGCGCCGCTTAGCAGCTTGCTTTGAGTCGGCCATGTCAGTGACCTCATGTCGGCCTTAGACTATTATTTATTCTGTGACGTAGATAATATTATGTCGGCACGTGTCGGTAAGTTCAGAAGCAAATAACATTTTTAGAAATTTAATATTTCTTAAGTTATCTTATTAGAAACCTAAAAACCCCATTTAAAGCAACCAAAAAAAATTTTCATTATCATAATTACCATGCCTATGTGACCTATACGTCCCTGAAACGACCAACAGGGTTTTTGTTACATACTATGCATCCATCGACTTCCTGCATGTCTTACCAGGTCGTCACTCCATCTAGTGGGGGGTCGCCCTACACTACGCCTACCGGTACGAGGCTGCCACTCGAGAACCTTTCTTCCCCATCGGTTATCGGTTCTTCGAGCTATATGGCCGGCCCATTGCCACTTCAGCTTACTAATCCGTTGGGCTATGTCGGTCACTCTGGTTTTACTGCGGATATCCTCATTTCTGAGTCTATCACGCAGAGAAACTCCGAGCATAGCCCTCTCCATAGCTCGCTGAGCGACCTTAAGCGTCCTCATACGGCCAGCAGTGAAGGACCACGTCTCAGATCCGTAAGTCATCACTGGCAACACGCACTGGTTGTACAATCTAGTTTTTAGAGATTGAGGTATACCTGACGAAAAGATATGCCGTAATTTCCCGAACGCTGCCCAGCCGAGTTGAATCCGTCGATCGACCTCTCGGTCGAAGTTGGACTTACCTAGTCGGACTATTTGTCCCAGGTAAACGTATTCGTCAACAACTTCGAGCATAGTGCTCCCAACAACTACCGGCATAGGTGTGACATGGACATTGAACATGATCTTTGTTTTGTCCATGTTCATCTTAAGACCTATCCGTTGGGAGGCACTATTGAGGTCATTGAGCATAGTGCTTAAGTCCTCCAGCGATTCTGCCATAAGGACTATATCGTCGGCAAATCGAAGGTGAGTGATGTACTCGCCATTGATGTCAATACCGTATCCTTTCCAGTCCAGTAGCTTGAAAACGTCTTCCAATGCAGCGGTGAAGAGTTTCGGGGATATAACGTCACCCTGTCTTACACCTCTCTGCAGTTGGATAGGTTTCGAGCTCTGGTTCTGTACTCGGATAGCCATCGTAGCCCTACTGTACAAACACTTCAGCACTTCGATATACCGACAGTCAACTTGGCACCGCTGAAGGGACTGTAGCACCGCCCAAATTTCGACGGAATCAAAGGCTTTCTCATAGTCCACATACGCCAGGCAAAGTGGCAGATTGTACTCTTCAGTCTTCTGTACAATCTGCCGCAGGGTATGTATGTGGTCTATGGTACTGAAGCCTTTTCGGAAACCGGCTTGTTCGGGAGGCTGGAAGTCGTCAAGTCTGCGTGCGAGACGATTCGTAATGACTCTCGAAAACAGCACGTAGACGCGGCTCAGAAGGGAAATCGGTCTGTAGTTCTTTAAGAGAGCGTTGTCGCCTTTCTTAAAGAACAAGACCACCGCACTTCTGCTCCACGCCTCTGGAGTAGTGCCACCATGGAGGACGGAATTGAAGAGCTTCTGAAGGACTTCAAGTACCGGTGTTCCACCCGCTTTCAGAAGCTCCGCTGTAATTCCATCCTCGCCTGGGGCCCTGCCGTTTTTAAGGTGCTTGAGAGCCATTCTAATCTCGCTTAGACTGACGTCCGGGATATCATCGGAATAATGTCGGATAAGACTTGCTCTTGGATCGTTACTCACACTTGCGTGTGGCTCCAACGATGATGTGTACAGCTGCCCATAGAACCTCTCAATCTCACTCAAAATCTCAGGTGTCCCGGAAACGATGTTGCCACACTCAGTCTTCAGCCTTGACAGTTGGCTCTTTCTGGCAGACAGATCTCTGGCAAAGACTTTGGAGCCCTGGTTCCGCTCGATCGCTTCTTTAATACGAGAAGTATTAAAGTTGCGTAAGTCTCGCCGTATGCATTTGGAGATCTGTCTGTTCAGTTGCCTGTATGCTGTCAAATCTGTTGACGATTGCAGCCTCATCTCCCGTCTAACAGCCATGAGATTAAGAGTGTGATCGGAGAGTTTTTGTGTTCTTCTGCGGCGGGTCTTACAGAACTTAGCTCCGACCGCATGGACAGTTTCCACGAGCTTGTCGTTCATATCGTCCACTGCATTGCAATCTTCTAGGCACTGGAAGCGGTTACGTAACTCGAGCTGAAAGGTTTCGGGATTCTGGATTAGAGCACGAGGGGGGACGGAGCGTTGACTTCATTAGACGAGACCTCTCCAACTTAACGTTTAGGTTCAGTGTGCCTCTAACCATTCGGTGATCGCTGCCAGTTTTCACCCTTGCGATCACTGAGACATCACTGAACAGTTGGCGTCTGGTCGTCATAATGTATATATATATATATATAATCGGAATCTCGGAAACGGCTCCAACGATTTTCATAAAATTTAGTGTCCAGGGAGTTTCGGGGCAATAAATCGATCTAGCTGGGATTTATTTTTAGAAAATGTCTTTTTGTCCGTGTTTTCAACCAATAAAAAACTACTACAATATAAGAAGGTGAATTTGGACACTTTTTTAAAGATCGTAATAGCTTAAATGGATATCAAGCGGTCGCGAAATCGTAATGCCTTTGTTCGCGTCCTGTCTTCGGCCCGACTTTTTTCGTTTTTTTCAAGTTCCCTTCTTTTGTGAGAAAATTTATTATTTCGAGCCCTTTTTTTAGTATTTTTTAAAAATACGAAAATTTTAATTAAACCGATTGCATTCATGATTTCTTATTCAAATAACGAGTCCAGTTTTTTTGTATTATGTCAATAAGATCAAAACATATTATTTATGTTTCATCAGTATGTAATTTGTATCTAGGTAAATGTAATTTAAAAAAAAAAACGAGTAAAGCTCGGTCATCAAGGTACTCTGTAATAAACGTCCTGAACTAATGAAGACGCGACCTTTTATGTCAAGTATTTTTTAAATAATTCCTCATTTTAGGACATTAGGTGTTGTGTAACGTGCAAAACTAGAACAAATTGTGTTGTTGCAATGATATTTGGTTGCGGTTGAGATTCGATATCGAGTTCCAAGCCAAGCGGCAGTGCGGGAAGCCACGCTCTATTAAAATAATTAATACTACGGTTTCGCATCAATGTTCGCCTTACCAGAACCTATTAAAACTGAAATAGTGAATTCTTAATTTTTAATTACCATAAGAAAAGATATTCCTTATAAAAAAGTAGAAATTCCATAAAAAAGTGGTCGCCGCCTGGCACTGTAAATACTTTTTGGAGATACCTTTCTTATAATTTCTACTACAATTGATAGAATCAGGCGTTACTCTGCGGAAATCGATTATAATAAAAATATTTATTACTTCGCAACCTTCCGCTAACTAAATACAATGATGTGTCTTACCTGGATTGAAGAGCACCTCCCGCCCTCCCTCAATTGCATGCACTAACTCCGTCATCACTAGTCCCAGCACCACTACTCCCGGCACCACTACTTCCAACACCACTATTCCAGGTAAGACACGCCATCGACGATAATACGACACGTGTTTCACCTCTACTCGATTTCTACTATAATAATTAATAACTTCTGAAGATGTAGTGTATCAAAGAAAGTCTTGACTTCAGGAACTGTTTTGTGAAAGTAGTTTGATTATTTTAATTTTGTGAAGGCTGTTTTCACTTGGTATTACCTAAAAGTAATTTTAGATTTATTACCCTTTTCTGTGGTCTAAGCGTAAGTTTTTATTATTTTATATATTTATTTTATATTTATATATTAAAATTATATAAAAATAAATTATTATATATAATACAAAGTCAGAGCACATCGGCAGAATTGACGAGAAACTAGTTCGACTTCTTTCAGGAACATATATATATATATATATATATATATATATATATATATATATATATATATATATATATACACACAAGAATTGCTCGTTTAAAGGTATAGGATAAAGTTTTTTTGCAGAAAACTGTTTACACGTGAATTGTCAGTGTCTAAAACTAAACAACACTAGTTTTTTTTTGTAGTTATAAAATAGAAACATTTGCTGCAAACAGTGTTCGTTCAATTACGTAGTACAACTAAAAAAGTATTCATGGAGGTAACCACATTATACAAATTACTTGTGACAATATACAAATTTATTGTGACATAACTCTGAGTTGGGATGGACGAATGACATCTTTGAATCTTCTTTTATAATTATTTTGAAATGTATAAAGAATATAATTCATATTTGAGAGCATATCGCGGCAGGAAGAATTCATCATCATCATCATTACAGCCCACGGTCCTGAGCCACCTGCGAAAATTCGCTGCGTTCTTTTTATAACTATACTGTCCACCATATAGTTAATGGTTGTCGCGACTCATAGTCATCTACATTATTGATTAAGTATCAAAATACAGATGTTGTCACCCCCTAGCACGCAATGCCTCGTTACCAGTTAACTGGGTTGTAGATTCTCAGCACTTATACGAAGCACAGCAGCATTATGCTGCTATTTTACGATGGTATTCTGCGATGGCGTAAACCTACGCCAATCGAGACATTCATGCTGCAACCATAGTATAGCTGAAGCATTGTTCCACTACGTATAAACCGTCCACCGCGTTGCTCCAGTGTGCAATGACAAATGTTACAAGTCCCCGAACGAAATTTTGTTTCTGTCTTGTCTGACGAAGAACCAAATTTATTGCTGTAAATCATTTATAAACGACATACAATGTTTAAATGGGCTGTTACAGTTTAAAATAGTTTCTTTTAACTTTAAATACAATGAGTTATACCAAAAAATAAGCCTTGCTGGGTTTCTTACTGGTTTTTCTTAGACCTCTGTTCTGAAAAAACCAGCAAGATACCCAGCCAGTGGTAAAAGTAAAACATATAATAGAATATTTTGTTCTGTTCTATTGTATTCTATTCAGAAAAGAGTACCAACTATCTCAAAATTTTTGTAACATACTTGGAAGATCATTCATGTAGATTAAGAACAAACTGGGTCAAGTATCAATCCTTAGCTGTGGGACACGCACTCTTATCACACGTCCCGATGACACGTTACCGTTTATTGCTAGTGAACACAAATATATTTACGTTTACTGTTTATTGAAACCTTTTGCTCTGAGTTTGAGAGGTATGAAGATAAGAAATAAAGTGCAGCATAACGAGAGCCGTGTAGTGGCGGTTAAGAATATCCACTACCCCATATCTTCCCGTGGGTAGGCAGGAGATGGGCAGCAGCAACTTCCTGATAACAGCAACTGTACGACAAAAAAAAACTGCGGTTGCCAACCCGCTCGCCAAGCGTGGCAACTATGGCAATATACCCCCCCATGAACAATTACACAAATAGACGGCCCCCAGTCCCCGGCGGCCCCGCTATTCCTGGCTACGGTGGCGACCATGGTAACGGCGGGGCAGGGCGTACTAAGAATCTCCGGTGGAGGTTCGGTTGCCACCTACGACGACTCGACCTGGCAACATTTAACGCACGCACCCTGAGGACTGACGAGAAGATCCTGGAGCTGGAAGAAGAGATAGACAAGTTGCGCTGGAATATTATAGGATTATCCGAGATCCGAGGAGAGGGGGAGGACACGGTGATTCTCGAATCCGGCAACTTGTTCTATCATCGGGAGGGCGACCATCTGTCCCAAGGAGGTGTCGGATTTATCGTCCACAAGTCTCTCGTCAACAACGTTGTAAAGATTGGGAGTGTGTCGACGAGGGTCGCGTACCTTATACCCAGAATCACCAAACGGTATTCGCTGAAGGTCATACAGGTTTACGCACCAACCTCGGCACATCCCGATGAGGAGGTGGAGGAAATGTATGAGGATATTTCCAAAGCCATACATTCCTCCAAAGCCCACTACACGGTGTTGATGCGAGACTTCAACGCAAAACTAGGCACAAGAGAAAACGGTGAGCTGAAGTTAGGAAAATTCGGAGTAGGGCAAAGGTTGGTAAACAGGGTAATAACAAAATATATTTCCGTGAGTCACTCTCATCCCACATTGCTTATTTGCTATGGAAATCCAAATCTGTTCTCAAAGAAACTGGCATATATAAATATGTGTGGTGTAAAAATGGCCATATTCTAGCACGCAACAATGAGAACGAAAAGATTACCAGAATCCACTCAGAAAGTGATATTGATAAACTGAGAATCATGTCAAAAGATGACAAAAATGCATCCACTTGAGCTCTGTCCTACGTACGGTTGTTTTACCTCTATGTTACTTTGTGTACCTACCGACCTATGTAATTATAAATGGCTTCAACGGATGATTGTTTCCAAACAATACAAGAAGATACTCATACAACTTGGAGCAATTTCATAAATAGTGTTGATTATCGTAATAGTAATCACCTAAATGTACTCCATGTAAACATTAGGTCTATGATTAAAAATTTTGCCCACCTAGAACATATAATATCTTCGAGCCCTCATCTTGTACATATTATTGTATTGACGGAAGCCAACATATCCGATAACTGTGTAAATCTTTTTCATTTGACTGACTATGACATGTACTCACAACTACGACGCTATCGGAAGGGAGGTGGTGTAATACTGTATGTGCATAGCAGCCTAAGATTCACACGAACACTTGTCGATACTGCTTATTTCGAGTGTATTACCGGTGAAATTCATTCAGACTACGGTCTTAAACTAGGAATTTGTGCAGAGTACAGACCCCCGGACTTGGACAAGTCCCGTTTTATTGACGAACTATCGGGTGTTGTTAACTTGTGTTCGCGCACATATAGCTATATTTTATTAGGCGATATGAACATTAATATTAAGCAAAAAACGTCTATTCAAAGTCATTACTTGAATGTTATGAGTGCACTTGGACTGGATTGTGCAATTACTCAATACACCCGTGTGGAAAATAGAGATAATTGTCTGACTAAGTCCTGTATTGATCATATTTTTGTTCGTATAAGTAACTGCAGGGATGTATATTCTTCAGTGATCGATTATAAGATCGCTGACCATTACATAACTGGCGTAGTTTTACTTCACAACACGCAATGTAAACAAAATAATTTTAAGTTAATAACAAAAATTGATAACGACATGTTAAAATCGGAGTTATTGAAAATAAATTGGAAGTGTGCTTTAAAATTAAATAGTCCGTATGAAGTTTTAAAATTTATTACATCCAACTTTAGTGAGGCATATAAGAAATGCACGTTCAAAACTAAAATTAAATTAGGGAAGAGACATGAATGTACTTGGGTTAACAGTAGAATGTTATATATGTGTAATAAAAAGTTAGAACTATTTAGTATATGGAAACAGGACGAAAACAACAAGCAAAATAGACTATTGTATAATAAATATCGAAACAAAACTAATAAATATATATATAAATGTAGAAATAATTCAGTTAGAAAAGAGGTTCACGCCAGCTTTAGAAATAGTAGAAAAGTATGGCAAATAATCAATAATATATGTGAGAAAATATGCAACGCTGTAGATGATGTAATTATGAAGCACTTTAAGTTGGATGTTCGTTCATTATGTGATAAATTTGCTTACGGATTTGAGGAAAATGTAAACAATAGCTGCGTAAGTTGTAATGTACCCTTATTACCCCATATTACTTACCAAAGAGTACCTGATGTCTGTATGAGACTGAAACATGTTACTGATAGGGTTATATTTGCTATAATTAAACACATGAATAAGAGGAAAAGTCCTGGTTTAGATGGCATCAGAATGAGTGACATACAAAGTATAAACTCTGAAATAACACCCGTTATTACTCATCTTACAAATCTATGTATTTCCACGTCCTCATATCCCGATCCATTGAAGACTGGCATAATTAGACCTATTCATAAAAAAGGATGTTACAGTGACATAAATAACTATAGGCCGATTACAATCCTACCCAGTATAGACAAGATAGTTGAAAGGTATTTATGTAATGAATTAAATGAATTTTTGTCAAAAAATAATATTATTAACAATAAACAGTTTGGTTTCATAAAGGGTCGTAGTACTACAAAATTATTATCAATTTTCACCGATGAGGTCAACAGGCACCTGGACGCTCGCGAACATGTGCTTGTTGCACTCATCGATTTCAGCAAAGCTTTTGACTGTTTACAATATGATAAGCTATTTTGTAAGTTCGAACAGAATGGTATACAGGGTCCTCTGCTGGGATGGTTCAAAAATTATCATACTAATCGAAACACGGTTGTTCGCGTGGGTAACTGCCTCAGCGACAAAAGATCAACTGTAATGGGCACGGCCCAGGGGTCCATAGTCGGACCCACTGAGTACTTGCTGTACGTAAACGATATGATCAACATCCTTGCGGAGGACTCTGTATACCAATTTGCTGACGACACATGTTTAAAAACTCATAATAAGGCTGTCACCGAGGCAGAGTATGCAATGCAACATAACTTTGACAATTTATGTAAGTGGGCACATGATGCAGGTCTGGTGATTAATGCTAGCAAAACTAAAATAATTCACATTCACTCACCTTACATGAAGGTTTCGCACGTACCCTGTATAACAGCGCACGAACACCAGTGCCTGCATCGTGGGCCTGTTGCCGGCTGCGCGTGCCCGAAGTTACAGACTGTACCGCAACATACATACCTCAGTCTTATCATAGGCCAGCACTTCCGTTGGGGACCTCATATTGAAAATGTCGCTAACAAGCTCAGAAGCATCCACGCCAAATTGTCTATTTTGAAATATAAGTTACCTTTCTACACGCTACGTATGCTGTACCTCGCTTTGGCTGATTCTGTCATAGGTTATGGATTGTCTAGTTACAGACGAACCTATAGAACGTATTTGGATACAATATATCGGCTACAAATAAGTATACTTAAAAATATTGCACCTAGGCATATTAAAACTAAATACAGGGATGATGACTCTCGTTTGTTCCGATATTGTAAAGTTATGTCGGTCTTCGATAAAATTAACATGTCAATTATATTGGACAAATACAATAGTATTAACTTGTTGACAAAAACCAGTAGGCAAGCCGGATTGCGGAATCTGGATTACTTACCAACTTATAAATTGCCAAAAACAACAAACATGTACGGAATGAGAACGTGGGAATACATACTACCTGATGTAATCAATAGTTTGCCGAAAGAAGTCCAGTCGATCGTACCAGTGAAAATTGAAAAATGTAAATAAATTCTAAAAAAGTTCTATATAGATGGTAATTACTGATAGGTAAATGTTTATTTATATAGGTATATGCATAGCGAGCGAAATCTCCTCCACTGTCGCATAAACTTATTTAAGTTTTAGTTAAGTGGATACTTTGTAATTTTTTTTTATTTTTCATGTAATTTGAACAATAAATAATAAAAAAAAACCGAAGGGGCCAGCAGCTGGCCGACTTTATGGAGAAAGAATGACAAGCTCGTGGAAACTGTCCATGCGGTTGGAGCTAAGTTCTGCAAGACCCGCCGCAGAAAAACACAAAAAACTCTCCGATCACACTCTTAATCTCATGTCTGTTAGACGGGAGATGAGGCTGCAATCGTCAACAGATTTGACAGCATACAGGCAACTGAACAGACAGATCTCCAAATGCATGCGGCGAGACTTACGCAACTTTAATACTGCTCGTCTTAAAAAGCGATCGAGCGGAACCAGGGCTCCAAAGTCTTTGCCAGAGATCTGTCTGCCAGTAAAAGCCAACTGTCAAAGCTGAAGACTGAGTGTGGCAGCATCGTTTCCGGGACACCTGAGATTTTGAGTGAGATTGAGAGGTTCTATGGGCAGCTGTACACATCATCGTTGGAGCCACACGCAAGTGTGAGTAACGATCCAGGAGCAAGTCTTATCCGACACTATTCCGATGATATCCCGGACGTCAGTCTAAGCGAGATTAGAATGGCTCTCCAGCACCTTAAAAACGGCAGCGCCCCAGGTGAGGATGGAATTACAGCGGAGCTTCTGAAAGCGGGTGGAACCCAGTTACTTGAAGTCCTTCAGAAGCTCTTCAATTTCGTCCTCCATGGTGGCACTACTCCAGAGGTGTGGAGCAGAAGTGCGGTGGTCTTGTTCTTTAAGAAAGGCGACAACGCTCTCTTGAAGAACTATAGACCGATTTCCCTTCTGAGCCGCGTCTACGTGCTGTTTTCGAGAGTCATTACGAATCGTCTCGCACGCAGACTCGACGACTTCCAGCCTCCCGAACAAGCCGGTTTCCGAAAAGGCTTCAGTACCATAGACCGCATACATACCCTGCGGCAGATTGTACAGAAGACTGAAGAGTACAATCTGCCACTTTGCCGGATCGGCGTATGTGGACTATAAGAAAGCCTTTGATTCCGTCGAAATTTGGGCGGTGCTACAGTCCCTTCAGCGGTGCCAAGTTGAATGTCGGTATATCGAAGTGCTGAAGTGTTTGTACAGTAGGGCTACGATGGCTATCCGAGTACAGAACCAGAGCTCGAAACCTATCCAACTGCAGAGAGGTGTAAGACAGGGTGACGTTATATCCCCGAAACTCTTCACCGCTGCATTGGACGACGTTTTCAAGCTACTGGACTGGAAAGGATACGGTATTAACATCAATGGCGAGTACATCACTCACCTTCGATTTGCCAACGATATAGTCCTTATGGCAGAATCGCTGGAGGACTTAAGCACTATGCTCAATGACCTCAATAGTGCCTCCCAACGGATAGGTCTTAAGATGAACATGGACAAAACAAAGATCATGTTTAATGTCCATGTCACACCTATGCCGGTAGTTGTTGGGAGCACTATGCTCGAAGTTGTTGACGAGTACGTTTACCTGGGACAAATAGTCCGACTAGGTAAGTCCAACTTCGACCGAGAGGTCAATCGACGGATTCAACTCGGCTAGGCAGCGTTCGGGAAATTACGACATATCTTCTCGTCAGGTATACCTCAATCTCTAAAAACTAGATTGTACAACCAGTGCGTGTTGCCAGTGATGACTTACGGATCTGAGACGTGGTCCTTCACTGCTGGCCGTATGAGGACGCTCAAGGTCGCTCAGCGAGCTATGGAGAGGGCTATGCTCGGAGTTTCTCTGCGTGATAGACTCAGAAATGAGGATATCCGCAGTAAAACCAGAGTGACCGACATAGCCCAACGGATTAGTAAGCTGAAGTGGCAATGGGCCGGCCATATAGCTCGAAGAACCGATAACCGATGGGGAAGAAAGGTTCTCGAGTGGCAGCCTCGTACCGGTAGGCGTAGTGTAGGGCGACCCCCACTAGATGGAGTGACGACCTGGTAAGATATGCAGGAAGTCGATGGATGCAGGTGGCTCAGAACCGTGCTTTGTAGCATTACTTGGGGGAGGCCTATGTTCAGCAGTGGACTTGTGAAGGGCTGTAATGATGATGAATGATGATAACGAGTGCTTTAGTATGTACATTTATGTATTATAATTTTATGAACCACACAATCAAATGCTTTTGACAAATCACAAAACACCGACAGTGTCATGGCGATCTTTCCAGGCCTGTACAACATGCACTTCTAGTTCTATACTTTCATTCGTTATAGATAGATCTTCATTTTGTGAAACTGACATCAAGCATTTGTTTTAAATGGTTTTTTTCGAATCAACGGAGAAATGGAACGTTAAATTTGTAATGATTTTCTCAACTTTCAGATTCAAATATAGGGAGCAGGGACAATTTTTCATGTGTTTTATTTGATTAGTGATTTCAGTTATCAAATAAAACAGATGATATGTGTTTATTTGATAACTGAAGTTAATAAATTAAAAAACTTGAAGGTACTCAGTTGCCACATATTTATTTTATACAATTACTACCATTTAAAGGCAAGCTCTTCCCTTTTGGAATTAAGTTTGCCTTACATTCCAAAAAGACATTAAGTCTTAAGGTACCTATCACAATCGAATAGTCTTTACTAAAATTATTTGTATATCAATTATCACTAATCAACTATAATCGTTTTTTTTTAATTTAATAATTGAACTAGGTATAAACGTTGCCAAAAACAGTAAGTATGTAGGTATCCAAGACAACCTCCCTGAGAACCACCAATCAAACAAGAGAACCTCCTGCTTAACCTTGCTAAACCTAAAGCTACTCCCATCTCGCTCTCAGTATTAAATTTTGCTCATTGTTCAAATCATACAATTTTGATAATTTATTGTTTGTAATTTTTTTTTATTCAAAAATAAAGTTCAGAGAAGAAAGTTCAGACAACTGGTTTCATCGCCTTATATGGACAAAAACAGGAAATTGAGAAAATTGTATTTGTTCCTATAAATGCAAAACGCCTGGAGAGATTTACAAGTAATATGGTAGGAAACCTTCTATCGCTTTCTTACAAAAACAATTCAGAATATTTATATGGAGTATTATTTACCCTTATAAGCAATGAATTTAATAAAACATTTACTTCTATTTTGTAGTAACAGTCGCAAATCATTTAATGAGTGGGCGACAATAGGAATTAATACAGTAGGAATAAGAGCAGATGAAGATTATATGAACTTTACCATGATCATATAATCTTTCCGATACTTTTATAAAATATGTCAAAATTTTTCTAAAATGTTTAAAATAGTGTGCTCCATGTTCAAATTTTACATATTAGCAATAAAATTAAGACTGCTAAAAATAAAATTAAAATGACGTGGAGTATAATTAATAGCGAAGCCGGTAAACGTAACACAAACTATCAATTGAAAATTAATAATTAATTGTCTAGATCAAATCAAGAAGTCGCACTGGTGTTTGAGTAATATTCCACCGAAAATCTAATCTTAACAACATAGTCATTAAATACTTCTCTAACTGTCGCCTAGTCATTACTCAAACATAATGTTAATACCTGTTTAAAAGAATTTAGATTGGAAAAAGTATTACCACAAGATATTGTAAAATATTTTGGAAACCTTGATGTAAAGAAAACTGAAGATTTACGGTTGATTTCCGTTACAGTTATTGCGTCCATAATAGATTTAATTGCGCCTTATATTTTTCTATTATTTTTAATAATAGTATTGAATCTGGTCTGTTTCCTGAACGAATGAAACATAGTAAAATAATACCTTTATTTAAATCTGTTAGTACATTGGACACCACAAATTTTAGACCTGTTTTGTACTACCAACTCTCAGTAAATTTTTTTCGAAAAAATATTTTTTTATAGAAGAGTAGGCAAACGAGCATGCAGCTCACCTGATGGTACGTGACTACCACCGCCCATGAACAACCGCAACACCAGTAATGAATTGCAGGTGCGTTGCCGGCCTTTTAAAAAGGAGTAAGCTCTTTTCATGAAGGTCCCTAAATCGTATCGGTCCGGAAAAATCACCGGTGGTAAACAATTCCACAGAGAAGTTGCACGAGGAAGAAAGCTCCTAGTAAAACGCACAGTGGTGGACCGCTAAGCGTCCAGATGGTAAGGACGGTATCGTGAATTTTGACGCGATGTGCGTTTGTAAAATTTGGCGGTTAGAATTAATCCGAACAATTCCTCAGAACACTCCCCGTGGCAGATGCGATAGAAAACGCAAAGGGATGCTTCATCCCTACGCAGCACCAGTGAATCGAGCTGGTCAGAAAGGACTCGGTCGTCTACGATTCGAACCGCTCTGTGCTGGATGCGGTCAAGTGGAAGGAGCTGGCACTGGGATGAGAACAGTATTCCATGTGAGGTAGAACTTGCGCTTTGTAAAGTTGCAAGCGATGTGCCGGCATGAAATACTGTCTCGCTTTGCAGAGCACGCCAAGCTTTTTAGAGACCAATTTGGCCTTCCACTCAAAGTAACCACGGAAATGCACTATTTGATATGTCGACGCCAAGGATTCCGATGCTAGCAGAGACAGCAAGAGGAGTGCCTTGAAACTGAGTAGATACGACAAAGGTTTTAGCTGTAAACGTGCAAACTTGTGTCTTCTGGGGATTGAACTGAGTACAGTGGTAATCTAGTAAGATTTAGTCGCTCCCAATCCGAGACTTTGTTCAGCAAAGACTCGACTCCAGACCCAAGTTTATCCTGGTACTCGGCAACGTTTTCCCGAGAAATATTGTCGTCTGCATAGCATTGAATGTTACCAGTTTGCAACATATCATTGATGTGCAGAAGAAACAGCGTTGGTATTTTCAGGTTCAGGTTGGATAGCACGCAGCCTTGTGGAACACCAGCGTTAATAGGCTTCCAATCAGAGCATACACCGTCTACCACGACCTTGATGCTCCGATTAGCAAGGAAACTGGCCATCCAGTTGCACAATTACTCGGGAGCCCATAGGAAGGGAAGAAGCGCTTTGTGCCAGACCCGATCGAAGGCCTTCGCTATGTCCAAACTAACGGCCAATGGGAGGCATTGAATTGTACTACCTCCGCCCATCTATGAGTCAGGTAGACCAGAAGATCACCAGGTGATCGACCACAACAAAAACCGTATTGGCGGTCACTAATCAGCTGGTGATCAGGAGTTTATAATGGACACCATTATTTTGGAAAACAAGGTGATGACACCGCGGGATGGTCGGCGGTGTGTTCTCCCCGTAATCGAGAGTCGAGTTGGACGCAAAGAGAGAGCCTAACAGATCGGCTTTCTCCTTTGCGGCATGGGTCAGTAAGCCGTCCTCTCTGTGCAGAGATTAAAGAGATGACTGACAGAAGTTCTTTTGCACAGCCTTGGCAAGAGACCAGAATGCACGGGTTCCCGAAGGTAGGCGAACTAGCTTCTCACCAATTCTGCCGTTGTGCTCAGACCTTGCCTTGGCAATGACTCTTTTGAAGGACCTGGAGGCGGAATTATACTTCTTTTTAAGAGCGCTGGTGTTTACATCATTTTGAATCAATTGTTCTTTTTTTAACACAAATAAATTACTCCATAAAAATCAATTAAGTTTTACAAGGGGTCGCTCGACGGCTGATGCAGGTGTTGAGCTTGAAGTATATTTTCAATGCCTGGGAGAATTCACAAGATGCCTTAGGTATTTTTTGTGATCTTTGCAAGGCTTTCTATTGTGATCATCATAATATATTAATCAGGAACCTACAACATTAAGGTGTCAAAAATATTGCGCTTAGACTTATTATTTAATATTTAAATAACGAAACTCAAAAAGTCGTTATCAATGGTTAAGGTTCCTCCGGATCGGTACTATCAATGGGCGTTCCTTAAGGCTCGATTCTAAGGCCATTCCTGTTCTTAATCTATACCAATGACTTACTTTACCATGTAGGGGGCAATCACGATATAGCATTATTTGCTGATGATACCTCTTTACTTTTCAAACTCAAACAGTAGTCAATTAATTTCGACAACGTAAATAATGCTGTATCGAAATTAGTACATTGGTTTAACGCCAACAATTTGCTAGTAAGAAAAATGTATTTAATTTACAATACTTCGTGTTAAACATTTGAATACCAATGTGCTCTTAAATGGGGAGGAGTTGAGTCTTGTGGATACCCGTCTTTTTCTTGATATTATTATTGATGCGAAGCTTCAATCGGACCATCAAATATCTAAACTAGCAGGTAGACTTAGTTCCGCAGCATATGATGTGAGAAAGATTAGAAGTCTCATTAATGTTGAGACAGCTGGATTAGTTTATTTTAGTTACTTTCATAGCGTAATGCGAATGACTTTGAAGCCATATTGGTTTTGCAAAAGAGAGGCGATTTATAACTTAAATTGTAAAGAGCCCCTTAGAGAATAATTTAAAGAAATAAACATATCAACTTTGGCATCGCAATATATTTATAAAGATGTAATGTATGTACATGAAAACATAAATAGTTTTGACAAGAATAAAGATATTCAATTTTGTACATTTGTTGTGTGTTTTATTAAAGAAAAATTGTACAAAAGGGTTATTATAATATCAAAGATTACATACATGAAAATAACCACTGGGAATGAGGAATGAGGGCCAACATGGAGAACCAGTCTAATCAGCAAAAAAATCCGTGTTGGATTTGCTGATTCGGATTGATACAGGAAAAAAAAACGATTATGCTGTGACTGTCGAAAAGCGTTGGTCATCCGGAATGACTAGAAAAGTTTACTTTTTTGTTTGCTTGGTCTAACAATTAGTTCAATAATAAACCAGCGGTCTGGTGGTTTTTTAATTTTTTTTAAATTAATTTACTTTTTTCTCTTGCAAAAAATATATATATATATATATATATATATATATATATATATATATATATATATATATATATATATAAAAAACGTAAGTGTAATTTCTATATTTGATTGTGTTTCATTAAATTTTTATGCAAAATATAATAACAAATGAAACGTTATTTTTTTATTACTTTTTTAAATAAATTTGATCTGGTACGTTAATATTTGACAAAATATTACCAAACCAAGAATAAGGGCGTCATTTGCTATTTATTACCTGTTACGTGCGAGTTTTTCTTTTTTTATAATTATTTTAATATTTAATAACTTCTAAAGAATTTCTGATGTGTGTGACCTTCCTTAGATGGGGTTACGACCAGGTAAGACATGCAGGAAATCGATTTAATTCTTAAACGTGTATTTTATAGTAGCGACATTAGCCTAATGGCGTGGTGCGGACCGCGAAATCAAAAGGTCGTGAGTTCGAATCCGCCATTCGACTACTGTCGTGAACCACTCCTAACACAAGCATTTCAAGCTTACCACGAGTGGTTACAGGGAATATTAGTAATGTTAATAGCATTGCTAGTTTTAAAAGAAATACCTTTTAACAATAGAGGAAAGTAACTAAATGTGGGCTAGTGCTTTAATATAGGCTAGTAAAAAGTCTCGAAAACAAATAATTAATAGGCGCTGCAAACAAGTATCTTCTATTGCATTCATTAGCCCCACCACCGCAATCACTCTATCTCGTGAGTTCTGCGAGAGATGATGATAAAGTAAGATGTTGTTACTTCACCGCATTAGGACTAAATAGTGTAACTATATCTTTTATTTGTAGAATATAAGTTTAATTTTATGTCTATCGGTAGATTATTTGTTAGTAATGTATGACTTGTGAAGTACAAGCTCAACATTATTTCGTTCAAGAATTTTGAATATGGGCTATGACTATGGTCCTAAATATGGGCTGGCCCTTGTTTAGGTACTAGTACTTGGATGGTTAGAAATTAGTCTCTAAAGGTAAATTTTTTTTCTAAATGACACCGACGCAAACAAAAGAACCAAGTAAAAATTGGGATGAAGAACAAATGGTTAAAACTATAAAAGTGGATCGCGAGAAGACAGCAAAATCATCATCCAATAATGAAAAACCACCGAATAACTATCCTAAATTGCCCCTTTCAACTAAATCTTTGACTGCAATTCTTAATGTTTGATGTTTAACGAAGAATGATTCTCGAGGTTCTAGATCTGAAACATAAAAATAATCTCAATTTGAACCTTCAATCTTAACATCCAGATGTGATACTCAAACAGAAGCATCTACTTTTAGAACTACACATGAATATATAAATAATGGCAAACCATCATATTCCAGAATTGATCGCAGTAGTCTGGGCCTAGTATATCCTTATGTCATAAGTCTTGTACCAAAAAAATCAGCAAGACGTCTAATAGGGATAAAAAAAGCTGCTGTGGCTTCTGTCATAACTTGGTCACCCCATAAAAGAGACCTTGTTTGAAGAAATAGAAGAATATTGAAAAAGAAAAGAAAACTAAAGATAAGAAAGTCAAATTAGAGAAAACAAAACCCTAGAAATAAGAAGAAAAAAAACAAGAAAACAACTAGTGACGATGAAGTGATTGAAAGTGAAGGTGGAGAGGATTTCCAGTTTGGTTCAGACTCTGAACCAGATATCACAACCGGCAAAGAAGCTCCTGATTCTGCAGATGCGTAATGTATCTTCTGCCAGCTACATTTTTCAGAAAATTCAAGAGACTTTGGATTAAATTCTTGATGTGTGGGCT
The DNA here is from genome assembly GCA_907164705.1 of Parnassius apollo. Lineage (NCBI taxonomy): Eukaryota > Metazoa > Arthropoda > Insecta > Lepidoptera > Papilionidae > Parnassius > Parnassius apollo. Next base: position 8,106,527 of record CAJQZP010000178.1, read on the forward strand.
CTGGCCACATAATGACTGTGCTGGGCTAGAATCTGATAGTTGGATAGAATTTGATTTGGATGTAAAATAATTAATTTCTTACTCTTAACAAAGTTAATTATTGATCTACGTAAGCATTTATGCTTATAAATTTCTCAAAAGATAATAAAGTTGTTATAGCCCATGATTTGAGTACCTGTTTCCATATTAGAGTCCCAATTTTGAAAACAATTTTTAAAAAATTTATAAAAAGTAAACTAATTCAAAAAAGTTTAGACAAGTTACAAACCACCATAACGCTGGTTTGTTATTTAACTAGGACCCAGCAAAAAAGTATACTTTTCTAATTATTCCGGATATCCAAACTTTTTCGACGGTCACAGCTGGTGGACTATAACTTGTAAAATTTAATTGACATGTACCTTATAAATATATTATTATTTGCAAACAATGGTAATAACAATTCTAACGCTTCTATCTCGTGTGCCTCAGTAGCGCTCTCCCGTTTATTACAGTACACTTTTATAATATATGGTAGCCCCACGGCTAAGTGTTTGGTTGTGGGGCTCTGAGTTTGTAGGCGTGATCCGAATTTATCCAACTGTTTGGCCGAAACTCAAATCGTAATTTTGGTAAATCATTCACTACTAAACATAATATTATATAACTATTGCTACTAGAGTTGCCATCTATTGTTTGAATAAATATAGTACTTTTCCCAAAAAGATGCAAAAATGTAGTACTTTTGAGAAATTCAGAAGAAAAAAACCAAACATTTTTTTTTAATATTTATCTATTTTTCCATATATATTTGTTATTGTTCTTTGCTTTGGCTATCAATGATGATATTTACCTTTAAAATAATAATAGGAGTCTGAGCAATTTAGATTGATAATAAAATAATTAATGTTTAATTTAACTAATACATGCTCTATTTCTTTCTTCTTCCAATTTTACATTCATGACGGAAAAAAATCTTTCCGTAAAAGTTACTTGTTCCAGACTTCCAATCAATTTATTAATTATGGATAAAAATGCAGTATTTTTCGTACTACAATATTATTTTTCAATAATATATAGTACAATTGACTGAAATATAGTACGATACTAATAATGTCCTCCAGACCGAATTCCGGCCACGGCGGCCTGCCTCAATGGAGACTAGCCATCGGCGCAGGACAGGATTATAGTGCCCAAGTGTATGCGCAACCACAGGTGCACTCTCTATTCCCTCACTCTCATAATCCGATGGGACGGTAAACCGACACGACCGGAGAGAGATGAGGCGCAGGACCAACGGCTTTACGTGCTTTCCGAGGCACGGGGGTGAGACACCGCCAACTTCCTGACTCCGGGCAACTACTGAGAATTTCTTGACGGAAAAACTCAATAATTAATTTTTTGGCCCGACCCGTGATTCGAACCCAGGACCTCAAGATCAGCAGTCGCACTACTACAACCACTGGACCAACGAGGCAGTCAGACCCTTACTATATATTATAGTACGGGTGGCAACCCTAATTGCTACCGATGAAGTGTATTATAACACGACCATAATATTTATATTACATACATATTATTATATTAGAAACACGAACGAAACGAGACATCGCCAAGGCTGCTTTATTGCAACTGCAAAGCATACCGTTATCGCCAATCGTACTTGCTAATGAAACGCTTCGTTCATAATTTACGAAACTGGGTGTACGTTTATCCTACTTTAAATTTACATCATTCTCACCTTGAAGTAATGTTTACATAGACGCTATTGAATATGCCCTGAGCGTATTCTGTGAATGCGTTTAATAACATTAGGTTTCTGTTGTTATAATAATATATTCTCATCTATTTGAGAAATAAATGATTTCGTGTGTTTAAATTCTTATAATGTATATCAAATGAGTTAACATAGGTATGTCGTACGCTGTACGCAGTAAATATTTTGTTTTTGTATTTGTATAGGTAACTGTGTACCTATTTTCTTATATGCTTATATGGTTATTCCGTATTCATTCTATTCTCATCCGAAATTATTTTTTTACAACATTATCAGTGTACTATATTCGGGAATGTAGAAGAAAACAAAGACAATGTATTGCGGACCAATCAATGTTACGAATGGATCAATGTTATGATTATAACTTAAGATTAGCCTGGATTCTATCGAAGAACCATAATTTTTGAAATTATCGAGCATGTGGCTCGAAGAGTAGAAGATGTGTGGAGAAAATCGTCCCTTCATACGGTTTCACGCATGAGAGTCAATTTTATTTCGAAAGTTATCAAACGCTTATCATTTAAAGCGGAAAATCCTTATAAAATCCCTAAAAAGATTATCTGCTAATCAAACTCAAACGGCAGTCAATTAATTTAGACATAGCAAAAACCTACGACCGTTACAATATTTCTGACAGGGCAGCTGCTGCAATTATTTACTCGGCATTACACGACATATAATATGCGGGTGTTGAAGCCGTTGATAAATGAAAAATCCGCAGAGAATGAATGCAAATAATTACATAAGCAGCAAACGTAGATTCACTTACCTACCTGTTATTTTGATAGCCAAAAAGATAAAACGAAAAACATTATATCGAAAGGAAAGAGCAAAAAGTTACAGGAAAACATTAAACGAAGAAGATGTATGTAAAGAGCCAGGTTCAATTTATATAGAATACGCTACGCTACTCCAAGGTACTGCCAAAAGTATCGAAGCATCGACCAATGCACTTCTCGTGTCGTAGAGAATCAAACAAGATGATTTGATAGCTGTTAGTACGATCTTTGGTACTGATTGTTGGTACGATCACAAACACAGGCAAATACAACGGCGTGATTACTTTTTGAAAAAAGGCTTCAGCGCCCCTTAGTGAATTATATGTATACTTCGTTTAAGCGAATATCCGTTGACACATCTCTTTAACCAAATGGACGATGTTACCACTGGCCCATCTTCATATGCTGGCCTTATTGGAAAATTGTTAGAAAACTTTTGCCTTTGTAAATTATCTTAAACTATGAAATAATACAAAGTAAACTACCAGTCTTACCAGGTCGTCACTCCATCTAGTGGGCGGGAGAGGGGGGGGGGGAGGGTTGCCCTACACTACGCCTACCAGTACGAGGCTGCCGTTCGAGAACCTTTCTTCCCCATCGGTTATCGGTTCTTCGAGATATATCGCCGGCCCATTGCCACTTCAGCTTACTAATCCGTCGGGCTATGTCAGTCACTCTGGTTTTACAGCGAATATGCTCATTTCTGAGTCTATCACGCAGAAAAACTCCGAGCATAGCCTTCTCCTTAGCTCGCAGAGCGACCTTGAGCGTCCTCATACGGCCAGCAGTGAAGGACCACGTCTCAGATCCGGCTCACGCACTGGTTGTACAATCTAGTTTTCAGAGTTTGAGGCATACCTGACGAGAAGATGTGTCGTAATTTCCCGAACGCTGCCCAGTCGAGTTGAATCCGTCGATTGACCTCTCGGTCGAAGTTGGACTTACCTAGTCGGACTATTTGTCCCAGGTAAACGTACTCGTCAACAACTTCGAGCTTAGTGCACCCAACAACTACCGGCATAGGTGTGACATGGACATTAAACATGATCTTTGTTTCATCTTAAGACCTATCCGTTGGGAGACACCATTGAGGTCATTGAGCATTGTGCTTAGGTCCTCCAGCGATCTCATCTCATCAGCGTCTGCCATAAGGACTATATCGTCTGCAAATCGAAGGTGAGTGACGTACTCGTCATTGATGTTAATACCGTATCCTTTCCAGTCCAGTAGCTTGAAAACGTATTCCAATGCAGCGGTGAAGAGTTACGGGGATATAACGTCACCCTGTCTGCAGTTGGATAGGTTTCGAACTCTGGTACTGTACTCGGATAGCCATCGTAGCCCTACTGTACAAACACTTCAGCACTTCGATATACCGACAGTCAACTTGGCACCGCTGGAGGGACTGTAGCACCGCCCAAATTTCGACGGAATTAAAGGCTTTCTCATAGTCCACATACGCCGGGCAAAGTGGCAGATTGTACTCTTCGGTGTTCTGTACAATCTGCCGCAGGGTATGTATGTAGTCTATGGTACTGAAGCCTTTTCGGAAACCGGCTTATTTGAGAGGATAGAAGTCGTCGAGTCTGCGTGCGAGACGATTCGTAATGACTCTCGAAAACAGCTCGTAGACGCGGCCCAGAAGGGAAATCGGTCTGTAGTTCAGAGGGGGACGGAGCGTTGACTTCGTTAGACGACACCTCTCCAACTTAACGTTTAGGTTCAGTGTGCCTCTAACCATTCGGTGATCGCTGCCAGTTTTCACCCTCGCGCCCTTGCGATCACTGAGACATCACTGAACAGTTGGCGTCTGGTCGTCATAATGAAGTCAATCTCGTTTCTTGTCGAACTGTCGGGGCTCGTCTAGGTCCACTTTCCGAGCGGCCGCTTCTGGAAGAAAGAGTTCATCATAAAAACTCCCTCTTTCTCCATGAAGCCGGCCAGCTACTGGCCCCTTGGGTTCCGTTGCCCTATTCCAAATTTCCTTACTTTCAGCTTACCGTTCTTTCTTGTGCTTTTTCTTCTTTCTCTTCTCACTATCTTCTTGTGTTCTTTCAGTTTTGCGTTGAAGTCTCCCATTAACACCGTATAGTGAATTTTGGAGGAATGTATGGCTCTAGAAATATCTTCATAAATTTCCTCCACCTCATTGGGATGTTCCGACGTTGGCGCGTAAACCTGTATTTCAGCGAATACCGTTTGGCGATTCTGAGTATAAGGTACGCAACCTTCGTCGATACACTCCCAATCTTTAAATCGTCGTTAATGAGAGACTTGTGGATGATAAATCCAACACCTCCTTGGGACAGATGGTAGCCCTCCCGGTGATAGAACAAGTTGCCGAATTCGAGAATCACCGTGTCCTCCCCCTCTCTTCGGACCTCGGATAATCCTATAATATTCCAGCGAAACTTGCCTATTCTCTTCTTTTCTCCAGGATCTTCTCGTCAGTCCTTAGGGTGCGTGCGTTATATGTTGCCATGTCGAGTCGTCGTAGGTGGCAACCGAACCTCTACCGGAGATTCTTAGCACCCCCTGCCCCGCCGTTACCATGGTCGCCACCGTAGCCAGGAATAGCAGGGCCGCAGGGGACTGGGCCCTGCTATTCCTGGCTACGATATCTATTTGTGTAATTGTTCATGGGGGTATATTGCCATAGTTGCCACGCTTGGCGAGCGGGTTGGCAACCGCAGTTTTTTTTGTCGTACAGTTGCTGTTATCAGGAAGATGCTACTGCACATCCCCTGCCTGTTTCCCTCTGTCGCCTTTTACGACACCCACGGGAAGATATGGGGTAGTGGATATTCTTAACCGCCACTACACGGCAATACATGCAATCGATGGATGCAGGTGGCTCAAGACCGTGGTTTGTGGCATTACTCGGGGGAGGCGTATGTTCAGCAGTGGACTTGTGAAGGGCTGTAATGATAATGATGAAACTACCAGTAGTTAAATTTGAAGATCTATGTAAGTATAGATCAGAAATACTACGAAATAACAATGTCAGTTATTACAGGGCAATGCCATGATGATTCGGCTGATCGCTCTCCAGGAAATATGTCACATGTCCGATGGTTGACAACAGCTACCGTCAAACCGTCCAATTTTGCCCGCTTTTTTTTACAATTATGTTGATTTTCTTAAAAAAATTGTATGGTATGTTATACTTCTCAATTTCTAATGATGGCCTAGCAGATTATGGAATTGTGCTACGATTGTTCAAAATTCAGTCTTATTTACATAAAATTTCAAGTAATTTGAAATTTTGATGACTGGCAAATTTACCTTTATTTTCGTCCATGTTTGCCCGCATCCATTATTGGCGGAACTATAGCTCCTATGGCATTCTTGTCAAAGAACTATTATAAGTTAGTCAAAGTCGACGTTCTATCTCGATACTAAACGCTTTTGCACAATAGATTCACTAGAAAACATTTGGGCAATTTTAGCCTCCAATATCCGTTTGTTTTCACATAAGAAATTTGTATGTGTTAGGGTTGTCAGAATCTGGTTGGCACAGGTAGGAAAATAAATGAAAATACGCTTAGCAAAATTTTTTTTTTAATTAAATAGATGTAAGTTCCTATATCCACAGTCTTTAATTAAATCTGTCTAAAACATATGGCACTATTTTTAAAGTAGGTATATTTTTTTCGTAATATTATAGAAATCAAAACTTGTGTACCTAGTCTTCTTCTTGATTTACGTTTTTGAAATGTGTTTTTTTTTTCTTAAAAGAAAGTTACAAATAAAACATAAGAAAAAAACATTTTTGAAACATCGGAAAAGTTAAAGTAAATTAAATTAAATGTAAAAGTAAATGTAATGCTTAGCTCAATGTACCTCTTTTAAATCAAAACATATAGGTACAAGATAAGTGCCAAAATAAAACAAAAATTTAAAAAGCAAACCAAAATCATAATACATACATCCACATAATCATAATGATTTTTGTTGCCCTTCCCTTTTAGGAAAAAGTGAATAAAGGAATTGGTTTATTTTGATGTATTACTAGCAAACTATACCTGAGGTAGATTTTTTCATATAAAAAATAAATATTAAAAAAGCTTCGATTAATTTACCCTCAAATTGGATAATAAATAAATTTTAAATAGATAATATGTACTTATTTGCGCAATACCAATATAAAGAGTTAATCTGTTATGTAAAACATGTGTAATAAATTTGAACCAAACTGCATGTAAAAGGCGCTGAATTTTTTTTTTCAATTAACACATTAATATGACCCACAGCGCGTAGCTAACATGTAGACATTCCGAACATTGAGGCAAAAATGACACCTTACACATTAAAATCACCAAGCTGGTTAAGCTACAGGAGGTTACATAGGAGCTCACAAACATATCTCTTCTTAGGCTGTCGGGTAATAAGAAAGCGACAACCCTTGTACACTTTTTTGGATTGGCAAAATTGATAATCGGGAGACGCGACTTATGCGGCTTTTTTGCCCATTGTCATCATTGTCCATTTAAAATACTGACAGGAAAGAATACACAAGAAAAAGATTCTAGAAACCCCTTTCTAGACCATGTAACAAGATAATCTCAAGTTCGTCTTCTACATTAAGAAGCATACCAAGAAACACTGAGGCTAAATTGACCCGCATCAAAACACACATGCACTTTGACTGGTTCTGACAAGCAACTGAGTGTAATCAAAGGTAAGAACCATTCCCAGTGGTGCCAGAAATATAGTCTACATTTATTTAAAAGAAAGCAAATCAGCGTAAATTAAATAATAATTTTTAAATTTGCGATTGGGCTTAAAATTGGCATAGTGGGTAAAATATACAACATTGGCAAATGTGGACGGTTTGACGGTAATAGTATAATTGCGGCTTTATATTTCGACATTAAACTCATCAAATTAATTAAAATTATTAGCGGAATATTGCCTTAAATTTTACGCCCCAGTATGGTTCCAAATAAAAACAAATCCAAATCCCCGGTCAAGCTGACCTATTTGTGCCACAATATACTTAGTTGTAGCACGGTTCTACCACGTAAAGTTGCTCCATAACCATCTTAAGAAATGAGTAGAGGCCAGTAGACAACAGCGTATCAGTCATAGCAGTATCTTTTTAAAATATTTAGATCACTATTAAGATATGTTAATTAAATTATAATAATATTATTTGTCTAGTTTTTATGTCCTTAGTGACCCAGCATATTTATTAATTAGAATACTAATCTTAATCAAAATATAATTAATTCATATTAATAAATTTCATGTATTAATTCGGAATATAGGTATTCGCAGTAGAACCAAAGAAACCGACACATAGCACAACGGATTATTGTCAGCTGAAGTGACAAAATGAAGGAAGAAAAGTTCTCGAGTGATAGCCTCGGACCCCCCCCCCACTTGATCGAATGTTTAAGCGGCAAGACATCCAGGAAGTCGATGGATGCAGGTGACTCAAACCGTGTTTTCTTTTTTTATAGGAGAGGGGCCAAACGAGCACACGGTTCCCTGATATTTCAGTGACTACCGCAGTCCATAAACAACTGCAACTCCAGGGGAATTTCAGGTGCGTTGCAGGCCCTTTAGAAAGGAGTAAGCTCTTTTCTTGAAGGTCCCTAGGTCGTATCGGTCCGGAAAAATCGCCGGTAGTAAACAATTCCACAGAGAGGTCGTACGCGGAAGAAAACTCCTAATGAAACGTGCAGTGGTGGACCGCCAAGCATCCAGATGGTGTGGATGTTATCGGGACGTTTGCCGCGTAGTGCGTTCATGAAATTTGGCGGCTGGGATTAATCCGAACAATTCCTCAGAGCAGTCCCCGTGGTAGATTCGAAAGAAAATGCAAAGAGATGCAACATCTCTTCGTAGCGCCAGTGAATCGAGCCGATCGTAAAGCACTATATTATTATTATTATTATTCGAGCCACTCTGCGGTGGATGCGATCAAGTGAAAGGAGCTGGCACTGGGGAGCCCCAGCCCAGATATGGGAACAGTATTCCATGTGAGGCCGACCCTGCGCTTTGTAAAGTTGCAGGCGGTGTGCCGGCATGAAATACTGTCCCGCTCTGCTGAGCACACCAAGTTTTTAGGGGCCAATTTGGCCTTCTCTTCTAAGTAACCACGAAACTGCAGGTCACTCGATATGTCAACGCCGAGGATTCCGATACTGGCTAAGGCAACAAGGAGAGTACCTTGAAACTAAGGAGATACGACAAAGGAGTTCTTTTCAGCGGTAAACGCGCAAACTCTGTGGGTTAAACTGGACTAGATTTAGTCTCCCCCAATCCGAGACTTTGTTCAGCAAAGACTCTACTTCAGATACATATTTGTCCCGGTACTCGAAGGAGTTTTCCCGAGAAATATTGGCACGGCCGGTGTACAGAGCATCACCAGTGCTGTCGTCCGCATAGCAGTGAACGTTACCGGTTTATAACATATCATTGATATCTTTTGGGAGAGGCCTATGTTCAGCAGTGGACTTGCGAAGGGCTGTAATGATGATGATGACGATGATTGATATGCAGAAGAAACAGCGTTGGTGATAGCACGTAGCGTTGAGGAACGCCAGCATTAATAGGCTTGTAATCGGAGCATGCACCGTCTACCATCGACCTTGACGCTCCGATCTGCGAGAAAGCTAGTGATCCAATTGCACAATTTCTCGGAAAGCCCATAGGAAGGGAGATTCGAAAGAAGCGTTTTGTGCCAAACCCGATCGAAGGCCTTCGCAATGTCCAAACTAAGGGCCAATGCTTCCCACTTAGACACTACTGCCTCCGCCTATTGATGTCTGGTAGATCAGAAGATTACCAGCTGATCGACGCCGACGAAAACCGTATTGGCGGTCACTAATAAGCTGGTGATCCTCAAGGTACCACACGAGCTGGCAGTTTATAATGGATTCCATTATTTTGGAGAACAAAGATGTGATGGCGATAGAACTGTAGTTTGCCGGATCTGAGCGGTCGCCTTATTTAGGGATCGGGTAGACTAAAGCAGTCTTTCATGATTTTGGGACTACACCTAGGGAGTAGGAGTACTGGAAAAGACGTATTAGATCCGGTGCCAACTCTGGAGCACACGTCCTCAGCACAATGGGGTCGATTCCGTCAGGCCCACTCGACTTATAAATGTCCAGGGAGAGTAGTGCTTTGCGAACCGAGCGCTGCGTGAACTGCACATCCGGCACGGAGCACTCACACAAGAGCCTAGCAGGTCGGCTTTCTCCTTTGCAGCATGGCTGACAGAAATTCCTTTAGCCTTGGCGAGAGACCAGAATGCGCGGGTTCCAGAAGGAAGGCGAACTAGTTTCTCGCCAATTATGCCTATGTGCTCTGACTTAGTCTTGGCAATGACTCTTTTGAAGGACCTGGACGCGGAATTATACTTGTTTTTTAGGGCGCTGGTGTTTACAGCCCGAGACGTTGATGCTTCAGCCCAGGTCCATGTTCAGCAGTGGATTAGTAAAGGGATGGTGGTTAGTTTGCGAATGAATGCAGAAGCAGATGCCTGTTGCATTACTAGTAATAAAATACAAAATTATATCAAGTTTTATTACAATAATAATAAAAATTCTTATTTCCTATGTTTACGATAATTAGGCGACCGATCTCTATCTCTCTTTTTCTTTTTTCCTTTTCTCTTTTTATCTATGTCTCTTTTCTCCTTAGTATTACTATTTTTATATCCTTTTTCTTTGCTTCGACCGTAAGATTCTTCTGAATCACTACTGCTATAGCGTTTGTGTTCCTTTTTCTTTCTTCTTCTTTTTTCGGTATCAGAACTTAATGATTCACTACTGCTGTATCTCTTTTTTGTCTTTTTATATTGATTTAATTTTTCCCCTTCGCTACTGGATGAATCTTGTTTTTGTCTGTAATTAACATCTTTATTTTTACCATTAGAGTATTTTTCACTGTCTCTATGTGAATGTCGGCTATCTTCTCTTCTTTCCTTGTTGTCAACGTAATTTGATTTATGACTATATGAACTTTCCTTGGTTGATTTGTAATCGGATGTCTTTTGCGATACCTTTTCATTCTTTTTGTAAGCTTCATATGAGTCTGCGTCTAAAATGTAAAAAAAAAAATACTATTTGAAATGTAAATAAAATTATTCTTCAACTAAGTTATATACCCGCACCACAGAACAGTGAAGTTGTTAAAAATTGGTGGACTCTCTCTAGTTGAAAGTGAAACTTATAATCGATGAGCATGATTAAATATTTATTGGTGGAGATGTGATTTTAGATTTAAGATAATTATTTAAAACCATATTTATACATATAAATTAAATTGGAATGTCTAATAATACCGAAAGAACTGCCTTATATTAAGCTAAGGGAGTTATTTGCATGCCATTAAAAGGGCTCTTACAATTCGGCGTTACGTCAATTTACGGCCTGGCCACGGGGATCGGCGGCGCGAACGGCGAAGCGACAGGCGGGGCGAAAATTCGCGCGGCGCGATTTGAGGGCCACGGGAAGTCACGTTTGCCGCCGCGACCAGATAGGCCGAGAGTGAAATGTCTTTATCAAAGTTATCTTGATATTGCTTAGAAAGTAATTGTTTTTTGATTCAAGACATAATATTTGAATAAGATTGCGGAGTACTTGATTTGAATAGGAATCGGGTTATAGATGGAGAATTCCCCAACAAATAGAATGCATCTAGAAAAAAATTTCGAAATACCAGAATGAGTGTTGAAACCTGCGATTATATTCTTGTTAATATTCAACCAGAATTGGAGATAAAAGTCAATGCGGATGAATTTAAGTTGTTTTTGTCGGCCCGGCATTTTTCGCGGCGAAAACAACTAAAATATTTTGTTCCCTATACTATTCGCCGCATCTGCCGCCGCGATTGCCGCCCGACTCCGTAGCTTGCACCGTACTGATTCATACATTTGTTTCAGTCGCCCGCCGCGCCGCCAGTCGCCCGCGCGATTCGCCCCCTTTTCTAATTTTTTTCCGCGAATTTTCACTACGGTGAATGTCCCGTGGCCAGGCTGTTAGGCACCGAAGGGACGACGTGCTAAACGACCGATACTTTCTTTCATATCTGTTCACTCGCTCGCACAATGACATTGCAAGTATGGCGCCTAAATGAGTTTAGGGGATGAAATAACTTTTGATGTGACATTTTAATGTTATTTTTAATATTATTATTTGGTTTATTTTTTATTATTTAAGAATTTTAAAGTGTTGAAATAAGTATACATTAATATCTTAATTCTTAGTAGTAATTGGTTGATAACTGACTTATGACGGTCTGAAAATCATGCTCCATCCTCACAGAAATCAAAATATGGTACTATCGATAATAAATATGAAAGTACTTTTGTAAGATATTTTAAAGGAGAGTACATATTATAGTCTGCGCTATTCGTATTATTTAAACGTTTCTTTTTTTTTTTAAAGAATATTAACAATGCTATAAACGTTACTAATATTCTCCTTAACCACTCGTGGTAAGCTTAAATTGCTTGTGTTACGGGTGGTTCACGCCAGTAGTCGAATGGCGGATTCGAACCCACGACCTTTTCAAAAAAGTGTGAGTTCGCGGTCCGCGCCCTGCCATTAGGCTACTGTCGCTTATAAGTCATTTACTGTAACGTTTTAAAATTCGATAAAGTAATTTTTGTGCAGTCAAAAACGAACGCACGTGTTTTACAACCAATCAGGTATTACTTAGGTAAAAGGATAATTTAGCATCAAAACTTTCTGTTAATTGCGCGCAAAGCATTGATGTTTACGATTCTGACTTGGGGACTGCGGTGTTTACTTTAGTATTTATGGTTCTAGGTGTATGTTTCAAGTGTAAAACAATAATATATTCCAGCGCATTTACTAAAGATGCATTATAGACAGAAACAGCACGAATACATTAAACACATAGATTTCGATTTGTGTGCTCGAACAGACTTCTTTGAAAAATAAGCAATACCTTTGGACCACCAAATTGTATTTATTGGTATCGTATTTGTCTATCTAATATATTTTAAGTGTACGTAAATAAATAAATATTACGGTTGCAACTTGTTTAAAAAGTTAAAACATACAAATGTAAAACTAATCATTGTTTTATTAAATACATTCAATTAAAATAATTTTAGATTAGAAAAATATTTCCCGCAACGGCATTGATGGAGCGGTCGTAGTTTACGATGTTATAGTACGCACACAATAGCAGCGTCTATACGCTATACGGCAATCGTCGCATACGATCAAAGACTATATAACCACTTGACTGCGCATACAGTGCCCCGGCGCTCGAAAACTATTAGTATTTTGTCGCCTATGCATCGGCTATGGTACTATTAACCATTTTAGTATTGTCCAAGTGCTAGACCTGTGTGCACGCTAAATTAACGCAAAATTTTTATAACTTTTATGCAATTATATTGCATCAAAACGCCTTCATGCGCAGTGAAGTGGTGTGGGAAACATTCCAGGACAGACGTCCAAAAATAATGGAGGAAACTTTTCATTGCTAAGTAAAAAATACGAAAATTATTGTTGATTAATTGAGATTATGAGCCACCGCAGGGGTCTATCTAAAACGGTGGTCGTTAAAATAACGACATGGTTGAGTCGCACGTTGATGTCTTTTGGAAAAGTCTCGTTCTATTATTAGACAATTCTAATGCTTCTATCCCTTTCTTTCCCTTTGTATGTTTATAGTAAACATTAGTACTTACTATTACCTTTAATAGCTGAAGTCGATATCGAAAATAATAAAATTATTAAGATTATTCAATTCACACACTGTGAAAAAATACTTATCTACTTTTAACCGTCTTCATAAAAAAGAGGAGGTGCTCAGTTTGTCGGTATTTTTTCTTAGTTAAAGTTTATAGTTACCTAGTTAAATTAGTTAGATTGGTGTACCAAATCAGAACGGCTTACAATTTCAAAAGGACACTAAAGACAAGTTATTGTCCGGATCCACTACAGTAATAGATATTTGTCGTCGTTGTAAAATTTTTAATAAGAGGGCGATCAATGAGAGTGGTTCAAAAGTGCTGTCTTCGAAATGTAATACCAATTATTTTATGAGAATGGTTTTAAAATCTCTGATTAGGTATTATTGATTCACGGATATTCATTTTCATCAATATGAAATAGAATCAAAAAATAATTTAATTGAATTAGCAAGATGCATAATTTACAAATTTGTAGACGCTTGTTTATATTTTTTTTACAAAGAACAATCAGGACCCTTAAACTTCAATTCGAAATAAATATAAAATATTAATCATTTTAAAAATCAATAATAATATAATAAATACATGTTTTCGTTGTAACTGATTGATTGACTTTGATTATATATTATTTATATGATTTTAATTGAGTATTTTTCATAATGATAAAATCCATTTTATCGATAACGAATATTTTCCTTTATTAAGAAGAGCAACCCTAAAGATAGCCATAACAACGCAACTTGACCATTTGCAGCCACGCGTTCTTCCTCGTCCCCCGGCCCGCAGTAGTGAGTCGTATGCTTAGAAGAAATCTGCCTATACGCTCTCTAGTGGTTATATTCTCTATGCATACGATAGTATAGACCCGAGGAGGGCCGCGAAATCAACTAACATAGATCCTTTCTCGACAAACGCTTTCGCGATACTAATTTCCGTGTATAATGAAAGTACTCTGTGGATACTAAGCTCAGATCGCCGGCGCAGTGAAATGTATAGAACTTTTATCTAATTCATTAAAAAAATAATAGTAGGGATTTAAAAAGTAAAAATAATAATATAATTTACGCAAATGCTAAAGATTATTTTTGTATAAAATATTACGTGAAACTGATGTATGCTTTGGAGATATTGGGGCTTGTTTTGAGGCCATTTCGGTCGCTAATTGAATTAGGTCCAGCTTTTATCTTTACATAAAAGGCATATAACGAAAATGTATTCTATTGTTATAAAAGTATAGGATATTTGCGAGATAAAAAAAAATTTGTTGGTCTATATTCAATAGAATCTACAAATTAGAACTTATAAATCAGGTCTCCGTGATTTTTTGCCTAAACATGCATCGGGAGAATGATTACTATTAAATAAATAAATAAGTTATGTATAGTTCGCTTTAATATTATTGTAGAAAAGAAAATGAACTATTTTTAACAGGTAATTGTTATTTCAAGCAACGTACGAAAAACATTCAGCGAAGAAACCTCGCAATTTCGCGTTTTTTGCAGCGAAGAAATCTTGCAATTTCACGTTTTTTGTTAAGAGCGTATATTCAAATATTCGCAAGTCAAAATCCCGGCGTAATATTGACGAACACTACAGTGTTCTCTGTGTGCGTGACTGCTCGAGGTGGGGCGAGCGCAGTGATATGGCACAAATCATCTTGATACTATTGGAACTAAAAGAATAAAATAATTTTTTGTTTCTATTTTATAATAACGTTACCTCCACACTAAGAATGTTTTCCAGGTATATCGTGGGGGGGGGGGCAGTTAACAATTAACATAAGAACATAAATTTCACAAGGACAAACATCCAGACCCGGAACAATTATTTGTAGGAATACAAATTTTTGTTCCGTGCGGGAATCGAACCTCCGGTCCTTAGAGTTAAACTCAATGCTAAGCCACTCCGCCACGAAGTCGTCCAATATATCTTTTATAGTGATAAAATTTTAGTTTAGTTTTAGTTATATTGCTTACTGTTAACTAAACTTATAAAATTATTAATAATTAAATTAAATAATATCTTATAAAAAAAGTATCAAAGTAAGTGTTGTGTTGCGCGTGTTATTATTTATTCCGTATTTGCGCCTTCAGTTTCCAATAGTGTGGCTAGGTAAAATCGTGAATTTGTTTTAAAATCGGTACAGTTACGGTAGCTAAAAAAACTTTTAGTATTTTTGACACAATTCACAATGTGTTTTATAATTATTATTTAGAAGTGATCAAAAGAAGGAATAATTTTTCGTCCAAACATCGTTGCAGACTCTGAACTTTCTGAATAATATTATTGTAAAAATAATAACAAATCTTATTAACTCACACTAATGCGCTTCAAAAACCCTCTAAAAACGGCATAATTCAAGCGGTTACCTCACTCCTTGAAAACCTAGATAAAATCCTTGCATCGGGCGTATAATTTTTATTTATTGAAAACAACAGTACCTACAAACGATTGAAGAAACTGACTAGTGGAAGAACTTTTCCATAATCCTTTTGCATTTTACTAAATGAACTTATCTAAACAGCATGTCAGTTAGAATACATAATATAATGAAATAAGAAATGACCGCCGAATTAACGACATCGATGCATAGCGCACCACAGATATAGGCATATAGGCAGTGAGAAAAAAAACGAGTCAACATGTTTGATATCTCTATCTTGCCATGCCAACACATTTCGCGCAAAGTAAACTTTGATGTTGCTTATTCATTCCGGGTTCGGTGGGAAAATATGCAAAGCAAAAGTATTTTAATGTAGTAGCAGCTTACATTAAAATATTGCGATGTAACCAATTCAATTATTAATAGTTTTTTTTAATAGAAATTACCATTTACAATAAACATAACCTTAAAAACAAATAACCTTTTTTAATTTTTAGGAAATTTCAAACAGATTTCAGTGTTTTAAGTTCTTTATTGTACTTTAAGCAACCGAATGTAATTCAGTTGTAATCGATCAGTTATTTATTAAAACGATACTAACGGCACTGCTATACCTTTAAGGGGATATAGTAACTCAGCTCAAATTTTAATTTCGCCCCCACTACCCCGCGCGTCGTATGCTATGTACCGACATGTTTGTAATAAATACTGTAAGTAGATAGGTCGTTAGATACTTATCTCATCTGGGGGCACGGCAGTGCCCCCGCCAAGTCGAACAAAAAAGCGGCACGGCCGTACCATCTTTTCTCGAAGCAATTCAGGCCATTTTCGACCCCTTATAACTTCATGGTCAATAAAACTAGAAGCCTAAATTAGTAACCGAGTAAGCATTGTATAAACATGGTATATTTCAAATTTCATTCAATTTAAACCAGTAGTTTGAGAATTGTAACCAGTCAAAATTTCTTAATTTTGTCACTCACTGACTGACCGATCATCAAAACTCTAAGGCACTTCTAGCAGACATAGAAGCTTCAAATTTAGAATATAATTAGTGTTTAGTGTATAAACCAAGGAAAAACTAAAACATTTGTTAATTTCTGTCCAGGTACACTAACTGCATAAATAACTTTGTAATCCCAAAGTACTTTCTGAATGAATCTGTGTACTTGTATATGTATTACAGGTGTACATAGGTACGTTGTTGGTACTCAAGAAGTAGACGGTACCGGAAAGGTAAAAAAATTAGGACTATCTTATATACAACAAGAAATGAGATAACATTAAAAACATAACTTGTAAAAAAACCAAGTCTCGCAACTCAGTTCTTCTACCGTAAAAAGCTGTGAGATCCATGTAATACCAAGTCAGTTGATTTATTCAGTTCCTACAGGGTCCTTCTGTTTTAAGTTATTACGTAATTAGCTAACCTAACAACATTTTATAGTGACCATATCAATTTTAAAAGTCTTTTATGTTTTAAATATATAGATTGACTTGGCAATCGAATTAAGCAACGTAATTTACGATATAAGTACGTGACTTGCGAGACTTGGCTTTTTACAAGTTGTGTTTATAATGCGTTATTAGGTTTATCATATTTATGCCTGTTTCTTAACGCCAACCCAGTCGCTTCTTATTTTTATTACGGTTATTTCCCATTTTAAGTTTACGTAGCCCTGTTGCGTAATGTGTATTCTGATGGTAAGCGACACAGCTTTCCTTTTCAAAGGCCAAAGCAAAACGGATCGGGCGGCAAGAAACAAGCTTCAAGACGCCGATATTTTAGGTAATTTCTTTTTACAGTGAAAAAAGTACTTAAAGTTAATCCTCAACTTTACCATATATTTATTTCAAAATTAATGCTGCAATATTTTCGGCATAACAGAGGATCTTGCTAAGCCATTTGAGGTAGTATTTTTAATATTTCTCCTTAATAAAACGTCGACATTCTATGAATACCGAATTACAATGAACATAGGCCTCATAAGGGCGATATTAGTCATAGTTACTGCGCATGGCAGGCGGGTTAGCCACCATAGTTTTTTTTTCTAGTTGTAATTAGAATACGCTGCTGGCCATCTGTTCTGTTTCCCTATATCGCCTCTTATGACACCCACGGGACGATATGGTGGATATGGAAGTCGATATTCCTACACCACTACTACACGGGTTTTTATTTATTTAAAAACTTACACGTAACACCTTAAGCTAAAGGGTACATAGGGCGGACTTAATGCCACGTGGCATTCTCTGCCAGTCAACCCTGGGTGCCAAGGACAATTGTTGGCTTATACATTAAAATATACATATATGCAAAGTACATACATACACATTACATTTAAATATACACACATATAGTATAAATATACGTACAATAATACATACACAATATATATATATATATATATATATATATATATATATATATATATATATATATATATATAATATATATATATATATACACGCTTATAAACTTCGTAAATAAATATCCAAATGAATGATATATATAATATAATGTTTGAATAATATATAATGAAATAAATATTTGAAGTAAAAAAGAAGAAAAGAAAGACAAAAATTAAGGAAAAATAATGTTAAATAGTAGTTTCCTTCAGGTAATGTTCTCAGAGAGAACTTTGAAAACTTTTTTATTTGTGGCATTCTTAATATCGTTGGGGAGGGTGTTCCAAAGTTGTATAGCTTGTATCTTAAAAGACGACCTAAAAAAAATTGACTTACGCTGTGGAAACCTTAACCTCAGACGGTTTGACTGTCGGGATGTTCGACCGTCGATCGGATGAAAAAAATGAAAATTATCCTTAAGATAAGAAGGCGACCTTGGATCGTTTAAAATTGAATAAAGTACAAGTAAAATTCTAGAGCATCGCCTTTGACGTATAGGTAGCCATTTAAGCTTTGAACGATAGGATGATATGTGCTCATACTTACGTAAAACTGTAAAAAAATAAACCTTATGGAATTATTAAGAAGGCGCTCCAACTTGTTTAGAAGATTTTCTGACAGATCTGGGTAACATACATCGGCATAGTCGATAATAGGTAGAATAAGGGAATGAACCAGCGTAAGCTTGGTTTTGAAAGGTAGGAAAGGCAGGAAATTTTAAGACGATAAAGGGAACGCAAGGTAGCAACAACTTTTCGACTAACTTCAGAGATCTGCAATTTCCAGGTCATAGTTTTATCCATGTACAGGCCAAGGTTTTTTTATGGAATCACAGTAAGGAATCAAACTTCCATTATAAATTACAGGAGAGAGATTTCCATAGTCAACCTTAGCCAATAATTGCGAACTTCCGAATATTATAACTTTGCATTTGGCAGGATTAACAGAAACGCCATATTTACATGACCATTCTCTTATGGCTTCCAGGTTGTCATTTAGTTTGTGTATTACAAAGTTAAGATTATTTAAGCTTGACTGTACATAGAGCTGGAGATTATCCGCATACAGATGGTACGAACAATCTAAAACTGAGGAGATAGAATTTATAAACAAGGAAAACATAATAGGAGAAAGTATTCCGCCTTGCGGCACACCAGATTCAATTTCAGCCCATGCAGAAAACCGCTGACCTGAGCGAACCGATTGCTGGCGACCGCGAATATAAGAAGAAAACCATTCCAAGGCTGGGGATGAAAATTTAAGGTGTTTAAGGATGGATAGGAGGATACCATGATCCACTGTGTTGAAAGCGTTTGAAAAGTCAATAAGCACCACCACTGTTAATTTTTGCTCATCTAAGCCCTTTCTTATATCGTCTGTGACTTTGATAAGCGAAGTGGTAGTACTGTGACCAGAGCGAAACCCCGATTGAAATTCATTCAGCAGGTTATGTTTTGCACCGAATACAGATATTTGCTTAAAAACACAGGCTTCCAGAACTTTAGAGAGGTATGGGAGAATTGAAATAGGACGAAAATGGTTAGGGAAAACAGGATTAGGTATTTTAGGAAGAGGTCTTACAAAAGCCTTTTTCCATGCAGAAGGGTATTGACCTGAGTCCAGAGAATAACGTAAATGTGTGTTATAGCTGGGAGAAGGTACTCAAGAATCATAGACACCATTTGCTTACTAATTTCATCATAACCCACAGCCTTGGATTTAATGGCTAACAGAGCTTTTTTAATTTCATCCTGAGTAACAGGGGAGAAACAAAAGTCAGGGATCCGGAGAGGCTGCATTGATTCTATAGAAGCAATAGTTTGAGAACGGACTTGAGGGTCCAATGAAGTAATAGAAACAAAGTGACGATTAATGTCATCCAAATTGAGAGAGGCGCCATATTCCGGAGAATTAGATCTATTAATTCCGATAGACTTGAGGAATTTCCACAAATCAGTGGGCGAAGAATTAGTTATTTTGTCATGAATGTAGCGGCATTTAGCATTTCGTACCACCTGATTGCATCTGTTTTTTAGCGCTTAAAGTTAGACCAATTTTTTTCTCAGCGATTCTTTTTAAACTTCTGGAAAGCCCGATCTCGCCGTGCCATTTACGCTTAACTTTTACATAACGTACCGGAGCATGAATATTATACAGATTCAGGATGCTATTATTTAGACAGGATATTTTATCATCGACGTTAGAAGCTGCCACCAAAGAGACAAAATCAATTGAAGATGCATCTCTCCTGAGACTCAATATTAATTCTTGAAAAATTGCGTAAATGCAGAAAAATAGGTTTCTGTTTTGGAGGTTTAAGTTTATATAAAAAATAAATCAAGTCGTGACGTGAGAAACAAGGAGCAGAGAGCTGTCCAAACTGAATCACGCGATCAGAAGAGGAAGTAATGACGAGGTCAATCAACGAATCATCAGTGTCAGTATTTCCATGAGTTGCCGCCAATGGGAGAACGCAGAGCTCGACTGATTCAATGATTGATCGAAGTTTTTGGGAGCGAGAAGTATTTTTTAACAAATCAGGGTTGAAATCACCCATTATCATGCAATGTATGTGCTCAGATCCAATGGTGTCAAGAGCCGTCTCAAGTGAGGTAAAATAATCCACAGGAGGACAATATACAACACCTAAAACTGCCCTATCACCCATAATCTGGGGGCACGGCAGTGCCCCCGCCAAGTCGAGCAAAAAAGCGGCACGGTCTTACCATCTTTTCTCGAAGCAATTCAGGTCATTTTCAACTTCGTGGTCAATAAAACTAGAAGCCTGAATTTTCAGTAACCAAGTTAGCATTGTATAGATATGGTATATTTCAAATTTCATTTAATTTGAACCAGTAGTTTAAGAATTGTAACCAGTTAAACTTTCTTAATTTTGTCACTCACTGACTGACCGATCATCAAAACTCTAAGGCACTTCTAGCAGACATAGAAGCTTCAAATTTAGAATGCAATTAGTGTTTAGAGTATAAATCAAGGAAAAACTAAAACATTTGTTAATTTCTGTCCAGTTTTCTAGATAGACTAACTGCATAAATAACTTTGTAATCCCTTATAAATATATAGAATTACAAAGTTACATTTGCAGTGAATGAACCAGTGTACTTGTATATGTATTACAGGTGTATATAGGTACGTTGTTGGTACTTAAGAAGTAGAAGGTACTGGAAAGGTAAAAAATTAAGACGATCTTATATACAAAAAAGAAATGAGATGCAATTAAAAACATAACTTGTAAAAAAAACAAGTCTCGCAACTCAGTTCTTCTACCGTAAAAAGTTGTGAGATCCATGTAATACCAAGTCGGTTAATTTATTCAGTTCCTACTTAAGGGTCCTTCTGTTTTAAGTTATTACGTAATTACCTAACCTAACAACATTTTATAGTGACCATATCAATTTTAAAAGTCTTTTATATTTTAAATATATAGATTGACTTGGCAATCGCATTAAGCAATCTAATTTAATATAATACGTAGTACTTGTGAGATACATTGTGGTTTCATGCGATGGCCAAGTCAATCTATATATTTAAAACATAAAAGACTTTTAACATTGATATGGTCACTATAAAATGTTGTTAGGTTAGCTAATTACGTAATAACTTAAAACAGAAGGACCCTTAAGTAGGAACTGAATAAATTAACCGACTTGATATTACATGGATCTCACAACTTTTTACGGTAGAAGAACTGAGTTGCGAGACTTGGTTTTTTTTACAAGTTATGTTTTTAATTGCATGTTTATTTCTAGAAATAAAATCTCAGCAGTGGCAGAAAATAGGGAGGGGGAAGATAGAACAACTTTATAAGGAATATTTTTTCGTAGGTATATAGCGACACCACCTCCCCCTTCTAAGTCCGATCATTGCATATAAGAATGAAATTGGGTAAGGGGTACAACCTCGACATAATAGATGGTCTTAGCCAACTCTCAGATATTAAGATAGCATCGACACAGCCTAGTGAGAATGCTTCTTCTAAGTAGGAAAAATTACTTGGAATGCTCTGTGCATTAATATGACAAACATTAAAATATTTTTTATGAGGCAGTAAAATATTACTGCCTCATAAAAAATCAGTATCTGATCGCGTAAGGGAAGTAAATTATCTGTAAGATCATTACCAGATGCGTATGAGGAATCTGAACTATAAATGGAATAAAAAGATTCATCATCAGACATTATTAACTTCTAAATAGATTTATATATAATATGAATATTAGATAATAATAAATAATAAAATATTAAATATATTAAGAGATAAAACAAAGTCTAAGTATAAAATATCTACAACACTATATGTATAAACCAGAAAATCAAGTACTCCACTATCACTGCTCTATCCCAACAGTTGACTGATAAAGATAACAATCATTGTTTTTATAAGTAACCTTAAATTAATAGAACATTAAAATACACTATTATACAAGTAAATACAGAAACAGGATATAACAAAACATCAACATTAAACTATTAAGTCCACAATTAATCTTTCCCAACGAAAACAAAATCAAACGTTTAATTTGTTAGTGTCTGTGTAACCAAATCCTTTCTTGAAATAAATGTTAACAGGGATATAGTAAAAATTGTAAAATTTAGTCATGATATAAAATAACATCCGTTTGCTAACAGTATTTTAGAAACATTAAAACACACTAGGATGCAAGGTATAATACCTTTGCCTGTACTTGGCGTATCGTAATTACAACAATATTCTTTATCTTTACAAAGTAACAAAATAACAGTTTGTTTATATTTTTCTACCTACTTTATTACTAACAATATTAAGATACTATTATTAGCTGCTTTATTCTTATTATAAAAAGTAAATAATAAACAATATTAAACCCTTAGTAGTTTAGTTAAATCAATTAAACTAAGAAGATAAATATAATGCAACGATAATTACTACGATACGATCATTAGAAATAATAAAAGCTTGAATGATACCAAGTAACATAGGACTGAATAAAGTAAACTTAATTATTTTAAAGAATCGTAACAACCTTGAGAAAGTGTGTGAAAATATCAACAATGTCATTGTTTTTTGGTCACAACGCAACAACGGGTATGTTACATTAATAATAATAAGAATAGAGATAGACTGCGTCACAACGTATGCAACGAATTGTAACATCTGGACTCTTGATTTTGTACGAAAAACTATGCATTAGAAGCACACTTATCGTATGCAACGCAATCACACGCTTTCGACACAACGTCGATCGCAGTGACCAGATCGGCGTGGGAAAGAGGACCAGTATGTTTCTAGAACTTACGCGTATCACGTCATAAACAAGGACAGGACAGGATTATAATGTCTAAGTGTATGCGCAAACACAGGTGCATTGTCTATTTTCTCACTCTCATAGTCCAATACGACAGATATAAGGCGCAGGACCAACGGCTTGAGTGAATGGAACACCGCCAAAATCCTGACTCATGGTTACTACTGAGAAATGTTTTGACAGTTAACCTACTAACAGATTTTGGCCAGACACAGGATTCGAACCTTGAACCCCATAATCAGCAATCTCGTTTACGACCACTACACCAAAGAGGCAGTCAAATATACATTAAATTATAGATGATTTGTGAGTTATTAAAAGTTTCAATTTCAATTTTTGAACACCTTCCACTGTTTTGTTTACTTTGCCGGTGGATATATATATATATATATGTATATATATATATATATATATATATATATATATATATATATATATATATATATATATATATATATATATAGTTTGATCCGGTTTCCAGTTGTCTACACTCATGATGTGAAACGCAACAGCATTATTGTATACTGTGAGAACGTGGTTCTTTCTTGGTGAAGCCGATCCATTCATGCTGAAACTATAATATAGCTGCAGCATCGCTTTACTACGTAAAGCATGGTGACTATGACAAATTGTCTGTTTAGCAGGT
Source organism: Parnassius apollo (assembly GCA_907164705.1). Classification (NCBI taxonomy): domain Eukaryota; kingdom Metazoa; phylum Arthropoda; class Insecta; order Lepidoptera; family Papilionidae; genus Parnassius; species Parnassius apollo. The sequence goes on from CAJQZP010000178.1 coordinate 8,130,496, forward strand.
AAGGCATTTATAGCAATAAACTTTTAAGGGCTGGTAAAGAAAAATATAAAAAAACTTTAGCTATATCCATATGGTCTATGAAAGTTTACTGCTGAACATATATATTACCCATATATTACCTCCTAGCAGCCACATTTAGCAGGCGTACTGCAGTTTTTTTTTCATTTTTGAGTTGTTATCAGGAAGATGCTTCTGTCTATCTCTTGTTTCAGATTTCATCTGTCGCCTCTTATGACACTGACGGGACTATATGGTCTAGTGAACCACTACATGCTATTATTAAGTTATTTTCATACATATATATAATTGGACTTACTTATAACTTTTGATTGTTTGTCAAATTCGGATTTAGTGACTGGTTGCATCATGAATTCACTCAAGCTTACAGTTTCTTTTTTGACGGGAATGTTTACCATCACACGGCCGTTGTCCTCATCCAAACTGACTACCTATAAAGTAAAAGTATTATAATTTAGAGGCACAGAAATTCGTAATTAATTTTATTCTAAATTTATATATTAAAGAAACATTTTTGTTTTTATTCCCATTTAATGTAATGTATATACTGTATTATTATTTATATAACAAAAAAAGCTAACAAACTAGCACACAGTCCACCTGAGATAAGTGTATGTATGTTGTTACCCATAAACAACTACATCAGTGGCGACGCCTCCATAGAAGCCGAAAAGCCAGGCTTGCCTTTTCAATCTGCTCAATCAATAATATCAACTAATAAAATAACTCTTAAACTGTTTCAAACTATTTCAAATTTCCCGCCCACTTCACTGTTCTACACAGGTCATGACCTCGTAGCATATATGTAACGTCAACCCTTGGCAGTTAGCTTTCAATTCGAAATACACTGATTCGTGTTCTCTCGATCTTAAAGCGAACACGCAATGAACTGTCAAAATTAATGAAAGCGACGAGTTGATTTGAGCTATTAGTCGTCTCTCTCGCACGCGTTGGCTTTTCACCGGGCTTTCGAGAAGACAATCGCTAACTTTCTAATCTGTGGCAAAATATTCTATAATGAAATATAACTACGAAATGTTTATATAGCAGTTACTATGGAACCAAAAACTGGGCTTTGCTCTGAAGTTCTTTAGGAGTGCGCGGGCGTGGGCGATACGTTTGCAAGTTCACTTCACTTCAATGTTTATGTTTGTTTTTGTTGTCTGTTGAAAATTTATGTGTATTTAATATTTTTAGTGAAAATGGAGAATAATATTGGAGTACATAGTGTAGATCAGAGTGTATATATAGAGGAGTGTTCCTAGTGATGAGTTAAAGTGCTAATCGGCTAGGAAAAGGTAAAATCTCTAAACTTCGTTGAGGAAATACACAAGGTCAAGAGCGTCTTTCGGACTTATTAATTATCGCAATTGAAAAACAGTTATTGGTACAGTTAAAATGTTCACCATCATTTTACGCGGACGTAATCAAATCTTTCCTTAAGAAAGAGACACCATTCAATTTAAAATATAAATAATTTGTTTTTTAATTTTGTACATATTTTGTACTTTGTTCATGTATAGTATTGTATGTAAATATCTTTTTCTTTCGCTCAAGCAAACACAAACGGCTTTTTTCAAAGCCACCGAAGGTATGCAATTGCTGATATGTCATACAATCTATCTAGCAGTAGTATGCCTTCTATGTGCTTTGTTAAGCACGTCCTCGACAGCACTGAATATGAAACAGAAGAGTGGAGACAGATCAAGATTGGTGTATTTTTATAAAACACCAAAACCATATCTTGGGCTTGACCTAGTTTGGAGCCCTAGCTTGCCACTGAACTAAATCCGTTCGAGACACGAAACGCTCCGGTCCAGACGTCTGGTCGTACCTGTGGATTAAGAGGAGTTCCTCAGTTGAGCAAAAACGGTTCCCAAAATTTGCAATTTGAAACACTGCATTACTGTTTACTACTGGTATAGTGTGTGCGTGACCCTTTTCCAGTCGAGCCGACCCAATTCGTGCTGCAGAGAAACACAGCATTTACTCATCAGGATAGTGTACTTGTTTGCCACCCATAGTTCTATACAAAAAATCAGGTAAATATCAAACCTTTATAAAGATGTGGAATGAGTACAACTTCTTTTAAGATGCATGCCCTTATTGTAGACAGTATCATTCATATTATTTAATTTTTTATCTTTCACATTTTAAAAATGTGGTAGGACCTCGCTCTCACAGAATGCCAGCGTTAAATAGCAGCTCAATGCGGCTGTGTTTCGTATAGAGAATAGAGAACCGCAATCCTTTTTACTGGAAATGAGGCCATCTTGGTCCTCAGGAGTGATAACACATCTGCATTTTGATTCTTAATCAAGGATAGATGTAGATGTCTATGGGCCACAGCATCCACTTACCATTCAGTGTGCACTAGCTTGTCACTGTTATTCTCTAAAAAAAATATAGTCAGTTTAAGGGAGGATATCAAATATCTCTTACCTTGCCATAACAACCACTGTATTTACCACTCGTAACTTTCACACATGCATTCTTAACTATGCTTAGATCATTGTCATTATCCTTACAATTATTCTTTTTTTGATTTTCTGCTATCACCTTGTCAGCCCCCAGACCTAATCCTTTTGGACGTAACTGTGGAGGCTTGTATTTTGATCTGGAAGATGGAAAAAATTTGCATTATTAAAAGTTGTATTACTAAAAGTAATTTATTATTATGTAATATAAATTATTATTTACTATAATTATATGATAAATTTGGCGTATTAGCGCAGTGTCTAGGCATTTCGTTGCGACGCTGCAATCTTCGAGTTACATTTCCCCACGGAATTAGTATTTGTATTACTTACAAAAATATCTCAGGTCTGGATGTTTGTAACGAATTATAGTTTTTAAGAAGAAATACATCTATTAGAAGTAGGCAGAGGATCAAGAATGTTTACTTAGTGGTTTGGCTCAAGTATTAGTCATCAGAGTTGTCAGATACTAATTTTTTTTTGTATGTTTATTATGCACTCGTTAGGATTATGGAACGCCATAGCACAGTTTAGACCTTACAGTTGTGAAACGCCTTTGATGTCAAGCGATACCGCAGTCCGCGTATGTAAGAAAATGGAAATAAAATAGTTTTAGATATTATAGTGCTCATTATCATTTATTTACATAATATACATACTTAATAAGTAAAAACATATATCGAACAAAATAATTTTTTATTACTACGAGACATAACAAATTTACAAGTGTTGCACTGCTAAATATTTTTGTGACACTTTCTTTCTTAGGTTTGTTTTTAGTTTTCGATTGTTAAATTTAATTATGAAATTTATTCGCATTTGGATAAGCATGGCCGTCATTTGAATTAAATTTTACTTAGTAACTCACATATATATAACAGTAATTCACCATTATAGATATTATGTTTATTAAAAACGGCACTTTAAATTAGTTAAATAAGTACGCTCCAACCGTAGTACCCCCACCATTGCTTTGCAAAAGTACATTCGTTTCCCAAGTGTATGGTTTTATGATAACGGTTGAACTTAAAATTAAATTTCTTTATTTCTTCGACTTATGAAAATAAATTTCGTTCGTCAAATGTAATTTTTTTCTATCCATCCATACATCCTATAAAAGTCTACTGCTGAACATACGCCTCCCCCATAGATAGCTTTATAGCGGGGGATTTTGCTATAGATGCCGCGTTTGGCAGGCATGGTGGTAACCGCAGTTTTTTATAATTTTGAGTTGTTATCAGGAAGATGCTACTGCCCATCTCTTAGATTGTTTCCCTTTGTCGCCTCCAACGACACCCGCGGGACGGTAACGGGTAGCGGATATTCTTACACCGCCACGACATTTTTTTTAACTACTAAATCTACTACCGTTTCGAAGCGATATAGTTTAATTATCCAACTGGGTAGGACTCCTAGATGGAAATGAGAGCTCAAACATAAGATCCACTGTTGTGTTCTAGTTTAAAATGTAAGGCAGTTTAGTAACTGGCTATACGGCTTTCCATTTTAGCCTAACTTTAGAAAGGGCCACGGACCACAGAAGCCAATTAATATCTGATGTACTGATCGCTTTTGTGACTCTTTAAATTTTAAAAAAGTCAACAAATTATTTGAAACACGTTTAGAAAGCAGCTTTAGCAAGACAAGGAAGGCTTGTACAAACATACTTAGTCAATGTAAAACATAATACTTCACCAGTCCGTAAGCTCTTCCATTATGGGTAGCTCACCCGGCCTGGATATTTTACGTCTGGCGTAAACAAAAGTTATACCGCCATCTATCGGAAGGCTACGTACCAACTTACGACACAAATAAGATGAAATGATGGACTCTCTTACATCACATAACAAAACCTTACAGTTTCATATTAATAATTATAGTAGTTCGGAAAACATATTTAAGATTATATCATATAAACATTAGATTAGATCATATAAACATTCTATACTTGGTAGAGCCATGCTGCAGTTATATTAGTAATATAGTTGTAGCACGAATAGGTCGGCTCGACCGGGGAAGGACCACGCTTTCACAAAATACCACCTTGTAATAGCAGCTTAATGCTGCTGTGTTTTGTATGATGAGTGTAGAGAACTGGAGACTCTTTTTACTGGAAACGAGGCATTCCATCTTAGTTCTCACGGGTGACAACACATCTGCATTTTGATTTGTAATCTAGGATAGATGTGGATGTCTATGGGCCGCATCAACCACTTACCATCAGGTGGACTGTGTGCTCGTTTGTCACCCTATCCTATAAAAAAAAAAAGATTTGATGTTTTAGAAAAATTTTGTAATTACAATTTTGCTTCCTCTTGAAACTTACGTTTCTTTGTCTGGTGTCCAACCCATTCCACGCAACATCGCCATTCCAAATTCCTTTATTGGAATAGATTCATAATCATCCAAGGATGACTGTGGAATAAAAAAGAATAATTATATTTTTTTAGCAGGATATGAATTCTATTATACGCTATGACGCAACACAGGAAATTAATGGAACATTTTGTCGTCTAAAATATACAATTTTAACCCAACAGGATTGAGTAGATGTCGCTGTCTAGTTATGGTAGTTTGCGAATAATTAGTTAAGCCAAGAATAAGTACTTTGTTTTTCTTCTTACACTTATTTTTATGAAATACTCCGTGTAAAAAGTGATTTTAACTAGGCACTAGTCTTGGTCATAATTACTTTTAAACAATATATTTCAGTATTTTATCAATTTTTTTTTTCAAAACTACTTTTGCCTAAACTTCTTTAGTCAAAATACTTTTGACTGTTTTTATCAGTCAACATAAATTTTCACCAGGAAACAGTTCCAACTGTAACATATAATATATTTTATAACTAATGCAACTAATACAATATTACCTAAATTTAATTTTAATGGCAAAGTACAAAAAAAAAAAACAATATTTAAATTTTATATAACTCCAACAAAATTTGATTAAAACACAACATGTCAAATGTGTATGCTTATATCAAATGAGTAAGATTTTGAAAAACTAGTTTTCTTTAAAAATCTTCGAATTTAGTTTATAATTTTCTCAAAAATATGAGTTTCCAAGTGCTGAAACTTAGTACACTTAAGTTATAAGGGTCATTCAACAATAAGAGGTAAAAGGCATCGCAATCATCATAGAATAGATGTTTTATTCTACGTGTTGTCATTATATGCAACAAACGGCAGTATCTTAATGTATTTTATAAAAAGCATTATGATTGTCTAAAAAAGTCGCTATCCCGATTTGTAACTTGACGTTTTTGGTTAAACATGCAGACATTACATTCCTTCTTTATTGCAAGTGCACTGTTAAAGTATATTTAGCACAAATTTAAATAAATGTACCTAAGTATCTCGCGGCCTAGGAAAAATACGAAAATATTTATTTTCAATAGTTTTTGCACTTTATTTCTGTCCGCTTTTTTGTGTATCTACCCTTGCAAATTTTGATGCGCTACAACAAACAGAAATATTATAGGACGGCACACTCAAAATGGCACCTGAGGATACCGCATCAACGAGAAGCTGTTGTGTGTCCTGAACAAACAATTCGTTAAATCGCTGTCATTGTTTAGTTGACGCAACGCAATAGTGCGGTGCAGTTATTTTGCAAGACACATTCTCTCCACTAAGGTAAGGTAAGTCGTAAAATTTATATAAATCTTTTAATTTGTTTTGAATTTATTGTTTCAATTTAACAATAGTGTATTAGTTGAAGAGTGACATATGATAAATCCAAAATTAATGTAGATCAGTCAAAAAAAAATTTCGTTTCGTTAACATTTTCGTTTAGTGAAGAAAGCGTCTCTCCCCTGGCAAGATAACTACCAGGGGAGATAATGTGGGTCATTAGATGTTTGTATAAACTAATTTAGAAAAGATAACATTCTAATTCAGGTATATATTGTATAGTTAACATTATCAACTTCTATTAAAAAGATAATTATTAAAAATCCATAATGTAAATGTGCATATTTTAGAGTATATTGTAGATATACAGTTTGAATTCGTTTGAGTTCAATCCGAGTTGTTTTTTTTGTTTATTGTTTATTGTTACAATTGAAACCAAGCTAGAACACAGAGATATTTATGTAATGAAGAACAAAAGGATAAAATAAAAAATCTAAAGAAGAAATTGGCATGGTACAAGAAAATATAAATATCACAAAAGCATCAGAAACTAACCCCTAACAGCAAAGTAGGTCAAGTGATGAATTCTCCATGTCAGAAACACAATAAAAAAATTACTGTTTGCTGATGTCAGAAGTGTTGAATCAAAAGAAAATTATTCTACTCTTGCAAATAAAAAATGCATTTTGAGAAGAGTAATGGGAACCTTCCATTTTTTCCATTGTAAACTGCCAGCTCATGAGGTACCTTGAGGATCACCAGCTGATTAGTGACCGCCAATACGGTTTTCGCCGTGGTAGGTCAGCTGGTGATCTTCTGGTCTACCTAACTCACAGATGGGCGGAGGCAGTTGAGTCCAAGGGGGAGGCATTGGCCGTTAGTTTGGACATTGCGAAGGCCTTCGATCGGGTTTGGCACAAAGCGCTTCTTTCGAAGCTCCCTTCCTATGGGCTTCCCGAGAAATTGTGCGATTGGATCACCAGTTTTCTTGCAGATCGGAGCATCAAGGTCGTTGTAGACGGTGCAAGCTCCGATTGCAAGCTTATTAATGCTGGTGTTCCACAGGGCTGCGTGCTATCGCCAACGCTGTTTCTTCTGCATATCAATGATATGTTGCAAACCCGTAGCATTCATTGCTATGCAGATGACAGCACTGGTGATGCTCTTTACACCGGCCGAGCAAATATTTCTCGGGAAAACGTCTCTGAGTGCCGGGACAAACTTGTGTCTGAAGTCGAGTCTCTGCTGGACAGAGTCTCGGATTGGGGGCGACTAAATCTAGTCCAGTTTAACCCCCAGAAGACACAAGTTTGCGCGTTAACCGCTAAAAAGAACCCCTTTGTCGTATCCCCTCAGTTTCAAGGCACTCCCCTTGTTGCCTCAGCCAGTATCGGAATCCTCGGCGTCGACATATCGAGTGACGTGCAGTTTCGTGGTCACTTGGAAGGGAAGGCCAAATTGGCCTCTAAAAAGCTTGGCGTGCTCAGCAGAGCGGGACAGTATTTCATGCCGGCACACCGCCTGCAACTTTACAAGGCGCAGGTTCGGCCGCTCATGGAATACTGTTCCCATCTCTGGGCTGGGGCTCCCCAGTACCAGCTCCTTCCACTTGACCGCATCCAGCGCAGAGCGGCTCGAATCGTCGACGACCGAGTGCTTTCCGATCGGCTCGATTCACTGGCGCTGCGAAGAGATGTTGCATCTCTTTGCGTATTTTATCGCATCTATCACGGGGAGTGCTCTGAGGAATTGTTCGGATTAATCCCAGCCGCCAAATTTCGTGAACGCACTACACGGCAAACGTCCCGATACCATCCACACCATCTGGATGCTTGGCGGTCCACCACTGTACGGTTTCAAAAGGAGTTTTCTTCCGCGTACAACCTCTCTGTGGAATAATTTACCACCGGTGATTTTTCCGGACCGATACGACCTGGGGACCTTCAAGAAAAGAGCTTACTCCTTTCTAAAGGGCCGGCAACGCACCTGCAATTCCCCTGGTGTTGCGGTTGATCATGGGCGGCGGTAGTCACTTAACATCAGGTGAGCCACATGCTCGTTTGCCCCCTCTTCTATAAAAAAAAAAAAAAAAAAAAAAAAAAAAAAAACCGACCGAATTATTACCGAATGAAAAAAAATTAAACATTTGAAAAAAATTTCGAAAAGTATGTTTGATGTAAAAGTAAAGAAGTTAAGTTATAGCCTATTTACATCCTGCTGCTGAGCACAGGCTTCCTCTCACTTAGAGGGTTTTAGGACAAGGAAGTGTCCATCGCACTGCACCAACGAGTGTTCGTGGACTTCACACGTCTTCGAATTTTTTTTTATTTTTTTCTCATACATGCGGATCTACAAATCTCCTTAATTAGTATTAACAAAAAATATTATATTATTTGTTGAAGGTATGATGTCTCTCATTACCCAATTTACTAATATTTTTTGTCACAGACACTAAAGAAACTCTAGTATAAGATTTAAAGGAAGACTGTAAAACAAAAATCATACTTTTCTAAGTTAAGTACAATGTTTAGTAAAAGTTAATTTTAATAATTGTTTTATTATGTTCATGTATCTCCCCTGTCCAATGTATTTACCCTGGCTTATTAAAAGTAACTAGATATGTATAAAGTGATTTGCCCTTAAATTAATGCGTGTATAAAATGGACTAAAGTTTTAAGGTGGTTTAAGGTGTTTAATCAATAAACTCCACTTTTCTACTTGGCCGTATCCTCTGTGGACACAAAATCTCTTATCCTATAATGACCCATAAAGGTAGATCTTTTGAAATTAACAATTTACATTACAAAGATTGATATACTATGAACACCTTACACAAAGTGCTAATATTGGGTAGTTAATCTAAAAGTAAGCAGATACCTTAATGGTTATTCAATCCATAGATAGGGAAAAATATCAGCAATTATTAAAGCATTAATAACACAACAATAAATTATTTAAATTACTCTAAATCAATATCATGTGCACTCATATTACCTCTTTCTGACCATCAATTACCGGAAGTGAAGGTACGGGTATTTGCAAAGATTTAGGTTTTGCAGTTGTTTTCTCTTTTTTTGCTTCTTGCAACAGTTCCCTAACAGCCATTTGGTCAAGAGTTTCATTTGTTACATGTTCCTGATTCTCATTTTGACTTTTAGACAGATCATTTGCTTCTGGTTCATGGAGAGAGTTTTCAACTTTTTCTGCTATTTCCCTTAACTTCTCAGCAGTTATTAGAGTGTTGGGCTTCATTGGAATTATAAGTGGCTCAGCTTCTTTAGTAACTTCTTTTCTGAAAATAGTTTGAGGCTTTTAAATATAATTACATATGAAAATCATATAGAATAAAATCATCCACCTATAAGGGAATCAAAATGCAGATGCAATGTCACCCCTGAGGACTAGCATGGAATGCCTAATTTCATTTAAAAAGGGTCTCCGGATCCTACACTCACCATACGAAACACAGCAGTAGTTAAGTTGCTATTTTATGCTGGTATTCTGTGAGAGCATTGTCCTTCCCTGGTTGAGCCCACCCATTTGTGCTACAACCATAATAGAGCTGCAGCGTGGCTCTACCACATATAAAAATCACAACACTACTAGAATTTTTATAATTTTAGAATATTTATCACACTTTTCGATTTATATGTAGTAAACTTTATCTAATTGAATAATGTTTACAACTAATTAGCTTATGAATATTATTAAAATAAAGCATATTTATAATTCATATGAAATACACAGGTACATTATGATTTCTTATATTTACGCTAACCTACACATTTAAATAAAACTAGTTTTTACAGATTTTATTGCATATACTAACTTATTTTATATTCCTGATGTTTCAAGCACTTTACAGCAACTATGGCCATCGTGGGGGACTGAGGTGTTCAACATCTACCTCCAGATTAAAATTATTGATTTGTATTCCAATCTACGTAGTATGAACTTATAGTATCTTGAAGTCTTGCTATTGTATACTTGGTTTGGGATTTAATTTTATTAATTATAGTATCCAAAGCAGACAGTAACATCCAGCCTTCTTCTCCAATGAAATTAGTATGTTATTTGATTTCAATAGGCCTGAGAATCATTTTTGGAAGGAATTAGAGGGTCTTTAGCGAGGATTTGTGGTCTACCAAATATGATGTAGTGATTGGGGCAATCCTGTACGACTGTAGTCTGTAAACACGATGAGTGCTGTAAAGTGCTCGAAACGTCGGGAATATATAATCAGTTAATATACGCGATAAAATCTGTAAAAACTATTTTTAAGACAGATACATTCATATACATAAGAACTAAAATTAATATATACCCAACAATTTTGATAGAATTATCCTCGACACTCTCAATATATTCACGTTGTTCCGTAATGATAGGTTTATCTTGCTTTTTTGTTTTCAAAAATCCAAATGATATTTTTTTGTTATCCATGTTGCTATTTTGTAATAAAACTTCGATAATAAAGTATTATTAGAAAACACTAATAATTAAATTACTACTAATTAAATTCAGGTATAATTTTCCTAAGTGGATATTTATGTTATATTTATCATCATAAGATTCAAAAGAGATAAAAGAAATTATGAAATTGCAATTTTATGTACCACAACACAATAAAAATAAAAATATATTGTCAAGCCTTTGTCAATGTCAAATGTCAATATGTAATTTTTTGTTGTTACGAATGGCCATTTAAGGCCGGCAAAAGTCTTAGACCATACAGCCTATTCAGATTTTAATATTGTAAACTATTAGCATAAACACAAAATCACACCACTTTTACGCATCATATCCACTTAACCTATTACGTAAACTTAATAATAGAAGCTATAATCCATTGGTGGTGCTAAATTTTCGCTCACACCTTTATCGCCGCTCCACAGTATCAATCAAAATGGCGGATCGTATTTTGTTATTTTACTGCCCGGATGCAATGATTTACTTCATTCATGATTTCCTTAATTAAATGGGTATAATGTTATGGTTTATATAATAAAATATAATAACAATGTTTCTCTCATCTAAAAGAGATGTATGAAATTGGATGCCTGCCATCGTTCGTAACAGTTATACAAAAACTCAGATGAAGTAAAAAAGGTAGATACCGCACCTAGAATAAGAAACTGTAACCAATTTTATAAGTTTGTGTGAGTCAGAGAAGTTTTGCCACTTAAGTCCCTGAAAATCGAGAAAAATACTACAAATAAAGAGTAATATCGATCAAGCGAAAGTATATTGTCTGTTTTAATAAATTTCTACAATTTGACGAATGACGAATTTGTAGATCATTTTATAAAAAATAACTTAATACTAAAAAATCGTAAAAAAAAAACAAGTTGGAATAAAAATAAATTTCCATGGAATTGAAAATATTCCTTTCTAGATGAAAAAAAAGTATATTTAAGTAAATACAAAATAGAATATACTTCAGCCCGGGGCACATGGGAGTGTTCTAATTTGTATCCCGGGTATGACTGATATGAAGTATCAGCCGGAGAGGACACTTGAGTCCCAGTTAAAAAGAATAAGGCTGGCTTCGTCGTCTCCAGATGGTAGTGGATAGTGTATATTGGAATGTAGTATAGTGTAGTATAGTGTAGTATAGTGTAGTAGTATAGTGTAGGTTGGAATGAAGTATCCTGATGTTGCAAAAATTCACGTATAGCGTGATAGGGGTCGCCTTGGTCTTATTGTTCCGCTTGCCCCTGGCAGTTTCAGGAAGAGTATAGTAGCTTGGTCGTGGATGCTCAGCGAGGGATTCTCCGTCACCAGGGGTGAGGCTACCCTCCTGGGGTAGTTTTAATTTGATTCCGTTAGGATGTTAAGAGGGAGGGGGCATTGGGCCTCCGGCCACCTACACTTACCAAGCGAAACGCAGAGGTAAACCCATACTTCACGCTGGTATTTTGTGAGGTCGTGGTACCACCCCGGTTCAAGCTGGCCCATCCGTGCGAAAGCAATAGCCGATGCGTGGCTCTACCACTGTCAAGTCAAGAGGATGGCTGCCATTTTGGTTCATTTCAGCGCAGTCTTATAGCAGCCACCCTTCATTCATGTCTTAAAATATTCGTTGGTAGCCTAAAATTATAAATATTTTTTGATAGTAAAATAGTTTGAAAGTACTTAAGAATTAAAACAGAAACATCAGCGACTTAAAAAATTAAATATTTATCTTGACTTCAATTTGATGTAACATAATTAAAAAAATAAGCTGACTACGTATATTTTTATAACTTAACCTAAAATTAACTACCCAAATCTTGGAACATCAGAAATAGGAAATACTGGCAGTATTCTCTCGTTGCGTAATCTCGAAACATTGACATTTGTGCTTCGAATAACCTTCAACATTGTGTTAGAATAACAAAATAAAATATAGTTAAATGAGTGTTTACGAGTAAAACGATATTGCTTCAAACTTTTTGTTTACTTCAGTATTGTTTTTGCACCATTTAACTACACAGGACGGCATTTTGAAGGCAAATTTACTACACGACGCCCCGGTAAGTACTGACAAAAATGAGCGTTTGATGCATGTGTGTGCGTGAACGCGTGTGCTTACATAAAGGAGCGGAGTGTTTTTAGCTTCACCAATGACAAAGGCTGCGCTGTATCTACCTTTTTTTACTTCATCTGAGTACAAAAATATGTATGTAATAAAACGATAAAATATAAGTTTAAATATTTTGAAGTAAAATGTTCTTTAGCATCGTTGTGATTTTAAAATATATGAAACGAAATAGCGACAGTAAAAAGAGACAGACACATAAATTCATAAGATTTAAAGTGGAAGAAAATGAGATTGGAAGCATTATAGCTCAATGCTCGCGAAAAAAAGTCGTAAACGTAGCCGATACAGCGTCGCTTACGCGTTTTGTTCAACAAGGTACGAAGGTGTCCTGTGCCTATGGAAGAAATAAGCATTGAAGAACGGCCAAACCTCAACTTCGTAATGAGTAAAATAGATATAAATCTTTTTGTAATTAGTGAGTACTGTATAAGGTATATTGAAAAGAGTATAAAAATTCGAAGAATTTAAAATTAAGAAGAAAGATAAATTACTAGCTGTCCCGTACTTTTAAAAGTACATTAAAAATGTTGAAGACTTCTTTAGATATTTTAAACATGGTCGGATTAAAATATGTCGTTTAAATAAAATAAGTAATTAAAATAAATGAGTCCAAGTAATGCTAATTTGAATAAAAAAAACCAACAAAACCGGTAGTAGGTAGTTTCGTACGTGGGAAACGTATCTGTATGCTTATGAATGAATGAATGAATGAATGAATGAATGAATGAATGAATGAATATACTTTATTGCACACCACAAACAAATTTACAAAGAACATAACAGAGAGCAGATTACATGTACAATTTGGCGGCCTTATCGCTACATAGCGATCTCTTCCAGGCAACCAAAGGTGTAAAGGAATAAAACAGTGAGTACTAGGTAGGTGATTATCTTTTCATAACCTATGATTTTCATATCGAAATGGGAGCCACGTGGCAGTAGCAGTAAACGGTAAAAAGAATTAACAAATGCTATTAACCATATTAAAAAAAATCATTAAAAATTCATGATTTCATAAATTCAAGCCATCTAGCGTCTATTTTACGTACCAACTTGGGTGGTGTCAATCAGTTGTTCGATAAAGTGACTACCTATAGAATGAAGTAGGTGGCGCTATTGTAATTTTACTCGAAAGAAAATATAATATCTATGTGTCTAAATATAAAAATATATATATTAAAAGCATTGTTACATTTCTTTAATATAAAATTAAATTTTCTTATATTTTATGTCCAACTTGTAGTTTAAATTACAATAATAAATAAATCATTTGAAGTAAAGTATTTGTAGTTTATATTTTATCTCATTTGAAGGTTTTACTTCTACCGCCTGTGAGCTGCACGCATGTTTTTTTTAAACTGAAAAACGAAAGTTAATGCTTTTACTGTAGCAGAAATGAATCGTTTTTAAATGTTCCTATATTTTGCCTGTGGCAATAGATAATGAAGACTATTTATTGTTCTAAACGTACTTACAATGTCTATTGACTTGAACGATTGAAACATTGAGGTGAGTCTGTAGAGATTAATATTGATTAACTGAAATCTATTTAGGAAAATGATTGAATAGACTATGTTATTAAACTAAAGAAACATCATTCATCATTAAATGTCATTGATCTTTGCCTGTTCCGAAGTAGACTTAACTTGGTAACCACAAACTACAAACTATAATTTGTAACAAAAAGTGCTATAAATAGTGCATTAGTAACGCCGAGTAATTCTTAGAGTAATTACATACATGCGTAGGCATAGAGAGAACCTACAATTCTATATAAATTGAGTTGGTATACTTGTCTCGCTTTTTCTAATTTAATTTTCCAATAAGGCATAAAGAGACAAATCTATTGAAAGATGTTGCGTGTAATTCACGCGTGGCAATAGAAATGTCAAGTGGTCATCTTTGATCTCCTTATACTATGTCAAATATGAAAGTAAGTTTACTCGTATGTTCTGATTTAATAGAAAAATGACATCCATATTGTGACAGTATTATGTATGACGTTACTTTACAAGACATACGTCTTTAATCTATAGTGATTTCGATGGCAATGTTAGCAACAATCGACATCGATATACTCGTTTTTGTTTAGTTATTTATATTTATTACTTTATATGCCTAAAAATATTTAAAAAAAAGGACTAGACTTATTATTATTCGAAAGATCAAGTAAATTGTTTTTTATATCAATTGATAATGATTATCATATTTCATTTCAAATATTCGTTTCGCAAACTTTAAAAACTAATAGTTAGGGAGGTATCAATACTAAGTCTTGACAGACACACGTTACATGACATTTGTAATCCCAATTTTATATACTGACTAACGATCCGCCCGGCTTTTCACGACTGTTTTCTAGATCTCGACAACAATGCCACTTATGGGATCCAATTATAAGTGTGGGAGTTCATCGAAATCTGTCCAGTCTTTCTTAATATGATCTTTTATACATGCGGTAACGATTTTTATTTATATAGATTTACCACTTGCTTAGCGGAAAATATAAACAATCGATTATATCCCAAATAATATAATTTATTATTACTCAGAAGCTCTAGGACCCATACTATTCTGTCATATCATAAATGACGACAGAGAGAAATAAAACATGAGATAGGCAACAGTATCTTCAAAATAACAACTCAAAGTAATAAAAAAATTGCGGTTGCTAAATCACTTGGTAAACGAGGGAACTATGGCTAATGTTCCCCCTATATTTAGCAGTGGACTTTTGATTGGCTATATTTTATTAATGAATGATGGATAATATCTTGAGAGCAGCAGATAGAAAAACGGGTAATACGTTAATATACTTTGCTGCTTTTCTTTTTTACATTGCCAATCTAACTCAAGTTTATACTAAATATATGGTTTTACCATTCTCTCCCCATGGTCCTATGTTGAATGAACCTTGGTCTCTATGTTGATGGTTGCTTAACATGGAACAAACATATACCGGAGGTGAGTCGCAAAACTACAGGAACTTTGCGATTTCTATATCGCTCAAAAAACTTTCTTCCTACCAATAATAAGACTTTACTTGTCCAGTCACTTATTCTAACGAATATTGATTACGTCGATGTGTGTTGCTCAGACCTGTCTTAACATCATCTTAATACATTCAATCGTCTGCTTAAAAACGGCATCATATACATTTTATGGTCTTCGTAAATATGACCATGTATCTTTTTTTATAATCAGCTAAATTGACTGCCTATCCATCAGCGCAGATATGTTAGAACACTCTGCATCCTTTTTATAATTATGAACGATCCATGTGCTCCCAAGTATTTGAAACCCAAATTTCAATAACTGAGAGATTCTCATAAATGTTCTCTCCATTCTTCGGCTAATCTTAAGTTGCTCACTCCTTTACACCGTATTGGTTACCAGTCCCACTTTTTCGCCCTCACGGTCATCAGACTCTAGAATGACATCCCTCTTGACATTAACCCCCCCCCGGAACACCCACAAAATCCCAAAAAAGCTTCCAACAAGTTTGTTTTTAAAAATTAAGCATGTGAAAATATCGTTACAAGCTCCAACTAACAAAGTTCTTATTTTCATACATATTTCATATTTGTTCTGTCAGATAAAATTTGTATGTCAATATAAAAAAATAAAAAAAAATATATAACGTATATATAATGTTATAGTTCAGATGTAAAATTCTAATAAAAATACACTCAAAACAAAACATTTTACATTGTTAGTTAGTCCACTCTCTCTGATCGTTTGAGCCAAAGTGACTCTGTAACGGCGACCGCGACCGGCTTTCTGGGCGCAAAACCCACCACCTCGGTAACGCAATCATTAGCCACGCCCCCTGTCTAGTCGTCATCGTGTAACATGCCCTCTCCTGACAGGCGGTACAGGTCAGGTCATGAGGTACCTTGAGGATCACCAGCTGATTAGTGACCGCCAATACGGTTTTCGCCGTGGTCGGTCAGCTGGTGATCTTCTGGTCTACCTAACTCACAGATGGGCGGAGGCAGTAGAGTCCAAGGGGGAGGCATTGGCCGTTAGTTTGGACATTGCGAAGGCCTTTCGATCGGGTTTGGCACAAAGCGCTGCTTTCGAAGCTCCCTTCCTATGGGCTTCCCGCGAAATTGTGCGATTGGATCACCAGCTTTCTTGCAGATCGTTCGTTCGTCATCTTGGTCGTTGTAGACGGTGCAAGCTCCGATTGCAAGCCTATTAATGCTGGTGTTCCACAAGGCTGCGTGCTATCGCCAACGCTGTTTCTTCTGCATATCAATGATATGTTGCAAACCCATAACATTCATTGCTATGCAGATGACAGCACTGGTGATGCTCTTTACACCGGCCGAGCCAATATTTCTCGGGAAAACGTCTCCGAGTGCCGGGACAAACTTGTGTCTGAAGTCGAGTCTTTGCTGAACAGAGTCTCGGATTGGGGGCGACAAAATCTAGTCCAGTTTAACCCCCAGAAGACACAAGTTTGCGCGTTAACCCCTAAAAAGAACCCCTTTGCCGTATCTCCTCAGTTTCAAGGCACTCCCCTTGTTGCCTCAGCCAGTATCGGAATCCTCGGCGTCGACATATCGAGTGACGTGCAGTTTCGTGGTCACTTGGAAAAGAAGGCCAAATTGGCCTCTAAAAAGCTTGGCGTGCTCAGCAGAGCGGGACAGTATTTCATGCCGGCACACCGCCTGCAACTTTACAAGGCGCAGGTTCGGCCGCACATGGAATACTGTTCCCATTTCTGAGCTGAGGCTCCCCAGTACCAGCTCCTTCCATTTGACCACATCCAGCGCAGAGCGGCTCGAATCGTCGACGACCGAGTGCTTTCCGATCGGCTCGATTCACTGGCACTGCGAAGAGATGTTGCATCTCTTTGCATTTTCTTTCGCATATACCATGGAGAGTGCTCTGAGTAATTGTTCGGATTAATCCCAGCCGCCAAATTTCGTGAACGCACTACGCGGCAAACGTCCTCATACCATCCACACCATCTGGATGCTTGGCGGTCCACCACTGCTCGTTTCATTAGGAGTTTTCTTCCGCGTACGACCTCTCTGTGGAATTGTTTACCACCGGCGATTTTTCCGGACCGATACGACCTGGGGACCTTCAAGAAAAGAGCGTACTCCTTTCTAAAGGGCCGGCAACGCACCTGCAATTCCCCTGGTGTTGCGGTTGATCATGGGCGGCGGTAGTCACTTAACATCAGGTGAGCCGCATGCTCGTTTGCCCCCTCTTCTATAAAAAAAAGGCGGTCGTCCTTGTCCTCAATCTTGATGTGTTCGGGATTTGACCTCGCCTCAGCCTCCTCCGAAGTATCAAGTAAGGAGTCATCGGACTCTGTTAAAAGTTAATTACGGTTCATAATAAGCAAACTCCTTACAAAGCAATACTTCATACTTCTTGACATAAAATCAAAACGTTCAAACCATTAACCACATTCATGCACATCGACCCCTGGAGGGCTCTCATACACCATTTGCCAATGCTACGGTAGTGACTAGTATACCGTGACAGCGCCCCTTTTGGGTCATCTGTCCTGCCATGGTAGAGAATTTCACTCGATACCAACGTAAATATGGAAAACTCCAAATGTGTAGTCCATCTGCCGTGATAGTGAAAACATCGGTGACTTTCAATCACTTTCAGTACAACCAGTAGGGATGTCGTTGTTTATATTAATTATTATTTGATTTTCAATAATGTAGTCAAAATTAATGTCTCTTTCAAAGTCATACATAATCATTTTTTGTTTTTTCTACCACTTTTGCCCAATCACCCTTTGTGACATGGGCACATGCTACAACGAATTTTTTTTTATAGCATTGGGTGACAAACGAGCAGTGGCGAAGCTAGAGCTCCAAACTAGGGCAAGCCCAAGATATAAATTGATAAAAATATAGATTGTTGTTTTTAGCAGTTTTTTAAAAATACACCAGTCTTGATCCGTCTCCACTCTTCAGTTTCATATTCAGTGCTGTCAAGGACGTGTTTAACAAAGCACACAGAAGGCATACTACTGTTAGATAGATTGTATTACATATCAGCAATAGCATAGCTTCGGTGGCTTTGAAGAAAGTTATTTGGGTTTGTTTGAGCGAAAGAAAAGATATTATAAAGAAAGATTTAATTACGTCCACGTAAAATGTTGGTGAACGTTTTAATTGTACCAATAACTGTTTTTAAATTGCGATAATTGATAAGTCTGAAATACACTCTTGACCTTGTGTATTATCTCAACAAAGTTTAAAGATTTGACCTTTTCCTCTCCGATTAGCATTTTAACGCACTTCAATTCATCACAAGGAACACTATTATCCTCCATTTTCACTAAAAATCTTTAAAAAGGCATAAATTTTCAATTCGCATTATTACATCACTTAAGCTAAATACACAGAGTAAATAAACATTGAAATGTGAACTGAACTTGTAAACGTATTGCTCGCGCGCCTCCGCTTTTGACAACTTCATTCCTAAAGCTTGGCTTTAATTTTTTTTATAGGATAGGGTGACAAACGAGCACACAGTTCACCTGATGGTAAGTGATTGCTGTGGCCCGTAGACATCTACATCTGTCCTCGATTACGAATCAAGATGCAGATTCGTTGTCACTGTGAGGACTAAGATGGAATGCCTCGTTGCCAGTAAAAAGGGTCTCCGGTTCTCTACACTCACCTACGAACCACAACAGCATTAAGCTACTATTTGACGCTGGTATTCTGAGAGAGCGTGGTCCCTCCCTATAACTATACTACTAATATAACTGCAGCATGGCTCTACCACCTAAACCGTAACCGTAAATCTCTATACTAATTGCTATATATACAAATACAATCGTAGTTATATTTCATTATAGAATATTTTGCCATAGGTTAGAAAGAGAGCGATCGTCTTCTCGAAAGCCCCGTAAAAAGCCCACGCGAGCGAGAGAGACAACTAATCGTTCTATTAAAAATCATTTTAAATGACAGCAGCGGTATCGCTAAGGCAATATGAGGTCATCGGTCGACCTGTGTCGAACAGTGGAGTGCGCGGAAAATTTGAAATAGTTTGAAACAGTTTACGAGTTATTTTATTAGTTGATATTATTGATTGATTCAGTTTGATAAGGCAAGCCAGGCTTTTCGGTTTCTATGGAGGCTTCGCCACAGCAAACGAGCACACACTCCACCTGATAGTAAGTGGATGCTATAGCCCATAGACATACACATTTATCCTCAATTAAGAATCAAAATGCAAATGTGTTGTCACCCCTGAGGACTAAGATGGAATGCCTCGATTCCAGTAAAAAAGGTCTCTGGTTCTCTACACTCACCATATAAAACACATCAGCATTACGCTGCTATTTTACGCTGGTATTCTGTGAGAGCGTGGTCCTGCCCTGGTTGAGCCGACCCATTCGTGCTACAACTATAATATAGACGTAGCGTGGCTTTACCACGTACAAAAAGTTATTATAGAAGAAAGAGTCCAAAAAGTTAAAGCCGAGTCACAAAATAAGAATACAAACACAAAATTACAAAATTATGCACAGCAAGCTCTCGAAACAGAAACAGAAACTTTTTTATTCAATGTAGATTATAACAAATACTTATTGAAAGTCACTTTTTTCATTTACCACTGGTTCGGGAAAAAAACCTCTGTCCTGAGAAGAACCAGCAAGAAACAAAACGGTACTAGTTTAAAAAAATCATAGCTTACAATCATGCGTGTTACAATTAACAGCACAAAACAAACTAGAAATAGCTTGGTAGCGATCACCCGGATTTAGACCTGGAAGAGGATGCACGGATCAAATGTTTTCTCTCCGCATGATCCCGGAGAAGTTTCTGAGTGTTACCCAGAGGATTTTCTGTGCTTTTGTGGATCTGGAGAAAGCATTTGATAAGGTTATAAGGAAGAAAATGTGGGAACTGTTGCCGGGATATGGTGTGGATGGTCGATTGTTAAGGGCTGTGCAGTCACTTTACTATGACTGTAAAGCCTGTGTGCGGGTAGGGCATGACCTGTCACCCATGTTTAGCGTCCAAGCGGGCGTAAAACAGGGTTGTGTCATGTCTTCCTGGCTGTTCATACTGTATCTCGACAGCTGTTTACAGAAGCTGAAAAATAGCTGTTTGGGTGTGAAATTGGGTGACATAAAAGTTAATTGTCTGCTGTATGCTGATGATGCGGTGCTTATTGCACCATCAGAAGCAGAACTGCAGGCATTAGTCACGTGTATGAAAGAGGAATGTGAAATTAAAGGCCTCCGTTTGAATGCTAATAAAACTAAGGTTCTGGTATTTGAAAAGGACGAAGAGAGAACGAAATGTGAAATATGGGTAAATCAGGAATGTCTAGAACAGGTAAATGAAATTATACTTGTAGTATACTTGGGGAGTGCTTTCAGCCGGGATGGAAGATGTGATTTAGATGTGGATAGGCGTGTCGCTGCCGGAAACAAAGTCAATGGTGCCCTGAATGCATTAGTAAAAAGGCAAGGCGTGGTGAAGAGTGCACGCCTTGCAATACATAACGCAGTGTTGGTACCGACTTTGTTATATGGCAGCGAAACCTGGGTATGCCAGAAGAAGCATAAAAGCAAGTTGAACGCAGTGAAGATGCGATCTCTTCGTAAAATGTGTGGCGTTACCATAGCCGACCGAAAGCGAAACGAAGAGATTCGCAATATGGCAGGACTGAAAGATGACCTTATCACAAAAATTGATAGGGGCGTACTCCAATGGTTTGGGCACGTTGAACGAATGAGTGAAGACCGAATGGTTAAGAAAATATATAGAGCGGAAGTAAATATTAAAAAGGTGTCGAGGTAGACCGAGACTAACTTTCGAAGACCATGTGAGCAAATTGCTCGAAGAGGGGAGGGTCAAGAGTACTCGGATACCTAGACGTGCATGTGTGAAGAGGTTAATGAGCCTGAAAGAAGCGAAAGAGGTATGTAATGATCGTGACACTTGGCGATCTGTTCTCTCTGGCTACCCCGTTAGGGATTGTGCGTGAAGATAAGTAAGTAAGTATGTAAGTAAGCGATCACCCTTCCCAGGGGTTATTATCATCCATAAATTCCTCAATATGAAAATAACCCTTTTTATACAAACTTAGTTTAATAAAGTTTTTGAACTTTATGTACTTACGTCAAATTTTGTATATTTTCTGTCATTTTGTTATAAAAGCGTTTACATCGCCTCAAAAATTAATTACTGATTCTGTGGAGTCGTGTAACTGGTACCGAAATGGTGGGATATTTTTTTTCTTGTTTTTAAAAAACGTTACCCCTACACTAAGATTTTCTCTTGTATCGTAGGGGCAGTTTACAAACATAAATTGCACAAGGACAAACATCCAGACCCGGAACAACTATTTGTAGGCCATACAAATATTTGTTCCGTGCGGGATTCGAACCCGCGACCCCCAGCGCAGCCACTCATTGCTAAGCCACTGCGCCATGGAGTCGTCAATATTGAAATTATGTAGTGGTTATTTTAGCACGGTCTTGTATATGGGTTTTTTACTACAAAAATTTACTTTGACAAAGTGAAAAAAATAAACTTGTTTAACTTGTTTTATTCATGATTCATGTAATTTAAGGAATTTTGAAAATAAAAATTAAATTAAACAAATAATACATTAAAGAAATTAATGATTCGATTATTAGAATATTTTTACCGATTATTCGAACATTTTTCGATTATTCGCATAACAATAAATTTTAATCATCCAAACACTACGGTAATATACATAGCGACATGTCATTGAAACGAGGTCAAGT
The DNA here is from genome assembly GCA_907164705.1 of Parnassius apollo. Taxonomy (NCBI): domain Eukaryota; kingdom Metazoa; phylum Arthropoda; class Insecta; order Lepidoptera; family Papilionidae; genus Parnassius; species Parnassius apollo. The sequence continues at coordinate 8,152,969 of CAJQZP010000178.1, forward strand.
AGAAAAAGTTAATACTGGTTATTTTTTTAATATTTTGCTTTATTTGAAAAATTCAAATTAAAATAAGTGATAAAAAACTATACACGTTGTAATGAAATATTGATAACTTCATAATTCTTCGGATTTACGTAAAAGGTTATTTTAAATCGTGTGAGTACGCTTGTGCAAAGTTATTGCGGAATGATTAATGTGAAACGTCAAAAGGTATTTCTTAGATTTGGTTGACATAGTTAATGGAAGTCCAGCATGCAAGTGTAGCATGTAACCGATAAAGTCAAATAGATAATAACATGTTACTAAAGAAAACGGTAATGAATAAATAAAGAAAGAAATAAGATTTATTGAAAGAGTAGATATAAATGAAATAAATAAGTAATGGAGAGATACGGGAACGTCCATAACTGCTAAAGCGTATAGTCCTTGAGCAAGGAATTTTTCAGTGATTGGATGATAAAATCGGGAATAACGGGTACCAGGAAACAATACCTTCAGTACAAATGATGTGACCAAATATACTAATATATAAAAGTAACCAGTAAAGTACTTAATAATGGTACATAGGGGTTATATCCATCATTTCATCATAGTGTGAACTTAGTTTTCCTCCGTGACAATTGTTGGAATCTCTTTAAATGACTTAAACGTAGTTTTAAATTTGTGCGCACTACCCTTACACTTTTACCTTGATGTAATACGATAAAAAGTTTATGTAAAAAATGGGGGGCCCATATAAAGTATAAAGTACTCGCAGGATAAATTTCAAGAAATGAAATATAACAAGTGCCCGATTGATATCTAATAAATAAATACATATATAAGCAAATAGAGAGAAATAAAGCTAGCTGAAGGTCAAAATTAGAAAAAATAAGTAGGTTCAAGAATTATGGAAAAAAATTATAATGAAAATGGCAACAATCGACAAAAATACAAGGTAATATTTGCATTTCTGTATTAGGGCTATTAATGCTACCAAAAATGATACTAACAAGTTACACATGTAATACTATAGCTTAGACCATTCAACCCAAATGGTCTAAGTACTATAGGGATCAATTCACACAACTACACGTAAACAAAAAAAAAACCAAATACAGTAAACCCATTTTCGCGTAAATGTTTTACCACATTTTATATGAATTTACGAGATATTTTTCATGTTAACATTGAGTGTATGCAATAACTCTACCTTAAGGTGAAGCGGACGCGAAAATCAGATTTTTGACGCTGACGCAGAAAATCAATTTTTTGTCATAAACTACAAAACTACGAAATCACATTTATTCATTATGAAAGTTAAACATTTTTATTAGTGAGTTGTGGTGGCCAAAACACGTTTAACACATTTTGGCTCGACAGAAAAAGATCGCAAAATTTCCTCAAAATCTACAATTTTAGGTACTGAACGTACCTAAAATTGTAGATTTTGAGTTTGTTCTATTTTGCGTCTACTAAAATATACTTTTTTTAATTCAGAAAAGAATATTTTTAATTTCATGGAATTTTTTTTATTCCAACTAGTTTTTTAATATCAAGTTATTTTTTATAATAAACATGTTTTACATTATATATGTTGTATATTTTATCGATACTTACATGCCCACCGGACAATCTATCAAGAAGACTTTTAAATGATCTACAGACGACTCCTACGTTCTTCATCTTTTTTGAATTGTCACAGATATACTTTCGCATTCGCATCGCATATTACTATTATAGTTGTAGTATTGTATCTCGATTTTCAGGGACTTATAAAAAAAAGTGGCAACACTTCTCTGACTCACACAAAGTTATAAAATTGGTTACAGTTTCTTGTTCTAGGTGCGATATCTACCTTTTTTTACTTCATCTGAGGTTGGTAGCAGGATTATATGGCGTTGACCGTTTATGTTTAATGTCATGCATTTTCAGGAAATCATGGACCTAGGGAGAAATTAAATCGCAAAGTGTTTCATACAAATCCGCTCCAATGTAATAAATAAAGTAGGAATTCTTAGTTTTTTCATTCGTCACTCCGTAGATGAAAAAGGCGCCTTCCAGTCTTTGAACCCATCTTTCAAATTTATTTTTTCTATCGTAGAATTCAATAAAACTAGGCGGTATCACAATTTCCTTATCTTTGTTGACATTTTATGGTGGATTCACTCGTCGCCACTATTAAATACCTTATATTAGCAAGTGATTAACAATTAAAACCACTGAGCACGTGGAGCTTTTCTTTAATCCCGGAAATAAACAACATACAAAAATTTGACAGCGCAATACGTCATTCGTAGAACGTTCGGAGAGAATTCAGAGGATGTTTTGGGTACGTTTTGCGATCTTTAAAAAGATTTCGACTGTGTTCACTATGATACATTTATCAGGAAGCTACATCATTATAGTGTAAAGCACATAGCGCTAAAACTCACTACATCATATTTAAATAAAATAATACAAACAGTTGTGATTAGTGGGAGTAGTTCTTACGGATCGGTAGTATCTATGTTTGTTCCTCAGCACTCAGTTCTTTACAAGAATCCAGCAGGAACCCATATTTTAGAGCATACATATTAAAAAAGAAAAAGATTTTAATAAAGTAATAAAGAGGAAATGACTGCATTTGAAAGTGAAAGAGTTCGAGGAAAATACTTATCTACTATTCATGATTATTTGCTAACAATAAAGTCGACAACTGTAAGAGCGGAAAAGGATTTTTCAGCCGCAGGGTATATTTGTAGCTCCATTAGAAGCCAACTGGATATGACGCAAGTAACACTATTTGCTTTATAAGATCGTTCTTTCAAAATCAAAATTGATTTTTTGATAATATAAATACTAAAATAATCGTTACTTAAAATTATTATTTATTGTGAGTTGACTAAATTAAAGAGTTATAATTATAATTTATAATACAATAAAGATATTGTATTATAAATTAATAATAATAATAAAAAAAAAATAATAATTTTGCCCTTTACGTACGTTGATAGAAGATTCGGGTTCATCATTAGTCTAAGTTTTAGAAACCGACCACTTGCACATCCACGCACAAAAAATATTTCTCCATTTTTTTATGTTTCTTTTTGTCAAAAATTACAAAATTACGCAGCATGAAAATTTTCTCACCAATGCCGCGGAGAAAATTTGTACATTATTCAACTAACTTCATCTACTTGTACTCATAAATAGCTAACTTCGCAGTCGCTACTCACCGACGTCAGCGCCGCTATGAATTCTACAATTTTCAAGCACAGGCGGGTTATGCTTTAGTACGTAGCGATCGTTCTCCTGTTCTTTAACCTCCATGTGTAGTTTTTAAGCGTAATGTGACTAGGAATTGCTGCGGCGTCAAAATCGTCTATGTCAGTCAAAGGGCAACGTTTTTTTTCTCTTTTTATTTGGATTAGATAACTTATTCTCCTCCGTCGATGTATCTCCAAATTTTTCTTTGGTGATTCCAGTCACAGTAACTATTCCAATTCCAAGAGCCTCAACAACTCTGTCACACACTTATGAGCACACACTGGCAAGAGCGGTCCGCCATTTTGGTCTTCACGTTCAAAATAGTCATGTAAACGAATCATAAACTCGCGAGATTCGCTATTTAAAACTGTTTTCCTGGTTCTTTTTGGCATTGTAACAACAAAAAGGCAATAACAAAACAAAAACAAAGTAGGAGCAATACTCAAAACAACGAAATAAACGAAAAGTGGGTATACAAGGCGTCTGGCGTCGGCAGTCGTACTGACTAATGTTGTTCAAAACGACTATAAATCAATAGCACGCTACAGACTATAAACTATAAATTTCGTAGCACGTTACAATACACATCGGTCATTGGATAGACCGCATATAAGAACATTATTTCGTAATAAGTCGCATTTTAAACTAAAATAAAGCGGTAAAAAAACACTTTTCGTACTTTTCACACTTTCTATAATCCTAAAAATATTTTTAATGCATGTACTTTTTAAAACGAAATAAAATTAATTATTTTTTATTATAATTGATCTAAACCTTATTTTAACCTTCATTTAAATTATAAATCAAATAACGGTGTATTTAAAAGTTTATTGATTGTATTTATAGAAATCAACTATTTACATACACTATTATATACACTTTTGTATCTTTATTTTATTTACATATAAAAACATTAGTTAGGCTTCTTTTATACACTAACTAAACAACGTCTAACACTAAATTAGGTCGCGCGCGATGAATAGCGTGCCACTAGATCAAATTTGCATCACACGTCCTCTCCCAACAACGTTGCTGCTAGAGCTAGTTGCCGCTAGATATTAATAATAGCGTCAAAGCGCCATAGCGCAATAGCGTCATGGCAACTACTTACGTAGCACGCGCTATGTGTTATGGCGAGATAGCGCGCTATAATATGGCACTACGCGCTATATTAACTACCATTAGTACTACCGACGCTCAAACAAACAAAATTGCAACTCAATGTGTTCAGTGTTACCAACATTAAAAAAAAAACGAATGTATGATTATTTTTTTAAAGGAAACATTTTTTCTAATACCATAATTATATAAAATAAATTACATATAATTCGATGGTCGAGCAAGTAGATGCATTTATATATTTGGGATCTGTATTCAGCAGGGATGGGAGATATGATAAGGATATTGAACGAGAGTGAATGCAGGAAATAAAGTAAATGTGGCTCTACACTCTATTGTGAAAAGTCAGAATGTGTCAAAAAAGGCACGTATGGTAATTCACAATACTGTAATTAGTCCCTACTTTAACGTATGGTAGTGAAAGTTGGGTGTGGCAGAAGAAGCACGAGAGTACAATAAATGCAGTAGAAATGCGGTCACTAAGGAGTATGTTAGGGCTGAATCTGAGTGACAGGGTGACAAACTGTGTGATAAAGGGAGGGTGTGGTTTGCAAGATGATGCAGTCGCCAGGATTAAGAAAGGAATGCTTCGGTGGTTTAGTCATGTAGAAAGAAAGAATGAGGAAAGACTGAAAAAGCAAATATATGTTGCAGAAGTGAATGGAAGAGTTGGAAAGGGACGTCCTAGGCGAAAGTTTGTCGACCAAATTGGCGATATATTAAAAATGGGCCAAATTAAGAGTACCCTTAACCGACGAGCATGTATGCGTAGGTACATGGATGTGGAAGAGGCGAGAGAGGTGTGTCAGGATCGTGCTAAATGGAAGTCTGTAGTCTCTGCCTACCCCTCTGGGTAACAGGCGTGAGTGTTTATGTTATGTAATTATGGTTTCAGAAAAAAATATTATTAACATTATATAAAATAAATTTGTTTTAATTTAATAAGTTCATATTTGTCGATTTTTTACATCTCTAACATTCTTGCAACTTGGGGTAACCTTGTGAGGTGGCAGTAAATTATTAGGTTTATTTTTTGTGATAATGAATTAATAACAACTGGTTTAATTTTGAAACCGAATTTATGTGTTATGCACGTTTATAAGTGAAGAACTCTCATCAAAAATATTGTTCATCATTATCATTCATCATTACAGCCTTTGACAAATCCACTGCTGAACATAGGCCTCCCCCAAGGAACGCCACAAAGCACGGTCCTGAGCCACCTGTATCCTTCGACTTCCTGCATATCTTACCAGGTCTCACTCCATCTAGTGGGGGGGGGGTCGCCCTACACTTCGCCTACCGGTACGAGGCTGCCACTCGAGAATCCTTTTTCCCCAACGGTTGTCGGTTCTTCGAGCTATATGGCTGGCCCATAGCCACTTCAGCTTACTAATCCGTTGGGCTATGTTGGTCACTTTGGTTCTACTGTAGAATTTCTAAGTTTATCGGGCAGAGAAACGCCAATCATAGCTCTCTCCATAGCTCGCAAAGCGATGCAGTAGGCAGTGAAGGACCACGATCCGTAAGTTTACAATGGATTCCATTGTTTTGGAGAACAAGGAGGTATTGGCGTTGGGCCTGTAGTTGGATGGGTCCGAGCGGTCGCCTTTTTTAGGGATCGGGTGGACGAAAGCCGTCTTCCATGATTTTGGAACAAGGCCTAGAGAGTAGGAATACCCGAAAAGACGCCTTAAGACCGGTGCCAACTCTGAAGCACACGTCCTCAGCACAATTGGGGGGATACCGTCAGGCCCACTCGACTTGTGGATGTCCAGAGAGAGGAGTGCTTTGCGAACCGAGCGTTGTGTAAACCGCACTTCCGGCATGGAGCACTCACACCGCGGGATGGTCGATGGCGCATTTCCTCCGTCATCGAGAGTTGAGTTGGACGCAAAGAAAGAGCCTAGCAGATCGGCTTCCTCCTTTGCGGTATGGGTCAGTGAGTCGTCCTCCCTGTGCAGAGATGGAAGAGACGGCTGACAGAAATTCCCCTGGAGACAGCCTCGACGAGAGTCCAGAATGCACGGGTTCCAGAAGGAAGGCAAACTAGTTTCTCGCCAATTCTGCCTATCTGCTCTAACTTTGCCTTGGCAATGACACTTTTGAAGGACCTGTAGGCGGAATTATACTTCTTTTTTAGAGCGCTGGTGTTTACATCCCAGGACGTTGATGCGGCAGCCCAGGCTTGGTAGCACTTTTGCTTATATAATGATGCTATTTTACAGGAGCAACCAAACCATGGCTGAGATTTGCCTGTGATGGGCACCACAGATGAAGGAATAAAAAGTTCCATACCCTGAAGTCACATCAGCAACAGAATCAGTAACAACGTTGGGATCGTCCGGCGAGAAGCAAACCCGCCCCCAAGGGTAGGATACAAAGAAATACCGCATCCTATCCCAATCGGCTGACCTATAGTGCCAAACACGGCGGCAGCCTGCAGAATGCAACCGCGATTTCACCGTCAGTGGCACCACTCTCCGGACAAGACAATGGTCCGAGGAGCGTAAAGGGGCGTCGACAGAAATCTGATATCTGTCCGGGTGAGAGGTCAGCAGAAGGTCCTACAGGGAAGGTGTATGATATCCGGAATCCACGTAGGCTAAGTAACCAGTTGTATCAGACTATATGCCAAGGCAAAATCATTAACACATCTCCCCGCATGATCGGTTAACAGTGAACCAAGCCATTCGGTGTGGTGGGCGTTAAGATCGCCGAGGATCACGATCTCTGCAGAGTGGATCTGCCTTAGCCATTTGGACGTGGTCGAAGAGTCGGTCTGTTTCAGCATTATCGCTATGGGACCTATAGAGGCACCCGTAGACGCGCGGATGGTCGTCGCTGTCTACGCGTAGCCAAAGGATGGACAGGTCCGAACCTTCAAGACTGCCGAGGCGTCGAGAACAGATGTCCTCTCTGACGTATACGCAAACTCCAGCCCGAGGTACAAAGGAGTACTCCAGTTTGTACCCCGGGTAGGAGAGATACGAAGCATCAACCAAACATGCACAATTTTACAACAAAATTCCAGAAAATATGTGGGCCTTACCTGTCATATTTTATATATACTTAGTCGGGTCATAAGTTCTGTCAAAAAACCTTATTATTTAAAAAATTTGAATACTGGCCAGATGATATTCACCATTTTTAAAAATATAACGTTTGTGCTTGCCGAAAATAAAAACGACATTAATTTTCATTCATTTTCAAATATGGAGTGGTCGATGCAAGAAGATAAAGTAGCGGTTATCGCGTTGCACCGCTGTGGTTACGCGCCAAAAGAGATTTTCAATATTCTACAAAAATAAAAAATAACCCGACGATTTGTTTATCGCACTATCAAACGATTCACTGAAGATTCAAGCTTCGAAGATCGTAAGAGGACCGGCCGACCTCATACACCCGCGATCATCAAAGCAGTGAAGTCGCGAATCCAACGAAATCCTGTTCTAGTTCAGATTTAAGCCAACTGGATTAAAAGATATGGCAACATTTGAAGGAGAATCTTTGGCTAAAGCAGAGGCAGAAATAGATATGAGTGTGGTGCGTGCTGCGATTGATGATTGGCCGCGTCTATTAAGGACATGTTAGAGGAGGGCATTTTAAATAATGTAAACAAAATTGTGTTCTAAATTAAATAACCTATCATTTTATATATAATTTCTATGTAATTGTCAAAAGGTGTATCATTAATTTTATAAAAAGTTTTTGACATAACTTATGACCTGACTAAATATATAAAAGGTAAAAAATATACTGTATGACCACTTTAACCGTCTGGAAAAAAGGGTGTAAAATGTGAACGGGGTAGAAGCTATGGCACTGATATTTACAGATAATAAAATCAAAAATTTTGAATTAAGCGTTTGAAAAAATTTTTTTTGAACAATTATTTTGCCTTTCCCCCTCGAGCCTATGACCCTGCGAAGTGTAAAGGTCAAAGATGCCTACTAAATTTATTGTTCTATTGTCCTTTGTAAAGTAGGTTGGATATAATTTGAATTTCGATACATTTTAATTAATTAATTAATTTAATTCAAAATTTTTGTTTTTATTCTTAATTAATATTATTTAAAAAAATTATTCTTAATTAATATTTTAGGGAATAGGGTGACAAAAGAGCACACAGTCTACCTGATGGTAAGTAGTTGCCGTAGCCCATAGACATCTATTCTCGATTATGAATCAAAATGCAGATGCGTTGTCAACCGTGAGGACTAAGATGGAATGCCTCGTTTCCAGTAAAAAGTGTCCCCGGTTCTCTACACTCACTATACGAAACACAGCACCATTAAGCTACTATTTTACGCTGGTATTCTGTGAGAGCGTGGGCCTTCCCCGGTCGAACCGACACATTCGCGCTACAACTATAATACTAATATAACTGCAGCATGGCTCTACCACGTATAATTTTAATCTAATCTCAGAAATCGTGATTAAATGATGTAAAATAATATTCTATAATGATATACTTATATACATAGAAAACAGTAAATTATAAAATGGAGACAAATAGAAACTTAATTTTTTAATAAATCAACTGTTAGAATTTACTATCCTCAAAAAGTATCTTAGCTCGGATACATTTTTGGATCCGCTAGACCCAGAATGGGCTTAACTTTATTGGGATCGACTTCCAGTGCTATATTCTAAAAATTTTATTCGGTCTTGAAGAAATATGCATTTCTCTTTCCTAATCTTTATAACCTAGTGAATACTTTAAAGTTTACTTATGTGCATCTATCGTTAAATTAGCAATTATTATTATATCGTCTAAGAAAATGGCAACATTTGGAATATCTTTAAAAATATTAATCATTATCCGTGGAAAATACCGAGACTCAAAGCTATTCCGTAAACAAGTATATTATGTAACGGAAAGGACCGTGATCAGTATTGTTTACCATTTATTTCTTGGATTAGTTTAATTCGATTTGATTATATGTCTGCGAGAGATCAATTTCACTAAAATATTTACACCAATTTAAGTAGGAAAATAAATCTTCTATCTTTGTAACTGAATATTTATCGACAAATATTAAACGATTAAGAATAATTTTACAATCGGCACATAATCGTATGAATCTTTCAGGCTCATTAACGACTAGCTTTTTACCCGCGTGTTCGCTCGCATGTGTTGTTATTAGGAATATGAATAATGCCGTGCCAAAATTAGTAAAATTGGATCACTTTAAGAGTCACCTCGTTGTCTTTGTTTTTTTTTTCAAATCTTTATTTTCATAAATGTTTCATTGTATTTATCGTAGGTATAGTGTCATTTGAATTATATTTCAGTGCTAATTAGCTTTCCAATCAGATAATGTGTAGTAGGCGTATACGTACATAACTAAACCTGTAAATAAAAATGAAAATAACATTTTGTTGCGGACAACTTTACAGAAATCAAAAAAAAGCTTAATAATAAAAATGTAAGTTTAATGCGGTAAAATAAGTAAAAGATAGATGTAACTAAGTATTGGGTTATTAATTGTGCATAAACTAAGTAAAAATTAATATAAAATTATTCTTAATTCACACTTAAGTTAAAAGCTGCTAAACTTAAAATGCGACGCACCAGCAAGCGTTAGAGGCGCGCGATCACTGATTTCAGGTATAACCGTGTTTGTTAGTCAACTACAACAATTACGCCCTTGTTTGTTTGTGGTAAGCCAATTAACTAAGTAGTCAGATGGCCCTTACAAGGATTTTAGTGTTGTTCTTTTTACAACTTATCTATATGCATGAATATCGATAATTTGTAAAAGAAAATTTCTTATCTGTTCCTAATGGGTATAAAATGCCACATAATTGTTTTGGAGCAAATTGGAATTACAAATGATTTAATAATAGAAAATCGATACTTTCTATTTAATAATGCTGACGCCTCGTGAGCCACCGATTTGACTCGTCACGGGGCCGCATTGACGAGGTGACTGCTCTCTAAAATAATTTCCAGTCAATAACATTCAAAACAAAATTGGACTAAACAACAAGGAATTTGTACTTTGGGAGATGTGATATTATAGAGAATCGACTAGGTCCTCATCAAATGAATATTAAATACTTAATAAACATTGTATTCATAATATATAATATAAGCAATATAAAACGTAACATAATCGGAAATACTTGACGATAATATAATTCTGCTAAATAACTGAAGTAATTCAAGTTTATTGCCAGCGTTGTAATGGAACGAGTAATCGACATATCGAATCGATGCTACGATCGATATCTTAAGCCGATGAAGTCGACTAGAAACGGCTTCGAGCGAATCTCGATAAAGGATCGCTTTGTGCGCCACATCCACCACAAAACTGACAATACAGAATTGCCTAACAATATATTATTAATCGAATAATAGAATTAAAAACTTTGCTAAATTTTGTACCGAAAAACGTATTTAGCTTAGTTATCAAAATGATATGCTTGCGAACAGCAACACATTGGTAAAGATCACAACTGCAGAAATGCTGCCCGCCCCTCGTCCGTAAACAAAAACAACGAAATATTCCTCCGTCGCGTACCCACTACACATTCTGCTATTGATCAGTGTTGGCCGCTTGTTCGGTAGTTCTGTCTTTTATCCATATTACATTAATAATAAATGTCACAACATCAAGCCGGTATAAAAAACACTAAGCCTAATAAAACTACTACCTGCGAAAACTCTTTTAGAGTAAACTTACAAACTAGATTCGTAAAGTAACTCAAAGCCCGCCGCTCGTGCGACGGCACAATATCAGGATCCGTATAAAATATAACAGGTTTTTTTTTACCTCCTTAGTTTTATTACAATTTTCCGAAACAACTTTATATGCAGTCATGCCTTACCAACATTACAAAATAGACAATACAACGCTCACTATCGTTATCAATTATTAGTATTCAATATTAAAATCGCCTCAAAATGGAACTTTATTCCCTAAATTACTTTCTTACATACTAGTATATTCTTATTTTAAACAATAATTATATCTTCTTTTTGACAATTCCTCACGCATCGACTGTGAATGTACAAAAATATACGTTAAGACGTATCGAATATTTTAAAAATAATATAAATTTTTTAATGCTTTAATAAGTAATAATATAGTTAATATTTTAAATGACCCTTAAAATTAGTTCAAGCACTTAAACTTACTTAAAATTATACAATTGGCGTTTTCATACTGAGCATCTGCACATCATTCCTCCTCCTCCGAACCATATTTCAGAAAAATTGTAAGTAAACAAGAAGAGATCATAATCATAGTAAAACACTACGTTAAAACCACACTCAATATCAATATTTGTGTAGATAATCAAATGTACCTACATAAGAAAAAAGAGGACTTCCAATAACACTAAAAGTTCTTCATTCATCCAAACATACTTTTCTAATAAAGAGAATTTTAAAAGTGAAGGACAATTACGAAAATCTGATAGTTCGATTTGTGAAAAGAATGTAAGTTCTGGTTTACTCACACTTGTAATAAGGGAAAGTTTTTAACTCATCCCAAATGTCCTAAAAGTGTGATGAATTCAGAAAACATAGCATGCAATCAGGATAAAGATTATTACACGAAGAATTTTTTTTGTTTTTCTATGTCTGTCACAGGATATATTTTTTAAATTCTCGGAAATTATAGGACTTTATAGGATTTAAAGTTAATATGGACACATCAGCAGAATTGTATGGCTCTGTATTTTCATATTTGTCCCAAAATCAAACCATAGAAATGTTTTTTATAACATTTTCAAGAACAGTTTTCAATCATCTTTTGTTTTTAAAATAGTATCTTTGTGGTAGTATTAAGCTCTACTTTTTTGTTATTATTACTTGGAATGCAACTCTCACTAGACAATGATCGCTAGGGTAGTTTAGCTGATTAATAATTTCAACATTTGTAAATTGTTCTTTGGTGTTAGATAGGTGGCTCAAGATCGTGATTTGTAGTATTACTTGGGGTCCGCCTATGTTTTACAATGGTCTTAGGATTAGCTGTAATAATAATAATATCTAATAAAAATACTTTCACTACTCTAACGCAACAGCCGAAAATATTGGAGCTATTACCCATTTGGCGCTCGGCATTGCGTTAGGTGCTCATAGATAGTACATACACCGCGCTCAGCATGACGTTGGACGAACACAATGATTACATCAGATTTCCTAATGTATTAGGAAATCTATAAATAAGGATCGGGTTTCCAGTAGAGCTTAAGGCAAGAAATAACATGACAAAGCGACAGTTATGAAAAATCCAGCTCACGACGGGAGAGGCTTATTTACCGGAGAGGATTTTTGCGGGCTGATAAATAAGGAGAGAGAAGTTTATATCATACTATAAAAGTAAAGTAAAGTAAAGTTACAGCCTATATAAGTCCCACTGCTGGGCACAGGCCTCCCCTCATTTTCTGAGAGGGTTTTAAGGCAAGGAAGTGTCCGCCGCGCTGCCCTAATGCGTGTTGGCGAACTTCACATGTCTTCGAAATATTTTTTTTCTTATTCCTCAGACATGCAGGTTTCCTCACGATGTTTTCCTTCACCGCCGAGCACGTGGTAAATCAGCACTTAAAATTGCAATTAACAATTTCATTGGTGCCGGCGGGGATCGAACCCGGGTTACTCGCGCTCTGTTATATTTACAGCGAGCGTTAACCATCTGAGCTACCACGGCTCACTATATCATACTATATACATGAATATCTATATTATACTCTATTAATCATTGTTTTTACTTTATATTTATTTATTTTATGTATATTAATAAGTAACTATTTTATTTTCATAACATTCAATAAAACAATATTTATTGTCATAATAATAAAAACTAATACTAAAAACTTAAATTATCATACAGTTCTACTCCCCGCGGTATTGTGCCAAGAACGCTAGCTGCTTTTTCACCCTGAATAGATATTATATATAAATATGTTAGTTAAGTTAGCTGGTATAACTTCCCCCTGTATGCTCGGAAGGCGATAGGCGACGTAATTCGATACTCCTGTTGGCTCGCAATTTAAATGGCGGGAAATAAAAATTTGCAAATATTGCTATATTTTCACTTTGAGACAATATTTATGGATAAAACTTACAGGAATTCTTGTTGAATGTATAAACTATCGAATAAAATTATTTTTAGTTGCTAGAAATTGTAATAAAATTCATAAATTACCCTTTATAGCATAGTTGTAGTGGATACTTCACTTTTAGTCACAAAATTAGTACTAATTTGAAATCTACACGTTTGTTTTTGGAGAAATCTATATGAAAATGTTTGGAAATATGTATATTTTTATGTTTTATGTGTTTCTATTCGTTACACATACCAAAAAAAAATTAAAAAAAAACGAAATTTATTTTTATCTGTATGAAATTTCGAAGAATATTTCAAATATATTTTTGGATGAATTTCAAATAAATACAACGTCAAGTTATTTGAAATATGTTATAAAACTATTTTTTAATTACATTTTACACTAAAAATAAATGAGAATTGGAAAAATAACACATTTTTGACCCAACCGCTAAAATGGGCCTTCTCGATTTCGAAGTACTTTTAGCACTTACTTTTCACTTTCTATGCCACAAATTATATATCTACATGAAAACTCACCTTTTTATTACAAAACACACAGAAAAACGGAGAAATCACTCAGCAATAGCTCACGCGCAACCACGCCCTAGTGTAAAGACCCGTTACGTCCGAATGAGTTTTTATGTTTATTTCTTATGTGACATTGACAGATTATGGTACCAAATTAAAGAGTATGTCTTTGTCTATGTCTGTATTATATCTTTTGGTATAACTTTGTTATAATTTTTAATGACAAACATTTTTTTATCGGGTTCGCCCTCATAAATTCTTAGTAGGCGTATGTGTACCATTGTCGAGCGGGCGGCACGCCGTTGTATTAGTCACATGTGTACCCTTATCGAGCGTACGGGTACATCCACTTCTTCCCGAAGGGGCTTGCCTAATGGGGGGGGGGGGCTGGAATTGGTGGACTTATTTTGTTCCTCCAATGAAAGGCACGAAAGGTAAAAAGGACGTGCGCTGCCACCACGCCTCAGTTGCGACACAGTTTTTTTTGCCCCACAAGGCCGTAGAGAAAGGCCGCTCGTAGCTCCCCAGTTAAGTGCCCCTTATTTAACTTTGAGCTGTTTCTGTTTTTTTTTTGTTCTTTTTTCGCAGCAGCTCATGTTCCATCGCGCCGGCTAATGTATTAAATTTAATTTATAGCAAGTATATTTGTCCAAAGACCGCGTGCACGAGCCTCGTCGGCCATTTTGTTTTGGTCCATTTAGAACCACGCTAATACAGTCCACCTAATCGTTCACCCAGCAATACCTTTCGTCATTCGCGCACTCATATTTGTCTGGTCATTCGATCCGGATTCGAACTAGGAACCAATGGCCCAACTAGCTATACTTAGCTTTCAAGCGAGAAAATAACAAGCCCTATTAATAACTAATTAAGTTATTTATGGTATGGTTGTTGTTAAGTTGCTTGCCGGCTTTACGATTCACCACCAAAGAACTCACAACAAAACTGAAAAATTTTTAAGGGAAAAACAATTTTTAGGAGTGGAATCGTGATAGTACTCTATACTTTTTTCCTTTTTGGTCTTTCTGTCCGTCCACATTAAAAAATTACTATTAGTAACAGTAACAAGGGGTTATGAGAAACCATAATATAGGATTGTATAAATATTTTATATTGTAGGTATATAAATTAAACTATTAACTATCGTCGAACATAAATTGATAACAATGACGAAATTTATTAACCTTTCAATCCCTAAGCGGTCGAATCCGACCGCGGCGCTATCTCGGCTTTTAGATCGACAGAGATTATTTCTGCAGTTCTCTCTGATAACTATTTTAGGCATGGGTTGTATAATATGGATGTATAACGCCAATATTTCTAATCGCGATATATCGATATTTAATTTATAGTATTGAATTTGTATCAATTTCGATGTATTTTATTATGTTGTCGTGTTAGTCGACAAAACATTAAGCAAGCAGCTACAAAAGCATTAATTTGCTGTTGTCGTTTTTTCGTCGCTCAACCGTTCATTAATAAAGTTTTGGGCCTTATCCTACTACATCACGAAAAATTATGATATATCGATATTTATCACGCGATATATATCGATATTTTTAAAAATATGGATACAATACATATTGATAACTTTTTTTCTCTTGCCCGTCCGTAAACATTTTACGCAGTTAAAGGCTTATTTTTCTATTTTTATTTCATTTTTCTTAAAAACGTTACCTCATTTTTTCCTGTATTGTGGAGGCACTTTTCATACAAAAATTTCACAAAGATAATCATCCAGAAAAATTATTTGTAGACCCATACAAATACTTGTTCCGTGCGGGATTCGAACCCTCGGCTCCGTCGCCTTAGAACTAATTGCTAAGTATTGATTTTTGTTCTTGTGAAATTTATGTACATATGTAAACTGTCTCCATGATTTGGGAGAAAATCCTTGTGTGGAGAAACATTTAAAAAACACCTTTTATGAAAATTTAACAAACAATACGGACAATGGTTGAGTGAATACAATCATATTTATTAGGTTTATAAAAACATAAAGATGAAACTAAATCATTAATCAAAAGCATACCTCGCAGAGATCTCGTCATAAAACCGAATAAAACTAATATTAAATGAAAATTCTCATTATTTTAGGTCATGCAGATAACATCATAGTTTAGTACATCATTTTTATTTATATCGAGAGAATGATGAAACGAAATGAGAAATCGTTTTTACACCTTCACACCGTACTACAAAAAGGCTTAAGTAGTATATATTTTTAATGTTTTCCTGCCAAACTATAGAAATAAGAACGATGATAAATCACGTCGGTGTCCGTCTCTATTACAGTGTATTTCTTTGAGTGTTTCACATAGATGTTTGAAACCGGAACCGGGATACGGTAATCTAAATACAGATGTAAGGTACCGAATTTTTGTCTAAAGCGTTTAGAAGAAAAAAAAAACAGTATTGAGATCATCATAGTAAGTATATTAAATTATTAGTAATACAGTTTTAGAAAAGAATAATTCATCATTTTGTCTTTGATAAATTTCTAATTTAATCGGATTGACGATCGTTGGCTGTACCAAAAATTGCGTTCCTTTCATGCTGCCCATCATATCCATTCTGGGTGTTTTACGTCAGGTGTAATCGAGATAGTTATCTAGCCTTAATATTTTATAGCCTTAATATTTTACTAGCGTATCCCATAGTCACGCGTTCGCCACCTACATAACGAAATAAGACGATGAAGTAAGCTGCCACCACATGGCGAACCTGAGAAGTGAAAACACTATAAAAGTAATAAATGAAAACTCACTAGCAGAGGTAGGGAGTAGATTAAAGTGTAATTATTACATTTACATTATTTTCTGTTTCTTTAATCAAATAATTTTTGTGATAAATGCTTAATCACAACATAAATAAATGTGTTGACGGATTTTCTTGAGCTGCCAACATAGAGATACTAAGGGGAACCTTAAAACCTTATAAAATTATTGCATTAAAAATCATATCAATTGTTATTAGAAACTATTCACAATCTATTACACAGTATAAGCTGGGTAATTACATATCTATACATTTTAATGTATGATAACGTATAACATAGCAATGTATATTTTTTTCAGAGTATTCAAAAACACTGCAAATTGTACCAGGCTTAAACGAGCCCGTTATGTTGACTGCGTTTGCACTTTATATGGCCAGTGAAAAGGCACTGAACCAATAACATCCGACATCGTAACTTCTTTTTTCCAGGCTCCCTGATAAAACTTAAAGCTTCTGCTATCCGAAAGCCTACCGTTTCAACTGAAAGAATTTAAATTTTAAACATGTGCAATAAATTGAAATATTCAAAGTGCTTGAAAATTAGAGTAGTTTGCAACAACCTTATAATATATATATATATATATATATATATATATATATATATATATATATATATATATATATAATTACAAATAAATATTATAATTGTGTATAATTTTGTTTATTCCAGAATAAACCAAAACTAAAGATATTTATATTGTCGTTACGTTATATTATCTCTACATGTAAAACTATATTGCTATCCGTTTGTCTCGCTAAAACTCGAAAAATTTATTGAAATTTTTTTTGTGTGCATGGTTTAGATTCACAATTGAACCCGGTGGTAGGTTGCGCTGTTGTCGAGATACAGAAATCAACTGTGTGCAGTGGCGACCCTAGAGCGATGCGAGCGTCGTAATGGGTGTGGGGGGTTCGAAAGAAACCGAAACGCTACTCTTATCACTAACATTCCGTTTTGTTGACCCTAATTAGGAAGTCAAAGCACGAGTATTTTGTTTCTTACAAGCCAGTAAGTGATTTCGGAAAAAGGACGCCTTATTGGCCTCTTTCTTGATGCAATTTTACAAGTGTTTGACTTAGACATGAATGATTGTAGAGGTCAAGGGTACAATAATGGTACGAAAATGGTAGGAAAATTAAAGGTGTTCAAACCAGTATTTGCATTGATTTATATAATACACTAGATCAGTAATTGACGCGCCAAAGCGTTGCCACTGTACATATGGCCACAGCCATATACCTAGCTAACGTCAGTTCAGTATTCAATGTGACGCCGACAGAGTTGAGCCGAACGATCAGCGACAAAAATGCGTATATAACTAGTGAAAGAATGCGATTCAAGGTCATAAAAACATAATAAATCAAGCGAAATCACTTTCCACACATAACTTTTAGTTCGTGTTTTCATATAAACGTAAAAATCTGGAAAAATTAATTAAAATTATAGAATATTGCAATTTAGGTTCAGTGTTGCCACTTTTCCGCCTTTGTGATTATCTCACATAAATGGGAGACTATACATTATGGAATAACTTAATTTGTTACCACTGATTTTAAATATTTTGGAAATAGTAACAAAAACTACGTTTTAACTTTCACACAAAATAATATATTATTCTTGTTTTATTTTATTCATGAATGATCTATTATAATCATATTTTATTACCTATTTTATATTGGTCGATTTATTAGTACAGTAAAAATACTTAAAAAAAATATCTTTTATTTCATCTCTTATGCTTACTTCTATTCATCTGATAAGAAAATGTACTTTTTTAAATAAAAACAATTAACTGCAGCTTAAAAAAACTCATTTTTATTGCGTATTTTGGGTAAAATTACATATAGTAAGAAACACCAACCCGCCATTGCATGTTTGTGTGTCTATCTTTATCTAATGTTAGCGACGGTATTGTTTTCGCAACTTCTGTAAGTGAGACAGATATATGTTTATTTAAAATGTTTAGTAATTTCAAAGCTACGTCATCGTGGTTGGATAGTGGTTACACGTTTTTCGACGCGCGGTAATGTGGTTTGCTCATATTTTATTATACAGTCTCCCATTAATGTACAATAATCACAAATGCGGAAAAGTGGCAACATTGAACCTAAATTACAATATTCGGTAATTTTATTTCATTTTTGAGGTTTTTACCTTTATATGAAGACATGAACTAAAACTTATACGTGGAAAGTGATCCCACTTGATTTAATATGTTTTGTGACATTTAATCGCATTCTTTCACTACGCATTTACCCATTTTTTGTCGCGGATCGTTCGGCTCAACTCTGTCGGCGTCACACTGAACACTGAACTGACGTTAGCTAAGCATATGGCTGTGGCCATATGTGCAGTCGAAAAGCTTTAGCGCGGTATTTACTAATCTAGTGTAATATATAAATCAATGTTAAGAACGCTTTTATTTATTGAAGTATCAGTACAATCTCTTTGACAGTAAATTGACTAGTGCGTAGGTAGTAGAACTTACTTACAATACATTTACATCTTACTAAATTTACTTGTCTAAACCGCAGCATGTAAGTTAGATACCTACTGTACTAATTAGTAGTAAAAAAATGTTTTATTAAATTATCGCCTTATTGACGACATCAGGCACGAGAGAAAAAAAAATCATGAAGTATCTTACCAACACAATACGTGCGAAGTTTATAAGTTTAATAAGTTTGTAAGTTTTTTTTAAACTTAGCTCGGACCGCATAGACAGTTTTCACGAGCTTGTCATTCATATCGTCCATTGCATTGCAGTCTTCAAGGCACTAAAAACGATTTGTAACTCGTAACTCGAACTCTTTGTAAGCTGAAAGTTTTTGGGGCTTTAGATTAGACCACGAGGAGGACGGAACATTGACTTTATTAGACGTGACCTCTCCAACTTAACGTTTAAGTTTAGTGTGCCTCTCACCATTCGGTGATAGCTGTCAGTTTTCACCATAGCGATCATTGAAACATCTCATTTTTTGTCAAATCGTCAGTTCTCGACCAGGTCCACTTTCTTTGGGGTCGCTTCTGGAAGAAAGAGTTCATCATTAAGAGTCCCTCTTTCTCCATAAAGTCGCTGGCCCCTTGAGTTCCGTTGCTGTATTACCTTACCTTCAACTCACCGTCTCTTTTGTGCCTAGTTTTGCGTTGAAGTCTCCCATTAACATCGTATAGTGTGTTTTTGAAGAATGCATGGCCCTAAATATGAAATTTGGCGGCTGGGATCAATCCGAACAATTCCTCAGAGAACTCCCCGTGATAGATGCGATAAAATACGCAAAGAGATGCAATATCTCTTCGCAGCGCCAGTGAATCAAGCCGATCGGAAAGCACTCGGTCGTCAAAGCCTCGAGCCGCTTTGCGCTGGATGGTCAATTGGAGGGACTGGCACTGGGGAGCACCAGCCCAGAGATGGAAACAGTATTCCATGTACTGCCGAACCTGCGCCTTGTAAAGTTGCAGGCGGTGTGCCGGCATGAAATACTGTCCCGCTCTGCTGAGCACGCCAAGCTTATTAGAGGGCAATTTGGCCTTCTCTTCCAAGTGACCACGAAACTGCACGTCACTTGATATGTCGACGCCGAGGATCCCGATACTGGCTGAGGCAACAAGGAAAGTGCCTTGAAGCTGAGGAGATACGACAAAGGAGTTCTTTTTAGCGGATTACGCGTAAACTTGTGTCTCCAGAGAGTTAAACTGGACTAGATTTAGTCGCCCCCAATCCGAGATTTTATTCGGCAAAGATTGGACTTCAGACACAAGTTTGTCCCGGTACTCGGAGAGGTTTTCCCGAGAAATTTTGCCACAGCCGGGGAGTACAGAGCATCACGTGCGGTCATCTGCAAAGCAGTGAATGTTGCAGGTTATCAACATATCATTGATATTGTAACGCTCCCCCCCTCTTCGCTTATACATAAATATATTAAATATTTATATAAATTTACCCCTGTTCAATAAAATTATATATATGTGACCAAGATAAATAAGATATGTTTTGATCTTTCTAAATGATCTTTCAAAAGGTTTAATAATAGCCTGTTTGTGATATTTTGGCGTGATCGTCTTAGTTAGGACCCTTATTTACGTTGTGTTTGTTTAGTAACTTAGTTCCTTTAGGTGTCTTTTGGAAGAATGAATATTCACTACAGCAATTGAAAGCCGTTGGTAGTGCCTTATAAGCTAAGTGAACCCCGTTCACGAAGACAGGGCTCGAGAAAGGTTAAGAACATAAAACGTCCCTATTCCACTTGTAACAGGCTTGCATTATTAATTTATTATTAATTATCCCTTCCCGCTTGGAAAAGGCTCACAATATTTTTATACAAAATACCCGACACAAGGGCTTCGCTCTCCTACATTTATTTAAAAAAATGTAGGGGAGGCACACGGCTCCACACACGCCATGCGCGGTGAGCGCCAACCATTTTGATGCACTCCCCCCGAAGGGAACGTTAATTCGGGAACTGAACCGTAGTCCACAGCAAAATAACTGGCGAACCAGTAAAAGAGGCTTGGCCCCTTGTTAGTGCGTAAGCACAAACATCGACCGAAGTCGCGCATATCAATGCGTGTAAACGCCATACAGAATACGAACGATTCCAGCCACAGTGAACGTACGTCACACGGTTTAAGCAAATAGGCACACTGGCCGTAAACCCTCACTGACGTTGAGTAAATGCATTTTCGATCATGTTTGCCTCACCCACCAACAAGTTGCCTTCAATCATTCAAAGGTGGGAAAGTTACAGAGATATATTATTATGTTGTAATATAAAACATCGTGGAGGGCAGACAGTCTGCAGCCCCGTAATGAAGGGACCCGACTTGGGCAAAGCTACTTAGGTGTGAGTCAAATCAAGACGTAGAGAGCGCCATTGAGAATAGCGTCCCACCAAACAACCATCGCACAGACGCAATGCTGTAGAACGCAACAAGCATCAATACGACTATCGTCGGGCATACACCATCCCAAGGTCCCCCATACATCCCAGTAGACATCACCACCCGCATACCTCCATCGACCAGAACCACAAGAGGGCGTCGAATCAGGCGCAGCACACCCGCAGATCCATGACAAGACGCAATACCGCAAGAAGCAGTAAGCATCAATGCAGCTATCATACGGATAGCGCCCCCTCACAACACACCCACATGATCCCTATCGACTTTGGTAACAAAGTTTGTATTGTTGTTAACTAAAAAATATCACCAACGTATCATAGTAGCACGCTACTAAGACGCAAGTGAACAAAACTCTACACGTATCATAGCGCTAATGCACTAACACATGAAGTTGAGTATGCCTGTTACACTTAAAAGTGCTACCAAACACACTCATCCCAATCCGAAAGATAGACGACGCATCGCTATGCGCTACGACGCCGCCCACAAACGGTATGGGTGTGCGACGTCCACGGGAAAGCCGTATTGCTACAACAAACCCGCTTACCACCAGCACTAAAATGTTGTTAATTGTATACCTCCTTCGACCAGAACCACAAGAATGCGTCGAATCAGGCGCAGCATACCCGCAGATCCATCACAGGACGCAATACCGCAAGTAGCAGTAAGCATCAATGCAACTATCATACGGGCGGCGCCCCCCTCACAACAAACCCACATGATTCCTATCGACTTTGGTATCAAAGTTTGTATTGTTGTTAACTAAAAAATATCACCAACGTATCATAGTAGCACACTACTAAGACGCCAGTGAACAAAACTCTACGTATCATAGCGCTAATGCACTAAGACATTATGTTCAGTATGCTGGTTACACTTAAAAGTGCTATCAAACACACTCATCCCAATCCGAAAGATAGACAACGCGTCGCTATGTGCTACGACGCCGCCCTCAAACGGTATGGGTGTGCGATGTCCACGGGAAAGCCCCATTGCTACAAAAAACCCGCTTACATCTGGCACTAATATGTTGTTAACTAAAAACTGCACCAACGTATCATAGTAGCACGCTACTAAGACGCCAGTGGACAAAACTCCACGTATCATAGCGCTAATGCACTAAGACATGAAGTTCAGTATGCTGGTTACACTTAAAAGTGCTACCAAACACACTCATCCCAATCCGAAAGATAGACGACGCATCGCTATGCGCTACGACGCCGCCCTTAAACGGTATGGGTGTGCGATGTCCACGGGAAAGCCGCATTGCTACAACAAACACGCTTACCACCAGCACTAAGATGATATGTCTAGGACACATCGGTTAGCGAATCCAAGTTTACCTCGGGCCAATTGCTCGTGAAGCAGCATACATGCCACTATAATATTCCTTTTCAAGTCCCTAATAAGGACTAGTCATTTTGCTACAGTACTAAGAGCAGTTGGTCACCGGACCACCCCTTATAATGCTTATGCATCAAGGAGACCTTCTATAATATTGCTATTGTAACATAGACCTTACTTTCATAAGTCATTAATATATAGGACTTCAACCCACGATTCTACTATTGTAATGCAAATTCATCATAGAGACCTTCTATAGTATTGCTTTTGTATCATAGACCCAACTTTCATAAGTCATTAATATATAGGTCTTCAACACACGACCCTACTATCGTAATGCAAATTCATCACAGAGACCTTCTATAGTATTTCTTTTTTATCATTGAGTTTATTATCATAAGTCCCTAATATAGGACTAGTCATTGTGCTACAGTACTTCAAGCAGTCGGGCTCCCGACCACCCCATATATATGTACAACTGCAGGTATGTATCTCCGACAGCTCCTCCATACAAGACATCTATACATGAACACCTTCCATAACTTTGGAACTTTTCAATTTTCCTTTATAGATGAACTCCATCCAAGACTTAGACAATTTATAACAAATTTTCTAATTAACTTAAAAATATTATTTATCTTTATTTTTATAACATTTTCGACTTGTATTTCTATTATTTCATCATCATCATTACAGCCCTTCACAAGTCCACTGCTGAACATAGGCCTCCCCCAAGTAATGCCACAAAGCACGGTCCTGAGCCACCTGCATCCATCGACTTCCTGCATGTCTTACCAGGTCGTCACTCCATCTAGTGGGGGGTCGCCCTACACTACGCCTACCGGTACGAGGCTGCCACTCGAGAACCTTTCTTCCCCATCGGTTATCGGTTCTTCGAGCTATATGGCCGGCCCATTGCCACTTCAGCTTACTAATCCGTTGGGCTATGTCGGTCACTCTGGTTTTACTGCGGATATCCTCATTTCTGAGCCTATCACGCAGAGAAACTCCGAGCATAGCCCTCTCCATAGCTCGCTGAGCGACCTTAAGCGTCCTCATACGGCCAGCAGTGAAGGACCACGTCTCAGATCCGTAAGTCATCACTGGCAACACGCACTGGTTGTACAATCTAGTTTTTAGAGATTGAGGTATACCTGACGAAAAGATATGCCGTAATTTCCCGAACGCTGCCCAGCCGAGTTGAATCCGTCGATTGACCTCTCGGTCGAAGTTGGACTTACCTAGTCGGACTATTTGTCCCAGGTAAACATATTCGTCAACAACTTCGAGCATAGTGCTCCCAACAACTACCGGCATAGGTGTGACATGGACATTGAACATGATCTTTGTTTTGTCCATGTTCATCTTAAGACCTATCCGTTGGGAGGCACTATTGAGGTCATTGAGCATAGTGCTTAAGTCCTCCAGCGATTCTGCCATAAGGACTATATCGTCGGCAAATCGAAGGTGAGTGATGTACTCGCCATTGATGTCAATACCGTATCCTTTCCAGTCCAGTAGCTTGAAAACGTCTTCCAATGCAGCGGTGAAGAGTTTCGGGGATATAACGTCACCCTGTCTTACACCTCTCTGCAGTTGGATAGGTTTCGAGCTCTGGTTCTGTACTCGGATAGCCATCGTAGCCCTACTGTACAAACACTTCAGCACTTCGATATACCGACAGTCAACTTGGCACCGCTGAAGGGACTGTAGCACCGCCCAAATTTCGACGGAATCAAAGGCTTTCTCATAGTCCACATACGCCAGGCAAAGTGGCAGATTGTACTCTTCAGTCTTCTGTACAATCTGCCGCAGGGTATGTATGTGGTCTATGGTACTGAAGCCTTTTCGGAAACCGGCTTGTTCGGGAGGCTGGAAGTCGTCAAGTCTGCGTGCGAGACGATTCGTAATGACTCTCGAAAACAGCACGTAGACGCGGCTCAGAAGGGAAATCGGTCTGTAGTTCTTTAAGAGAGCGTTGTCGCCTTTCTTAAAGAACAAGACCACCGCACTTCTGCTCCATGCCTCTGGAGTAGTGCCACCATGGAGGACGGAATTGAAGAGCTTCTGAAGGACTTCAAGTACCGGTGTTCCACCCGCTTTCAGAAGCTCCGCTGTAATTCCATCCTCGCCTGGGGCCCTGCCGCTTTTAAGGTGCTGGAGAGCCATTCTAATCTCGCTTAGACTGACGTCCGGGATATCATCGGAATAGTGTCGGATAAGACTTGCTCTTGGATCGTTACTCACACTTGCGTGTGGCTCCAACGATGATGTGTACAGCTGCCCATAGAACCTCTCAATCTCACTCAAAATCTCAGGTGTCCCGGAAACGATGTTGCCACACTCAGTCTTCAGCCTTGACAGTTGGCTCTTTCTGGCAGACAGATCTCTGGCAAAGACTTTGGAGCCCTGGTCCCGCTCGATCGCTTCTTTAATACGAGAAGTATTAAAGTTGCGTAAGTCTCGCCGTATGCATTTGGAGATCTGTCTGTTCAGTTGCCTGTATGCTGTCAAATCTGTTGACGATTGCAGCCTCATCTCCCGTCTAACAGCCATGAGATTAAGAGTGTGATCGGAGAGTTTTTGTGTTCTTCTGCGGCGGGTCTTACAGAACTTAGCTCCGACCGCATGGACAGTTTCCACGAGCTTGTCGTTCATATCGTCCACTGCATTGCAATCTTCTAGGCACTGGAAGCGGTTACGTAACTCGAGCTGAAAGGTTTCGGGATTCTGGATTAGAGCACGAGGGGGGATGGAGCGTTTATTTCTATTATTTATCATATTTTAAATACTTTTACAAGTTTTTAAATAAATTTATTTATTATGAAAGACAATATTTTGCCTTTTATTTACTATGTTATTGGTCTAATGTCTGAAATCTATTTATATTAACTTTATGCTTATTAATGTAATTTTATTGCTTAATATATATATTTTAAGACTATTTTTGATGCCCCTTTATATTGAATTTAATTATTAATAATAATATTGGGCCGCCACAATATGCAGAAGAAACAGCGTTGGTGATAGCACGCAGCCTTGTGGAACACCAGCATTAATAGGCTTGTAATCGGAGCTTGCACCGTCTACAACGACCTTGATGCTCCGATTTGCAAGAAAGCTGGTGATCCAATAGCACAATTTCTCGGGAAGCCCATAGGAAGGGAGCTTCGAAAGAAGCGCTTTGTGCCCAACCCGATTGAAAGCCTTTCGCTTTGCTCCTTCGAATATCGTTTGGTGGTTCTGAATATAAGGTACGCAACCCTCGTCGACACATTCCCAATCTTCACAACGTTGTTAACGAGAGACTTGTGGACGATAAATTGTCTTCTCGGTGATAGAACATGTTGCCGGATTCGAGAATTACCGTTTCCTCGCCCTTTCATCAAATCTCGGATATTCCTATAATATTCCAGCGCAACTTGTTTATCTCTGCTTCAAGTTCCAGGACCTTCTCGTCAGTCCTCAGGGTACGTGCGTTATATATTGTTAAGTCGAGTCGTCTTAAGTGGCAACCGAACCTCCTCCGGAGATTCTTAGCACCCCCTGCCCCGCCGTTACTATGGTCGCTAGCGTAACCAGAAGTAGCGGGACCGCTGGGGACTGGGGGCCGTTCTTTTGTAATTTTCATCGTGGGTGAGAATTGCCATAGTTGCCACGTTTAGAGATCGGGTTGGCAACCGCAGCTTTTTGCCGTTATCAGAGAGATGCTGCTGCCCATCTGCTTCAGTTTCCTTCTGACGCTTCTTACGACACCCACTCGAAGGTATGGGGTAGTGGGTATTCTTATCCGCCACTACACGGTACAGTATGCATATATCTACGACAAATAAACACAATAAAAGTAGCACTATTTTTACTAACATAAAACTAAAAAAGAATGTATAAACGTAACAGAAACGTTAAATACGTTTCTGTTACGTTTATACATTTTTTTGAGAGAGAGTGTATAATTTTCAATAAGTGGTCTCTTCAATATTTAGTAAGTATTTTTTGTAGAAAGTTATATTTAAACGAACCAATTGAAGGAGGATATAGAACGTGACTTTTGTTTTAGCTTCATTGTTTTGATTACGTTTATTTAGTTTGATTGGAAAAATTTTGTAAGACGACAAATAGTATCACACTACTCATTACATTTTACACGTAAGGTCGGAAATAAAAATATCAATTTAATATCGTTTAACGTTAATGGCGCTTTCAGGGATTTATTTGGTCAAGGTTCTGTCCTATTGTACTAATGGAATTAGACGAGTTTCAATAACTACAACTTTTATGGTATCATTATAAGGGTTCTGATTTATTGGGATGTAGTATAATATTTTATTGTGTAGTTTTTGGAAAGAAAGATAATAAAAATGAATATGTCTCTTTAATTCATCATGAATCTAGTTTTAATTAATGAAGATAAATCATATACAATAGTACACAGGCCATGGAAACATTCAAACAACTTGAAATAAAGGGAAGGCTAAATTGGCCTTTAAAACTTGGCGTGCTTGGTAGATCGAGACGGTATTTTTCATGCCAGGCTCACCACTAGGAATTTTACAAAGTGCAGGTTCGGTGTAATAGGCGGAATCCTACCGGTCTTCGAAGCCTGGATGCAGTGACGGGAGGAAGATTCCCCTACAGGCCAATACTGATAATTACCGGGCACGAGTGCTGCAATGATTATCTGTGTAAGATAGGACGCCAAGCGATGGAGAACTGCCGCTGGAACGTGCTAATAGGCAGAGCGATGGAGGGGGCTTGGGTACGTTTCGAACAGAGATATTTCCTAGTATACGCTGATGGTGACCACCTTGGGGTTTTAGCTGGTAGAATTCCGGCATAATCGTTGCCCAGTAGCGAAAGATATCCATGAGGATTATTTTCCCACTTTAAACGAGGAAATATATCCCCCCTTAAATTCCTTACAAGAACTGTTTTGCTGTTTTTTTGTTTCACCTCCACACTATGATTTCCCTCTATATATGGATGCGTTTTACATACATATTATATTGTACATTGATAAACATCTAGATCCAATACAAATTTTTAGGACAGTCAGACAGACACTTGATCTGTGCGGCTTTGAGCAGTGCTTCGGAGCAGTAAAATTTTCATTTACGATTAAACTAATCTCAAACAAAGTAGAGAGAAATATTAAAATATATTTCGGAGAAGGGTCAAAGAAAGACAAGATGTCAAATACACACTAGATCGGATGCACTAACATAATCGGAAAAAATGATCCATCAGTTAAAACATGGCAATTCAATTTTCGTAGGTCTGTAAGGCTTTAACGGATGTCTTTGATGTACCATTTTTACGTGGTAGAGCCATACTGCAGTTATATTAGTAGTATATTTGTAGCACGAATGGGTCTGCTTGACCAGGGAAGGACCACGCTCTCACAGAATACCAGCGTAAAATAGTAACTTAATGCTGCTGTAATTCGTATGGTGAGTGTAGAGAACCGGAGACCCTTTTTACTGGAAACGAGGTATTCCATCTGTCTTCACGGATGACAACGCATCTGTATTTTGATTCGTAATCGAGGATAGATGTAGATGTCTATGGGCCACAGCAACCACTTATCATCAGGTGGACTGTGTGCTCGTTTGTCATCCTATCCTATAAAAAAAATGTCAATTTACACTTTCTTCCTTGCTTTCTACATGTAGACTCCACCATAGTCAAAATCGACCAAAAGGAACTGATTACGGTAATTTTCTTACAAGGTACAACCCTTTACTTCAAAAAAGGAACACTATTTTTCATAAGGTAAATAAATTTCTTATCTCTGCTCAGTGATAGTAGATTATAAAGAGAGATAAATAGTATTGATAGTAGTGACTTGTGAAGGGCTGTAATGATAATGATGAAGTGAGTTCGCGGTTTGACCTTTATAACGACTAAAAATAGAACGATTGTAACTGAAGAACTCATTTTCCAAGTAGACTTATGGGAGTGTATTCAAAATAAAAATAAATTCACTTTTCAATTTTGAAAATAATACAATCTACATAAAATTGTTCACATGACAAGTCCTCACAAAATTGTTCATATTTTACCATGCATCTCTTAGTTTCTTTCCCATAAACCATTACTGCCCTAAACTAACCTGAGCGTTGCTCGCGTAAACAAAAAGTACCACGAATGTAACTTGTATGAGGCTGTATGAATGTATGAATATTGTCAATGAGTTCTACAACAACTACCAACTAAAGAATAAGTGAGTGTTATGTCAGGATCAGTCTCTTGGCGATCGATCTGCTCTGTCTACCTCACAAAGTAAAAAGTAAAGTTAAAGTAGTAGCGCATAAGTCGTTTTCTTCAAAAATGTTTATTTCGTATAGTTTAAAACATTACATAGTTATGTAATGTTTTAAACTAGTTATGTAATGTTTTAAACTATTATACGATTATAATGCTGCTGGTTTTAGGTTATGCTATTTTAGGCCCAAGTGCATTTTAAAGGTTGGTCGACTGTTACTCGTTAATTTGGTAAGCCTGCTTAGGTGTGGCAGTTTTCTTTCTAACTTCATTATATATACATGTACTGCTAAGGTTAGGAACATGATAATAAAATTATCATTTTAAAGCTAAATATTTCGCAAACTAACCCCTGAATCGAAAAAAATGTTGTTCCATTCCCCCAATATTTTTGAAAGACCTATCCAACGATATACTATACAATGGAATAGATGGGTAAAAAAACTATACTCCCTTTACCTCTATAGAAGGTACTTAAAAATAAAAATGTTTTATAAGATTTTATTTCACAGTTTTGAAGATGTGATTAATATCTCTAACTATGCCAAATCACAGGTAATTGTAATACCTAGGGTCTCTGAGTAAAACCGCGGATGGATAGACGTACCGACATGCCGAAACTACAAGGGTCCCTTGTTGTGTAACTACGGAACCCTAAAAAGCACACATTCATTCATGAGCAAGCGGTTATAATACAACAAATGCCTAGGTAAAATCCGTATAAAATCCGTATAAATAAATATAAAACGTATAAAGTTACAGCCTACATACGTCCCACTGCTGGGTACAGGGCTCCTCTCATTTCTTAGAGGATTTTAGTGCAAGAAAATATCCGCCGCACTGACCCAATGCCAAAGGCGAGCTTCACATGTCTTCGAAATATTTTATTTCTTATTTTTCTGACAAGCAGGTCACGATGTTATCCTTCACCGCCGGTCACGTGGTAAATGTACTTATTTAAACCGCAGCGTGTAAGTTAGGTACCGTACTAATTATTAGTAAAAGAATACAATAATAAATGATTATCGAATTGACAACGAAGCCTACACATATCATGGCGGGGTGGGCGGCTTCAGACGGTAAGAGAGAAAAGGACGACAACAACATGAATGATATCTGTATCTCTGAATGTCGGCAAAGCGGTACGCGCGAAGTTTAAAACATCGATGTTGTCAGTTCAGTCAGAGTGGGGTTAAAATATGAAAACGTTAAAGCAAAAATCGTGTAGTAACAGGTAACAGCCACAGTTACAAATAACAGATACATTCATTTTTTGCAGTCGCTTTTAGTGTCGGGTAACAGAGCGAGTAGAGAGCTTTCCAGAAAATGACATAACTAATTTTTTTAACCGACAGCGCCATCTAGTATCAAATTGAAGAACTAAACTTTCTAGAAGCTCTACACTCGATCTTTCTGCGCTTGGTCGGTTGGCGCGCGTATTTACTTGAATATTCTGGAATATTCTGGATGTTTTCGTGGATATCGTTCGTTTCGTATATAAATAGGCGCTGGAATACGCGATCGGGGAAGTATTGAATTCGGCGAGACAAGCGAAGCTTCGGAGCGAAATAAAGTGAATCAGTGTGATTAATTTTTAGTGTTTTAAGTTTTAATTGGTGTAAAGAAAATTAAAGTGTTAATTTAGGTAATTCTATCGGCAATTTTTATTGTCACGAACCTCAAGCTCGTAACAATTGGTGTCAGAAGTGGGATAAAATCATGCCGATTTTACCTAAGGACGAGATGGAGGGTGTCCGTACCCGAAGTCAACGCTAGCAGGAGACGGACCAGAGGAAATTTGGTGGTGCAACGTCGCAGATGTCTGAGGGCCAGCCGCCGGCCACGGAAGCCGGCCCGTCAGCAGCTTCTACGTCTGTGGCACCTGACATAGGTGCTCTGACGGCGATGCTACAGGAGCAGCTGCAGCGCGGACGAGAGGAACAGGCCCGTCTGTTGAAAGAGCAGCAGGAGGAACAGGTCCGTCGTTTGGAAGAGCAGCTGCGGGGCGGACAAGAAGAACAGGTCCGTCGTTTGGAAGAACAGCTGCGGGGCGGACAAGAGGAACAGGCCCGTCGGTTGGAAGAGCAAATGCTCCTCATGAAGGATCTTCACACTACCTTCGGGAAGGAGATAAAGGAGGTTAAGGATAGGGTTGCTCAGCATGACAACCGCCTGTCGGAAGCTGAAACCCAAATCGCGAAGGCCGAAACCCAAATCAAGGAAGCTAAAACCCAAATCGACCAAGTGAACAATCGGGTAGACAACGTGGTGGCTGATGTGAAGAAAACGCTGGACGTCCTCAAACTTGGGGATGGAACAACAGCTCCCGTAGTAGCTACAAGACCTTCGCTACGTGGATTCAAAGTGCCGCCGTGCGACGGTACCTCTTCCTGGTCAGCCTACAAGATCCAGTTCGAGGCTGTTATGAAGGCGAACGGCTGGAATAAAAGTCAGGCCATGACTGCTCTCACACTAGGCCTGCGCGACCAGGCCTTAACAGTTCTGGAAGCTCTCGGTGAGGAAGTGACTTATGAGCAACTCCTTGAGGCATTGGAGGCGAGATATGGCGACGCTCACCTGGAACACGTCTTTCGTGCGCAGCTTAAAGACGTGTGCAGCGCATCAACGAAAACCTTCAGCAGTGGGCTCTAGAAGTGGAGAAGCTGGTGCAAAAAGCATACCGGTCTGTACCTGCGCTCATTGAAGGGAACCTGGTGCAGACATTCATCGACGGCATCCGCGACCTGGAAGTCAGAGCTGCTGTGAGGCTCGGGCACCACGAGACGCTTAAGGACGCCTTGGCCCATACACTGGAAGTGGAAGCCGTGCGGCAGGATCATCATTCCCATCGCGTCAGGGAGGTCGCAGCAGCTACAGTCCGTGACCGCAGCAAAGGATACGGCCCTAGGTGCTATGGCTGTGGGGAAAAGGGCCATCTTCGATCCAGCTGCCCTAAGCGAACCCTAGAAAGGGAAAGTGAACGATATCAGGAGGGTAGTGCAGCTAACGGCACTGCCTGGCGGCGACAGGATCGTCGTTCACCTCACGCTAGGGAGGTTGCAGCAGTTACGGTTCGCGACCACAATAAAGGATACAGCCCTAGGTGCTATGGCTGTGGGGAAAGGGGCCATCTTCGGTCCAGCTGCCCTAAGCACACCCTAGGAAGGGAAGGTGAACGGTCTCAGAAAGGAAGTGCGGCTAACAGCACCGCTCAGCAGCAGCAGGAATACGACTTTACTATCAGACACTGCAGCGGGAAATCTCACGGCAACGCAGATGCATTGTCAAGAAGACCTTTTCCTGAAGATTGCAACCATTGTAGTAGGCAAGAGACTAAAACGAGGATGCTCAGGACAGACCACCTCAGCAACGGGTGGAAGGACAGCCTACGACATGCACAGCAGGAAGATCCGGACATCAAGCCGATTCTGGGATGGACGAAGGCCCGTGCTACCAAGCCTGTAGCATGGGCCTAAGTGGAGGGACGTCTCAAAGCCCTGCTGCTTCAGGATGGAGTCCTGTGCCGTAAATGGGACAATGGTCGAGGAGACAGCTGTCGTCTGCAAATGGTTGTCCCTAAAGCTAAAGTGCCGAATGTTCTACAGCTGTGCCATAATGGTCGTTCAAGAGTCCATCTGGGAGTTAAACGAACTCTACTGAAGGTCCGAGAACAGTTTTACTGGGTCCATTGTCGTGACGATGTCGAGGATTGGTGTCGTACATGTACAAGTTGTGCGGCCGTGAAGGGACCTCAGGCACGTAATAGAGGAGCATCGAAATCGTGCAATGTTGGTGCACCATGGGATAGGACAGCCCTAGACATTGCGGAGCCGTTACAGAAAGGCGCAAGAGGGACTCCTAAGATCGCCCATGTGGATCGCCTGGCGCGTTATTATGGGGCCGATAATACTCGGGACGAGCATGTCTTAGGAGGGGGCAGTGTTGCGCGGCTAAGTTGACATCTCATCTCATGGCATGCTAGCTCTAGCGCCATCTAGTGTCGGGTAACAGAGCGAGTAGAGAGCTTTCCAGAAAATGACATAACTAATTTTTTTAACCGACAGCGCCATCTTACTATCAAAATGAAGAACTAAACTTTCTAGAAGCACTACACTCCATCTTTCTGCGCTTGGTCGGTTGGCGCGCGTATTTACTTGAATATTCTGGAATATTCTGGATGTTTTCGTGGAAGAGCCCTATATAAAGGCGCTGCAATACGCGATCGGGGAAGTATTGAATTCGGCGAGACAAGCGAAGCTTCGGAGCGAAATAAAGTGAATCAGTGTGATTAATTTTAAGTGTTTTAAGTTTTAATTGGTGTAAAGAAAATTTTAATTTAGGTAATTCTATCGGCAATTTTTATTGTCACGAACCTCAAGCTCGTAACAATGTTTAGAACATTGTTCTATAAGTTGATTAAAAAAAATTGAGGCTTTTCAGAAAATATTAGTAATAGAAAATATTAGAAGAAAAATTCTATAGGAAAATCAGCCTTTAATAGGACTATGTATTAAAAATAAACTTTTCTGAGAATCCATCAAAAACGGAATATACTTAAGAGTGGTGCAGACTTGAGTATATTTATGTCTGCAAATGTGAACTAGGTATTAATTAGTGAAAATAAAACTAATATTTGGTCTTTTTAAGTGACCTGTTTATTTGAGGTGCAATATTTCATAACCTAGGTATGTTATTTATACTATTGTTATATTTTCCGCGTGGTTTTTTTTATTTTCTTGCTTTTATTTAATTTAATTCGTGTTTTACTGCAGAACTTTGTATGTCGGCACAATACGGTATACAATGTTTTTTGTCTCTCATCCTTTGTTATGACTTATGACATAAGTGGCATTACATAATATTATAATATACCAGTGAGTATACCCATGAGGTTTTCTTTTTTTTATATAAGTAGGTCCAAACGAGCATGCGGCTCACCTGATGTTAAGTGACTACCGCCGCCCATGATCAACCGCAACACCAGGGGAATTGCAGGTGCGTTGACGGCCCTTTAGAAAGGAGTAAGCTCTTTTCTTGAAGGTCCCCAGGTCGTATCGGTCCGGAAAAATCGCCGGTGGTAAGCTATTCCACAGGGAGGTCTTACGGGGGAGAAAACTCCTTTTGAGACGTACGGTGGTGAACCGCCAAGCATCCAGATGGTGTTAATGGTATCGGGACGTTTTCCGCGTAGTGCGTTCACGAAATTTGGCGGCTGGGATTAATCCGAACAATTCCTCAGAGCACTCCCCATTGTATATGCGCAAGAAAATGCAAAGAGATGCAACATCTCTTCGCAGCGCTAGTGAATCGAGCCGATCGGAAAGCACTCGGTCGTCGACGATACGAGCCGCTCTGCGCTGGATGCGGTCAAGTGGAAGGAGCTGGTACTGGGGAGCCCCAGCCCAGAGATGGGAACAGTATTCAATGTGCGGCCGAACCTGCGCCTTGTAAAGTTGCAGGCGGTGTGACGGCATGAAATACTGTCCCGCTCTGCTGAGCACGCCAAGCTTTTTAGAGGCCAATTTGGCCTGCTCTTCCAAGTGACCACGAAATGAGGAGATACGAGAAAGGGGTTTTAGCGGTTACAGCGCAAACTTGTTTCTTCTGGGGGTTAAAATGGACTAGATTTAGTCGCCCCCAATCCGAGACTCTGTTCAGCAAAAACTCGACTTCAGACACAAGTTTGTCCCGGTTTACGTAGGTATATAGAAATTATTTATATCTACTGCTTTTAATTTTGTTGAAAAATTATATTTTTAAAGAAAATTGATTTCTTTAGAACAACACAAAGCAGAAACAATCGAAATATCACAAGGAATCAGTTTAAAAATTGCGAACAGTGGATAAAAGTAGACGCAAATGCTTAACCAGTTAAAGACATTAGAACGAATGAATTTAAAGCGGGGTTTGATAATTGTTTGTGAGGAAAGTTTCTGTCTCAAGTATCGGTAAATGAAGGAAGTGTTTCCCTTTATAAATGGAGTGACAAGTTAATGAACCGAACGGAGAGTAAAATTACGGAGAGTAATTAACGGAGTTTATTGTTGGATTAAATTTTACTATAAAACAATCTACGCCACTGAACACGGCATTGGACTTGTTTAGCAAATGAGCGTTACAAATGTGGCGCATAGGGATTAACTTCACTCGAAAGTGCGAAGATGTAATGCCTAGTTACTAGTACAAAGGGTTTCTAATTATTGTCACTAAACTTCAAAGACAGAGCGGCATATTGCTGCTATTTTACGCTGATATTCCGTCAGAGTATGGTCTTTCTGTAATTTAGCCACAACTTAGCTAGACTATGTAATCAATGTATGATTATGATATTAAAAGTAAACGATATATATTTAAGGTATACGATCCTTATATACGATATATATTTAAAGTATACGATCCTTATATACAGAGTACCATAATAAGTATATGATCCCCCATATATGTGCCTATTTTTAAATAAAAATAATATGATGCCCAGTTATAATGCTTAGTATATTATAAATCTGCTGTCAACCTTATTTTGTACGACGATAGGCGTCGCCGGGACACACATACAAGAAATTACGTCCTATTATAACTACTACAAACCCGATGCGCTGTGTTGACAGACAGATTTTAATACATATTTATTTGTAAATAGCGTGCAATTTGGCATTTTATAAATAATTTGCATGGGTAATTAGGAAACGATTGTAACGTCAAACACATCTCGTGTTGACATTTATACGTGTGAATTGACGCGGGCTCCACCCACTCCCCCGTTCTGTATGTATTATAGTATTCTATAATTAAAATATAAAATTTATATAACCTTATATATAAAGTTACCTTATAATTAGATTATTTAAAAATGTGCATGTACATGTGCAGTGCGTGTAGCTTTTATTTGCAGTTGAAGTAAACCTTTTTAAATTAATAAATTTACGTTATTTTTAATTTCCGATGTTTTGGGTACTTTCCAGCACCCATGGTAACGGGGGAATGAAGTGCCTGACCGATGTCAGTGTTAACCCAGAGTACGTTCAGCTTTTTAATAATAATTTATGAATTATTTGAATTAATTTAATTTGCTACGCAGAATGAACTAATTTTGTTTTTAAGTCTAACTATTCATTCAATAATGTAATTTTTGAATAATAATTTTAAAAGGTCTATGATTTCTTTCGCGTGGAGCTCTTGTTGCTGATGACATGACAGTTATGACACTTAGTTATGTTAAACCTTAGATAAATTATTAATATTTTGTCTAAGGTTATAACTAAATTACACATATGAAACACCATAGAATACTATAATACACAATAGAATGGCTGTCAACGTTATTTTGTAGGAGGGTCGGCGTCGCCGGGATCACACATACAAGCAATTACGTCGTATTATCAGTTATCACTACTACAAACACGTTTTAGACTTTTGATTAATGTTTTTGACACATAAATATTTCTTTATTTTTGTTTCTAATATTCACAAAATATAAATATTTTCAACTAACTGGTTGTAGAATATGTCTCCCTTATTTAAATTCCATTTCCCGCTGTTCTTTCGACACGTAATTATTACACAATTTGCCATTTTTTAAATAATTTGCATGCGGCGACGCTTGACACGAAAATTGGAAACGATTCAATGTGTTGACCTTTATACGTGTAAATTGACATGTTAGTGACATGTTAGTGGCTACACGGGCTCCGCCTACTCCCCCGTTCTTTTATGTATGTATTTATAGTATTCTATCTAAAACACTCATTACTAAATTAGTTCACTTACTAATCACCTCATCAAGGAAGCGCGTTAATATCTAAACGGTCTGATTTAAGGGTACAATTTCAAATTGCCAATATTGCAGTAAATGGGGACCATTAAAAGTGAATTTGATCTGTAAAGCACGTTTAAACAAGTTTTTGGAGCTCGATACTCTCGAACAGCCAACCCTACAGCTGGCCTTGCGAAAGGTACGAAGTGGCTCAATAAAATATCCACCACTATTAAAAAGTAATAACTTACAATGGTAAAGTATTTGATATAATTTGAATGCGGATAATAAAAACACACTCTTAAAAACGTTTTTAATAAAAGCACTTAAAGCTATTTGTTTCATTTACTATTTAATGCTACTTTATTTTATGTGTACCTATAAGTATTGATAATATAGTACGCTAAATGTGTTTTTTATTTATTTCAACAAAGTAACATTTTTAATTACAAAAACAATTTCTTCGTGCTATTAAACATTTTTTCTTCATCTTGGCACTGCACAGTTTACTCTTATACATTATTTTACTTAAGCTTATTGTTTACATTGAAATTAACTTTTACTTAAACTAAATATAAAGTACTATGTAACAATTGTAGTACAAAATATCAAACAATTTTGGCATTTAAATTTTATATAAAACTAGCTTGCCAGGCAGACGTCGTTCTGCCCTTTTCGACGGCCCTTTGTCCTGTCCTATTAATAATCTTTAAATTCGCAAAAAAAAATGTGGGTCACCTACGGGCAAAAAACTATCCTATCTCTCAAGTTAGACCAAACTGCACATGGTGTGCAAGTTTGATTAAAATCAGTTAACTAATCTAGGAGTCCATCGCGGACAAACAACGTGACACGTAATTTATATAACGTAGTAATTATATATATAGTAAGATGTATAATGTATTTTTTAAACTATTTTTTTTGTGGGGAAGGTAGTTTTTGGTATTGTTTACCTGGAATAGTGACGTAAAAACGTGATTTTTGTCTTCGATTGTTTGCTTATACGATATACTGTATTGTCTTATTTATGCGCGGAGTTTATTTTTAAGGAATGATTTTTTAATAGCTTTTATCTGGTTATACGTTTTGTTTATTTGTCCATTTTAACAATTATTGACATAGATAAATATAACCCGTTATGATTATTATGGAAACAATATTTAGTTTTTTTTTTGAATTCTTACTATACGAAAATTTTTTAAAGTTTTGTTTTCAAGTTTTGTGTGCTGTTAGCTGGTTTCTTATTTCCGTAGGTATAGAATTTACTATGTATGGTATTAGAAATTTACGTGTTCTCTTACCGTAGTAATTATTAGTTCTAATTAGTGAATAAGATGTGCTATAATTGCGTTCCCTTGGGCTTGGGTCCATCCATAGATTACTAAGAGGATACTACGCGTGGGTCCATTGAGTATTCATAACATTCTTTTAACCACTCGTGATCCGTCAGTCTATGGATCTATTAGTCAGACCTATGGTCAAGCCAAAGAGTATAGTAGGTTTGGCCAAAGACAATTTTTTTAAATGAAGGTAAATATAACTTAGAGTCTATCCAAAAATAAAAATTATTAACAATTAAAATATCGAATTATTTGTATGAAGGTCACGTGAGCGCTAGAGAAACGACGATTGTAAGACGTTGTTGGCAAATAAAATGTTTAATGAAATAGTACAGTAAAAATAGAATTTAACATTGCACGAAATTTCCAATAAAATTTTATTTTTTATGAGGTTTAGGATCACTTATTCAGCATAAAATCACAAAATGCCGACAGATCCAGGTGGCGCTTCAAGCGCAATCTTGAAAAAAGTTTTCAGCCGATATTTCGGAAACTATGTACTTTATGGCAAAAGTCATACAAACCATTATTGTAGAAAATAAAATTTCGCATCTTTTGTTTCCAGTAAACTTTTTGTAAAACTTACCGTTTACGATTTATGGCCCATTTAATGAACAGATGGCGCTTGAAGCGCCATCTTGAAAAACGTTTTCAGTCGATATCTCGGAAACTATGCACTTTATGGCAAAAGTTATATAAATCATTATTGTAGAAAATAAAATTTCGCATCTTTTTTTTCAATAAACTTTTTTTGTAAAACCTACCATTTACGATTTATAGCCCATTTAATGAACAGGTGGCGCTTGAAGCGCCATCTTGAAAAACGTTTTCAGTCGATATCTCGGAAAATATGCACTTTAA
Source organism: Parnassius apollo (assembly GCA_907164705.1). NCBI lineage: Eukaryota > Metazoa > Arthropoda > Insecta > Lepidoptera > Papilionidae > Parnassius > Parnassius apollo. The sequence continues at coordinate 8,192,146 of CAJQZP010000178.1, forward strand.
GGCAAAAGTTATGTAAACCATTATTGTATAAAATAAAATTTCGCATCTTTTGTTTCCAGTAAACTTTTTTGTAAAACTTACCGTTTACGATTTATGACTCATTTAATGAACAGGTTTTTCTATCGCGGCCAATAACTCTTGAAATATTAGATTAATCAATAAAATGCATAAATTTATTTTGAAAGATCAGATTATTTTCCAAAACTTGTTTGAATTTTTTTTCTAATGTCCATACTTTTTGAGTTATAGGACGTTTCATGTTTAACTACCGGGCGTTATAGTCGAAAATTTCAAGATACGCATAGCTGCCGCGTCACCTGCCGAGCTCGGTTGAAGCTCGGCAGGTGACACGGCAGCTACTTTACGATTAAGAACCCGGATATTATTGCTATTATTTCAGTGAATTCCAAGACGTCATTATTGTTTACTAACTACGACTTACGGAGTCTCCTTTTTGAAATTCGAGTTATAGAGTATAAATATATATTGTTACGCGCTCCAGTCAACGATACACTAGCGCCATCTAGTGTCAGGAACGAGAGCGAGGGGAGCATTGAGAAAATGACATCACAAATTACTCAACCGACAGCGCCTAGTCGAAACTCGAACGCTCGATACCTTCCGCGTGTTTACTTGAACAATCTGGATATTTCTTTGCTAATTCAAATATATAGGCGCTGCAAGATGCGATCGAGGCAGTGTTGATTTGGGCGAAACAAGCGAAGCTTCGGAGTGGAATTAAGTGAATTAGTGTGTTTAAATTATTAGTGTTTTAACTTTAATTGTGTAAAGTAAATTAAAGTGTTAATTTAGGTAATTTTATCGGCAATTTTTATTGTCACGAACCTCAAGCTCGTAACAATTGGTGTCAGAAGTGGGATTAAATCATGCCGATTTTACCTAAGGAGGAAACGGAGGGTGTCCGTACCCGAAGTCAACGCCAGCAGGAGACGGACCAGAGGAGGTTTGGTGGTGCAACGCCGCAGACGTCGGAGGGCCAACAGCTAGCCACGGAGACTGCGGGCCCGTCAGTAGCTCCTACATCTGCAGCACCTGACTTAGGTGCTCTGATGGCCATGCTACAGGAGCAGCTGCAGCGCGGACGAGAGGAACAGGCCCGTCTGTTGAAAGAGCAGCAGGAGGAACAGGCTCGCCAGCAGGCGGAACAGGCCCGTCTGTTGAAAGAGCAGCAGGAGGAACAGGCTCGCCAGCAGGCGGAACAGGCACGCCGATTGGAAGAGCAGCTGCGGGACGGACAGGAGGAACAGGCCCGTCGGTTGGAAGAGCAGATGCTCCTTATGAAGGACCTTCACGCTACCTTCGGGAAGGAGATAAAGGAGGTGAAGGATAGGGTTGCTCAGCATGACAACCGCCTGTCGGAAGCCGAAACCCAAATCGTGAAAGCTGAAAACCGAATCGAGAAAGCTGAAACCCGAATCGACCAAGTAAACAATCGGGTTGACAACGTAGTGGCTGACATGAAGAAATCACTAAACGACCTCAAACTTGGGGATGGAACTACAGCTCCCGTAGTAGCTGCAGCACCTTCGCTACGTGGATTCAAAGTGCCGCCGTTCGACGGGACCTCTTCCTGGTCGGCCTACAAAATCCAGTTCGAGGCCGTCATGGAGGCGAACGGCTGGAATAAAAGCCAAGCCATGACTGCACTCACCCTAGGCCTGCGTGACCAAGCCTTAACTGTGTTGGAAGCTCTCGGTAAGAAAGTGACCTATGAGCAGCTTCTTGAGGCCTTGGAAGCGAGATATGGCGACGCTCATCTGGAACACGTCTTTCGCGCGCAGCTTAAAGATCGCGTGCAGCGCAGCAACGAGAACCTGCAGCAGTGGGCCCTTGAGGTGGAGAAGATGGTTCGAAAAGCATACCGGTCTGTACCTGCGCTCATTGAAGGGAACCTGGTGCAGACATTCATCGACGGCATCCGCGACCTGGAAGTCAGAGCTGCTGTGAGGCTCGGGCACCACGAGACGCTTAAGGACGCCTTGGCCCATGCACTGGAAGTGGAAGCCGTGCGGCAGGATCATCGTTCCCATCGCGTCAGGGAGGTTGCAGCAGCTACAGTTCGCGACCGCAACAAAGGATACAGCCCAAGGTGCTATGGCTGTGGGGAAAAGGGCCATCTTCGATCCAGCTGCTCTAAACGAACCGTGGAAAGGAGAGTTGATCGATCTCGAGAGGGTAGTGCAGCTAACGGCACTGCCTGGCGGCGACAGGATCATCGTTCACCTCACGCTAGGGAGGTTACTGCAGTTACGGTTCGCGACCACAATAAAAGATACAGCCCTAGGTGCTATGGCTGTGGGGAAAGGGGCCATCTTCGGTCCAGCTGCCCTAAGCACACCCTAGGAAGGGAAGGTGAACGGTCTCAGAAAGGAAGTGCGGCTAACAGCACCGCCCAGCAGCAGCAGGAATACGACTTTACTATCAGACACTGCAGCGGGAAATCTCACGACAACGCGGATGCATTGTCAAGAAGACCTTGTCCTGAAGATTGCAACCATTGTAGTAGGCAAGAGAGTAAGGAGGTGGTATCCGTGAGGATGCTCAGGACGGACCACCTCAGCAACGAATGGAAGGACAACCTACGACATGCACAGCAGGAAGATCCGGACATCAAGCCGATTCTGGGATGGATGAAGACCCGTGCTACCAAGCCTAAGTGGAGGGACGTCTCAGCGATGAGTTCAACCACGAAAAGCTATTGGGCCCAATGGGACAGCTTGCTGATTCAGGATGGAGTCCTGTGCCGTAAATGGGACAATGGTCGAAGAGACAGCTGTCGTTTGCAAATGGTTGTCCCTAAAGCTAAAGTGCCGAATGTTCTACAGTTGTGCCATAATGGTCGTTCAATAGTCCATCTGGGAGTTAAACGAACTCTACTGAAGGTCCGAGAACAGTTTTACTGGGTCCATTATCGTGACGATGTCGAGGATTGGTGTCGTACATGTACAAGTTGTGCGGCCGAGCGGGGACCTCGGACACGTAGTAGAGGAGCACCGAAATTGTACAATGTTGGTGCACCACGGGATAGGACAGCCCTTGACATTGCGGAGCCGTTACAGAAAGGCGCAAGAGGGACTCCTAAGATCGTCCATGTGAATCGCTTGGCGCGTTATTATGGGGCCGATAATGCTCGGAACGAGCATGTCTTAGGAGGGGGCAGTGTTACGCGCTCCAGTCAACGATACACTAGCGCCATCTAGTGTCAGGAACGAGAGCGAGGGGAGCATTGAGAAAATGACATCACAAATTACTCAACCGACAGCGCCTAGTCGAAACTCGAACGCTCGATACCTTCCGCGTGTTTACTTGAACATTCTGGATATTTCTTTGCTAATTCAAATATATAGGCGCTGCAAGATGCGATCGAGGCAGTGTTGATTTGGGCGAAACAAGCGAAGCTTCGGAGTGGAATTAAGTGAATTAGTGTGTTTAAATTATTAGTGTTTTAACTTTAATTGTGTAAAGTAAATTAAAGTGTTAATTTAGGTAATTTTATCGGCAATTTTTATTGTCACGAACCTCAAGCTCGTAACAATATTATCAATATTTCGTAGGAAAATAACATTTTTTTTCGAGTTACAAAGTCTAATAATTCGAGATACCGCGTATTTAGGGGTTCAGTGGAAGGGAATGGCAATTTTTTTCGACTTACTGAGGATTTCGACTCTTAACGAGGTTCGAGTTACAGAGATTTCACTGAATATCATAACACGCATATAATTTTTTAAGTACAGCGTGTCTTTCAGCAACTTAATATTACCAAGTTTTTAAGTTTATATGTGAACTATATAATAATATAATTCTTTTAATCATATACTCTTTGGTTCTAAGGCGTCTCTCTAAATATTAGTATACTCTTTGGCGCGGTCTACAAGGAGACATTTAAGGATCCAAATGGAGACCTCGGACTTTTAAGAGTTAAAGGCTTATTTCACCTTTTTGTGTATGGGTAAAACTTTGCAGTATGTGAAAGGTGAAAAGGTATGAGTAATAATTTCGATATTTGTCCTTAATGTGAAGGCATTATAGATTTTAAAATTCTTATTCTTAGGAGGGGTCCCTTAATACCAGAGTTTTCAAGTTTTCTTATAAGAATGTTATGATTCAAGGTATCAAAATTACAACGCATATGTTTCAAGGTATCAAAATAAGGTTACAAAAATAACAACGTATTAAGAATAATATGTTATATTATTATGTTATGCATACACTTACTTACTTAGTGTTTAAGATTTGAAGATAGAATAAGATTCAAATAAACAGTTTGTATCAGCAAATCCCGACTCAGACGCTACTCAGCATTTCTTATCTGCGCGTTTGTACATATGAGTACTTTGAACTAGAATAAACTAATTTAAATTTTATGAAATATGATACGGTGCTACAGTATTAAACTTTTGTAATTATTGTGTTAAGTATATTATAGGTGAGTTATACCTTTATATAATAGAATTATATAAAGATTTTGTAGGGAACTTGAAACTCACAAATAATCTGTAATGCAAATATAAATACACATACACACATACACACGCACGCGAACGTGCACGCGCACGCGCACGCGCACACGCATACGCACACGCACACGCACACGCACGCAGGCGCACGGTCACGCACACGCGCACGTACGCACGCACGCACGCACGCACGCAAGCATACACGCACACATATAGACGTACACACACGCACACACATACGCATTTTAGAAACTACACTTTACACCACCAACAATATATATATATATACATATATATATATATATACATATATATATATATATATATATATATATATAATATATATATATATATATATATATATATATATATATATATATATATATATATACATTTTACTTTGCATTGTCTTTTAATTTTTTATAAATTATAATTGTTAATATTACAATTTAATAACAGCAATTTATCAAAAACATAACATGTAACTAACTAGTTCTTTAAAAACTCTTTTGGTTTACAAATCTCTTTACTGACAACTAATTCCTGGTAAAACAACTATTTATTCCATTATCAACTTTTAACTCAAATATTGTTTTAAATCGTAGAATAAATAATTGTCGATTTGATTATTAATCCTGGTAATTGAAATTGCTTAAGTAACCTAATGAATTCAATAAAAAGCTTTTGTATAGTCAAGTATTGACCAATCAAATCGTCGACCAATCAGAGGACACCTAGGTCGTTATTACGTTTTCCTTATTGAATGAACGCGGGAACAGAATCACTTCAGTTCCTGCGCTCGTCAGTGTGGTTCTATATTCCTGGTAAAACTTTGCAAGTATTAGTTGTGAGTCTCATAATGAAGTGTAGAATAAAGTTGTAGTGCAAAATTAAAAGGGTGTGGTCTTAGATCTTTCATTACAATGGAAACAATATACGGTAGCTCGACTGAACCCTTGTCAAATGGGGACAGTGGTGCTGCCTCACCATAAAAACAACCAATAGGTTTTCCGCTCCAACAATCATGTAGTTGTGTCCTTCACATTGCGCCGGTGTGTAATTGTGACAGGGACACACTGCAGTATGGTCAAACTATAATAACTCTATGCTGAATGTATAGAGCGTTACGCTGTCCTATTATTGATAACGATAAATTGCGCAAGCAAGAGAGCAAGTTGAACATCAGCTCTCACATTTTTACCATTTTTAATAATTAACGCTATCCTGTTATTTCCCACACAATTGGCTTATCGTGTTATACTTTCCGACATCAGAAGTGGGATAAAGTTCTTCTTATCGCCCACATATAATCTTCGAATAGTTTAAGTGTTGTTACGTTTGTGAAAGACTATGATACGCTGTTACCTGATATCTTTGTTTTTTTTTTATGTTACATAACTTAATGAAAATTGCTGTTCCTATTAAAGACATTGACTTATCATTAAAATATAGAGCAAAAGTTTAAAGTGAAATGTTTTAAGCCAAACGTTAAATCTTTTAGTTTGATTTATATCAAAAGTACCCGTAAGTACTTTGTTACTTTTTAATGTACCCAAATATGTTAACAAATGTTGAAAGTACAGTGGAAATTTAAGTTGCTCGAGTGATGTCATTATTTGATAGTTCATGCGAAATATGATTTACTTTGGGTACATTTTAAAGTACGAAATGTTAAGCGATGTACAAAAAAAAATTCTAACTTAATGTGCTATCGATTAAAAGAGTAAGTAGCTATTTGTGTTCTAATGTGCTGATAAGTGTTACAGTTTACCAGCTTACGGGATTAGTAGAAGTCGCTACTACGATGATCAATAGAGAAGATGTCCATAAGAGCCAGTCGACAGCGATAGTGATACGTTATCGATCCTACAATACTGTCACTGCTAACTCCAATACTCTCGCCCTTAAAGGTAAAGTGTCAAATATGAGCGTGTTCAGAGTTCAGGCGAATGCGTGTAAGTAAATTTCTTATCTCACTGTGTTATAGTTATTCGTATGCAATCACATTTCTTCGGCTAAAGCACCTATCAACTCAGTGATTATGACGTTCAATTGAAAGTCACTAGCCTTTTGAAGGGACGTGCTAAAATGTTGGCCGATAACCGGCTAGTGACGAATTCTACGTGGGAAGATTTGCGTCAAAACATCACCACCACCTCCGAACCTGAAAGCCGTTATACGCGTGACATACTGAGATTTAAGAGAGCACATTTACGACTCTTCTAAGGATATCGCCGAGTTCTTATCTCTGGCATGATTTCTATGGAGACGCTTGACGAAAGACAAACTTGAAAACAGTGATGCTGTAGAGGCCGTTATCGGAACCGTGGGTGACGAACGCCTTAGAATTGAGTTAATGAAAAAAAAAATTAAACCAAAAAAAAAAACTTTCTTTAACAACAACAAATAAAAATAAAAATTGTTTTTTTTTTAATTCCTTACCTTCACCTTTTTTTTTTTTTTAAAACCACTTATAAAAAAAAATAAATTAATTGACCACCTCCCGCCAACCTAAACTTTTTTGTTTTTTATTATTTTTTATAACATCACCTTTTAAGTATAATATAAAATCCCTGCAAAAAAAAAAATAATATATCTACCAGCACATTAACAGCTATTATGCGTGATTAATAATATTCCTATAGAGATTTTGTTTCACGTACTACCCGACTTCGAAATAACTTCAGACGTTTTAATTGGTGCGAACTTACTGCATGAAACGGGTCTAAGTGTAATTATTACCCGAAATAGTGCTACTCTAATCTCTTAAACCTCGTGTCACGCATATACGATCACATAGTCCTATTTTAGAAAATTTTAATCCTGATTTAATTGACTAATTTGAGATAAATCAACTACTTGCTCTTCTTAATAAGTACTCTTTCGTCTTTACTCAAGGTTACGCTAAATCTCGCGTTAACACTGACGAATTAGAAATGCTTCTAAAAAAAAACCGATGAATGAACGATAGGTAATACTCTTCTTATACTTCTCACCCGACGATCGAACTGTGTATATCTCCCGAGTTACATAATTTGGTAATTTTTTATACCACATCCATTAATTACGATGCATTGCAATGTCATGTGCAACAAAGGATGACCGAGGCGTCGGCGAAAGACAAACTCTGGTTTGACAAAGAACTGGCTAAGATACATAACTTAAATCGGGGAATCTTCGTTTTAAGGGGATATGGTAAGTCAGCTCAAATTCTAATTTCGCCCCCATTTCACCGCGCGTCGTATGCTATGTACCATGTTTGTGATCACTAATACTGTAAGTAGATAGGTCGTAAGATACTTACTTCATTAGGTTTATCATATTTATGCATGTTTCTTTACGCCAACCCAGTCGCTTCTTATTTTTATTACGGTTATTTACTATTTTTATTTTATGTCGTCCTGTTACGTAATGTGTGTTCTGATTGTGAGCGACACAGCTTTCCCCTTCGAAAGCCTAAGCACTTGGAGATTGATCGGGTGGCAGAGGAAACAAGCTTCAAGACGCCCATAGTTCAGGTAATTTCTTTTTACAGTGAAAATAATGGTACTTAAAAAAGGAAACATAAGCCCTGCCTTATAGTTGGTTCAGTTAGTATGCAAAGTTTCATGATCTAATTTAAATTATTTTATGAATATCAGCGGTTTATTGTTCAGTTTGGAGGTAACTTTGGATCTTTTTTTTTCTATCGAGAAAATTTTACGGAATCGTGTTTTCGTCTAACATAGTACTTAACATTAATCCTTCACTTTACCACATATTTATTTCAAAATTAATGTTGCAATATTTTCGGTATAACGGAGGATCTTGCTAAGCCATTTGAGGTAGTATTTTTATTATTTCCCCTTATTAAAAAATAACCCCAGAAACCAACTTTGTTGAACCACAAGTTTAGTGTACGCTACAATATTCATAGAGTACTCTATAACGACCGATACCTCCTGAAGAAAGTTGTCAGTCACCACTCACCATGGTTGGCCCCGTAAAGTCCTGCATGACCAGTTACGACGTGCCCCACAACCAGGTGCAGTCTTAAAACCAACAGGCGGCCGTGTCGCCTACGGACACAGACGAGCATCAAGGAGCATCCGGCATTGTTAATACACTGGTGACAGCACCAGCACCAACCTAACCTGCGTCAAAACTAGCTAGTGCTAGTTCAGGGTTTCATCAGTAATCGTCGATTAGACATAAGAAAATATGAATTCCAGCCCGGTGAGAACTTTTCATGTTATATTCTTACTTAACAATCACACAACACAACAATAAACTAAAATCATCCAACATTACCATCATTTCTCTTACCCTATTCAAAAAAAAACACATACATACTACGTAACACATTACAAAAAAAGATGTTATTGGCGTGTGGAGCCGACCAATGACCAAATTTATTTTATAGCTGTTGTCATATGGAACGAGCCTGTCAACGGGCCAATAAGTGATGGTGGATCCCATGATTCGCTTTCCCTAAACGATTTACAGCCTCAAAACTTGCAAAATGACTACGGTAATCTGGTAGAGAACGCTGCTGGACCTTCAGTCAGGATAGATGCTATAAATCAAATGGTGAGCAGTTTCCAATTTATTCTAAGCTACTATCTATTATAATTACTGTATCTATTAATTACATAGCTATTAAACTAAACAATTTTACTTCATTCACATTAAAAAGCCGTGGAGGCAAACATAAACATTAAGTTATTCTTTAAAAAAATAACCACAAGCCGTGGAGGCGACAATTTATACTCTCATGTTATCTTGCTGGGACACGGCGTCCATGACCGCTCAGCACCCAGTTCCCTGTTTTCCTGTCAAATAAAGAGACTTCATGCCTGTGACGGAGCAATGGTCTTAAGCTCCTTACCTTACTTTCCATCAGATCAAAGACTTTGTGTCTATCACAGAGCGGTGTTCCTGATCCTACTTCGTCTATTCCTTCAAATCAGACTTTGTGTCTATCACAGAGCATTACCGTCACGTGAGAATGATACAATACTATACCTAATTGAAAGTACAACTACAATCTATAACTTTACATATTTACAAATGCAATGAGAATAATTTATAGTTTTAATTATTAAAATTAAGTGCAAGTGGTAAGTTACACTCTCATGTTATCCTACTGGGACACGGCGTTCATTACCGCTCAGCACCCAGTTCCCTATTTTCCCGTCAAATAAAGAGACTTCGTGCCTGTCACGGAGCAATGGTCCTAAGCTCCTTACCTTACTTTCCATCAGATCAAAGACTTTGTGTCTATCACAGAGCGGTGTTCCTGATCCTACTTCCTCTATTCCTTCAAATCAAAGACTTTGTGTCTATCACAGACATTACCACTGAGAATGAAACAATACTATACTCGTACCTAATTGAGACTACAACTACAATCTGTAACTTTACATATTTAAATCATAAATAATTTATGGTTTTTAATTACTAAAATTAAAATTAAGTGTTTTTAAAAGCTTCAATCCATATGATCATCTCTCATTATGGTATGGCTCCCAATCAGCCATTATTTACAAAATGAATACTGTGTTAACAGGTCAATAGAGCTAGAAGATTATTCACGGCAGGTGCAGAGCGCGCACCGCCGATCAGAATGGCCGTGTCGGAGCAAGTATATCATCTTCGAAGCATAAGCTTTGCATTGTCTTTTAATTGATTATAATAATCAACGTTATAATTATTAATATTACAATTTAATAACAGCAATTTATCAGAAACATAACATGTAACTAGCTAGTTCTTTAAAAACTCTTTTGGTTTACAAATCTCTTTATTGACAACTAATTCCTGGTGAAACAACTATTTATTCCATTATCAACTTTTAACTCAAATATTGTTTTAAATCGTAGAATAAATAATTGTCGATTTGATTATTAATCCTGGTAATTCAAATTGCTTAAGTAACCTAATGAATTCAATAAAAAGTTTTTGTATAGTCAAGTATTGACCAATCAAATCGTCGACCAATCAGAGCACACCTAAGTCGTTATTACGTTTTCCTTATTGAATGAACGCTGGAACAGAATCACTTCAGTTCCTGCGCTCGTCAGTGTAGTTCTATTTTCCTGGTAAAACTTTGCAAGTATTATTTGTGAGTCTCATAATAGGAAGTGTAGAATAAAGTTGTAGTGCAAAATTAAAAGGGTGTGGTCTTAGATCTCTTTCATTACAATGGAAACAATATACGGTAGCTCGACTGAACCCTTGTCAAATGGGGACAGTGGTGCTGCCTCACCATAAAAACAACCAATAGGTTTTCCGCTCCAACAATCATGTAGTTGTGTCCTTCACATTGCGCCGGTGTGTAATTGTGACGGGGACACACTGCAGTATGGTCAAACTATAATAACTCTATGCTGAATGTATAGAGCGTTACGCTGTCCTATTATTGATAACGATAAATTGCGCAAGCAAGAGAGCAAGTTGAACATCAGCTCTCACATTTTTACCATTTTTAATAATTAACGCTATCCTGTTATTTCCCACACAATTGGCTTATCGTGTTATACTTTCCGACAATATATATATATATATATATATATATATATATATATAGTACTTACCAGTTACTCGAGGTTTCGTAGGTTCGATTCGAGTTCGATTCCAAGTACCATAGATACCTTACCATATAAGGTAATCTCGTGCGGCAGTGCATGCAGGCTGGCGGTGCACCCTTTAAACTTTTATCAGATTGTCGCTTTGGCTTAAATTGTCACTTTTTGTTAAAATATTTACGTATGTGCTAAACTCCGTCACTTAGTTTATTTTAAGCTTATCTCCACCTTTCATTTTATCTTTATACATGTTTTTTTGTTACTTTAACTTCTGACTGAATATTCTGGCGTGACTTTGTGTTTGTGAACAATAAAGTGTTATTAGTACAGGACTATCATTTATTTGTATGTCTTCTATTGTTCACACTCAGCAGCAGGAAACCGGTTCATTGGTGACCGCAACGTAATCTTAACACGCAACAAACAACCTTTACGAATTACAACTTCAAGCCTTCGTCAATATCGTCAAGAAACCCTATCCTTTCCGCTACCACACGGCGTAAAATATACCACCTCACAGCAATTTGCACCATGAGGCAACAAAGGAAAGAAATGGCCCCGAGTTCCCGATGCTTGTTTAATGGAGCAGGGGTGCGGAGAATCTCCGGGAGGAAAACCGGCTACGAGGCTCACCACCCGTTACGTTCTGTCTCCCGGAGAGATGAAGAGTGGATGGGGAAAGCCAGTCTGGCTACGCTGAATATATGTGGAGCAATGAATGATAAGATGGATGAAGCATGCGATATGATGTATGATAGAGGAATAGAATGTGTAAATGAGACGAAATTTGAAAAAAAATTTGGGAGATGGTAAGGATCGGGTTAATGAATAAGGGAAATTAAAATATTTTTATATTAGGAGATTTTAATGGAAGCGTTGGGGTGAAAAGGCCTGTTATGAAAGAGTATTGGGAACGTTTGGTGATGAAAGTACAAATGAGAATGGCGAAAGCCTCCTCACCGTTTGTGTGGAAAAGAACATTTTTGTGACGAACACTTTCTTCGTCATAAGAAGATTCACATGTATACATTGGAAAGAGATGATGATAGAAGCGTAATAGAAATCATAATTGTGGATGAAAGAATAAGGAGCGCAGTTGTAGATACAAGGGTTTACCGGGAGTCCAATGTAGGGACGGATCATTACTTGCTTTTATGCCGATTAAATGGTTTTTTCCGACGTGGGTGGCATCGGACATCTGTTATAAGATGAAGGTGTGAAAAACAAGTATAAATATAGACTGAAAGAAAATATAAGTGATTTGGATGAATTAGTTAGACTTGGAGAATGTGTGGCATAATGTTAGAAAGGTTTGGTGGATGCAGCTATCTAAGTATGTGGTATTAGTAAGAGAACGAATGAAAGGAATAATAATACGTTATGGTGGGATGATGAGGTACGTATGGAAGTTGAAGCAAAGAAGAGAGCATGGCTAGATTTGCTAGCAACCAAGGCTGGTAATTCTGGTGGTACGAATGATGATATTGAAAGAAAAAAGGCAGTCTTTAGACGTCTAAATAAGAGAGTAAAAGAAGTAGTTGAAAGTAAAAAGCAAAAAGGAACTGATATGAATGATAGAAGAATATCGGATAACTTCCAGGAAAATATTAAAATGTTCTGGAAACTCGTAAGAACTGCCATCGGAAATTCAAAACAGCCTAGATTGAATGCTATACGAGACGAGAATGGCTGTTTTCTGAATGATGAAGTTTTGAGTTTAAAGAGATGAAAGGAATATTTTGAAAGCGTGTTTATGAGTGTGGAGACGTGTGAATTAAATGAAATGGAAACTCCGAAAGAAGAGGAAGTAGAATATAGAGAGATAAGTATAGATGAAATAATGAAAACAATGAAAAACATGAAAGCAGGTAGGGCAACCGGATATGATAGAGTTTCACTCGAAATGTTAAGAGCTGGAGCGGAACTGGTGACAGGCCTGCTGTATACCTTGTTTAATTTATGCTGGGAACTAAAGCGGATACCGGAAGACTGTTGCAAAGCCGTGATTGTTCAAATATATAAAGGAAAGGGGTCTGTGACTGTAAAACTACCATGGTAACAGCCTTCGTAGCATTGTGGGAAAACTGTATGCTAAAGTACTATTTGAAAGAGTTATAGAGTATTGCGATGTGACTTCTTCCAAGCTCCCGAGCAAAGATTTCGGATCCTTTGTTTTGCTCTATTGCCGCTTGTTTAGCAATTGCAATAGAGCGACCGCTTCACAGCTTTCCTCACAAGCTTGGTTAGTGTCATCTGTTCCGATGGTAATGCTGTTGTTAGCTCACGCCTTCTTTTCAAAAGCTGAAGTGTCTTATCCGAGAACTTCGAATTTTGGCCCATATATTGTTTGCCACAAAACCTGTTGCCCTCATTCCTTGAGAACTTGATCACGCTGATAAGGTCTTCGTCAATATCCAATAAGCGATATCCAATAATAATAATTTCAAGCGTAAAATTGATATGCAGAGTGCCTCGAACAAGTCAGTGATCACTTCCGGTATTAAATTTGTTGATCACTGAGACATCTCTGAATATGTGCTTTTTATTCGTCATGATGAAGTCGATCTCAATTTTTGTAGTGTTTTCGGGACTGTGCCAGGACCACTTCCTTTGTGGCTTCTTCTCGAAAACGAATTCATCAGGAATAGCCCCTCTTTCTCGAGGAAGTTAACTAGCATTTGCCCCCTGTGATTTCTGCTTCTAAAACCGTGGAGTCCCAAAATCGATTCAACGCCCGTGTGCTTACTCACATTAAAATTAAGGCATTAAAATCCCATCCATAACAACATTGTAGTGAGCCTTAGTCGTGTAACGCAAAGCCCTAGAAATGTCTTCATAAACAGTTTCAACATATCGGCAAAGAATATATACACTACGCGAAAATAAACGACACTTAAGCATGTGTGCACGCAAAATCGCTTGCGGCTATGTGTGGGTGTCTGGATGTGTGCGGGGGCCTTGAGAGGCGCGCGGGGCGTGGAACGGGCAGTCGCCGACTGCCCTGGCCGAGGGCTAGTAATACCGATATTTGTCAGTATTAGTTAATATGAATATATTCGTCAAGTGATATAATATTTCAATTAATATATGAATATTACTGATATCTTAATGTACATATTACTATTCTATTCATGTAGGTATTAAGTTTATGTTACCAAGTAACGTTATTAGTTTTTATAGCCGTGTATGCTAGGTTTATATGCTTTGATAAATATTAATGTTGTTATTAAATAAATGATATTATAGTATATGTTTATTATTATGTAATTTATTTTAATTCTAATCACTTAAAATCACTTTCAGTAATACTTATATTACTGAAAGTGATTTTAAGTGATTAGAATTAAAATAAATTCCACTGCACAAAACAAGGGCCCTTGTTTTATTAGTTTAATTTTTAATAATGTTTTATGACACCTAAAAATATGTGAACTCATTTTAATGAAAGTCGATATGATCTTAACAAGAATAATGGGGAAATACCATGACAATAAAACTAATATATCGCCAATAATTTTATTATATTACATTAACTGAAATATACACTATTAAAATACCACTAGAGAGTCAAGAAATTTTAGATATCTATAAAGAGTTTTTGTATTTGTTCATTGTTGTATTTATGGATTATTTCATTAGAAATAGAAATGACTTATCTCATCAACACAGAGGGAACAATTTGTTGGCCGCCATGTCCCAGGAAACCTGCATACCTTTGGATTTTCTAAAAAAAATATACATGCTACGAATTTTTGCAATTGTTAGAAATAATAATGAAAATTAAAAAAATTATCGAAAAATTCAAAAATATATGAGTAGATTATTTTTAAAGGATAGTAGGTAATACTGATTACTGCGTACTGAAATACTAAGTGTTGGTTAATTATTTAAGATTACCATTAACTGTCGTGCATATTTGGTTTTGTCGGAAGTTTTAATATGCCTCATTTAATAAAAGGTGATTTAAAATTGAACGTATCTTTCACTACCCAAATACATAAGTTTACATAATATAACACATACCTACTATGTATCTTCTTTGGTACAAGTCTATAATATTCCATTTCGGTTTGATATCAACCCTAGCGTTACACGCTTCGACTCAAGGTCACCGACGCTTAAGCTCTCACGTACAGGGAGTGTCACCGCTGTGATATCGGTTCATAATTTGCCTCCAAATAAGTAGTTTGGCTCCAATTCCGTTTATGGTAATCGTTTTCTTTTAATGATATATTAAGATTTCTAAGTATGTCATATTTAATCGCACATACCAAGGCTCAGCTATCTACAAGCTATCGACATCGGATACTACTTTTTGGTAACTCAACACAATTAATATATTTGAAACCTAAAAACTATATACTGAAATAATACTAGTTTTTACGGAATTTATCGCGTATATTTAACTTTTTAAATACCCGACGTTTCGAACGCTTTACAGCACTCACACAGGGACTAAGATGTCAACGTCCAGATGTCATAGTTAACCGCGGTTACCATAGATTAAAATTTAACTTTTGTTCCGATCTACACAGTATGAACTTATGGTATTTTGAAGTCTTGCAGTTGTATGCTTGGGTTGGGATTTAATTTTATTTATTATAGGATCCCAAGCAGATGGTAGCACCCAGCCATCTTCTCTATTGAAATTAGAATGTTTTTTGATTTCAATAGCCTCGCGAATCATCCTTGGAAGGAATCGGTGTTCTTTAGCGAGGATTTGTGGTCTATCAAATCTGATGTAGTGACGGGGGCGATCCTGTACGTGTTCACAGACTGCAGACTTCCCGGAGCGTCGATTCTTCACATCAGCTATATGTTCTTTAACGCGGGTTTTAATTGATCTTTTAGCTTGTCCTATGTAGGAGAGACCACATTCACAATCAAGCTTGTACACTCCTGCATCGTGCAGAGGGACATTGCACTTGACTGATGGTAAAAACTGACCAATCTTCTTCAGCGGCTTGAAGTATGTTTTGATGGAAGCGCGCTTCAAGATATAGCCAATCTTATCAGTGAGTGACTCCTCTAACATATGGCAGAACAGTAGCATAATCATCATCATCATAATCAGCATAATCATTATCATTATTACATACCCTTCAAAAATCTACTGCTGAACATAGATTTCCCCAAGGAATCTCTTTCGACCGAGGGTCCAATCGACACATTCTACTCAGCTGGGCAGCGTACGGGAGATTACGACACATCTACTCGTTACATATATCCCAAAACTTAAAAACATGAGTATTTAAACAGTGCGTGTTTTCATTGATGTCAAATGTATCTGAGAAGTGGTACTTCACTGCCGGCCCAAAGTGGAAGCCAAATGTCGCTCCGCGAGCTATGGAGAGGGCTATGTTCGGAATACTACCACTACCACACTCTTAGCATAATAGTATGTTCTGCACTGTTGATTGTCAGAAAGCAACATTACCATATTATAAAATGAGGAACACATAGGTGATGTAAAGAATCGACACTTCGGGAAGTCTAGCAAGGAAGGCAAGCAATTGGCGAGGCTTTTGAAATCAAAAAACATTCTAATTTCAATAGAGAATATGGCTGGGTTCTACCATCTGCTTGGAATTCTATAATTAATATAAGCTATCACACACACATACACATTCTCTATTCACACAAGTATATGCGCTTACGTATAAATTAGTCTTTAGTTTATTAAATATTTTTTTTCTTTTTATTGTAAACTTAATTACAAAAACAATAACTATAAGGTCGCACGAAGTGTACTAAAGTTAAAGGTATGTAGTGTTCATGTAAATTGGACGAGAGTCTGGTGATTAGTCATACAGGTCTTTCCTGGTACTAACACCAGGCTCTCACAAATTAAAATGGTTATACTTTCAATGGCATTATTATAAGGCAATGTAAATTTGTGAGAGCAAATAAAGTACCGTAAAACGGGGTGTATAGAAATTGCGGGGTGAATAGAAAAAATATCAAGAAAGTTTTCAAAGTTAATATTTGACTATTTTCTTTGAAGGATTTTGGTAGTATTTTAAATCATTACACATCAACATTTTTTCTTTGCGTTGGTTTAAATGTCAAAAATTGACATTTATCGTTTAAAATTTACTTCAAAGTCACTACCTTCTGTAAACGCGTTTAATTTAACTGCCGCAACTCTTAATTTTAGGTGTTAAAAATTAGTGAATTGTGTTGTTTAATGTGTTTATCTTATTACTTGTGTGATAAATTTTAAAAATTCAGTGAAGGTAAGTGAGAATCCGTTATTAAACTTTAAAAATTTGTTAAAATCATAGTACGTGTAAATTTATTGTTTAAAAGGGGTTAATAGAATCTGTTGAAGGGGGAATAGAACAGTAATATGGGTTTAATGGAAACCTAGTAGGGAATAATAGAAACGCTTAATGTGTGAATAGAAACTAATGAGGGGTCAATAGAGATAAATAAATAGGGTTGTCAAGGTACTGATTGAAAGGGTCATGAAAGAAACTGATGGAAAAATTTGGGATGTGCAAGCGGGATTTAGAAAGGGAATGGGATGTACAGATCAAGTCTTTTCCATGCGCATGATCGCGGAGAAGTTTTTGGCCAAAAACCAAAAGGTTTTTTGTGCGTTCATGGACTTGGAAAAGGCCTATGACAGAGTGGATAGGGATATGCTATGGCAAACACTGAACTCATTTGGGTTGAGCGCTGGCTTGATACAGGCATTGGAGTCTCTTTATAGGGACTTTAGTGCTTGTGCTAGGATCAACGGGGTCTACTCGGACTGGTTTGACATCCATAAAGGTGTCAGACAGGGCTGTGTGGCTTCTCCGTGGCTGTTCAACCTATTTATGGACAGTTGTTTGCAAAATTTGAAAGTTGACGAATGCGGATTAAGAATGGGTGAGTTAACCGTCAAATGCCTTTTGTACGCCGATGATCAAGTTATTCTTGCGTCGTCGGCGGCCGAGTTGCAAATGATGGTTACATTAATGAACGGAACGGACGGCTGGAACGGAACAATGGTAGAGCCACGCGGCAGCTTTGCTGTCGCACGTATGGGCCGGCTCAAACCGGGGTGGTACCACGACCTCACAGAATACCGGCGTGAAGTGGAAGCTCTGCTTCCGCGTTTCGTCTGGTGAGTGCAGGTGCCGGAGGCCCAAATCCCCCCCCATCAACATGGTAGCGGAATTAAATGATAGACTACCCCAGGAGGGTACCAGCACCTCTGGAGAATCCCTCGCTGAGCATCCACGACCATGTTTCTCCACTTCTGAGCGTGGGTGCTCAGGCTGCCCCGCGTATTCTGGGGGGGGGGCAATATTCCGCTCAAGACTAAAACTGCTCGGGGCAAACGGAGCAACAAGACCAAGGCGACCCCTGCCACGCTGTCCGTGAATTTCTGCAATATCAGGGGACTTCACTCTAACCTAAACGCCGTCCACTACCATCTCGAGACGGCGAGGCCGGCTCTGCTCTTTCTGACCGAGACGCAGGTGTCCTCTCCGGCTGATGTCTCGTATCTCTCCTGCCCGGGGTACAAACTGGAACACTCCTTTGTGCCTCGGGCTGGAGTTTGCGTTTACGTCAGAGAGGACATCTGTTCTCGACGCCTCGGCAGACTTGAAGGTTCGGACCTGTCCATCCTTTGGCTACGCGTAGACAGCGACGACCATCCGCGCATCTACGGGTGCCTCTATAGGTCCCATAGCGGTAATGCCGAAACAGACCGACTCTTCGACCACGTCCAAATGGCTGCAGATTCGTTGCTACAGCAGATCCCCTCCGCAGAGATCGTGATCCACGGCGACTTTAACGCTCATCACGCCGAATGGCTCGGTTCACGTTTAACCGATCATGCGGGGAGATCTGTTCATGATTTTGCCTTGGCATATGGTCTGACACAACTGGTTACTTCGCCTACGCGGATTCCAGATGTGGAGGATCATGCACCTTCCCTGTTGGATCTTCTGCTGACCTCTCACCCGGACGGATATCAGATTTCCGTCGACGCCCCTTTAGGCTCCTCGGACCATTGTCTTGTCCGGAGTGTGGTGCCACTCACGCTGAAATCGCGGTTGCATTCTGCAGGCTGCCGCCGTGTTTGGCACTACAGGTCAGCCGATTGGGATGGGATGCGGTCTTTCTTTGCATCCTACCCTTGGGGGCGGGTTTGCTTCTCGCCGGACGATCCCAACGTTGTTGCGGATTCTGTCGCTGATGTGGTACTTCAGGGTATGGAACTTTTTATTCCTTCCTCTGTGGTGCCCATTGGAGGCAAATCTCAGCCATGGTTTGGTCGCTCCTGTAAAATAACATCATGCTATAAGCAGGAGTGCTACCGAGCCTGGGCTGACGCATCAGCGTCCAGGGATGTAAACACCAGCGCTCTAAAAAAGAAGTATAATTCCGCCTCTAGGTCCTTCAAAAGAGTCATTGCCAAGGCAAAGTCAGAGCACATAGGCAGAATTGGCGAGAGACTAGTTCGTCTTCCTTCTGGAACCCGTGCATTCTGGTCTCTCGCCAAGGCTGTCCAGGGGAATTTCTGTCAGCCATCTCTTCCATCTCTGCACAGGGAGGACGACTCACTGGCCCACACCGCAAAGGAGAAAGCCGATCTTCTAGGCTCTTTCTTTGCGTCTAACTCGACTCTCGATGACGGGGGGAGTACGCCGCCAACCATCCCGCGGTGTGAGTGCTCCATGCCGGAAGTGCAGTTCACTCAGCGCTCGGTTCGCAAAGCACTCCTCTCCCTGGACATCCATAAGTCGAGTGGGCCTGATGGAATCCCCCCAATTGTGCTGAGGGCCTGTGCTCCAGAGTTGGCACCGGTTTTAACGCGTCTTTTCCGGTACTCCTACTCCTTAGGCGTAGTCCCAAAATCATGGAAGACGGCTTTCGTCCACCCGATCCCTAAAAAAGGCGACCGCTCAGACCCGTCCAACTACCGGCCTATCGCCATCACCTCCTTGTTCTCCAAAACAACGGAGTCCATTGTAAACTGCCAGCTCATGAGGTACCTTGAGGATCACCAGCTGATTAGTGACTGCCAATACGGTTTTCGCCGTGGTAGGTCAGCTGGTGATCTTCTGGTCTACCTAACTCACAGATGGGCGGAGGCAGTAGAGTCCAAGGGGGAGGCATTGGCCGTTAGTTTGGACATTGCGAAGGCCTTCGATCGGGTTTGGCACAAAGCGCTTCTTTCGAAGCTCCCTTCCTATGGGCTTCCCGAGAAATTGTGCGATTGGATCACCAGTTTTCTTGCGGATCGGAGCATCAAGGTCGTTGTAGACGGTGCAAGCTCCGATTGCAAGCTTATTAATGCTGGTGTTCCACAGGGCTGCGTGCTATCGCCAACGCTGTTTCTTCTGCATATCAATGATATGTTGCAAACCCGTAGCATTCATTGCTATGCAGATGACAGCACTGGTGATGCTCTTTACACCGGCCGAGCCAATATTTCTCGGGAAAACGTCTCTGAGTGCCGGGACAAACTTGTGTCTGA
Organism: Parnassius apollo; assembly: GCA_907164705.1. Taxonomy (NCBI): domain Eukaryota; kingdom Metazoa; phylum Arthropoda; class Insecta; order Lepidoptera; family Papilionidae; genus Parnassius; species Parnassius apollo. The sequence goes on from CAJQZP010000178.1 coordinate 8,212,671, forward strand.
AGTCGAGTCTCTGCTGGACAGAGTCTCGGATTGGGGGCGACTAAATCCAGTTTAACCCCCAGAAGCCACAAGTTTGCGCGTTAACCGCTAAAAAGAACCCCTTTGTCATATCCCCTCAGTTTCAAGGCACTCCCCTTGTTGCCTCAGTCAGTATCGGAATCCTCGGCGTCGACATATCGAGTGACGTGCAGTTTCGTGGTCACTTGGAAGGGAAGGCCAAATTGGCCTCTAAAAACTTGGCGTGCTCAGCAGAGCGGGACAGTATTTCATGCCGGCACACCGCCTGCAACTTTACAAGGCGCAGGTTCGGCCGCTCATGGAATACTGTTCCCATCTCTGGGCTGGGGCTCCCCAGTACCAGCTCCTTCCACTTGACTGCATCCAGCGCAGAGCGGCTCGAATCGTCGACGACCGAGTGCTTTCCGACCGGCTCGATTCACTGGCGCTGCGAAGAGATGTTGCATCTCTTTGCGTATTTTATCGCATCTATCACGGGGAGTGCTCTGAGGAATTGTTCGGATTAATCCCAGCCGCCAAATTTCGTGAACGCACTACACGGCAAACGTCCCGATACCATCCACACCATCTGGATGCTTGGCGGTCCACCACTGTACGTTTCAAAAGGAGTTTTCTTCCGCGTACAACCTCTGTGTGGAATAATTTACCACCGGTGATTTTTCCGGACCGATACGACCTGGGGACCTTCAAGAAAAGAGCTTACTCCTTTCTAAAGGGCCGGTAACGCACCTGCAATTCCCCTGGTGTTGCGGTTGATCATGGGCGGCGGTAGTCACTTAACATCAGGTGAGCCACATGCTCGTTTGTCCCCTCTTCTATAAAAAAAAACGGATCATTAAAAGAAAGGGGTATGAAAGTGAACGCAAGTAAGACGAAGGTTATGGTTTTTGAAAGAGAAGAAAAAAAACGATTTGTGAAATAAGAATAGAAGGGGAGTTGATCGAGCAGGTAGATGAGTTTGTATATTTGGGCTGCGTATTTAGCAGGGATGGGAGATATGATAAGGATATAGAACGACGAGTGAACGCGGGAAATAGAGTAAATGGGGCCCTGCACTCTATTGTGAAGAGTCAAAATGTGTCAAAAAAGGCACGTATGGCAATTCACAATGCTGTGTTGGTACCTACTTTAACGTATGGTAGTGAAAGTTGGGTGTGGCAGAAGAAGCACGAGAGTAGAATCAACGCAGTAGAAATGCGGTCGTTAAGGAGTATGTTAGGGCTGAATCTGAACGACAGGGTAAGAAAGTGTCCCCCCCGAACGGGTTCCCGCCTTGTCGTGGCGGGGGGGCTTAGTAGCCGTGGCTTGGTCTCCCACGGTGAACAAAGAGGAACCCACGTGGCTGGCCCGAGGTGAAGGGCCGGCCTGAGGTGGCCGCTCCGAGTGGGCTTGGGGAGCCCACTTCGGATGTGTGCTGGTGGACTGCAGCGAGTGGGGACTCGCGCACCCTCTACCGCTGCAGCCGAGGTGGAGTCGCGGAGGAAGAGGAGTGTTGGTATGGCGATGCGCCACTCGCCCTATCCTTCGCGACTCAAACGGGGCCGCACCGTTGATGCGGTGGTGGTGGGGCTGCGGGGGGAGAGGATTGTCGGTATTGCGAGGCGCCGCTCTCCCTACCCTCCGCAGCCGAATCTTGGTTGGCGGCGGAGCCATAGACCAGATCCGCCGATGGGGTCGGGAAGGCTAGTACTTCTAAGTGCTCGTTTTTCCTGGCCCCGTGGCCTTTGTGCATCGGACGCGGGGGCGTCTGTTGCACAGACGTAGTTGGAGGCCGTGGAGGAAGGCGCGCCATGTGTTCTGGTGCGCCTTACCTGGGAAGGAGAACGGGGAGGAATTTTCCTCTCCCGAGGAGGTGCTGCCATGGGGCGGCAGGCGCTAGTAGGGCCGCGGATGTGTGCGAAAGCGTTCCCGTAGCCCTGCCAATATGCGACAAAGGTGGAACACCATGGGGTTTTAGTCGGTGCGAGTCCGACATAACCCGTCCTTGCCCCCGCGAGGCGGGTATGCGTAGGCATTTCCCCATGCAAAAAAAAAAAAGGGTAAGAAAGTGTATAATAAGAGAAGAGTGTGGTTTGCAAAATGATGTTGTGACCAGCAATGCTTCAAAAGGAAAAGAGGAATGCTTCGGTGGTTTGGTCATGTGGAAAGAATAAATGAGGAAAGAGTGACAAAGAAAATTTATGTTTATTTATTTATTTATTTATTTATTTATTTATTTAACACCAACAAGACATACGCTAACAAAAGCATAATATTTTTGCAAAAAATCATAAAAACTAAGCGTAGACTTAATTATAGGTGTTACACACATTTCATTACAAAAAAATAGACACAAGTAAAACATATGCAGTTAATTAAATTGAATACAAAAATTAAGAGATCAATAAATATATCAGAATTTAGTGTTATATAATTAATTAAATTAAATCATGCATATTCCACTATTGTTATTAACATTAGAAATTTTATGAACGTTAAACATAACAAAAATAAAATCATTAATAAATTATAATATACAATCATTTCCTAATCACAATTTAGCTTAAAGAAAAATAATATAATTTTACTGTGAATTACAATTATTTGAGGAATATAAATGTAATAAATCACGTTTAAATTTCCAAAAATTATCTGAAAATATGTCAATATCAACTTTTCTATCTTTATTTTTGTTATCATTAGTCATTATGGCACCAATACTATTCTTAAGTGATAATTTATATATAGCATTAAAACTCAACATCAGTCTATTAATCGGAGAATAGCGCGCTTGACGAGAACGTGTGCTCTTTTCTACGAATGGTATATAAGACGACGGCCTTTTTGACTTCAATGCGGTACGAAAATTTAATTTGGCTAGTAAGTAAGAACTATCAATGACGCCATTCACCAACTTATACAAGAAAATAAGGTCAAGGAGCTGTCTTCGATTCGAAAGAGGCTGAAGCTTAAAGTAATTTAGCTTATCTTCGTAAGTTCTAAGAGTTTTAACTAGGTTATGATCGTAAGATAAATGCAAAAGAAATCTCTTTTGTATCCTTTCAATTCTATGTGAGTAAATATTAAAGTGGGGATTCCATACTACGCTGCAGTATTCCAAGATACTTCGTACCATGGCTGAGTAAATAATTATTTTAGTGCGAGTATCCCTGAATTGCTTACAGTTACGGAAGAGGAAGCCAAGAGTCCTAAAACCCTTGTTGACAACATTATCTATGTGGATATTATAACGAAGCTTATTGTCAAGCATAACTCCTAAATCGCGTATGTGAGGAACTTCAGACAGAATACGACCATTAATGTAATATGTTGTTGCAAGAGATGTTTTCTTTCTAGAAAATTTTATAACATGACACTTGTCAGCATTTAGTGTCATACCGTTGCTACGACACCATAATGTCAAGTTATTTAAGTCTTCCTGTAAGAATTCTGCATCAGAATTTGAGGAGACAGGTCTAAAGATCTTTAGATCGTCAGCAAACAAATAAGATTTCGAATTCTTAAAGCAATTACTGATGTCGTTGATGAAAATGTTAAACAGCAAAGGCCCAAGATGAGATCCTTGAGGTACGCCAGTATAGGCAATAAACGGCTCAGAAGCATAACCATCAACAACAACAGTTGACGATCGATTGGCAAGATATGACTTAAACCAGTCCAGCAAAGGGTTGGCTATACCTATCCTTTTGAGTTTGGCAAGTAAAATAGAGTGATCAACCTTGTCAAAGGCCTTACTGAAATCTGTGTAGATTGCATCAACGGATTGACCAGTATCAAGAGATTCAGTAATGTCTTCCACAAAGGAAACTAGGTTAGTTACTGTTGATCGAGCTTTCACAAACCCATGCTGTTCAGATGTAACAAATTGCTTAAAGTGCCATGAAACAACGGGACATACAAGTTTCTCAAACACTTTTGAAAAAACAGAAATAATGGAAATAGGTCTATAATTTTTAGCTTCCTCTTTGTCACCGGTTTTGAACAAAGGCAACACAAGGGCTTCTTTCCATAAGGTTGGATATGTACTAGTCCTAAGAGATCTATTGATTATCAGTGCAATAGGCAAAGCCAATGCGTTAGCGCAATTGCGTACAAATATTGATGGAATGCCATCTGCTCCAGCTCCTTTCTTAATGTCAAGTCTTTTTAAAACATTGTAAACCTGCTCCACTGTATAAGATATATAATCAAGGTACACATTGCAACAAGGGTTCATAAGATTAGGACTAGTATCGAAGTTTTGGATATTATTATTGCGACTGTATACTGACGAAAAATGACTAGCGAAAACATTACAAATGTCTGTTCCATTGGAAACAAATTTATTATCGTCTTTAATTTTAGAAGGATACGAACTTTTACCTTTCTTTTGTTTTAGGAATGACCAAATCAACTTTGGGTTAGACTTTAAAAGAGAGTTCAAGGCATTCTATATACTTAGCGTAGGAGTATGCTAGCATATCCTCACATCTTCTTTTCAGTAAGTCAAAACAGAGTTTATCGCGAGGATTGTTATATTTGCGAACTTTCATCCTATATTTATATTTTTCTTTAATACATTTTATCAGACACGGAGTAAACCAAACTGGGTATTTATGACTACGCGGTTTAGCCTTAGGTACATATTTCCGTATTAACTTACGAATTATGTCATAAAATACTGCAACCATATCATCAACACAAAGACATTCACCCAAAATTTCCCTCCAATCAATTTCATTTAGATCCTTCCTTATATTTTCATAATCAGCCTTGTGGAAGCAAAATTTTGTAATTGTGTTATTAGGGACTAGTGGTGCCGGATCTGTAAAATCTATCGAAAAAACTAATGGCGGATGAAGGGGATCAACACATGTCAAAGGATCAGGACATGACAGAATATCAACAATGTTAGTATTAGACAAGACAAGATCTAGCATTTTATTTTTTGAGTTCTTAATTAGATTAAATTGGTTCAATTCATTGCACGAGAGAAAGTCTGTTAAGAGATTCTGTAGATAGCTGTTGGAGTAATTTGCACAAAGATGCCCGTGGGGCTCTAAAGACCATGTTATACTACTTAGATTAAAATCTCCGGCAACAATTATATTTTCATCGAGTGATTCCAATACTCGACTCGAGTTATTAATAAAATGCTCAAAAATGTGTTTTTGGACGGGTGGGGGAATATACACAGCACATATATAAAGTCTTTCAGACTTGCCTTGGACGTTTTCTACTTCTACGCAAACCCAAAGATCCTCGCACTTGGACTCGAAACTAAAGAGCCGCTCCGAATTTATTTGCTTAGATACAGCTATAAGTACACCCCCGCCATTCTTTGAAGCGTGAAAACCACTACTCTCCCGATCACGTCTATAAACATTATAACGATCATCAAAAATTTCAGAATCGAAAACACTCCCATTTAACGTCCCATTTAACGCATGTTGCAGAAGTGAATGGCAGAGTCGGAAAGGGACGTCCTAGGCGAAAATTTATCGACCAAATTAGGAGTACCCTTAACTGACGAGCATGTATGCGTAGGTGTATGGATGTGAAGGAGGTGTGTCAGGATCGTGCCAAATGGAAGTCTGTAGTCTCTCCCTACCCCTCTGGGTGACAGGCGTGAGTGTTTATGTTTATGTCAAAACTGTTAACATAACTAAATAACTATTTTCATAGTTTTAGTATTAATAAATAGTAAGTCCATAATATATATGTAGTATCTTAGAGCTGTGATGATTGATAAATAAATAATATTATTAAAGTTATAATTTTAATTTACAGGTACATACCGCCGTAGGTATATTCAACATGCCGCGTGTATAGAGACCCGATCCTACAAGGAAAAGATAACCATACCATACCAAAGAGACCCATAAAAGATTTAAAAATAATTTACCAGGACCGGATTTTGTGCAGAGCTTCCTATTAAGACACAAAAATGAGATTTCTCAAAGAGTTTGTGAAAATATCAAGCGTGTGAGAGCTAAGGTATCTCCAGATACAATTAAAGAATATTTATAATTATTTTTATATATATTTTTCGCCGTATATTCGACTTTTAATTCAGAAAATTGATTTGTATTTTGTTTTATTTAATTCAAATAAAAATACGAATAAACTGTTAAGTATTTTGTTTGATTTATTAAATAGTTCATTAATATTTCGTAAAAATGAAATCAGTTAAAATACAAGTATATTTATGTTTATAAATATAAATTGTTTAAATCACAAAATATGAAATTCATTAAGCATTTACAAGAAAAAAATTTTGAACACAGAACCTTACATTTTCGCATGTTGGATAAAAGTAATTTGTGGCAGCCCTAATAGTTTTTCCATTCACCCCTTTACGCGTTTCTATTGACCCCAGTCGTTGGGTGAATAGAAATAGTAAATATTTTACAAATTTTCTGGAAAACCTATGCTTATAGTTAAAAAACTATTGTTGTAGCTCTTTTTACATGGTACCGGACATGATATAAAATCACCTGAGATAAAAAAAATTTAACAACAAATTCTTTGGACAAAGTTGAAAATCATTGCTATTCACCGCGTTTTACGGTACACATTATTATATTGGAGTATCTATACAGTTTTCTCATCTGGTTGGGTTCAACAATAAAATAAAATAAATTCATAAAAAATACACAAATAAATAAAAGCCCAACCAGATGAAAGCCCTCGGCAGGGGAGACCAAACGGCCGAGGGTTAGGGGGAAAGGGAAAGAAACTGGCGGACAATGCGGGCGGTATCGAGAAGCACCGTCTTCTGCATTTGAGCCCGGAGCGGTCCGTCAAGGAGTCCCAGTCGCCTCAGATGACCAGAGAGGCTAACTGGGATTAGCCCGTTTGCAGAAACGACTACTAATTTTGGTCGACAGCCAACCCCACATGTCGGTCACCTCGTGAACCAGGTCCAGATATTTTGTTCGCTTATCTGTATCGGCTTTCACGAGGTTCTCGTCATACGGAATGGTGATGTCGACCAAAAATATCCTTGACTATGCCCGGTCCATCGGCACAATATCAGGCTTATTCGCAAGAATAGTCCTGTCTGTGATGATGACCCGGTCCCAGTAGAGCCTTTATTTCATGTCATTCCAAAGTGGGGCCGCCTTGATGGCAGAAAAAGTCTTGGATGATTGGCATGCGTTACTGTAAAAATTGGTCTCATTACGCTGGAGCGGAGTTTTTCTTGGTAAATTTGCCAATCATTATCATTATGTGATATTTGCGTTAAGAGTTTTGAGTTTTAATTTTTCCACTCAAAGTGGTTCTCTGGAGCCTCCTCCATCAAATATCTGGGTGTACAGCGTTCAGGATGCACACAAAGCATTTGAGAAAGAGTTGTAAGGAAAAATATGTTTATTTAATTTACTTTTTCTCCAAAAATATTTTACTGGGTATACTCATTGATGAGCTGTGATAGCTCAGAAGCTAAGCCCTCGCGGTACATTTATTACTACGTGAGAAAGCCGGGTTCGAATAACGCCGTTATGAAAAGTCTGATAACTTCAGACGTTATTTAGTAAATCATCTCATGAAAACTTGTTTGTCCGAGGAATAATATTTTGAGGACATGTGATTTCCACCAACACACACTAGAGGTGTGTGGCGGACTATGTGTTGCATAATCCTCTAAAAGAATGAGGGTAGGCCTGTGACCAGTTGCGGGATATAATATAATATATAGAGGGCCATAACTGCTATTTATAACCCTAAACAGAGAGAACACAGAAATATTTAAATATATTGTTACGAGCTTGAGGTTCGTGACAATAAAAATTGCCGATAGAATTACCAAAATTAACTCTTTAATTCACTACACTAATTAAAACTTAGAAGACACTAATAATCAATCACACTGATTCATTTATTTTGCTCCGAAGCTTCGCTTGTCTCGTCAAATTCAATACTTCCTCGATCGCATCTTGCAGCGCCTATAAATATACATTAGCACCGAAACATCCAGAATATTCAAGTAAATACGCGCACCAATCAACAAGGCGCCGAAAGTTCGAGTGTCGGCTTCTAGAAGCTTAATTCTTCATTTCGATACTAGATGGCGCTGTCGGTTGAAAGATTAGTGATGTCATTTTCTGGAAAGCTCCCCTCGCTCTGGTATCTCCAGCTAGCTAAGGTATCTCCGACACTAGATGGCGCTAGTGCCGGGTACATGACGTCAACTTAGGCGCGCAACACTGCCCCCTCCTAAGACATGCTCGTCCCGAGCATTATCGGCCCCATAATAACGCGCCAAGCGATCCACATGGACGATCTTAGGAGTCCCTCTTGCGCCTTTCTGTAACGGCTCCGCAATGTCAAGGGCTATCCTATCCCATGGTGCACCAACATTGTACGATTTCGATGCTCCTCTACTACGTGTCTGAGGTCCCCTCACAGCCGCACAACTTGTACGTGTACGACACCAATCCTCGACATCGTCACGATAATGGACCCAGTAAAACTGTTCTCGGACCTTCAGTAGAGTTCGTTTAACTCCCAGATGGACTCTTGAATGACCATTATGGCACAGCTGTAGAACATTCGGCACTTTAGCTTTAGGGACAACCATTTGCAAACGACAGCTGTCTCCTCGACCATTGTCCCATTTACGGCACAGGACTCCATCCTGAATCAGCAAGCTGTCCCATTGGGCCCAATAGCTTCAAGTGGTCGCACTCGTCGCTGAGCCGTCGCTCCACTTAGGCTTGGTAGCACGGGCCTTCATCCATTCCAGAATCGGCTTGATGTCCGGATCTTCCTGCTGTGCATGTCGTAGGGTGTCCTTCCACTCGTTGATGAGGTGGTTTGTCCTGAGCATCCTCACGGATACCACTTCCTTACTCTCTTGCCTAGTACAATGTTTCCAATCTTCAGGACAAGGTCTTCTTGACAATGCATCTGCGTTGCCATGAGATTTCCCGCTGCAGTGTCTGATAGTAAAGTCGTATTCCGGCTGCTGCTGGGCGGTGATGTTAGCCGCACTTCCCTTCTGAGATTGTTCACCTTCCCTTTCTAGGGTTCGCTTAGGGCAGCTGGATCGAAGATGGCGCCTTTCCCCACAGCCATAGCACCTAGGGCTGTATCCTAAAGGATACAGCCTTAGGTGCTATGGTTCGCGACCACAATAAATTGTGGTCGCAAACCGTAACTGCTGCAACCTCCCTAGCGTGAGGGGAGCGATGATCCTGCCGCCGCCAAGTGGTGCCGTTAGCTGCACTACCCTCTCGAGATCGATCAACTTCCCTTTCTACAGTTCGCTTAGGGCAGCTGGATCGAAGATGGCCCCCTTCCACACAGCCATAGCACCTAGGGCTGTATTCTTTGTTGCGGTCGCGAACTGTAGCTGCTGCAACCTCCCTGACGCGATGGGAACGATGATCCTGCCGCACGGCTTCCACCTCCAGCGCATGGGCCAAGGCGTCCTTAAGCGTCTCGTGGTGCCCGAGCCTCACAGCAGCTATTACTTCCAGGTCGCGAATGCCGTTGATGAATGTCTGCACCAGGCTCCCTTCACTGAGCGCAGGTACAGATCGGTATGCTTTTCGCACCAAATTCTCCACCTCTAGAGCCCACTGCTGCAGGTTTTCGTTGATGCGCTGCACGCGATCTTTAAGCTGCGCACGAAAGACGTGTTCCAGGTGAGCATCACCATATCTCGCCTCCAATGCCTCAAGGAGTTGCTCATAAGTCACTTCCTCACCGAGAGCTTCCAGAACTGTTAAGGCCTGGTCGCGCAGGCCTAGTGTGAGAGCAGTCATGGCCTGACTTTTATTCCAGCCGTTCGTCTTCATAACAGCCTCGAACTGGATTTTGTAGGCTGACCAGGAAGAAGTCCTGTCGAACGGTGGCACCTTGAACCCACGTAGCGAAGGCGTAGTAGCTACTACGGGAGCTGTAGTTCCATCCCCAAGTTTGAGTTCGTCCAGTGATTTCTTCATGTCAGCCATTACGTTGTCAACCCGATTGTTCACTTGGTCGATTCGGCTTTCAGCTTTCTCGATTCGGGTTTCAGCTTTCGCGATTTGGGTTTCAGCTTCCAACAAGCGGTTGTCATGCTGAGCAACCTATCCTTCACCTCCTTTATCTCCTTCCCGAAGGTAGCATGAAGGTCCTTCATGAGGAGCATCTGATCTTCCAACCGACGGGCCTGTTCCTCTTGTCCATCCCGCAGCTGCTCTTCCAAACGACGGTCCTTAAGCGTCTCGTGGTGCCCGAGCCTCACAGCAGCTCTGACTTCCAGGTCGTGGATGCCGTCGATGAATGTCTGCACCAGGCTCTCTTCAATGAGCGCAGGTACAGACCGGTATGCTTTTCGCACCAGCTTCTCCACCTCTAAAGCCCACTGCTGCAGGTTTTCGTTGATGCGCTGCACGCGATCTTTAGGCTATGCACGAAAGATGTGTTCCAGATGAGCGTCACCATATCTCGCCTCCAATGCCTCAAGGAGTTGCTCATAAGTCACTTCCTCACTGAGAGCTTCCAGAACTGTTAAGGCCTGGTCGCGCAGGCCTAGTGTGAGAGCAGTCATGGCCTGACTTTTATTCCAGCCGTTCGCCTTCAAAACAGCCTCGAACTGGATTTTGTAGGCTGACCAGGAAGAAGTCCCGTCGAACGGTGGCACCTTGAACCCACGTAGCGAAGGCGTAGTAGCTACTACGGGAGCTGCAGTTCAATCCCCAAGTTTGAGTTCTTCCAGTGATTTCTTCATGTCAGCCATTACGTTGTCAACCCGATTGTTCACTTGGTCGATTCGGGTTTCAGCTCTCGATTCGGGTTTCAGCTTTCGCGATTTGGGTTTCAGCTTCCAACAGGCGGTTGTCATACTGAGCAACCCCTATCCTTCACCTCCTTTATCTCCTTCCCGAAGGTAGCGTGAAGGTCCTTCATGAGGAGCATCTGCTCTTCCAACCGACGGGCCTGTTCCTCTTGTCCGCCCCGCAGCTGCTCTTCCAAATGACGGACCTGTTCCTTCTGTCGGCGAGCCTGTTCCTCCTGCTGCTCTTCTTTCGCCCGCGCTGCAGCTGCTCCTGTAGCATCGCCATCAGAGCACCTAAGTCAGGTGCTGCAGATGTAGGAGCTACTGAGGGGCCCGCAGCCTCCGTGGCTGGCAGTTGGCCCTCCGACGTCTGCGGCGTTGCACCACCAAATCTCCTCTGGTCCATCTCCTGCTGGCGTTGACTTCGGATACGGACACCCTCCGATTCCTCCTTCGGTAAAATCGGCATGATTTGATCCATGCATCCTCAGGCATGATTTCTGACACCAATTGTTACGAGCTTGAGGTTCGTGACAATAAAAATTGCCGATAGAATTACCAAAAAACTCTTTAATTCACTACGCTAATTAAAACTTAGAAGACACTAATAATTAATCACACTCATTCACTTTATTTCGCTCCGAAGCTTCGCTTGTCTCGCCAAATTCAATACTTCCTCGATCCAGCGCCTATAAATAAACATTAGCACCGAAACATCCAGAATATTCAAGTAAATACGCGAACCAATCGACAAGGCGCCGAAAGTTCGAGAGTCGGCTTCTAGAAGCTTAGTTTTTCGTTTCGATACTAGATGGCGCTGTCGGTTGAAAGATTAGTGATGTCATTTTCTGGAAAGCTCCCCTCGCTCTCGTCCCCAACACTAGATGGCGCTAGTGCCGGGTATATGACGTCAACTTAGGCACGCAACAATATTATGTTTGGCCTCTCAGTATATTTACGAAAATTTTATGCATGTTTACAAAAAAAGGTAGTTTTAGTAAAATAAGTGATATACACTCTGTAAACACTAGGAACAGATAAAAGCTAGTAATACCAGTTTCTCGACTCCACAGACTCAGTAATTCATTCATGGGACTATGGCTATCACAACAAACTTCCAGAAAATATACAAAGTATCTCTATTACCAAGTTCAAACATTTTATTAAAGAAAAACTGTACAAAATGTTTACCATACTATTACTGTCGATAAAAGTCCACGGCTGAATACAGACCTCCCCCATAGATTACTTCATAGGGGGGATATTGCCATAAGTTGACACGCTCGGCAAGCGGGTTGTCAACCGCAGTTTTTTTAATATTTTGAGCTGTTATCAGGAAGGTGCTGCTGCTTATCACTTGTTTCAATTACCCCACCCACGGGGGAATATATCGTCATATGGGGTAGTGGATATTATTACACCGCCACTACGCGGCAAATGAATTGTAATCGAAAGGGTTAATATAATGTAAATGGAAACATGGTTGATAATAAACCCTGGGAATTAGATGGTCGCTTCCTAGCTGTTTCTAAAATAAACTTTGTAAATAGTTTGTACAACCTCTCATATTTTAAAATTTACTTTAGAAAAAAAAGTCCCTCTGAGTTTCTTTCTGGTTCTTCAAAGGACAGAGGATTTTTCCGAACCAGTGGTAGAGTAATAAATTACTTTACCATTGGTAAAGTAAATAATAACAATTACATACATGTGATTTATATTAAATAAAAAAATATTCTACTCTATATAACTTCAGTTTACTTAAAGAAGAGAATTTTGAATTGAGGTATACAAAAAGAAAAAGATATAATAATATATAAGTAGTTAATTTAAGCCTAGAAGATTTAACGAATGATTAAAAAGCAATTTATAACAAGCTATTATAAACATAAGAAAGTATTTGACAGTTTTGTGATTATTTATTTATATTTATTGTTAATACCTTAATAAATAGAATAGCAAAGGTCGGACTTAATGCCTATCGACATTCTCTGCCAGTCAACCCGTGTAATTATCCTAAAAAAAGTTTTAAAATGCAATAGTAAAGTGGATGAAATAAAATTCTACGAATCGTATTCGTAAACTAGAAAATAGAGAAAAAGTACATTAAAGTGCAATTATATATTGCAGAACAACACATTCGTAGTGCCGTATAACAATGAAACAGTCATTAGTGCCGCTGAACTAAAACGAGGCGTTACTTCTTTTACAGTATTTAAAGCAGAATAAGCGGAGTGCCCACACACTCGTACATACTTATTTACTCTTGTATTTTACTGTATCTTCAGACTAACGCTATATATATATATATATATATATATATATATATATATATATATATATATATATACATACCTATATATAATATGATAAATGGGAGGACCATTTCTACCAAAAAGACGCTGCGTATTTAACATGTCTCTGAAGTACAATATTTTTTTGTACCCAGAGCTGAGTATTGGATTCGGATTGATGGCATACCATAACAACTACGGCAAGCGATTAACCCCTGAGCTACCACGGCTCATATCGCAGGTATACCTTAGATTATTCTTGGACCTAGCTGGCTTAGAAATTGAGCCTACAAGTTGAAGCAGGAAATCTATTCGGAACACATAAAGTGGCTTGAAACATATTTCTTACAAAAATGTTTAAGTGTACGTAATTGGAACATTCTGTATACAATTTATTTAAACGCTGTAGTGCAAAATCGGACTGATGAATCGCATAAGTGCAGAACAATAGTCCAATCGTCGCCCAATACGCAATTGTAATTTTTAGCTTTATTACTTATGTAAAGTAAAGTTACAGCCTATATACGTCCCACTGCTGGGCACAGGCCTCCCCTCATTTCTGAGAGGGTTTTAGGACAAGGAAGTGTCCGCCGCGCTGCCCCAATGCGTGTTGGCGAACTTCACATGTTTTCGAAATATTTTTTTCTTATTTCTCAGACATGCAGGTTTCCTCACGATGTTTTCCTTCACCGCCGAGCACGTGGTAAATCAGCACTTAAAATTGCAATTAACAATTTCATTAGTGCCGGTGGGGATCGAACCCGGGTTACTCGCGTTGTGTTATATTTACAGCAAGCGTTAACCATCTGAGCTACCACGGCTCTTACTTATGTATCCTCGATGATTTATATATTAAGAGGGTATCAACGTAAATACTAGTAATTCCTTTCCGATGAATGTCGGAGGGCGGAGCAAACCTACGAATGTACTGTTCTTAATGTGTCCTAACAAAACAAACAAAAAAAAAACAAAATTAAAAATTTATACTCAATTTTAAATAATAATAATAATATTCATATTCTTATGATTTCTTATATTTACGCGAACACTACACATTGAAATAATACTAGTTTTTATGGATTTTATCGCGTATATTTAACTTTTTAAATACCCGACATTTCGAGAGCTCTATAGCACCCATGGTCACAGGGGGGGACTGAGATGTTCAACGTCCAGATTTCATAGTTAACCGCTGTTACCATAGATTAAAGTTTAACTTTTGTTCCGATCTACACAGTATGAACTTATGGTATCTTGAAGCTTTGCAGACAGGGGGGACTGAGATGTTTGACGTCCCAATGTTATAGTTAGTCCGGCTACCTTCAGTTTTTTTTATATTAATTTTTGGTCCGATTTACGCAAAACGAGCTTATAGTGTCATGAAGTCTTGCAGTGGTATGCTTGGGTTGGGATTTAATTTTATTTACGCACATACCAAGGCTCAGCTATCTACAAGCTATCGACATCGGATACTACTTTTTAGTAACTCAACACAATTAATATATTTGAAACCTAAAAACTACATACTGAAATAATACTATTTTTTACGGAATTTATCGCGTATATTTAACTTTTTAAATACCCGACGTTTCGAACGCTTTACAGCACTCACACAGGGACTAAGATGTCAACGTCCAGATGTCATAGTTAACCGCGGTTACCATAGATTAAAATTTTACTTTTGTTCCGATCTACACAGTATGAACTTATGGTATCTTGAAGTCTTGCAGTTGTATGCTTGGGTTGGGATTTAATTTTATTTATTATAGGATCCCAAGCAGATGGTAGCACCCAGCCATCTTCTCTATTGAAATTAGGATGTTTTTTGATTTCAATAGCCTCGCGAATCATCCTTGGAAGGAATCGGTGTTCTTTAGCGAGGATCTGCGGTCTATCAAATCTGATGTAGTGACGGGGGCGATCCTGTACGTGTTCACAGATCGCAGACTTCCCGAAGCGTTGATTCTTCACATCAGCTATATGTTCTTTAACGCGGGTTTTGATTGATCTTTTAGTTTGTCCTATGTAGGTGACCATGGGTGCTGTAAAGCTCTCGAAACGTCGGGTATTCAAAAATTAAATATACGCGATAAAATCCGTAAAAACTAGTATTATTTCAATTCATATTCTTATGTTATGTATGTTACTTTTATATATATTATCGTTGGTGCGTCTGATGGTGTCTCATAACTTCTATACGACGTGACTGATTGAAGTCACAATATTTCATTATAAATATATTAAAAATACTTAATTTTATCGATTGGTTCTTTTGAATTCACGGCTAGTAAAGCGCACGTGTCCAGTAGATTACAATTTATGTTTCCTTTTTAAAATTGTTTATGGTAAAGATAACCCTTTTATCGACAAAGCCGTCAACCCCAAACATCATTTTTCAGTACAAAGACTTGGCTGCCCTTTAACATTTATATTTAGCCGGAAATTATACGAAATTAGATCGAGCCCTTTACAAGATAATGAAAGTTAAAAGTATTAAATATAAACATTTCAAATATAGCTAAAACATGGCTTTGTCATGGGAACTCGCGAAACTTAAACGGGCTACACACGAGACGATATCGGTGGCGATCTAGGGTGGAAAGAAATCAGGGCTTTTATCGGGGCAGACCCTACACACGGGCCTGCCTAGCAGTACGCGTTCGGACTTGGAGCGGAACACATATGCGGTAGAGTTCTTCAAAATAGCTTCAACTCTCTTAAAACACCAATGTATTGGTTTGGCATTAGCCCTCTCGGTAAATTTATTCGAAAATAGAAAAAGAGGAGTTGCTGGGTGAAAAAATGGCTCCAAAAGAGACAAAAATTAAGCCACATAAATGTACTAAATGATCTGTATTCCAAAGACATGATTAATTTTCTCCGGATGGATGAAGACAGTTTTTATAACCTTCTAGAAATGATTTCTCCACTTATATAAAAACATCAATTTCTCCTATGTATACCTATGCTATTTAGTTATTTCTTCTCTTTGTTCATTTCTGCTTTGGTCGAAATCTGGTTATGTATTACACACAACAAACAAGGAAATAAAATACTTTTGTATAATAATATGTATACTTTTTTTAATGTAATCTTTATTTATGGAGTAAAACTATCAGAAAATAAAATAGCTTATATCTTTTTTTAAACATAAAGAAACCTTTAATTTCGGACATACTCCCTTTTATATAACTTGTTTGTTGATGTGGAGATGGTGAAGGAGTAGAAGTTAGTTGTTTATAAGAGGATGAAGGCACGTAAGAGATCGAATTGTGGTCTTGTGGAGTTGTAAGAGATATGAGTGCGGTCTTGTGTTGATAGTGTTGGAATAGGAGTTAGTTGTTGAGGAGAGGCTTTATCTTCTCCTTACTTACATCATACACTCTACTTTACGAACGGCAATAAAAAATTCGTTTAGTAGGCATTCTTGACCATGTCACTTCGCAGGGTCACAGGCTAGGGTGGATATGATTTGAATTTCGATAAAATTTCATTTAATTTATTTATTTTATTCACTTTTTTTTTTGGTCTTTTGTAAAATATCAGTGCCATAGGCTTCTGCTCCGTTTATATGATTAAAATGTAAAAATTTTGTTACATAAAAAAAGGTCATTCAGTATCACTGTTTTGTTAACTTCCTTCCGCGAGGGTTGCCGGCAGCGACTGCCAAAAGAAATCGGGCCGATGCGCCTACACACACGCAGTAAGGAGGGGGCGGTGCCCCGATCTAGGAAGCATCGGCTGATCTAGGAAGCATTTTTGCTCCTGCCAGCCGATTAAGGAGGCGATATCGGCTACGACTTAGGATGGCTCTACATACGACACGATTTAGAGGCAATCTAGGAGGCATCCCCACTACTCCACCCTAGATCGCCACCGATATCGTGTCGTATGTAGCCCGCTTTATAATACAAAGGACATAATATACTTATGTTAAGAAAATACATATTTACTAATTTTTTTCATTATGATGGGGTTACAAAAACATGTTTTCATGAAGAAAATAAAATTTTAGACTTGCAAATGTTATTTATTTTTATTATTTAAATATAATAGTCTTATTTCCTTATTATTTAATTGAATATTTTAAGCATATTTTCAGCAAAATTTAATGAATTTTTAATGTATATATATATTAACTTTACTATATTACTTGTATATATACAGGGACATTTTTCAAAGAGTAGCCAAATTTTAAACTTAAGTTCAAATATATAAATAATGATATACCTATATATAAGGCCTATAAATAAAGCGTACTACTAATACTTTTATTTGAAATTATCCTTTACTTTACTATATTAATTTAATATGTTTGTAATGAATGTATTTTGACTTTATGGGTATTAAAGAATTGAAATTGTGTAAAATATTGCTTCTAAAGTATTTTTAGACGACTTTATGTAGAATTTAAATACTTATTATTAATTATTAAGATTAATGCGACGTCACACTGTGTGTGTTGTTGTGTATCTCTTTAGATGATCGGGGAAAAACTGGTTAGAAAGGGGACGCGGTGCATCAGATATCGTATCGCGTCGCGTCATGTAGTGTTGATCAAAATACTCGCAAAACGTATATCATGAAATACGAAGTAATGGAACGGGGATGTATCAGATACGATATCACAACACCACTGTTGATTCATATAAGAAATAAATACAATCACACAGGTCGCACCACATTTTAATGCCGCAAATGTAGTATGCGGTTATCATCATCATCATCATCATTATAACAGCCCTTCACAAATCCTTTGCTGCACATATAGGAAGCGTATCTCTTTCGACCAAGGAATCTCTTTCGACCGATATACCATTCGACGGTTCAATTCAGCTAGACGGAACATGAGTGTTCTATAAGTGTTTTCAATGACGAAACATGGATCAGAGATGTGGTTGTTCTCTACTGGTCCAATGAGGTAGTCTAGTGTCACTCAGCGAGCTATGGACAGGGCTTTGGGTACTAGCACACTTGTAACATAATAATATGTTTTGCACTGCTGATAGCTTAACATATTATAAAATGAGTAATAATATGTAATCAGACGGGAATATTCCGTTATTTTTTTGTAACTATATAACCGTAATTGCTTGTAAGATTCGAAATTCATTATATGTATGGGATTATGGATATAAAGATTATATCTTGGATTTTCATTTTTCCACTCAAAATGGTTCGCTGGAGTCTCTTCCATCAGGTATTTGAGAAAGGGTTGTAAAGAAAAGTATGCATATTTACTTTAACTTTTTCCCTAATATATTTTATAAAATTTACTTTATTCAGAAGCTAAGTGCTCGCATTGCATTTCACAGTACGCGAGAAAACCGGGTTAATCTATTAAATTCGATTACACGTAGCAATAATGGAACTGACGTTATGACATGTAGAGAAAATAGCTTCCCAGTTTACTTTTGAAAGATATTAACTAATAGCTATGTAATACACCTAATGAAAGTAACGTGGCCTAACATTTAAGTTACTTTGGAACGTTCAGTAGGGATTGCAATAGATAATGGGACCATCACGATTGTGAAGCGGATATATTTTACATAAAATGTCATAATATTCAGTTACTCGACAAGAAGGTAAGTCGAAAAACCCAAGACCCTGAGATTATTGACGTGAGAGTAGACCCTGAGATTATTAAAGTATACTAAATTCAGACACACTATTGAGATTTCATGATTGGCACGGCCTTTTGCAAACAATCTCCACTCTATCACAATCAATTTAAATAAACTGAAGTCACCAACTTGGCATTTATGACCATCGAACAGATCGAATAGAGTATTAGAATTATGTGTAAATGTTCCAATAAATCATGCTGCACTAGCGGATGCAGATATACAGCATAGAAGACACATTTTTATGTCATTAGACGTCAAATCAACTATTATCCACAAGTTCTCGCAAGAACTGTTCTATAACGATATACTCGTATCTTTGACAGTTATTTTCTAAGAAACTGCTATAAGTACACCGCCACCAAGTTGAAAAGCACAAAACATCGTTGATTCACGCTCTTTTCTAAATTTAATAACATCACTAATCTACCAAATATCCGTCAAAATTATAATATCAAAATTATAACCTCAGATTAAAATAAATAACATAGATTTTCGTTCGTAATCCACGAACATTTATACAATGCACTTTTAAACTATAGTTCGTTAGCGTTAAGAAAATAGTGAGTCATCGTTGTCCGCCGGCCTGGCCACGCCCCCCAGCCAATTAAAATGCAAGAAATTAGAAAGTCGAGTTCGCAGTGACCAGTTGAAGTCAGGCCTTCGAACAAAACGATTGTGTATTTTGCGTGTTACTCGTTCAACATTAAATTTTGATAATGAATACCTCACCTATTTAAAAGAATAAAAGTGAATCAATAATCCATAACGGAGAGAAATGCGTAATTTATAATGTTTATAAGTACTTCAAACTGTGTGATTTAAATGCGACTGTGGAGAGCACAGTAATAAAAACAACAAGTGCATGTGGTGTGTCCGAAAATACTGTTTATAAAATTATTAAAGAACAAAAGGATACTAACACATTAAAATCACCCGTGAAAAAAAGAGCTCGACTATCGACAGTCGATAAATTAGATGAACTAGACAAATGTGCAATAAGGAGAAAAATTCACTCAATATATTTAAATAACGACTACCCGACATTGGACAAAATTATGACACTTTGCGAAATGCTCGTGTATTTTTTTTTCTTTCTTTCTTATTATTTTATGAAGTTTGGTACGTTTGAAAAAAAGATATTCCTGTTTTCAAACGTACCACACTTCATAAAATAATACACAAGCTTGGTTTCGATTTCAATAAACAGGATAGCAGAACATTGTTAGTCGAAAGAGAAGATATTGTTTTATGGAGGCGTTAATATCTGAGGCACATAAAAGAATACAGAGCTGCTAATAAAACCATTTACTATCTTGGCGAAACGTGGGCAAACGCCGGACACGTAAAGACAAAAGCATGGTTTGATACAACGGTAAAAAATAAAAGACAATCCTTTCTAGATGGCTTATTAGCCGGTCCAAAAGCTCCGACAGGAAAAGGTAAAAGGTTAATTGTATTGCACATTGGCAGTGACAAAAGATTCGTGGAAGATGGTCTACTAGTATTCGAATCTAAGTCTACAAAAGATTATCATGAAGAGATGGATGGTGAAAGATTCCTTAATTGGTTCATTAATATAATGCCTAAGCTAGACCCAGAAAGTGTGATTGTCATGGATAACGCTCCCTATCATTCGTTAGGAGTCGAAAAAATACCAACAACCAGCTGGAACAAGTAGCAAATAATAGATTGGCTGCAAAGCAAGCAACTCCATGGACGTGACTTATTTTAAAAAAAAGAATTATTAATGAAAATTGCCGAAATCGCCCCACAATATAATAAATATTTAATAGATGAGACTGCGAAAATTAATGGCATTAAAATTTTTCGCCTACCACCTTACCATTGTAAACTTAATCCAATGGAATTGGTTTGGGCCCAAATAAAAAATTATGTTGATGCCAATAACTCCACGTTCAAAATGAGTGACATAAAAAAATTATTAGATAACGCAATAGGATTAATAGACGCTAATCGTTGGAAGAAAATACCAAGTGGAATTTGGATGACATCATGGAACTTGCAGAACATAATCTTTCATAATTAATGTAACTGGAGAATCTAGCGATACTGATTAGTGATTTAAGTAATTTTAAGAAGATTAGTTTCCATTAAACTTAATTAAATGTTTGAAAAAAAAAAGAATTTTTACTCCACTGTGAATACACCTTTACCCTGTAGTTGCACTGATGACTCACTATTTTCTTAACGCGAACGGACTATATTGAATTATAATGACTTAACTCCACGTTGTGGCAATATTAAATTATTAGAAAATCTATTTTAAGTTAATCAAGCAGTCCAGACATTTAGCAAGGACGTTGCTCGAGCATAAAGGAATTTAAAACCTTTTTCTTTGGCGATCTTTCTGGAATGTGTGGTCAAATTAATTATCAAATAAATCCAATATTGGCGATTTGGGTTCCGGGGATCACAGATAAATACATAGTTGCTGTCAAAACATTATCTAAAACCATCTAGTTCATCTATTCGCTTCGAAAGTCTAGAAAAGCTCAAATATTCTTTTTTGATACGACAATAATTCATCTGTTTCCTCGCAGAGCATGGTAGCTTTATCGATCATTGATACCTTGGCACTTTAAATGATAGTTTTGATTACTCGCTTGTTACCGGGTGGTGCTGGACTTAGAGGTAGGTGTTATAGGGGTATACGTTGATATTAGATGCCGCGTGGTCTCCTAGTACTCCTTGATACAACAAAAGATATTTTTGACAAAGTATTCATACTGCTTATTCTCCTAACTTGCGCGGTTACTGTCATTGGCTTCAAACTTACTCCGCTGGTCACTCCGCACCCGGAGCTACTTCTCAATATAATCCCGAGTGTTGCGACTAGAGTTGTCTTTACTAAAGTTTACGACGTACCAATAACGTATGCATGATGTTTAGTGAAAAGTGGATGCGGTAAAGTAGAAAGCAAGGGTATGAAATGATCTTAATATGCGATACTCGACGATTGCCTGAGCAATTGGCTTCTGGGACAGTCTGTGATAACTCTACGCTGCTATCTGCTGCTTTTAGCAGCCACCGATATAAGTTAAGCTTGATGATGGATTACACAGTTCTTCACTTGACAGTTTTCTGATGATATTACTTATTAAAAGACAGTTTACAGCTTTTTTACATATGAAATGATTGTTAGTACCTACACCTTCCAGTTTTTGTATGATAAAATCATTCGTTATTCGCAGTTTATGTATGATAAAATATACCTAGTTTCACTTCTACAGTATATGGTAGGTACCATTTTTATAAATTCACTTAACTGTCCATGAACGGAAACCCACGATATTCGACAAAATTTTTGACATAAGGTCCCACATTGAATTTCTCGCAAGCCAGATAAAAAACGACTAACACACATTGATCTCGCCTGTTTGAAAACTCGAAGGATCATTAGATGTGATGAGTATTGTGCCTAAAGCACTATCCTTATAAAAATGCGAAGTTAACCCAATTAAATACATATAGATAACATTGAAATAAGTACCTACGTTTCATCGTGTCGATTTGTTTTTATCGCGACATTTTAAAAAAATCGTCACTGATAACACATCTAGACCCTTTTATACTGCTGTGACAAATTTTAAGTCTAGAGAGGTTCAATAGTTTTTTTTTTAAAATAAAACGTGTAATAAGTTTTAAACAATTATCACCTGGTATGGGGACCGTAATAATACTAGAAATAAATCAAACCATCAATTATAAAAATATATAATTTGATTAATATAGCTTATAAGTTACGATGTAAACCTTTTTAATTGTGTTTTAATTAACTTATAAAATAATAATTAAAAAAACCTTTACTTATAAAATAATAATTGAATATAAATTTATGCAAAGTGTTTAAGTAAGTATTTAAAACATTCACTAAAAACTTAAAATTAATTTTGTGTCCAAAAGCCACATGAAATCGCTACGAATAGGGGCAGAGTTAATTAATTTTAACGATAGAACTGCGAACTAAGCATCCTTAGAAACTAAATTGAATTATCAATTATTATACTTAGCTGTAGTATTAAAGGTTCAAATGAAAACCCACCAAGTACTTTCGTTTTGGTCTAATAAGTATTGTTATCTCATACTATTTATGTAAAGTAAAACTTTCTTTACAATTATTTGTTTAACATTTGGTTTCAACGTGTGGTAGAGGCGTCAGAGACTCCACTACCCCAGATTGTGCAAAGAGATGTTAGAGATTGCAGAATAAAGGTAAACAGAAGATGGCTGCAGCATCTTTCTGATAACAAAACTAAATAACAAATAAACTGCGCCAACCTACCTGCCACGCGTACTAACTATGGTAAATATCTTAATCACGCGGCAGTCTATGGCGGTGGATATTTTCAACAGTAGTAACTTAGTAGTGACTTTTCATAGGCTGTAGTGAACTAATGAATGAATTCCTAGGTTTAATCAAAATTTGAAATGTTGCGAAGTTATGCTCGTTTAGCCACTTTTTTTATAGAATCATCATCATCATCATAATCATTACAGCCCTTCACAAGTCCACTGCTGAACATAGGCCTCCCCCAAGTAATGCCAGAAAGTACGGTACTGAGTCACCTGCATCCATCGACTTCCTGCGTGTCTTACCAGGTCGTCACTGCATCTAGTGGGGGGTAGCCCTACACTACGCCTATCGGTACGAGGCTGCCGCTCGAAAATCTTTTTTACCCATCGGTTATCGGTTCTTCGAGCTATATGGCCGGCCCATTGCCACTTCAGCATACTAATCCGGTGGGCTATATCGGTCACTCTGGTTCTACTGCTGATATCCTCATTTCTGAGTTTATCACGCAAAGAAACCCCAAGCATAGCCCTTTCCATAGCTCGCTGAGCGACCTTGAGCATCCTCATACGGCCAGCAGTGAAGCACCACGTCTCAGTCCAAGGTCATCACTGGGAATACACACTGGTTGTACAATCTAGTTTTCACAGTTTGAGGTATACCTGACGAGAAGATGTATCGTAGTTTCCTGAACGCTGCCCAGCCGAGTTGAATCCATCGATTGATCTCTCGGTCAAAGTTAGACTTACCTAGTCGGACTAGTCACAGGTAAACGTACTCGTCAAGAACTTCGAGCATAGTTCTTGCAACAACTACTGGCATAGGTGTGACATAGACATTAAACATGATCTTAGTTTTGTCCATGTTCATCTTAAGACCTATCCGTTGAGAGACACCATTGAGGTCATTGAGCATAGCGCTTAGGTCCTCCAGCGAATCTGCCGTAAAGACTACATCGTAACGCACACAAATATTTATTACGTTAATATAAACACAGATACGAAATTCGTAGAAGTTCACTCTTTTTCTAGTGCTTGAACGTAGTCGATAAAATATATCGATGAACGACTGAGAAAGAATAGGCGTATCGTAAATAAGCTGTAAGACAAAGGAAATAAAGGGATGATGAAGATGAGGTAAGCTTCCGGTATTTACATTTAAATTAAAATAAAAGAAGCAGGACATTGTTATGGACTTTTTATTCAATTAGTTATGATAAACGTCAAATTTTTCGTTAAGTTTAAATTATTTAAATAGGTTTACTGACTTTTATTATGTATCATCTTTCTTAAAGTGTGTTTCTTAGAATTTATTTTGTTCACTTGTTTTCTTATTTAAGCAATTCTAATATTTATATACTTTTCAGCAACGGCTTTCGTTAATTCTTCGACGTGAATCACGTCGTCGTTTTCAAATTTATAGAAATGAATGTCTTCGTACAAGGGAAGTTGCAGCAATGTTGCTGTTACTTTCTGCAGGAGAAAGTCTGTTGTGTAATCTTTTTTTTTAGTCTTTTATTCTGAACACCCTTCGTAAGTTCGAGTTCACAGTGCTGACAAATGGCTATGGTATCACTTGAGGGATTATCAGTTTTGCCTTGTCTTTATGGGCAATGAGACTGCCTTCATTGGTGTCATTTTGTGTTTCTTTGCATTAGTATTAAAACAGGCAGTATCGAAATGTACACTGCATATGGCGCTGTGTTTCGTCGGAATTCAGGTTTCATCTCTACGAACTGCTTCTAACCACTTTCTTTTCCGAGAAGGGTCACTAGGAAATCTGAAAATTTGTGTAATTTATGTGTTTAAATATTTTAAGTACAGGTACTAATTATGCTTTTTGCATTTATAATATTTTTATTTAATTATAAAAATTACTATTACAAATTTAATGACATAAGATTGTAGGATAATGTTATATAAGTATTTTTAAGTGTCATTGTATCGTACAAATAACATCATTATTCATTCGGTCATATCGTCAAATATCGATATATTTTTCGACATTATCAAGCACTAGTCGATGTCAAATTGACTCACTCCACAGTTTTAGTCATTCGTTCTGAACGAATTCAAGTGGAGTGAAAAGAAGACATACATAGAAATATCGACTATATTTAACATAGTTGGATAATACAACATTTTTTTTACATTTGATTAAATTTTGTGATAAATAACAATAAATTTAATAAAATAATGTACTTACAAGTGAAAAGAAATAGTGCTGCTTCCGCCGCTATAGTTTTTACACCATTTAACTGAACATTTAGTCATTTTTGGGAGATGTTTTGTTGACAAGTAAGTGCTTGAGACTGACGCAAAAACTAACGACCAAGGCTAGAATTTCCTGGTTACTGACAAGACCAGTATAGGCAAGTCCGCTTATATGTCGGGTCCAGTGGTTAATTCGTTCAAGACCATATCCTTTCCAGTCCAGTAGCTTGAAAACGTCTTCCAATGCAGCAGTGAAGAGTTTCGGGTATATAACGTCCCCCTTTCTTACAAATCTCTGCAGTTGGATATGTACAAACACTTTTTTTCTTTTGAATCAAAGGCTTTCTCATGGTCCACCTACGCCAGGCAAAGTGGCAGTTTGTACTCTTCGGTCTTCTGTACAAACTGCCGCAGGGTATCTATGTGGTCTATCATACTAAGGCATTTTCGGAAACCGGCTTGTTCGGGAGGCTAGTAGTCGTCGAGTCTGCGTGAGAGACGATTCGTAATGATTTTCGAAAACAGCACGTAGACGCGGCTCAGAAGGGATATCGGTCTGTAGTTCTTCAAGAGAGCGTTGTCGCTTTTCTTGAAGAACAAGACTACCGCACGTCTGCTCCACGCCTCTGGAGTAGTGCCACCATGGAGGATGAAATTGAAGAGCTTCTGAAGGACTTTAAGTACCGGTGTTCCACCCGCTTTCAGAAGCTCCGCTGTAAGTCCATTCTCGCCTAGGGCCCTGCAGTTTTTAAGGTGCCAGAGAGCCCTTCTAATCTCGCTCATACTGACGTCCGGGATATCATCAGATTTTTATAGAATAAGGGTAACAAATGAGCACACAGTCCAACTGATGGTATTTGTTTCCTTTGGCCCAGGATATCTAAATTTATCCTCCATTAAGAATAAAAATGCAGATACGTTGCCAGGACTGAGATGGAATGTCTCATTTCCAGTAAAAAGGGTCTCCGGTTCTCTACACTCATCATACGAAACACAGCAACATCGATCTGCTATTTTACGCTGGTATTCTTTGAGAGCGTGGTCGTTCCTCGGACCCATTAGTTCTACATCTATAATAAAGCTGCAACGTGGCTCTAATGCCTATAAAAATTAAGTATAACTTTTTTGTGCTACGAAAGCAGCGTTGAGAATATACAGTTATATTGTTACGCGCCCATAGAGAATATAACCACTAGAGAGCGTATAGGCAGATTTCTTCTAAGCACACGGCTCACTACTGCGGGCCGGGGGGACGAGGAAGAACGCGCGGCTGCAAATGGTCAAGTTGTGTTGTTATGGCTATCTTTAGGGTTGCTCTTCTTAATAAAGGAAAATATTCGTTATCGATAAAATGGATTTTATCATTATGAAAAATGCTCAATTAAAATCATAGAATTAATATTTAATCAAAATCAATCAGTTACAACGAAAACATTTATATATTATATTATTATTGATTTTAAAATGAATTAATTTGTTATATTTATTTCGAATTAAAGTTTAAGGGTCCTGATTGTTCTTTGTAAAAAATATAAACAAGCGTCTACATATTTGTAAATTATGCATCTTGCTAATTCAATTTAATGATTTGTTGATTATATTTCAAATTGTTGAAAATAAATATACGGGAATCAATAATACCTAATCAGAGTTTTTTATACAGTTCTCATAAAATAATTTGTATTATATTTCGAAGGCAGCACTTTTGAACCACTCTCATTGATCGCCCTCTTATTAAAAATGTTACAACGACGACAAATATCTATTACTGTAGTGGATCCGTACAATAACTTGTCTTTAGTGTCCTTTTGAAATTGTAAGCCGTTCTGATTTGGTACACCAATCTAACTAATTTAACTAGGTAACTATATACTTTAACTAAGAAAAAATACCGACAAAATGAGAACACCCTCTTTTTTCTGAAGACGGTTAAAAGTAGATAAGTATTTTTTCACAGTGTGTGAATTAAATAATCTTTTTTATTAATTTAAATTTTATTATTTTCGATATCGACTTTTAGCTATTAAAGATAACAGTAAGTAGGTACTAATGTTTACGATAAACATACAAAGGGAAAGAAAGGGATAGAAGCATTAGAATTGTCTAATAATAGAACGAGACTTTTCCAAAAGACATCAACGTGCGACTCAACCATGTCGTTATTTACCCGGCCACCGTTTTAGATAGACCCCTGCGGTGGCTCATAATCTGAATTAATCAACAATAATTTTCGTATTTTTTACTTAGCAATGAAAAGTTACTCCATTCTTTTTGGACATCTGTCCTTGGAATGTTTCCCACACCACTTCACCGCGAATTTTGATGCATTATAATTGCATAAAAGTTATAAAAATTTGCATTAATTTAGCGTGCACACAGGTCTAACACTTGGACAATACTAAATTGGTTAATAGTACCATAGCCGATGCATAGGCGACAAAATACTAATAGTTTTCGAGCGTCGGGGCACTGTATGCGCAGTCAAGTGGTTATATAGTCTTTGTACGCGCCTTAGTCGACGGCACTAGCGCCTAGTTGAAACTCGAACTCTCGGTACCTTGCGCGTGTTTACTTGAATATTCTGGATATTCCCGTGCTAATTTATATAAATAGGCGCTGCAAGATGCGATCGGGGAAGTATTGAAGTTGGCGAGACAAGCGAAGCTTCGTAACAATATCAATACTGTGTCGGGGGTCGTCTCTTCTCAACGGAGTTCCTTAACAGTTACTGGAATCGCTTTAAGATTTAGTTGTTACTTGCTTTTCAGTAATCATTGGTAACGACTTAAAATTTAGTACACACTTTGAATAAGATTTGGTACATTTTTTTCATGTCAATTATTGACATAATGCCAATACGCTTGCCTAATAGAAGTGGCATAGGCACCGGACTTGATGTATGATAGGCAAATTTATGGACAGAAGAGTCAGCCTCAGACCACAGAAATATAATATAAAAGAAGAATTGATGAAGAATGGCAAAAATAATAAAAATTATAATATCGATTAACAGAAATCAAACGAAAACTATAAACAAGATATCACAAAAAAAATGGCTGAGTAAATATCGGATCATGTACAATATAGAAGAAGGTATGGTACTAAGATCGGTCTCTTGGCGATCGATTCGTTCTGCTATCCCAAAAAAGAAGAAGTAAAGCTATAGTAGTAATGCATAAGTGGTTTTGCTTAATGGATGCTTCTCACTGCGTGTGTTATCACACGCTGCACCGCGCCCGCACGCGCCACGCGCAGTGTGAAGGTCTTGCCTCGAATTTGCGGGCAGCGGGACGGCAGCGGCGGCGGCGCGGGAGCGGCAGGATCTTATGCGTAAAATCAAATGGACCGACTCTCGAAGACAGCGGCTTGGCAGCGGCGCGGGGGCGGGCAACGAGCGGTTTACTCCAGTCAAGCGGTGACCGCCCGCACGTCTGCATTGCAGTGCTGTGCAATTAATTTTTGTGACGTTTCGAAATGTCCTCGGACGTGCAAGAGCAAATTATTTCAGCAATTTTTGAGAGAACACCGATATGGAACAGCAAAGATGTGAACCATAAAAATAGAAAAGTAGTTAACCAGTTATGGGAAGAAATTAAAAACGAACTGAATTCAAACTCTAAATCGCCCTTGATAGCTTCAAGAATATAGTCAAAAGTTTCTACGTTCATTCTGGTGTAGTCGTAGAATTTTCGGGACATTGTCTCTGTTCTTCGTAATTTCGATAAAACTCGACTTTTCTTTTCCTTGCCCTATAAGTAGTAGGGATTCACTTCTTCTTTTGCCCACTGTAAATCGAGCGTTAGAAATAAATTTGAATCAAAAAGATGTTGTCGCCGTTGTTCAGACATTTCGTTCGCAAATAAAAACAAACATCTCGACAACACAACCATGAACACATCACTACGCCGCTATAGTGTCGCGCGATCTGCCCGCTAGTTTTGTGAACGGGTCTGCGTTGCCCGCCCCGCTCCCGCGCCGCCGTCGCCGTCGCTCCGCTGCCCGCAAGATTCGAGGCAGAGGCCTGAAGGTCTTGGCGCGGTGCGGCGCGGGCAGGCGCGGCGCGGCGTGTGCTATCCGTTTAAAGTCGGTAGCTTCAAAGGTACGTGCGCATGACCAGTCATGTCCTACGCGGGCCCCGTCTTTGCCCACGCAAACCCTAACATTTTAAATGAACTCCAAATAGTTCAGAACCTATTCTGTCGTCGAGCTGCGAACGCACCGTGGTACGTTCGTAATGCCGACCTTCATCGGGACTTAGAGCTCCCAACAATTCAACAATTTCTTAAAAAACTCTCTGAGAACTTCTTCAAAGCCTCAGAGTCGCACCCAAACCATTTAATTCGTGAGGCAGCTTCTTATGCAGCCCCACCCCCCCTCTCGCTATCGTGTCCGCAGGCCGAGAAACTCTCTCTCGGACCCGCCTAATAAACTTTCAAACGAACTGAACTGTCTCCCTGGCGGCTCAGGCCAACTCTAATTAAATAAAATTATTGTAATATCTGACATTAATTTGCCTTCGTAGGCACTCCCTCAGCGGCACTTAGCCGCCTGCGCCCTCTTTTCCCAAAAGAGGGTCGCTCATGATAAGGCACAATAGAGCTTAATCAGCCGGTTGCCTGTCCCTAAAGGCGGTTTTTAGGGGGTATCACTTAGGGTCCCCGGTAGGACAGTGAGTCCCCCATAACCACGATAGACCGGCTATCGTGGTATGCGTAATGCATTTTCCGCCTCCCTACGTACAGGGTAGCCCTTTAATTGCTTCGGGCGCAAAAAAAAAAAAAAAAAAGGTACGTGCGGCGCTCATGTCTAAAGCCGGCTTCTCACTGCGTGTGTTATCACGCGCCGCGCCATCCGAGTGGATTTGTACGGGCAAGCACGCGCCGCGCCGCGCAATTGAAAACGGATGGCGCGTGCTTGTGCGTACAAATCAACTCGGCGCGGCGCATAATAACACACGCAGTGAGAAGCCGGCTTACAATATGTTTTTTATTACAGTTTACGATAACATTAGTAAATTAAAATGCAGCTAGGGTCTACACTACCCCATATCTTTCCGTGAGTGTCGTAAGACACCACAAAAGAAAATTAAGGCAGAAGTTAGGCAGTAGCATTTCTAAGATGTGTCGTAATCTCCCATGAACTCAATATGCTCATATTATCAAAAAAATCCCTTCTTAATTCAAGTATTGTGACGGGCAACTATGGTAACCTACCTTCTATATTGTGCGTGGCCCGATACGCACTTGGCCATTTTTTTATAATTTAATAATTTAATATAATTTGATTAACCACATACCCGGTGGTATGTGGTAGGCGTGATTAATATCTATCAATGCCATTTTACAGATTTGTAGCACCTACGTTCTCTGAGTAAAACCGCGGACGTACGGAGGGATATGGCCAAACTTTAAGGCATAATAAGTGGCATGGCATGTGGATACGGTCTCGTTACGGTATTTTCGCGGGATGGCTGTCAAAATCTATCCCGATAATAAAATTAGCAACGATGCGCTATTGGCATTTCATGAATTTCAGCATCTTCCACGTCAACTCAAAATGATAAAAACTTGTCACCAACCCGCTTTAAGAGGGTAAGACAATGTTTGGGGGAGGTCTATGTTAAGAAGTATACTTTTGATAAGCTATAACGGTAATGCTAAAATATTATGTAATATTATCTAAAATACAAAACGGCTGGTAAAGTTTTAATTTTATTTATTCGAATTGACTGTATCGATTTAAATTTCTAAGTTAAACCTTTCAAGAGCCAAGATATTTCAGAAGTTATATATAATAGTAATTTAAATTCAAGAAGTTCCTTAATCCCGATATTATATAAAAGATACTTACTAATTAATTACTTAATAATTAAGTATTATACCACTCATTTTATCATAGTCGTAATTAAATATACGTTATATTAAATTTCCATAATATACATGAAATTGTTCTCAGTTTATTACAAAATATAAATTTCTTTGAGTATTTAAGGTGCGGTTATATAGATGCTTCGAAAGACACGTAATTTGGGACATGCCACGACCATAGTTTCCACGCTTCGCAGGCGCACTGCAACATAATGCAAAATACATCTCCTGGTATCCACCTATCACGTTTACAACAACCAGTGACGATGTGTTACTCTATATTAGCGCCGTTTATTAGTCCTCCGTAAATCAAATCAAAGTCTGGATATAAATCAAAAGCAAACGAGAAAGTGTCGCCCTCCACGATTAAACGATCGATCCATAAAGAAGTTACTTACTAGAAAACTTCTAGTAAGTAACTAGCATATAATTAAGAAAGGTTTTCTACTGCTCACGCTGGGCAGACAGGTCAGTGATCGCCAAGCTCTGCTTCCCTACATACCTTTGCGATATAATTTGACCATATATCTGGTGAGAGTCTGGTTCTGCTCTCGATATGTAGTGGCGGCCTAAAAGCATACTACCCTTTACGGTATTATCGATATGACATATCAGCATCTCCTTGAAGCCAACTCAAAGTAATAAAAAACGGCGGTGGCCATCCCGCCTACAGAGCGTGGTAATTGTATTAAATATCCCCCTATGAGAGGGAGAAAGGCCTATGTTCAGTAATCGATGGCCTAAGTTTAGAATTTAACAAAAACGATGAAAAGAAATGGTGTTACTTTTTTATCATCATTCATCATCAACACTACAGCCCTTCACAAGTCCACTGCTGAACAAAGGCCTCCCCCAAGTAACGCCACAAATCACGATCCTGAGCCACCTGCATCCATCGACTTCCTGCATGTATTACCAGGTCGTCACTCCATCTAGTGGGGGGTCACCCTACACTACGCCTACCGGTACGAGGCTGCCACTCGAGAACCTTTCTTCCCCATCGGATATCGGTTCTTCGAGCTATATGGCCGGCCCATTGCCACTTCAGCTTACTAATACGTTGGGCTATGTCGGTCACTCTGGTTTTACTGCGGATATCCTCATTTCTGAGTCTATCACACAGAGAAACTCCGAGCGTAGCCCTCTCCATAGCTCGCTGAGCGACCTTGAGCGTCCTCATACGACAAGCAGTGAAGGACCACGTCTCAGATCCGTAAGTCATCACTGGCAACACGCACTGGTTATACATTTTAGTTTTCAGAGATTGAGGTATACCTGACGAGAAGATGTGTCGTAATTTCCCGAACGCTGCCCAGCCGAGTTGAATCCGTCGATTGACCTCTCGGTCGAAGTTGGACTTACCTAGTCGGACTATTTGTCCCAGGTAAACGTACTCGTCAACAACTTCGAGCATAGTGCTCCCAACAACTACCGACATAGGTGTGATATGGACATTAAACATGATCTTTGTTTTGTCCATGTTCATCTTAAGACCTATCCTTTGGGAGACACCATTGAGGTCATTGAGCATAGTGCAAAGGTCCTCCAGCGACTCTGCCATAAGGACTATATCGTCGGCAAATCGAAGGTTTTTTTTTTATAGAAGAGGGGGCAAACGAGCATGCGGCTCACCTGATGTTAAGTGACTACCGCCGCCCATGATCAACCGCAACACCAGGGGAATTGCAGGTGCGTTGCCGGCCCTTTAGAAGAAGAGCGTACTCCTTGTACGCTCTTTTTTTGAAGGTGCCCAGGTCGTATCGGTCCGGAAAAATCGCTGGTGGTAAACTATTCCACAGAGAGGTTGTACGCGGAAGAAAACTCCTCTTGAAACGTACAGTGGTGGACCGCCAAGCATCCAGATGGTGTGGATGGTATCGGGACGTTTGCCGCGTAGTGCGTTCACGAAATTTGGCGGCCGGGATTAATCTGAACAATTTCTCAGAGCACTCTCCATGGTATATGCGAAAGTAAAAGCAAAGAAATGCAACATCTCTTCGCAGTGCCAGTGAATCGAGCCGATCGAAAAGCACTCGGTCGTCAAAGATTAGAGCCGCTCTGCGCTGGATGCGGTCAAGCGGAAGGAGCTGGTACTGGGGAGCACCAGCCCAGAGATGGGAACAGTATTCCATGTGCGGCCGAACCTGCGCCTTGTAAAGTTGCAGGTGGTGTGCCGGCATGAAATACTGTCGCACTCTGCTGAGCACGCCAAGCTTTTTAGAGCTCTATTCAGCAAAGACTCGACTTCAGACACAAGTTTGTCCCGGCTCTCGGAGACGTTTTCCCGAGAAATATTGGCTCGGCCGGTGTAAAGAGCATCACCAGTGCTGTCATCTGCATAGTAATGAATGCTACGGGTTTGCAACATATCACTGATATGCAGAAGAAACAGCGTTGGCGATAGCACGCAGCCTTGTGGAACACCAGCATTAATAGGCTTGCAATCGGAGCTTGCACCGTCTACAACGACCTTGATGCCCCGATCTGCAAGAAAGATGGTGATCTAATCGCACAATTTCTCGGGAAGCCCATAGGAAGGGAGCTTCGAAAGAAGCGCTTTGTGCCAAACCCGATCGAAGGCCTTCGCAGTGTCCAACAAATGGTGAGTGATGTACTCGCCATTGATGTTAGTACCGTATTCTTTCCAGTCCAGCAGCTTGAAAACGTCTTCCAACGCAGCGGTGAAGTGTTTCGGGGATATAACATCACGCTGTATTACACCTCTCTGCAGTTGGATAGGTTTCGAACTCTGGTTCTGTACTCGGATAACCATCGTAGCCCTGCTGTACAAACACTTCAGCACTTCGATATACCGACAGTCAACTTGGCACCGCTGAAGGGACTGTAGCACCGCCCTAATTTCGGCGGAATCAAAGGCTTTCTCAAAGTCCACATATAGCAGGCAAAGTGGCAGATTGTACTCTTCTGTACAATCTGCCGTGTAGTGGCGGTTGAGAATATCCACTACCCCATATCTTCCCGTGGGTGTCGTAAGAGGCGACAGAGGGAGACAGGCAGGAGATAGGCAGCAGCATCTTCCTGATAACAACTGTGATATAATAAAAAGCTGCGGTTGCAAACCCGCTCGCCAAGCGTAGCAACTATGGCAAATATCCCCCCATGAATAACGACGCAAACAGACGGCCCCCCAGTCCCCGGCGGCCCCGCTATTCCCGGCTCCGGTGGCGACCATGGTACCGGCGGGGCAGGGGGTGCTAAGAATCTCCGGTGGAGGTTCGGTTGCCACCTACGACGACTCGCCCTGGCAACATATAACGCACGCACCCTAAGGCCTGACGAGAAGATACTGGAGCTGGAAGAAGAGGTAGACAAGTTGCGCTGGCATATTATTGGATTATCCGAGCTCCGAAGAGAGGGGGAGGACACGGCAATCCTCGAGTCCGGCAACTTGTTCTATCACCGGGAGGGCGATCACCTGTCCCAAGGAGGTGTCGGATTTATCGTCCAAAAGTCTCTCGTCAACAACGTTGTAAAGATTGGGAGTGTGTTGACGAGGGTCGCGTACCTGATACTCAGAATCACCAAACGGTATTCCCACAGTTTACGCACCACTTCGGCACATCCCGATAGGAGGTGGAGGATATATATGAGGATATTTCCAGAGCCATGCATTCCTCCAAAACCCACTACACAGTGTTGATGGGAGACTTCAACGCAAAACTAGGCACAAGAGAAAGCGGTGAGCTGAAGGTAGGTAAATTTGGAGTAGGGCAACGGAAACGAAGGGGCCGACTTTATGGAGAAAGAGGGACTCTTTATAATGAACTCTTTCTTCCAGAAGCGGCCCCACAGGAATTGGACCTGGTCGGGCCCCGACAGTTCGACAAAAAATTAGATTAACTTCATTATGACGACCAGACGCCAACTGTTCAGTGATGTCTCTCTCTCTCGAAACTCTCCGATCACACTCTTAATCTCATGGCTGTTAGACGGGAGATGAGGCTGCAAACGTCAACAGATTTGAAAGCATACAGGCAACTGAACAGACAGATCTCCAAATGCATGCGGCGAGACTTACGCAACTTTAATACTGCTCGTATTAAAGAAGCGATCGAGCGGAACCAGGGCTCCAAAGTCTTTGCCAGAGCTCTGTCTGCCAGAAAGAGCCAACTGTCAAAGCTGAAGACTGAGTGTGGCAACATCGTTTCCGGGACACCTGAGATTCTGAGTGAGATTGAGAGGTTCTATGGGCAGCTGTACACATCATCGTTGGAGCCACACGCAAGTGTGAGTAACGATCCAAGAGCAAGTCTTATCCGACACTATTCCGATGCTATCCCGGACGTCACTCTGAGCGAGATTAGAATGACTCTCCACCACCTTAAAAACGGCAGGGCCCCAGGCGAGGATGGAATTACAGCAGAGCTTCTGAAAGCGGATGGAACACCGGTACTTGAAGTCCTTCAGAAGCTCTTCAATTCCGTCCTCCATGGTGGCACTACTCCGGAGGCGTGGAGCAAAAGCGCGGTGGTCTTGTTCTTTAAGAAAGGCGACAACGCTCTCTTGAAGAACTACAGACCGATTTCCCTTCTGAGCTGCGTCTACATGCTATTTGCGAGAGTCATTACGAATCGTCTCGCACACAGACTCGACGAGTTCCAGCCTCCCGAAGAAGCCGGTTTCCGAAAAGGCTTCAGTACCATAGACCACATACATATTTTTTATACTTGTTTTTATTTTAAAAAGAACATTAGGAATGATACTCGTATTAACATTAATAATACTCCGGTTAATCACCGAGAAAGCTTAAAAATGCTTGTGTTAAAAGTGGTTCACCACAGTAGTCGAATGGTGGATTCGTACCCACGACTTTCTAAGTTTAAAGTGCAAACCGTACCAGATTACTGTCCTTAAAATAATGTAAATTTATTAGTATATTACCAACATAGCGTCAGTGTCTTAGGATGTGGTTTAATTATAAAGTGATTGTTCACTTAAAGTCGGCCGCTTTCAGACTTTAGCGTTCACACCGCAGCAGATTTCTAACTGTAGCTCTTAACCGCATGAGGTCGTAAAATCACGCTCCGATAAACATCGCATCAATGGTTATAATGAAAAGTACGCTTATGAAACCCAAATTATAGATAGCTTGACATCATTCCGAGAAAACTTTTAGTATTACGTTTTGTACCCGTGACAGTATATATAAATATACCTTAAAGTATATTATATATTATTAGGGTTATGTAATATTTTTTTTTTCGGAAAAGTGAAGTGAGAATCTAACTTTACTTCGGTTATCATTTTTTTGAACAAATGTAATATTTTTCCCAAAAAAAGCTCAAATATAGTAGATTCAGGAAAAAAGAACACATCTATTTTTAATCTTTATATATTTATCATATATATATATATATATATATATATATATATATATAAATATTATTCGTACTTTTTTTATAGGATAGGGTGACAAACGAGCACACAGTCCACCTGATGGTAAGTGGTTGCTGCAGCCCATAGACATCTACGTGTATCAATCAAAATCTCAATTACAAAACAAAATGCAGATGCGTTCTCACACGTGAGGACTAAGATGAAATGCCTCATTTCCAGTAAAAAGGGTCTCCAGTTTTCTACACTCACCATACCAACTTACTTTATTATTTTCTATAATAAATAGCAGTTGACTGAAATATAGTACGAGTGGCAACTCTACTTAGATCCCACCTAATGATAAGGGCCTACTTAGGCCCATGAATATTGTCAGCTTGCGTTGTTGTTGATGATTAACATGGAATGTCTCACAGCCTGTAAATATACTCCTATATACCCTTTACACCAGAGTCGCATGGTCACGGGATGTTTCATCCTCGTTAACTCGGGCCTCTTTCAGCTACGGCTTAAGACATTTATTTCTCAAAAAGAATACAATTCACTTATCATGAGAAATAACAAGTTAATAATTAGATACTAAATAAATAAACTTATGAAGAACGGCAGGTACTTGTAAATGCTCTGTTAAGTAGTGGATACGCACAATCTTGTTACTTGTGGGTAACAAGAAAAGTACGTGTACAATTACATATCGTTATTGAAAGAAAGTCTATAGCAATTACACATAGTTCATATTTGCTAGCAATTTAGATGGTATTTTTATGTCAATGTTTATATTTTAAATAATTGGTAAAATCAAATTAATTAAAGAAATAACATTAGCTTTTTGAATAAGTTAATGTTATTTAAAATCGAGAAAAATCTTTTAAGATGTGGTGCTTTAATGTTTTTTTGTATAAAATAAAGGACAGGATCTCTTTTATGTTATGGCAATTTATTATATAACTCTGTTCCATCGTATAATATTTTTTCCGTAGTTAGTTCGAGGTTGTCTTAGGCAAATGTTATTTCGTCGTCTAGTAATACGTTTTTGTATTAGTCCTTTCTTTGTAAACGTTATTTTAGAGTATATATTATCTTTATTTAGTAATTTATGTACTAATATGCATGTATTATATTTATAAATCTGTGATAGTGTCATTAATTGAGTTTTTTAATTTTTTCGGTGGGAGTTAGATAGTGATAATGGAATAGTAGTTTGATTATTTTGTTTTGACATGTTTCAATTTCCTTTAGATTTGTTTTAGCCGCAGTACTCCACACCTCTATTAGGTAGTCTAGATGAGGTTTTATCATGGAGTTGTATATAATATATTTCACTGATTTTGGCAGACAGCGAATATTACCACGAAGCGCACCCATGATGAAGATAGCTTAGATCTTAATTTATTTAGGTGCGGCTGCCACGTTAAGTGTTTATCTAGGTGGAGTCCAAGATACTTTTCTGTACTAACTTTGGTTAAGGGTTCATTATTTATGCGGAGAGTTAAGCGATTTTCGTTTTTTTTTGTTTTTAGCACTGAAAATAATGTAACTAGTTTTAGATGTGTTAACAGAAAGCAAATTTTCTTGGAACCATCTAGAGAGTGTATCCAAATCCTGCTGTGCTTTTTTAATGATCTGCTCGATGTCCTTGCCAAATAAAAATAAACATGTGTCGTCAGCATATAGTATTATATCACTTGACAGGTTAAGGTTATGCACATCGTTTACGTATATTATGAACAGCAAGGGACCGAGAATAGAGCCTTGTGGTACGCCGCAGGCTAAAGATTCGTGATTACTTTCCATATCACCGATCCTAACAATTTGCTGTCTGTTAGAGAGATATGACCGAAACATATCGTTGGCAGTATCCCTGATGCCGATATCATATAGTTTTAGCTATTAGATGCTTTTGTCCATTCTATGCCGAACTTACAGTATTAATTTTTTATTAATTTTTCAGCCATCTTTTTATTGAAATAAGAATGTTTTGTCCCATCTATTATATTATAGCTTATAAAAGTCCGCTGCTGATCATAGACCAACCCCTTAGATTGCCTCATAGGGAGGATTTTGCCATAGTTGCTACGCTTGGCAGGTGGGTTGGCAAAGGCAGTTTTATATTATTTTGACTTGTTATCAGCAAGATGCTGCTGCCCATCTCCTGGTTTGTTTGTCTCTGTCGCCTCTTCCGAAACCAACGGGACGATATGGGTAGTGGGTATTCTACACCACCACTACACGGTTGTTGTTGTTTTGTTGAAGAGTAGGCTCGCAATGGCGATGCAGTAGCATCGTTTGCAGTTTGCAGATGCAGTTTGTGGAAACCGCATTCAATATTAATATAATTTATACACTAACTAAAATGGATACATCGTCATTTATATAAACACTAGCTGTTCCCCGCGACTTCATTCTCGTGGAATTTATTACGATTGGATGTCATTGGTTTTAATATTTTTGCGCGGAACCCTAAACTTTATTTTAAAATAAAAGTAGTCTAAGTTATTCCTTAGAATCTCAGCTATCTGCCAGTGAAAGTCCGGTCAAAATCAATTCAGCCATTTCGGAGATTAGCCGGAACAAACAAACTGATTTTTTGGTATATGTTAGGTACTGTATAAACTTACATTTTTGCGTTTAGTAAAAAACTGCTATTTTGACATTACAAACAAACAAAAACTTCAATTTTATTTATTTGTATATATAAAGTACAGGGTAATTTATAATATTATATTGATAAGTAGATTTTCTGTAAGTAGCAAAATGCTTGAATCTATTTTTATCAATGGAAAGAGCTTTTTTTCGGCCTTCATGAGTATTTAAGTTTTTAATTTACAGTACCATCGGTGAATTCAAAATTGCTTTTTGATGACTCCGAAAAATCTCTCTAGAAAAATCGTTTATTAATTACGTTAAATAATTTAATAAGAAAAACGTATTATTAACGAATGGAAGAAATTTCCTGATAGGGTCTTAACTGAAATAAAATAACTAAAATATATTATTATTTTATTGATTTTTATGTTAAAACTACTTTTTTCGTTACCGTAAATATACAACAAAACTTTTTGGTGCTGATGGTTAGCATCTTTTCTTTCTTCTTTCTTTTTTAGGTAATGAACTCGTACTGTGCTTTTGGCAGTGTCATGTTTTTATTTATAGAATAAGGGTAACAAAGGAGCACGCAGTCCACCCGATGGTAAGTGGATGCTATGGCCCATACGAAACACAGCAGTGTTAAGCACATGTCTTTGTATATATAGACATAAATTTATGTATTCATATGTATACAGTGTATGTATTTAAGTACATATATATATATATATATATATATATATATATATATATATATATATATAAATATTAAATATCCTTTCTATTTGATTATTGCTGCACCGCCTCCATAATGTCTATCTCTGTTTAGCCTAATGGTTGACTGCGAGAGAATGCCCTATGGCATTAAGTCCGCCATATGTACTACTTTGTGCATGAAAGTATAAGTATATAAAATCACCTTTGGGTCACTTGCTACAACGCTCCCACTAATAATTCACTTGCACTTACGTTTAATACATAAAATCGCACCACATATTGTATATTGTAAGTATCAAAACTACAATTATTCAAACCATTAAGGCCGGCCGCACATTATAAGAAATTTTCTGTTGAAAAACTGACGCGCTCCGGTTGACCGTTTACAAGCTCCGCTATCAGAAATTTTGTACCGTCAATCCTAAGTCCAGTTCAAGACCAGATGAATTCGCGCGTTTCCCCGTCCAGTCAGACTCGCTTATCATCGCATTGGACTAAGATGACATTTTATTTTAAAACTTCGACTCCGGATTTGCCCGCTTAGTTGCAAAAGATTACAGGACAGCTAATTTTACTAGAAGCACTTAAAATGAGAGATTCATCTAGACACGTTTTCTAATTACTATCGCATGCCCTTCAGAGCCCATATCATGCCGTGGGTGTAGAAAGAAGTGAAAGACAGAAAAAAAATAAGGAGATGGGCATGAGCAGCGTTTTCCTAATAACGACAAAAAATAAGAAACTGTGGTA
The DNA here is from genome assembly GCA_907164705.1 of Parnassius apollo. Lineage (NCBI taxonomy): Eukaryota > Metazoa > Arthropoda > Insecta > Lepidoptera > Papilionidae > Parnassius > Parnassius apollo. Next base: position 8,253,160 of record CAJQZP010000178.1, read on the forward strand.
GACATCCCGCTTGTTAAGCGTTGTAATTTTGACAAATTTCCCTCGTATTAGGCAATCTATGGTTGAGGTCTATGTTTTTTAATTAATTTTCCTGCGTTCTCAGAAGCCATAAGGGAATGGTTTAAGCTCTATGATCTTATAACTAAAACTGTACATATTCTATCTAAAAATTCGCTCTCGGACATTGAACTCATGCACCTTCTCTTTTCGAGATCATATTGCGTATCAAAATAAACAAAAATTAGCGTTCGCTTGGAAGGAATTATTAAACGTAAACGATTTTTTTTCATGGTTCCAAAAAAATTTAGTGATATTAAAAACTCTTGTATTGTCGACAGAACAATGTGAGTTTATTAGTTGTTATCATTTTTATCAAAAACAGATTTTAGATGTAGTGCTTACCTAAAATTAACACTTCTGTGGAGTTACCCGAAATTAGGAGGATTATTCGAGTTCTTGTTCGAGTGTCCAATGCTGGACATGACCTTTTTTACTATCATAAGTTTTAAAAACTTGCAGTTAAAAATATTTTTGAATTTAATACAGAAACTTTTAAAATTTAATTTTTTATTACGTGTGATGCTAGTCTACCTGATGATTATTTTTATAATATATAATATTATAATCTAATATATATAAATCACCCGTGTGAAGTCGGGGTGCATCGCTATCGCTAGTTTCATAAAATCTTAAAATGATAATATTATAAAATGCATCTGACACGACTCAACGTAATTAATTTTAACTATTCACTGAACAGAACTTAACACGCTATGACGTGCATATATTCGTAATTAAAATTTTTAAGTTGATTAATAGAATAAATAAATAATCAGCTAAGTGCGAGTCGAACTCGAACATGAAAGGTTTCCGTACCATTGTAAAACACGTTTCTAGTAGGGGAATCTTTAATTTTTAATTTATTTTTATTTCCGGTATAGGTGTGACATGGACATTGGACATAATCTTTGTTTTGTCCATGTTCATCTTAAGACCTATCCGTTATCCTTAAGCTATCTATTGGGAGACACCATTGAGGTCATTGAGCATAGTGCTAAGGTCCTCCAGCGATTCTGCCATAAGTCTATCGTCGTATAAACTATATCGTCGGCAAATCGAAGGTGAGTGATGTACACGCCATTGATGTTAATACCGTATCCTTTCCAGTCCAGTAGCTTGAAAACGTCTTCCAACGCAGCGGTGAGTTTCGGGGATATAACGTCACCCTGTCTTACACCTCTCTGCAGTTGGATAGGTTTCGAACTCTGGTTCTGTACTCGGATAGCCATCGTAGCCCTACTGTACAAACACTTCAGCGCCTCGATATACCGAGAGTCAACTTGGCACTGCTGAACGGACTGTAGCACCGCCCAAATTTCGACGGAATCAAAGGCTTTCTCATAGTCCACATACGCCAGGAAAAGTGGGAGATTATACTCTTCGGTCTTCTGTACAATCTGCCGCAGGGTATGTTTGTGGTCTATGGTACTGAAGCCTTTTAGGAAACTGGCTTGTTCGGGAGGCTGGAAGTCGTCGAGTCTGTGTGCGAGACGATTCGTAATGACTCTCGAAAACAGCACGTAGAAGCGGCTCAGAAGGGAAATCGGTCTGTAGTTCTTCAAGAGAGCGTTGTCGCCTTTCTTAAAGAACAAGACCACCGCACTTTTGCTCCACGCCTCCGGAGTAGTGCCACCATGGAGGACGGAATTGAAGAGCATCTGAAGGACTTCAAGTACCGGTGGTCCACCCGCTTTCAGAAGCTCCGCTGTAATTCCATCCTCGCCTGGGGCCCTGCCGTTTTTAAGGTGCTGGAGAGCCATTCTAATCTCGCTCAGACTCACCCGTAACAGTACAGTTAGTAGTAGTTGATATTCTTATACCACTCAATCACCACTATATCGCTATATCACTTCTCAACCTTTTGGCTAAAATCAAAGCGAAAGTTAAACGTAAAAACGGGTTATACTGAAAATATGAATAGATAAATTTTGCAAACCAACAGAAATATTGCTTATCTATAAAAAACAAAAACTTTTTTGTTCAATATAGATTATAAATGATACTCAATGTAAGTCACTTTTTTAATTTACAACCGTAATATTAATAAATTTGTAACCTATGGCAGCCTTTTCAAACACATTTACGTGCGCTAATAGAACTACCCCAACAGACAGAATTACGTCAGTCGAGTTCCGTTTGCGCACCGCTCCCGAGCGGTAGTGCATACAGTCCGCGCTCCGTCCTCGTGCGGTAGTGCAACCTCTCGCCCGCGCGCCCCGCTCTCCCCGGCTCACACCGGCCAAGCAGTCGCCATTGGTGAGTCATCTTTCCTAGCACCGTTCTTGCCCCCTCGCTCCGGCGGGGAGGGTATTGTTCTTGTTATTTTTATTGTTTATGTTTCTTGTTACTATTTTGTTAATATTGTGTTACTGTTTCTTGGAATAGGCGTCACTTGCTCTTTTCAGAGCAAGCCCTTTGTTCTTCTCAGAACAAAGGGACCCCAGTTTCTTGAAATAAGCGTCGTCAACACCATCCCTATTCAACATGTCTACTACAGACATTCACAAACAACTTTCGATCCAAATAGTGGCCGTAGCCCAACAGTTTTTTCAAGCCCATGGCCAAACCCTTCCCCATGACGAAGCCCTTCTTGTCAAAAAAATTAGCGCCGCTCTAGCCTCCACTGTCCCTGAGGCATGTAAACCTCCACCTTCTGTTGTGGCCTTCTCAGCGACCCGTGACTCCGAAGTCATGGAGCACTCGGTCACCGCGTCCGAAACTTCATCCACCCGTAAGAGGTCCGCTCAAACGCCAATCAACTCATCCAGTAGCTGCTCCTCGGACTCAACAGACTCCAATCAATCGGTAATTGATACGACCCCCTTCACGGAAGTGAATTCCAAGCGCGGCTCGAAACACGCTGCGACCTCTCGCACACCTCCCGTCCCGGTAGCCTCCACCGCAGCCCCCGCGCCTGCTCGCTCCACCGTTGCCCCCGTTGCTGCCATAAAGAAACAGGTCCCGCCCCCTGTCTTCCTCAGGGACAAGGTGCAATTTACTAGACTCTCTCTAGAATTTACTAAACTCTACGGGCTCTCAGGTGCGTTAAGTGTCTAGACCCGCACAGCTCAAAAGAGTGTCCTCGCCCCGTGATACCGAGTACCCACCCGCTTGCGTCCTTTGCAGACAGACTGGCCATACGGCCAACTTCAGAGGCTGCCCTCGCGCGCCTCGCCCCAATCTTGGCAACAAAGCTGCCAAAAAAGCACCGCCACCGATCAATGACCGTACATTCCCGGCTCTCCCATCCAAAATGCCCCTTTAGGGCAACTCTCAGTCACCTCAGGACCCATATCGGCCCCCCTCAGGAACCCTACAGTACTCCTCACCTTCGCCCACTAGGGCCCCGACATCAGGCGGAACCCTCTTACGCCGATAACGTAGATACAGTATACACTGCTATCCGCAATATCGACGTAAGAGAGATCGCAATTTTAGCACGCAAACTGCGCGCTTCCCAGTCCCCTCAGGACTGTCTGCTCGCGCTTACCGAGCACCAACACCTTCTAAACTCAATATAATTAGTCATCCCATTCGTAAGATACCTTAATTAGGCAGTAATTCTTCCCAGCTGCTACTCGCCGCTAGCGCCCCCCTTTCACCCAAGGGGGATCGCGTTCGATACGGCTTAAAGATCTCTAGCTAGATTGCTAAGCCAGTCCCTAAAGGCGGTGTTTAGTGGGTAAAAGTCTCTTTAAGAGACTTTTTATGCTATGAGCATTCACCGCCTCCCTCCCCCGCTTTCCGGAGGGTTGCCCATTTTGCTTTGGCCGCAAAAAAAAAGACAGAATTACAATACAATTAAAAAAACAGCTAATAAGACAGTAGAGTAACTGTTCGAACTTTAGTTAGATAAAATTTGTAATGCCGCACTGCAAATATACTGGTTTTATGGTTGTAGCACGATTGTGTAAGCTCGATCGGTGAAAAACTACGCTCTCACGGAAAAGCAGTTTTTTGTGAGTAGAATTTAGAGAACCGGAGAATCTTTTTACCAACAGGTGAACTGTGTGCTCTTTTATTACCATTACTCAATAAAAATGCTAGTTGCCTGTGCCGTTCGTAATACGATCAAATGATTAAGACATTCGAGTTTTGCTAGCACTTTGATGTATTTTCATTTATTTTTTACTCTCATTAATAAAAATATATAATTTTACATGAAATATAACTTATAGATTATTTTTGTTAAATAAATAACTTACTTGCTGTTAATTACCGGTGACCTTAATTAGAGCAAGCTGTGTTTATTACCTTTTTACGACATCGAAGTAACTTTTAATCGAGATTTTGGATGCTAAATTCCAACGTGGTTCATGTCAAAAGAAAACGTCTTCAGACATCCAACGATTTAGAAAATAGATATGTGTTAGGTTAGTATTTTGGTTTTAAAGACATACTCTTAAGTCTATTTTATCACATTTCCAACATTGCAATTTCACATTTGCTTTCAGAAAATTTAATAAACTACAAGTACGAACATTTCTACTTAAATTGAATGCTTAACATGTGCAAGACGGGCGGAAATCGAAAATCTAAAAATCGTGTTGAATTTTTAACATATTTATTGCGGTACAATCCTTTTTATTATATTTGTTGCATAAAACAGTTACGTATGTATTTCTTATAATAATCAGAATATGTACTACAATTTTTGAAATTATAAAATTATTTTAAAATTTCTGTTAAACGTCGTTTTAATAAATAGAGATAGATGTATACTTCTTTTCACAAAATTCTATTCATTTAATACGTTTTAAGTGTTTCTAAATATATGTAGGATAGGATCACGTTAAGCCCTCGTCGGACGAGGCATAGCTCGAGGAGCGGCAATACAGGTGCCATTCTACGGTAGTTAACTGTGAAGAATGATGGTGAGATTCATCATTTAAATATTGGTTAGTATGCATTTTGAATTACATCAAAGTTAACAGAACGCAAAATAACGTACAAACGTAACGGGTAAATTAAAAAAAATAATAAAGAAGGCAGCTGGGTACTTCACTTGGTTGAGATCCTGTAATTTATTAAATTAAATTCAAACCTAAGCATGCCACTGCAAGACTTCAAGATAGGTACTAAACTCTATGCTCTTTGTAGAATATAGATCGGACTAAACTAAACTAAAATGGACTAAAATTATTTAGCATAATATACAAATAGCATATAATATCATTGCATATAGATTATTAATTAATTAATATAAACAAATAGCACGCACGTTGTTTGCGTCAATGGAAATTAATGTCAAGTAGGTCACGCATTATGTATCCAAAGATTATATTATAATCACAACGTTACATGTATAGGTGTGTATGTATTAACATTATATGTTTTTTTATTTTATTTTATCGAGACGATTCTGCTTGTTATTGACGATATAGTGTTGGAGTTGTGTCGGTCAATAGAAAGCATCATAGTTCCCTCTTTATACAGTCAGTCTTGATTACATAGACAGGTATATAATCAATGCAGTCAGTGTTTGATATACAGTTCTGACAGCTAACTTCTCTTCTAAGTTTTCAGTTCTAAGCTAACTATGAATATGCGCCCACCCTAGCTGTTCTTCTGTTCTACCTGTGCCTGCTCAGCCCACCAATATATTTCCATTTTTTTTACCAGCTTTACACTCCACAGTTTCACCCACAATAAATCACATTTATCCGTGTGAATTAGGTATTTTCTCGTGCTGAAATGTCTTTCTTCAGAATGCAGTTAGTTTCTCATTTTTCTCTCTATTTGCCATAATTGGCATCTTGGCAAGAGTGTTTTTTTATTTTTATTCATTAATAGAAAAACGCTGTTGTCTATTTCCTGATTTTTCTCTCTCTGTCGCCTTTTAATAAGACGCCAAGGGGATGCTATAGGTAGGTAGTGGATATTCTAGGATTGCCACTACAGGATAAATATGTATAAAATATGTTAATTACTTATTATAAAGTAATTCAGTTATAGTCTGTAGTAACTTATTTATATAAATGGAGCGAATGATCATCGGCTCACCTGATGCAAAGTGTTGACTGTTACCCATGAATAACTGCAACACCGGCGGAATCGCAGGTGCGTTGCAAGCCATTTTTAAAGGGAGTAACTAGTAACTAGTTTCTTGTCATCCAAATATTCGTCTATTGTACCCAGAGTTTTGTCCGAACAATTCCTCTGAGCACTCCCCGTGGTAAATGCGATAGAAAAAGAAAAGGAATGACATATCTCTTCGCAGTGGTTATATAACCGAGCATCGATGATTCGAGACGCTCTTCACTGGTTGTCGTCAAGTGGAAAGAGTTACTGTGGTGCCCAAGCCCAGAAATGAGAGCAGTATTCTTACCGCATGTTAGTGTTTTACGGCATGAACAAAATATTATCTCGCTCTGCTGAGCACGTAATTTGATATGTCGATGCTGATGATTCCGATGCTGGCTGAGGCAGCTAGAGGAGTGCACTGAAACTGAGATTTACGACAAAGGGGTTTTTCGTAAATACGCAAACCTGTGTTTTGGAGGATTAAACAGGACTATAATGTATGTTATAGCCAAATTCGTCTTAAATCCGAGACATTGTCTAATAAAGACTCGACTTCATACAAGTTTGATTGGATATGTTTGTAGAGACATCCTGGTCGTACTTGTAAAATTATTTTTGTATATTATAGCCAAATTCACGAGGAATAGTATAGGCTATTTAGCATTAAGCTACACTTCTCAGTTAGTCTTAAATATTGATTTGAGTTAAGCAAGTTGGAAGAAAAAGCGCTCCCGAACTGCTTTAACTGCTTGCGCTGGCGTAATGGTTAGTGATTACTGATGATGATTGGTGATGTTTCCCTCCATATAAACAAATCCTGCGATACCATAGGCCTATTTATTATACAATAAGCCACAATAAGGTATTTTGTGACAAAAAATAAATTAAAAATTAAAAAGCGATTTATGAGCGTTATTATTAGGCATGGCATAATAATCCTTACGAATGAAATAGACTTCATCATCAAGACAATTTTATGAAGATGAATTTTGCTCCTTATAGCATGTTATTTGGACGCATAGTTAGATAATGAAAAATTAAAATAATTCAACACTTGGTTCTGTGCCCGAGCGAGGCATAAGCCCTAGCCACCCGACGATAACCGAGAGATAGCAACAGTGAAATCTTCTATGAGCGATGTTAGTTCAATCATTTTGACTAAAAAATGGCAAAATTAATGGAGTACCTACTTTTATCTTTTTTTTATAGAACAAGGGTGACAAACGAGCACACAGTCCACCTGATGGTAAGTGGCTGCTGTGACCCATAGACATCTACATTTATCCTCGATTATGAACCAAAACGCAGATGCCTTGTCATCCGTGAGGACTAAGATGGAATGCCCCGTTTCCAGTAAAAAAGGGTCTCCGGATCTCTACACTTACCATACGAAACACAGCAGCATTAAGCTGCTATTTTATGCTGGTATTCAGTGAGAGCGTGGTCTTTCCTCGGTCGAGCCGACCCATTCGTGCTACAACCATATTAAAGCTGCAGCGTGGCTCTACCACGGCTCAACAGTAGCTCTATATATATGCGCATATGTACGTTATAGAGAAAAGTTACATTTTATCCACTCTCCCTCCCGCTCTATCAAAAATATGTAGCTGTAAAATATAAGCGTCAATATATTGGTATTTTATAACTTCAATATTGTTTTACTGTATATTAACTTACGATATATAAAACTCCAATATATTTATAATTATCGATATATCAAAAAAGGATATTTTAAAAAGTATCACAGTCCTAGTTTGAACTGATCGGTTGGAATGATCAGCTGAACTGACCGTATGTGTGGAAATTTCTTTGGTTTAAATCCGTTCGAACTGATATTAGTTCAACAGACGACTTTAACTGACCGTGTGTGCGGTCCATTACACAAGATTCGTGTCTATTCGGTTGGTGTTATTAATTTGTTAATTGTTGTAAGATTCAAAGACTACCTACACCTTACATTGTATCTTATTATAATATACTAGCAGTGCCCGCTACTTCCTTCGCCTGGAATCAGTATATTTGCTACTCTATGTGATGATGATTTATTTGTAAATTAAACTGTCGCGAAGACTTAGAAAGACACTAATTTGAATAAAAACATTCAGTTAGTTGGTCAATCAGACAAACAAATAAACGGACCCACAAACGAACGAAACAAATAGGAAAAACTGTACGCTTGTGTTTTATTTTGTAAATAAACAACAAAATGACCGCAATAACGTAATCCCTAATTTGCGAACTTCTCTAGCCAATACTTGTTATACATACAACACATAAGATATTGCCCTAAATAACCAAGCACCATCACTAATTATTCATGTTGAATAAAAAAATTGAAATGCAAACTACAATCCAATGCCTACCTAAAACTAAGTACCTACACTAACAAAATAATGAAATTGCGTAAGTATCTATATTTTGTCTCATCCTGCAAACAAATAAAAAATAAAACTAAACTCAACCTAGGAAAGTTTTTTGACCTTTAAGTAATAGGTGTCATTGGGCTTAAAATCAGTTGGGTTTTCTATCAAGAAATTCTCAGTAGTAGCCTGGAGTCAAGGGTTTAGCAGTGTTTTTTTTTTATATAGAATAGGGTGACAAACGAGCACACAGTCCACCTGATGGTAAGTGGTTGCTGCGGCCCATAGACATCTACATCTATCTTCCATTACAAATCAAAATGCAGATGCGTTGTCACCCGCGAGGACTGAGATGGAATGCCTCATTTCCAGTAACAAGGGTCTCCGGTTCTCTACACTCACCATACGAAATACAGCAGCATTAAGCTACTATTTCACGCTGGTATTCTGTGAGAGCGTGGTCCTTCCCCGGTCGAGCCGACCCATTCGTGCTACAACTATACTACTAATATAACTGCAGCATGGCTCTACCACGTAAAGAAAAAAGTGTTTCATCCCTATGTCTCAGAAAGCACGTAAAGCCGTTTTCTCTGTATCTGATCTCACTATATTTTTGTCTGATTGCTATTACTAGCTCGGACACAATAATAAATAGACAATTTTTTATATTTTTTTTCAGCAGCAGTGGACTTTAAACTTTAAAATACTGTAACGGATATTGCATGAAAGAATAAACATATTTGCTGATCCAATACAAACATTGCGTTGAAAGCAGCAAGCAAAGTAATTATTTACATATTATGTGTCCTTCATATCTCGTTTATAATGAAACCTTATGGTGCTACTATATAAAAATTTAGTAGTTAATTTATTATTACAGTAAAATAAAAATTATATGATAATTAGAAAAGAACGGGTAGGAATAATATTAAAAAAAAAAAACAAAATCGGGTAACGTAATTTTTCAATTTCACGACAATGTAAATTTTAAACTTTTGGAAGTAAAAGGGAAGTATAATACCTATGTTTACTGCCAAGCTTCTATAATCTATTGATATGATCCTTACCGAAACGAAAAAAAATTTTAATAGCTCTTTCAAAATTTGATTTACCATGTTGTACGTACTCGGCGATTAAGAAAAAAGATATAAGCACACCCTAAAATTTAATAAATAATTTGCACAACACCATCTATCGATGACATTGGCTAACTATTGTACTTTTTTAACTAAGATATTAGGATTTATATACTTTTTATAAATATTTATTACGTTATTCCTTATTACTTTTGTTTACTGCGTTTAGATATAATTATATCACTATAGAACACTATTTTGCATTATTTAATTACAAGAATGACCTCGATCACTCAACGCCACCATAGAACAAATTCGTAGGTATGTACATATATTTCGTACCCACATTTCAGAATATTAATCATAACTTTTGATAGGATGAACCGATTTTAATAAAACAAATTTAAAACGAAACACAACATTTTAAAATAAACATATGCTTCATAATTTCCCTACCAATTATATTGATATAAATCAGTACTTCATACATGATACGTTACAACAAACAGACAGACAGACAAACAATTCTAAAAATGATAGAAATGTATTCAGTTACTTATTTTTAGTCCCTCTCAATCAATTTTGTTACAAAAATATAAAATGCACAGACATCTGCAATTCACATCTTTGTTATATGTGGTGGCGCTAATGGTTCCTGGGTTTGAATCCGGAAACGGATTGGTCACTAAATGGTTAGGGTGACTAGGTTGCCTTTCATATCTGGAGAGAAGGAACTTCAAAATGGTTCGATTCCAGGAATAATGACACCGAGATTCGTATGCGAGACCAACGATTGGTGTTTTAGATTGAGCCGAAACGGTGGAATGTATACGCGTAGTTGGATAAAACTAAAACAAAATGGCGAACGAAGGATGCGGCATGGGTTTGGACAATGCACTTGCTATGACTCAATTTATTCCATTTAGCCGGTATCTTACCTTTAATATGTATAGATAATATTCAACTGTAAGCTCAATATAAGCATATTTTGCTACATTTAATTGCTTAGTAAGCGAATTATTCTTAATTCTTAATGAGAAATATAGTTCTTAAACTACTGATATGTATGACCGAAGTAAATAATAGAACATGTTCTTTAAAAATACGTTAATTTATTTCTATACGTAAACTCTTTAATTTCACGTTGCTATGCTATTTTCAAAATTTAATTTATCGAAATATTATTATATTTATACATTTTTATTTTAGCTAAAATAATGGAAAATTAATGGAGTACTGTTATCTATCGGTATAATATGTACGTTAAGCCGTGGTAGCTCAGGGGCTTAGCACTGGCTGTAAATGTCACGGTACGCGAGCAACCCGGGTTCGATCCCCGCCGGTACTTATGAAATTGTTAATTGCAATATTAAGTGCTGATTTACTACATGCTCGAAATATATGTCGAAGACAAGTGAAGTCCGCTAACACGCATTGGGGCAGTGTGGTGGCCACTTCCTTACCCTAAAACCCTCTCAGGAGTGAGAGGAGGCTTGTGCCCTGCAGTGGGACACGTATATAGGCTGTAGCTTCATATGTACGTTATAGAGCAAATATACATTTTATCCACTCACACTCTCCACATTCCCGGGTAAGTGTCCCCTCTCCCCTCGCGGCACAACAAACATAATCATGAATCGCGTTTTTTTTCAGTTTAAAAGAAAACATGATATTTGAAAAGTACGAGTATTTAATTTGAGGGAGAGTGGATAAAATGTAACTTCGCTCTATCGAAGTTACCTTTTATCCACTCTATGCCGATAGATACAAGTACTCCATTAATTTGAACAATTTTTCCATACATTGCTATCTGAAATGCTTGAAATAGGTGTCGTCATATCGCAAGGCACAGATGCGTGATAAATGCGGGTGAAACCACGTGGCACAGCTAGTAATTTAATATAAATATTAGCACTAGGTTAAAGATGTTTAGATTATACGTTATTAATAAATTATATTATGATTATTTTGCCGCTATTTTGCCCTTTCCGGCATACATTTCACACCGCCACCTATCGGGTCCAGATTTTGCGATTTTCTTTTTTTGCACGAAAAATAATTATGTTATGAGTATATTAAGTTGATTTGATTGATATTTATAGAATTAGATGATAACTTGACTACAACGGCATTTATTGGATCCTACCATAACTATAAACTATCGTCTCGGCAAAACACAATATTTCGTGAAATATGACCTCAATCGGTGGTCATTTAATAGTTACACGATCAATAACAGACATATCTACAATAACCTAAAATTATGTGATATAACTTCCCGCCATTCGCGTCGCGAGCGAACAGGTTAAGAAAGAAATATATTCTGTTTACTTGTTGGAAAAAATTAAATTTTGTTTATTTATAAAGTTTTTATATAGGTAGGGCTTAAAGCATTGTTTTGTTGCTCTAAAACCATCGTCGCATTATTGCCTTTCTAATTCGGTTTTGGGAACATCGGTTGCATGATTTCTAAATCTATAAAGGACATATTATGTAGAAAATTTTTTGTGTTTTATATAGATAGATAATAAGATTAGAAGCCCGGCTCTATCTCTAAACATCTAAAACATATTATATTTGCTAAATGTTTTATATAGTGATGTTTATAATCGATTATTTTATAATTGAAATTAATTGATTGTTAATCGATTTTCAAAATAAGGGTCATAAAAATATAATTTTATATTATTTGAATAAATAATAATTAAAAATTTCAGTTATATTGAGCAACGATGTTTGCCGAGTAATAATTTGTTGTGATGTTCCTTTATAATATAATAAATAAATCTTTGATTAGCTGTTCTAGAAATTAATTGTTTGTTGGGACCCTTCTCATCTAATAAGCTTTTAAATTATTTTGACTGTAACGTAAGTGCTCTTGTGGTTATTACGTTCAATAATGAATTAAATAAAGTTGTAAATTACCAATGTGCCCTTCCTTTGTTGTAGCGTTTTCTTCAACCATGCGTTATGATAGCTTTTTATTAAAATAAAATATGAAGTGGCAAGTGAACTTACAGTCCACCTAATGGTTACAAGAGCCGCGATAGCTCAAATGATTGAGCGCTCGCTGTGAATTTAAAACGCAAAGTACGCTAGCAACACGGGTTCGATCCCCGTCGACACCAATGAAATTGTTAATTGCAATTTCATGTGCTTGATTTACTACGTTCTCGGTGAAGGATACCGTCGTGAGGAAATCTGCATGTCTGGGAAATAATAAAAATATTTCGAAGACATATGAACTTGGCTAACACGCATTGGGGCAGTGCGGTAGACACTTCTTTGTCCTAAGCCCCTCATAGAAATGAGAGGAGGCCTGTGCTCAGGGTGGGACTACTTTTACTTTAACATATAGTATATTCCCCATGTAACAGTTTACTGCTTTAAATGGGCTTCTCATGATAGTTCTCGTCATGGTTGGCACCTTTGACGCTACTGTCTGTCGCTGATCTGTAACTAATACATAATATATCGAAATACACATCCTGGTAGAAACACGCTGCAGATCCGACTATATTCTGTTTGTAGCACCAATGGGACTGCCTGACAGGAAGGATCACGCTCTCACACAATACCAGCGTAAAATAGCATCTTAAGGTTGCTGTTCTTACGTATAGTGAATTAAGAGAACCGGAGACCCTTTTTACTGGACACGACACATTCCATCTTAGTCTACAGGGGTAACAACCCATCTGCATTTTAAGTCTAAAGTTACAGCAGTGAACGTGTATAGGCTGTAACTTAATTTTTTTACATTTCTAAACGCTGTAAGCGATGAACCACGCTATCAAGCCCTCGGACAATATTGTGGGGCATCAAGCATTAATTGAGCGTCGAGCTTTGTGAATAACAAATACCTACTATGGAATTTAAACTATCCTGGAACACCGAACCGCGCGTCTTATGCGCAGGCGTCTAGTGGCGCTTTAGGAACATTACTAAATATCAATACCTAACTACGATAAAAATTTTATCATAGTGACTTGGGAATATAATCCGAAGCTCCGCTCAATCTCTTGAGGAAAATAGCGCGATGCTATGAATAGTGTGGCCATGAGATGCGGATGATTAATTAAGGTTATACACTTATACATTTCTTTGATGATAAATAGATACTTAGTTGGGTTCATAATGGCTTAAATAGGATAATCTCAAGATTTTTTATCTTTAATGTACTACAGTTTTCTAATCTATCACTACTTTTTTCTAAAGTTTTTTGAGTAAATTTTTTGAAGTCTTAGTATTACAGTATTATACTTACTGATACAAATAATCTAGGCCCGTCTCCTTTAAAAGAAATAGTTTTTATTCTGCTTTTTCTTTTATACTTTTCTAGAAGATGTTTGTTGCAAATCGTTGAGTTTTTATGTGGATTGCAATTAACACACCAAATTAACCTCAACCATTTTTTTCTAATTATATAATCCATCCAGGGAATCTGTTTGACAAAAGAAAAATTAAAGTTTTAAAAGCCAAATCGAGCATTTATTTTCATTCTTCTTCTTATTATGTTAAATTAAAAAATAATTATATTAAAATTAATGTCATTAATTTTAATATAATTATTTTAACATTGGGTCAGTCCCTAACGTACATGTAAATATTTTGTTTAAAAATGTATTCACCGAAATCATGCAAATTATCAAAAACGTGATTTTTTTCTTTGCAAAATATCAAAATTAAGAAAATAATTCAAAATATTCTATATTTTATACAGTACACAACATAATTTTTAAACAAAAATAGACGCGTCATAGCAGTGACGAGGTCCTGCGAATTTACCTTTGAAATGTGTACATGTCGGGATTATTCCTATTATTGACACAACAGTCACTCAAAAACCAAAGAACTATGTTGGAAAACAATTAATTACTAAAAAATAACCACCATTATACTCTAAAAATTACAAAATATCTATAAAAGTAAAGTAAAGTTACAGCCTATATACGTCCCACTGCTGGGCACAGGCCTCCACTCATTTCTGAGAGGGTTTTAGGGCAAGGAAGTGTCCGCCGCGCTGCCCCAGTGCGTGTTGGCGAACTTCACATGTCTTCGAAATATTTTTTTTCCTTATTTCTCTGACATGCAGGTTTCCTCACGATGTTTTCCTTCACCGCCGAGCACGTGGTAAATCAGCACTTAAAATTGCAATTAACAATTTCATTGGTGCCGGCGGGGATCGAACCCGGTTTGCTCGCGTACTACAGCGTACTACAGCGAGCGCTAACCATCTGAGCTACCACGGCTCCAAAATATCTATAATCTGTTTTTTTTTATCTCTAAGACTAAACTGACTGAAACGAATGGCCCTTAACAACGATCAACCAGTTACTGGCCTCTTTCCTATACCACACCTCGTTGGGTTCGGGAATCAACGCGGTGGGCCTGACCCCTGATAAGACGTTCGACTTAGAACCTTGACCACTCTTTCAAAAGAAAGTGGTTGACGACTAAGATTGTGTAGTGTTGGCGTAAATTTAAGAAATCATTATCTAGCCCCATTTTCGCTTCGAATACTAGTAGGTCATCATCCATGGAACCCTCTTCGCTTCCAACATCCTTGCCTGAAGACCCTTTTAATCCAGTGAATAAAACCTGACGTGACGATTGAATACTTCTTGTACACCCTGTGCTTATTCTCAGTATGGCTTAGAATGTGTATGTATGTGATGAGTTCAATAATATTATATGAACACAATAATAATAAATATAAATAACAATATTTTAATGACGATAATCTCGAGAAACAAGTAAATTCTAATAATTATATTGATATAAAAATTAATTTAAACTAGAGGTATAAACATATACTGAGTAATAAACATATCTAATTGAATACGTTTTTATTTGTTGGAAAAAATATAAACTTATAATTATTATCTCCAAATATTTCCTTCTTAAGTTTCGTCAAAATTCAGAATGGAATCTATGCATAGATCGGAATTTGTAACAATAAATCCTACTTTATGGTAAAAATAAGAATATAAAATAAAAGCCGTCCACTACCATCTCGAGACGGCGAGGCCGGCTCTGCTCTTTGTGACCGAGACGCAGGTGTCCTCTCCGGCTGATGTCTCGTATCTCTCCTACCCGGGGTACAAACTGGAACACTCCTTTGTGCCTCGGGCTGGAGTTTGCGTTTACGTCAGAGAGGACATCTGTTCTCGACGCCTCGGCAGTCTTGAAGGTTCGGACCTGTCCATCCTTTAGTTACACGTAGGCAGCGACGACCATCCGCACGTCTACGAGTGCCTCTATAGGTCCCATAGCGGTAATGTCGAAACAGACCGACTCTTCGACCACGTCCAAATGGCTACAGATTCGTTGCTACAGCAGATCCCCTCCGCAGAGATCGTGATTCTCGGCGACTTTAACGCCCATCACGCCGAATGGCTTGGTTCACGTTTAACCGATCATGCGGGGAGATCTGTTCATGATTTTGCTTTGGCATATGGTCTGATACAACTGGTTACTTCGCCTACGCGGATTCCAGATGTGGAGGATCATGCACCTTCCCTGTTGGACCTTCTGCTGACCTCTCACCCGGATGGATATCAGATTTCCGTCGAAGCCCCTTTAGGCTCCTCGGACCATTGTCTTGTCCGGAGTGAGGTGCCACTCACGCTGAAATCGCAGTCGCATTCTGCAGGCTGCCGCCGTGTTTGGCACTATAGGTCAGCCGATTGGGATGGGATGCAGTCTTTCTTTGCATCCTACCCTTGGGGGCGGGTTTGCTTCTCGCCGGACGATCCCAACGTTGTTGCGGATTCTGTCTCTGATGTGGTACTTCAGGATATGGAACTTTTTATTCCTTCCTCTGTGGTGCCCATTGGAGGCAAATCTCAGCCATGGTTTGGTCGCTCCTGTAAAATAGCATCATGCTATAAGCAGGAGTGCTACCGAGCCTGGGCTGACGCATCAGCGTCCCGGGATGTAAACACCAGCGCTATAAAAAAGAAGTATAATTCCGCCTCTAGGTCCTTCAAAAGAGTCATTGCTAAGGCAAAGTCAAAGCACATGGGCAGAAATGGGCGAGAAACTATTTCGCCTTCCTTCTGGAACTCGTGCATTCTGGTCTCTCGCCAAGGCTGTCCAGGGGGAATTTCTGTCAGCCATCTCTTCCATCTCTGCACAGAGAGGACGACTCACTGGCCCATACCGCAAAGGAGAAAGCCGATCTTCTGGGCTCTTTCTTTGCGTCCAACTCGACTCTCGATGACGGGGGGAGTACGCCGCCGACCATCCCGCGGTGTTAGTGCTCCATGCCGGAAGTGCAGTTTACACAGCGCTCGGTTCGCAAAGCACTCCTCTCCCTGGACATCCACAAGTCGAGTGGGCCTGACGGAATCCCCCCAATTGTGCTGAGGACGTGTGCTCCAGAGTTGGCACCGGTTTTAATGCGCCTTTTCCGGTGCTCCTATTCCCTAGGCGTAGTCCCAAAATCATGGAAGACGGCTTTCGTCCACCCGATCCCTAAAAAAGGCGAACGCTCAGACCCGTCCAACTACCGGCCTATCGCCATCACCTCTTTGTTCTCCAAAACAATGGAGTCCATTGTAAATTGCCAGATCATGAGGTACCTTGAGGATCACCAGCTGTTTAGTGACCGCCAATACGGTTTTCGCCGTGGTCGGTCAGCTGGTGATCTTCTGGTCTACCTAACTCACAGATGGGCGGAGGCAGTAGAGTCCAAGGGGGGAAGCATTGGCCGTTAGTTTGGACATTGCGAGGGCCTTCGATTGCGTTTGGCACAAAGCGCTTCTTTCGAAGCTCCCTTCTTATGGGCTTCCCGAGAAATTGTGCGATTGGATCACCAGCTTTCTTGCAGATCAGAGCATCAAGGTCGTTGTAGACGGTGCAAGCTTCGATTGCAAGCCTATTAATGCTGGTGTTCCACAAGGCTGCGTGCTATCGCCAACTCTGTTTCTTCTGCATATCAATGATATGTTGCAAACCCGTAACATTCATTGCTATGCAGATGACAGCACTGGTGATGCTCTTTACACCGGCCGAGCCAATATTTCTCGGGAAAACGTCTCTGAGTGCCGGGACAAACTTGTGTCTGAAGTTGAGTCTTTGCTGAACAGAGTCTCGGAATGGGGGCGACTAAATCTAGTCCCCCATTCGCGTCCTTCTCTTCAGTCCTCCCCTTGCCCAGAGTAGAATCCTCGTGTATCGAGTGACGTGCAGTTTCGTCGTCACTTGGAAGAGAAGGCCAAATTGGCCTCTAAAAAGCTTGGCGTGCTTAGCAGAGCGGGACTGTATTTCATGCCGGCACACCGCCTGCAACTTTACAAGGCGCAGGTTCGGCCGCACATGGAATACTGTTCCCATCTCTGGGCTGGGGCTCCCCAGTACCAGCTCCTTCCACTTGACCGCATCCAGCGCAGAGCGGCTCGAATCGTCGACGACCGAGTGCTTTCCGATCGGCTCGATTCACTGGCACTGCGAAGAGATGTTGCATCTCTTTGCATTTTATTTCGCATATACCATGGAGAGTTCTCTGAGGAATTGTTCGGATTAATCCCAGCCGCCAAATTTCGTGAACGCACTACGCAGCAAACGTCCCGATACCATCCACACCATCTGGATGCTTGGCGGAGAAAAACACGAGGAGGCGCCGCTATAGGGCGGCCGGCGCTGGTGGGGCCACGGATGTGTGCGAAAGCGTTCCCGTGGTCCTGCCAATATGCGACGAAGGTGGAATACCATGGGGTTTAAAAGTCAGTGCGAGTCCGACATAACCCGTCCTTGCCCCCGCGAGGCGGGTATGTGTAGGCATTTCCCTACACATACCCGCCTCGCGGGGGTTTACTCCGCTACTCGCTCAACCTCGACTCTTTGGATAATTAATTCGTGGAAACGATTTAATTATTATTCTCAGCTATTAAATTAGTCTCAGAAATATTTATAGTGGGTTATCTCTGATCTGTGTATTTCATGATTATGAAATGGTAATAAGGTTTTTTCCATAATAATCCAAGATTTTCAAATATCTTCCTACAAGTAAATATTGTTAGAGAATAACACAAAATACGAATATTTAAAGAAAAAAGAGGTAAACAAAATAAATTGTAGGTAAAGTGACTTTGCCCTTCAATCAATCCTTTGCTACAGTCACGTCTTTATTGTGTGTAGTCTTCGGAATAAAAATGTTAGGAAATATAACGAATTAAGACAAATTTGTGAAAAATATCTACAAAAAAAACAACATGCGTGCACACGTCACACGGCACTCGTCATACGCGACAGAAGTGAAACATTCAAATGAAATGAAGTATAAAATAAAAATACTTTACGGCAAATGGTTTATTCCTGTCCCATTTCCATGAATATAATGCTTTTCAATATTTGACACCTTCTACATATTTGCTATATTTCATAGACCTTGCTATATGTGATATAGGACTTCAACCCACAACTCTACTGTTGTAATGCTTGTGCATCATAGAAACCTTCCATAATAGTGTTTATAATGTATCATAGACCTTACTCTATCATAAGTCTTTAATTAAATACATATTGTGCAACAATACTATTGTAGTCAGTCACCGTACTTCCCCATAAATATATATACATCCTGGGGTATGCTTCTCCGGTAACTCCCTTATATAAGCAATTTCTACACGAACACGCTGCATCAATACAAGAACACGCTGCAACTTTACAAGAACACGTTCAATAAATTTACTGACCAATTTTCTAATTATTTTATAAATGTTATTTATCTTTATTATTATAATATTTTCGACTTGTATTTCTATTATTTATTACGTTTTGAAGATTTTAACAGAGTTTTAATAAATTTAATGATCTTTTAAAGCAACGTTAAGCCTTTACTTTACTATATCTAATACTTAAAGTCTGAAATGTATGTATTTTAACTTTATGCTTGTTAATGTATTATTTATTGTTTGAAATATTACTTTTAGATATTTTTATTAGATATTATTAATTTTAAGATAATCTTAGACGGCTTTACATAAAAATTAATTATAAAATATTAATAATAATAATGCGCCGACTCTCTCTCCCGAGACTAGCCGACTCACAATTGGTGCCTATGGCTTGTAATAAGTATAAAAATAAATTTACTTGTATTAAGTACATTAAATGTAACTAGAAACAGAATATGATGAAATTAAAATAAAATTAATTTGTGACCTAAATCTTCAGTTATTTACATTAACCAGTAATTTCTTGTAACAACTGTAGAAATATTAAAATAAAGCATAATAAACGGAAACCTCTACCCGTGATATAAATTATACGATATGAATAAGGAATTTCATTAATTTATAAATACAAAGACATACATAATGTGTGTCACTTTGATGATATATTACATTATCAAAGGGGCGACGGTAGTGTAGTAGAAGCCAAAATTCTCGCCGAATGTAATAAATATTGAAATGAAATTAAATAGATGGTTTTATTCAATATACATTATTACATAATACTTATTGAAAGTATTTTTATATTTATCACTTTTTATAATAAAGACTGTTTTTATAGCTCGTGGTTGACTCTTATGGGGCGATAATGTGCACGTACGTACCTTCGATGCCTTCTTGGTTGTATTTACAAAGCCAGTTCTGCGCCAACTTCTTAATTGTTATCAGTCCCATTTGTTGGCCGCCGGAGAACAGCTAACGTTAATTTTGAGAACTAAATTCTCGCAATTAAGTGGTATAAATTGTACATAAACATATATTTTTGTAGTAGCGGCGTAAGAGAATTCACTAGCGCTTATTATCCCTTAGGGGTTGTAAGAGGCGACAGAGGGATATTGAAGAGAGTAGATGCATCTTATTGATAAAAACTGAAAATAGAAAAATATTGCGAATGCCAATGCACCTGCCAATAGTAGCAACTTTGGCAGATATGAAGTTAGTAAAGTTTTGATAGGCTGTAATAATGATGATGATTTAATTTATGAGAAAATGTAAAGTTAGGGAACATCAGAAAAGTGTAACAGTGGCACGTATACGTATGGCATCCAACCTTCCGCGCTACGCATCTTATAAAAACGAAACAACCAAACCAACTTTTTAAAAGGTTTATCAGACGAAGAATATTCTTCCTTTATCACAGACAGTAAATTGAACCGAAGTTGTACAAATATAGGACTAGATGTAGAAGAAGATACACAGGAAATGAAATACAAAATATAATAACTAGAATTGAAACTGAAGGCTGCTGAAAACGAAATCGAGAACCTGCACTCTGAAAATACTGCTTTAAGTAAACGACTAGCCGAATATGAGCGAGAAATAAAAAAACGTTGACTGAAATATGTACATCGGACTCAAAAACAACCAAAAAATCCGGAGGAGTCTAAACATAACTAAGCTTAGCTTCACCGAGGAAGAAAAGAGTAGCCTCCATGATGAAAGCGCAGCAAACCGAACCGAAACACCGTCTGGAAAGCAAAAAGTCGTTGAGAGTAAAAATTCCGAAATTCGAACAAACCCCAGACAGACAAGAGACAGCCAATTAAAAAATGAGCCTATAGAAGAACAACACATATACGAACACAGATTACATATATGTGAAGATGAACAAGGCCGAGGCGTAACCACACAATTATCAAAATTACTTGGAAATAAATATAAGTTGTATGGTGAAATAAAACTAGGAGCTACAACGGACAAAATACTAGAAGACATTAAGCTCAATTGCTCAACTTATAGTAATATGGACTATGTATTGATTCTAACAGGGAAAAATGACAGTGATTTAACAAAAATGAGTTCCTACCTTTTTTACTACCTAAGCCAACTTAAAAATACAAATATTATATTCTGCGAAACTGGTAATACGCGACATAATACTGAAGATATAAATAGAATATTTAAGTCATACAGTTCGAAGTTACCTAGTGTTAACTACATAGATTTACGCTATTCATATTTAGGCCAACCTAATAACTTAAGACATCTGTGCCGGAATATACTCCAAGAAATATTATGACTCGACTATAAACATAAAATCAAAAATTATCAAAGTAAAGAAATACAGAAAATGTTAAAAGGCATTAGGCTACCTAAACAGGATATTCACTGTGTCCCGATTACTAATAACGATCAATTTTTTCGTTAGTACTGACATAAATCATAATATACAAAATTCGAACATTAAGGATAATTCTGCAACGAAACCTATATGCAAAACACGATCTGATATAAAATATAACAAACCAGGAAAAAATACAGCTCACAATGTTACTTCAAAATATACAGAGCATCTTCAATAAACAACATACTAGAAGCATTTTTGATAGAGTTCCCACAGTTTCAAGTAATATGTATCACAAAATCTTGGCTAACTCTTGAAAAACTACAGATAATACAATTTTCAAATTATAGGATTGCTGCTTCATTCTGTAGAAAATCCCGCGTTGGCGGCGGAGTTTGTATCTTGTTGAGAGATGTTCTAAAATATGTAGAAAGAGAAGAAAAAGCCAAAATGTCAATAGAATATATAATAGAAGTGTGTGCAGTGGAGCTACGAGAAGAAAATA
Source organism: Parnassius apollo (assembly GCA_907164705.1). NCBI lineage: Eukaryota > Metazoa > Arthropoda > Insecta > Lepidoptera > Papilionidae > Parnassius > Parnassius apollo. The sequence goes on from CAJQZP010000178.1 coordinate 8,275,206, forward strand.
TTTTAATTATAACTGTGTATTGGAATGGAAGATAGGAAGACACATTCTATAATCGGTTACAATATATCTTAAATTATATAAATAAAAATTTTTCTAAGCACAGTATAATTGTAGGAGGTGAGTTCAATATTGACATATTAAAAGACAATACAAAGACAAGACAATTTTTAAATCAAATGCTATAATTTCAATTTAATCAACATATAACAAAGCCTACTCGTATAACTAAAAACACATCAACATGCTTAGACCTAATATTTACAAATTTCTGCAACCTAAAACTAAAAATTAGTGTAGAAGAATTTGGACTTTCCGACCACATGAGCACAATTATAGATATAGAAATAAATAAGCAAAACGAACAAAATATATGGTATACAGAAAAAAGAAAATTTAATTTCAATAATATGCAAAACTTTAAATCCAAATTAGAGTCACACAATTGGTCGGAAATTTTGGAACCTAATAAAAATATTAACTATAACTACAAAAAGTTTGGAACGATAAACTAAAAAAAAAAAAAAAAATACTGAATGAATGTATACCCAAAGAGAAAATTATAATTAAACCAAGATATAAAAAACGTTGGTTAACCGTAGAGTTGAAAAAAATCGTGTAAACACAAAAGAATGCTGAAGGTATTGGCGTTAAATCGAATAATGAAATACTTATCCAACATTATAAAAAATATGGACAATACTAAAAAAACTGTCATTACATCAAAGAAAATAGAATACAGTAATAAAATTATAAGATCAAATAATAAAATCAAAACAATGTGGCATATAATAAAGGAAAGAACAAATAAAAATATTATAAAAGAAAAAGATAACCTTAAACTAAAAATAAACAGTACTTTAACTTCAGACCCGATTTTAATAGCAAATACTTTTAATATGTTCTATGCTCCGTTAGGCGAAAATTGTAGCCCGCCAGCACGTGGTCGAACTGCACAAAAAGCGTCAAATAACTCTATGTATCTCAGCCCAGTGACCCCAAGGGAAGTATATAAAATAATACAAAATTTAAAAAATAAAATGAGCTTCAGGATAGACGAATTACCACCAACCTTAATATAACATTGCGCAGACGCGTTAGCTCTACCACTTTGTGAAATAATCAACCAATCTCTTACAGAAGGCATTTTCCCAGACATGTTAAAAAAGGTATTAATAATACCCATCCATAAGAAAAATTCAAAAACCGATATCGATAATTATCGCCCCATGGCTTTACTCCCTACAATCTCAAAAGTTTTTGAAAAAGCAATGTTCGAACGTGTGTATAATTTCTGCGAAAAATATAAAATCTTTAGTGAATGTCAGAACGGTTTCAGTAAAAATCGATCTACCATACTAGCAGTAGGTATAAACATATTCAAGATATTCTAAAGATATTAAACAGCAAAGAATATGCAATAGGAATACTCTTAGATATGACCAAAGCATACGATAAGGTACAATATAATATATTACTTAATAAATTAAATAGTATAGGTGTTCGTGGGATTAGTTTAGAATAGTTCAAATCATACTTACAAGATAGAGAAGAATATGTAGAAATAGAATACTTTGATAATAATAAAATAGTAAAAGTGAGATCAAATAAAATAATTGTAAATGCTTCAATACCCCAAGGTAGTGTATTGGGATGTTTATTATTTTTAATATATATTAACAATCTCAGTAAAACTATTGTTAACCCATGTGTTATGTTTGCGGACGATATCTCTATCTTAGCACCTTGTCGTGACGTAAATAACGTTACGTACGTGTACGTGACGTAAATGTTATATTATATAAAATATTTGAAAATACTGACCAATGGATGAAAGCGCACAACCTGGAAATAAAAAAAATACGTGTGGCACTCGGTGACTGCCGCGGTAAAGCTATTGCATAGCATTTTTTATCAACTTATGCAATTATAATTATTTATTTATTTTATTTATGCAGTTAAGTCTTTGATATTAAATCAAGTTACACTTTTTGAGCGTGGTGACCGATAAGAAAACAATTTTTTTTCTCTTATTGAATAAATGAGAAGTTAATATTTTTTAAAATATTTTTAATATCTTACAATACATGTAGGTTATTCAGGAATTTTTATCATTGAGGTAGCAGCTAGTGTACACGCACACAAACACCGTGCCGAAGTCTGCCGAGTGCCGAAGTCTGCCGAGTGCCGAAGTCTGCCGAACTAAAACGACGTTAGACGATGCACGGCTTTCAACGCCACACCTCCGTGCTCGTCGGAGTGGGGAGCGTGAGGTTTTTTTTCGTTACGGAATTTCTGGATTCGGTCCCCGCGCTCAAGGCCCGCGATAGAAGCTATGCAATAGCTTAACTACAAAAAAACAAAAATTTTGCCTTTTTATCCCTATCACAAAATACAAAAATCGAGACAGTGAATGAGCACACTTTACTCGGCATAGTTTTGGATAGTCACAGCAACTGGAAATCTCACGTTCAGAAAATTCGTAACAAATTGTCTAGTTTTATATATGTGAAATAAGTGAAATAAAAAAGACATGTGACCTCCAGACCTTCGATCAATTATACTCCAGACCGCGTTAATTACTTACAATGCCTATGCACAGGCGTGGCTAAGGTACGGTATTATCCTGTGGGGTTACTCTACAGTATAATACCGTACCTTAGCCACGTACAGTACAGATGCAACCACCATCTTCATCTTACAGAAAAAACTAATTCGCATTATGTGTAACATAGAAAGAACTGAAAGTTGCAGTCCTCATTTTAAAAAACTTAAACTTCTTACCTTAATTTGTATTTATATATTGGAATTATGCAAATTTGTGCGAAAATACCCTAATTTCTACGTAAAAAGAGAAACTAAAAATATGGCTTATAGTTTAAGACACGGAAATAGATTATTGCTATTAACTTCTAAAATGAAGCTCTTTTCCTCAGGCCCTTACATAATGTCAATAACTGTCTATAATAAACTACCAAACTCATTAAAAAACAAAACAAACGATCATATTTTTATAAGACAATTAAAAGTGTTTCTAATCAATAAATGTTTTAAAATACCTTGCATGTAATAATGATAATGAAAACTATAAATAAATGAATGAATAACACGAATAATGATAAGGAATAATATAATTATAATGAATAATATAATAATTATAATGAATAATAAAACGTTTTTGGGTCCTCCTCTGTTCTAATTTGCTATACCCGACAGGGTTCATATTGTGAAAATTGAATATTATTAATTTCTACATTATGGAATGCAAATAAATATATTGTATTGTATTGTAAAAAAAAGAACTTATTAAGCCTATATTTACGCTTACATAATAACGAAACAAAAACGCTCATCAGACTACAAAAGATGTATTTTCTAAAATAGACATAAAAGTAAATGAATTGCTGGTAGGTTTTATCATTATCATCATCATCATTACAGCCCTTCACAAGTCCACTACTGAACATAGGCCTCCCCCAAGGTATGCCACAAAGCACGGTCCTGAGCCACCTGCATCCATCGACTTCCTGCATGTCTTACCAGGTCGTCACTCCATCTAGTGGGGGGCCGCCCTACACTTCGCCTACCGGTACGAGGCTGCCACTTCGAGAACCTTTTTTATCCAACGGTTGCCGGTTCTTCGAGCTATATGGCCGAACCATTGCCACTTCAGCTTACTAATCCGTTGGGCTATGTCGGTCATTCTTGTTCTACTGCGGATATCCTCAATTCTAAGTTTATCACGCAGAGAAACTCCATAGGTTTTATAGCTAGTGATGAATGAAGGGAACTGAAGTATTACCAATACAAAGAACTTATCACCACGTATACAAGATATTTGAAAAAATAAATAGATATATCGCTTATCAAATGTCCACTGGTGAAAATATGCCTCTCCTATAGAGATACTCTTTTTACTGGAACCGACGCATTCCATCTTAGTCGTCAGTGGTAACAGCACGTACGCATTTCTATTCATAGGAATTGTATCTAGGAATGTAGAAGTCTATGGGCTTTAGCATCCACTTTCTATCGGGTGGACTGTGTGCTCGTTTGTCACCCTTATTCAAAAAACAAAAAGTTGTCTAATAGCGGGAATTTTTCCAAAGTTACCACGCTTGACAAGCGGATTGCTAATCGCAGTTTTTATTATTGTCAGTTGTACTCAGAAAGATGCTGTTGCCGATCACCTATTTCAGTTTTTGTTCTGTCCTCCCTTACCTGCAGATTGACGTAGTATAGTGGATATTTATATATTTACTTGAAATATAGAATTTTATTGTGTAGTGGTGGATAAGAATACCCACTAACCCATATCCTCTCGTGGGTGTTGTAAGAGGTGACAAAGGGAAACAGAAGCAGAAAATGGGCGGCAGCATCTCTCTGATAACAGCAAAATGCAATAAAAACTGCGGTTGGCGACCTGCTCGCCAAGCGTGGCAGGTATGGTAATATAGCCCCCCCCCCATGAGCAACGACACAAATAAACGGCCCCCAGTCCCCAGCGACACTGTTATTACTGGCTACGATGTCAATCATGGTAACGACGGGGCAGGAGGTACTAAGAATCTCTTGCGGACATTCGGCTGTCACCTTAGACGACTGGACCAAGCAACATATAACGTACACACCATGAGGACTGACGAAAATATCCTGGAACTGGAAGAAGGGTAGAGAAGTTGCGCTGGGATATTATAGGATTATTGGAGCTCTGAGAGGGGGAGGACACGGTAATCCTTGAATCTGGTAACTTGTTCTATCACCGGGAGAGGACCATCTGTCCCAAGGAGATGTTGGATTTACCGTCCACAAGTCTCTCGTAAAAAATGTTGTACCATTGCGAGTATGTCGATGAGGGTTGCGTACCTTATACACAGAATCATCAAACGGAATTATATTCACTGAATGTTATACAGGTTTATGCACAAACCTCGGCATATCCCGATGAAAAGGTGTAGGAAATGAAAAAAAAAAGGATATCTTTAAAGCCATACACTTCTCCAAAATCCCACAATACGGTGTAAATGGCTTCAGAGTTCAACACAAAACAAAAGAGAACGGTGAGCTAAAAGTAGGTAAGTTCGGAATAGGGCAATGAAACTCAAGGGGCCAGCAGCTAGCCGACTTTATGGAGAAAGAGGGACTCTTTGAGATGAACTCTTTCGCGGCCCTACAAAATGTGGATCTGGTCGAGCCCCGATGGTTCTACAAAAAATGAGATTGACTTTATTATGACAATCAACTGTTCAGTGATGTCTCAGTAGTCGCAAGGGTGAAAACTGGCAGCAATCACTGAACGATGGGGGCACACCAAACCTAAACGTGAAGTTGGAAAGATCACGGCTAATGAGGTCAACGCTCCTTCTCTTTCGTGCTCCAGTACAAAGCCCCAAAAACTTTCAGCTCGAATAATAAAATCATTTTCAGTGCCAAGAAGATAGCAATGAATTGGACGATGTGAAAGTCAAGCTTGAGCCAACTATCAAAGCTGAAGAACGAATGTGGCAGCATCGTTTCCGGGACACTTGAGATTTTGAGTGAGATTGAGAAGTTCTACAAGCAGCTGTGTACGCCATCGTTGGTGTGACTCCAAGTACGTAAGAAGTAAGATGCAAGTACGAGTAACGATTCAAGAGAAAGTTTTATCCAACACTATTCTGATGATATCCCGGACGTCAGTCTAAGCGCGATTATAATGGGTCTTTTACAGCACCTTTAAAATGACAAGTCTCCAGGCACGGATGGAATTACAGCGGAGCTTCTGAATGCGGGTGGAAAACCGATACTTAGGGACCTTCAGAAATTCTTCAATTTCGTCCTTCATGGTGGCACTACTCCGGTGGCATGGCGCAGAAATGCGGTGGTCTTATTCTTCAAGAAAGGCAACAAAGCCCTGTTGAAGAACTACAGACTGATTTCCCTTGTTAGCCGCGCCTACGTGCTGTTTTTAAGAGTCATTACGAATCGTCTCGCACGCAGACTCGACGACTTTCAGCTTCCCGAACAAGTTGGTTTCCGAAAAAGCACCTTTGGGCAAATTTTACAGAAGTCCGAATAGCAATCTACCACTTTGTCTTGCGTAGGTGGCCTATGGGAAAGCCTTTGATTCTGTCGAAATTTGAGCGACCTCGCAGTCCCTTCAGCAGTATCAAGTTGAAGTGCTGAAGTATTTGTATAGTTGGACTACGATGGCTATCCAAGTACAGAACCAAAGTACGAAACCTATCCAACTGTAGAGAGGTGTAAGACAGGGTGAAGTTATATCCCCGAAACTCTTCACCGCTGAATTGGAAGACTTTTTCAAGCTGGTCTGGAAAGAATACGGTATTAATGTTAATAGCAAATACATCACTCACCTTCAATTTGCCGACGATATAGTTCTTATGGCAGAATCGCTGAAAGACTATGCTCTATGACCTGAATAGTGTCTCATATTGGAGAGGTATGACGATGAACATGGACTAAACAAAAGTCTTGTATACTGTCCAAGTCATACCTATGCCGGTGGTTGTTGGAAACATTAGTGTTGAAGTTGTTCACGAGTATGTTTACCTGAGACAAATAATCCGACTAGATAAGTTCAGCTTCGACCGAGAGGTCAATCAACGGATTCAACTCGGCTGGCCAGGTTCGGGAGATTACGACACATTTTCTCAACAGGCATACTCAAAACTTCAAAACTAAATCTTACAACCAGTGCATGTTGCCAGTGATGACCTATAGATCTGAGACGTGGTCCTTCATTGCTGGCAGTATGAAGAAGCTCAAAGTCGCCCAGCGAGCTATAGAGAGGGCTATGCTCGGAGTCTCTCTGCGTGATAAACTTAGGAATGAGGATATCCGCAGTAGAACCAGAATGATCGACATAGCCCAATGGATTAGAAAGCTGAAGTGGTAATGGGCCGCCCATATAGCTTGAAGAACCGATAACCTATAGAAGAAATGTATTCGAGTGGCAGCCTCGTACCGGCAGCCGAAGGGGGTTGAACACATTGATAGCATATAGGTATTTAATGAATGAATGAAAATTAAAAAGACATCAGTACTCGTAAATTAATAATTTATTATATAACATTTAAATCTAATTAAGATTCGAAGCCTGCACTTCAGAAGCTATATATAAGCTATATATAAATTATTTTATTATTTTTAGTTCTGTGAAGACGGTCTTTACTTTTTATTAAAATTATAATTATTTTGAAACCTTTGACTGGTCTAAAGAATATAACAAGCTTAAAATGGTAACTAAAATGTTTTCTAATATTATAATCATCTCATAATGACATCCACTATTTTCCACCCTTACTGGTGGAATTTTTCCTTTCAAAGGTATGAGACCACTGCTTAAATATAGCCTATTGAATAGAAAAAGAATGACAAAATTGGTTTACTACGAAGATATCACTTAACATAAACACAAAAAAAAAACAGTCGAATTGTGAAACTTCTTTTTTTGAAGTCGGCTAATTATGTAAAATGACGTCCTAATTGTATAATATTATCATTTAAATGCAACGAATTGATTTTCGAGATACGAGATGATCGATAAAAATCTATCGATATTAATGACTACATTTTTGTCTAACCACAGGCTTTCGTCACATCAAAACGATACCTTAAAGTGGTTTGGAATAATGGCGTTTCATCTGTGGCGGCGCTGTCGTCGCGCCGCAAGCGAAACACACCGAAGCTTAAATCACACTATCAACATTCTGAATCATAAACAGCATATATAGAACATCTCCGAACTATCACACGGAGCGTTGGCCGCTCCCGGGGCAGAACACCTTGCCCGGCGGGAGATCTCCCCTTTTCTATCTATGGCCACAGTGGTGACCCCGACGTGATCTGAACACGCAACCAAACACCTTCGGAAACTACAACTTCAAGCTTTCGTCATTATCCTCAAGAACCCCTACCATTCACTATTGAGAATCATCTTCTGCAGTCTTCAGTTCCTGCAAGCCAGTCCAACTTGCCTTCATCTCGACTCACCGCAGATTTATAAGGCAGACTTCTGGCAATTGCTCCGGCACATCGTTCTCACCGGCATCACTTGCCAGTGCGTAGTACGGCTTGCATTACACATCGGCATATCATTCGCACCGGTGTCACTTGCCTTTACGCACACAGCATGCATTCCCCACCGGCATTAAAAGGACACACTGGCAATCGGACTGCACTATCGACCTCCGGTCTGAGCAGGGGGTGATGTGGCGGCGCTGTCGTCGCGCCGCAAGCGAAACACACCGAAGCTTAAATCACGCTATCAACATTCCGAATCATAAACAGCATATATAGAACATCTCCGAACTATCACACGGAGCGTTGGCCGCTCCCCGGGCAGAACACCTTGCCCGGCGGGAGATCTCCCCTTTTCCATCTATGGCCACAGTGGTGACCCCGACGTGATCTGAACACGCAACCAAACACCTTCGGAAACTACAACTTCAAGCTTTCGTTATTATCCTCAAGAACCCCTACCATTCACTATTGAGAATCATCTTCTGCAGTCTTCAGTTCCTGCAAGCCAGTCCAACTTGCCTTCATCTCGACTCACCGCAGATTTATAAGGCAGACTTCTGGCAATTGCTCCGGCACATCGTTCTCACCGGCATCACTTGCCAGTGCGTAGTACGGCTTGCATTACACATCGGCATATCATTCGCACCGGTGTCACTTGCCCTTACGCACACAGCATGCATTCCCCACCGGCATTAAAAGGACACACTGGCAATCGGACTGCACTATCGACCTCCGGTCTGAGCAGGGGGTGATGTGGCGGCGCTGTCGTCGCGCCGCAAGCGAAACACACCGAAACTTAAATCACGCTATCAACATTCCGAATCATAAACATCATATATAGAACATCTCCGAACTATCACACGGAGCGTTGGCCGCTCCCCGGGCAGAACACCTTGCCCGGCGGGAGATCTCCCCTTTTCCATCTATGGCCACAGTGGATGGTCCCAATGTGTTAAATGCTTGTTCTCTAATGGTTACAGAATATATAATTAATTACGTTTACTGTAGGTGTTGTATGTGTTTATGTGCAAGTGTTCTTGTGTTTCTGTGTGTATATATGAGACTCACTAGATCGTGTGACGACCTGGTAAGACATTCAGGAAGTCGATGGATGCAGGTGTCTCAGGACCGTGCTTTCTGGCGTTCCTTGAGGGAGGCCTATGTTCAGTAGTGGATTTGTGAAAGGCTGTAATGATGATGGTGATCTGAAATAAGCTTGAAATCATCGTCAATCAATCGTTTATAAAGTACGAAAGAAGTGAGTTATGTATAACTATGACTACTGTGCCAACCTCTACGGGGACTGAGGGTTGAGTCCATTTCTGACACGTCTGCAGTTGATGCAAATATTGATTTCTTTAAGGACGCCAGAAGGACTGGACCAATTTTTCTAGGAGCGAGTGTCGATGACCCAAATTAATTTGCGAAGATTTCACATCAGATGCAAGTAGAAAGCGTAACGACATTCGAAAATGTGCAGGTGTTAAAGCCGTCGGTTCAGCTGGGTCGGAGCTAAATACAGTGAGTGGACGCGAATTTAGTAAACCCTCAATTTAAGCGAGGACTGTTACTAATTACTCATAGGCTAGGATCTACTGTCCAATAATCTTGAAAAGGTAGTAATTTACGCATTTTACCATACTGAATACCAGAGTGAAATAGCAGCTTTATGCTGTTGTGTTTCGTATGGTGAGTGTAGAGAAGGGTAGACCCGTTTTACTGGAATCGAGCCATTCCATCTAAGTCCTCAAGGGTGACAACGCATCTGCATTTTGATTCTTAATCCAGGTTAAATGTAGATGTCTATAGGCCACAGCATCCATTTACCATCAGGTGGACTGTGTGCTCGTTTGTTAACCTTATCCTATAAAAAAACTGTCCCAACAACCACCGAAATGCGGAGCGGCGGGCGCTATTATTTTGAATTTAATACGACTTTCGGCCAATTCTTCCTTTAAATGCGAGTGGTATTCTTTCGTGATGAAATTATATGTCGCAAAGATAGCGTGTCACGTAACCCCGTCGCGATAGAAGCGCTTTATAGCTGCGTCACAGTGGAAAGATCCGTGGCTAGTTCGATTTGATGCGCGCTTAGTAAGGCAAGTAAATTTATATAGGCAGGCTTTACGAGATTTGACATCGTACACGTATGCGCGTATACGATATAGGGCCGCAACAATCACAGCCAGTATGAGCGAAAGCTTTCTCTACTTGCGTGACTGTACGTCCTGTTAGAGCAGCCATTAAAGGAAATTGCGAACGCAGTTTTAATTTGAAACAAGTGTTACACTTATTATTTCTAGACCTAATAATTCGTCTAGCAGACAAGATCCGTAATCGCTGTCTTAACAAAGACATGAGCAGCTCTGGGCCAGCTGGCCATTTTTTATGATATTAATCAATCAACGACTCAACAAGAGCGTCGTGATGTGGTAAAATAATGGCGTTCTAAACCCTCAGCGGATTTAGTAAGATGGCAACTAACGTGGATAAGGCCATCACATAAAAATGGTTGAAGCTTCATTAGCGCGGGAGTGCAATCATTACTGGCTTATAGCTGTCAAATGTCGAATGCGAAATGTCTTTGTTGAATATCGTCTATTATCATACGTTCGGCGGCGCATATATCGGACGCGGTAACTGCTCGTCAATAAAATGGCAGAATCAACTTAGCGTTCGTAGTTAGCCGTGTTTATTATTATATTATTATATATATATATATATATATATATATATATATATATATATATATATATATATATATATATATATGTGCGTGTATGTTATATATAATGTACATTATATGAATATTATGTGAATATTAATTGCTGTACATACTTCTTATTACACCTACATTTTTTATCTCTGCACTACTCTAAGGTATACTGGTAGATAATGCCTCAGCCATTAAGTCCGCCTATATAAATCTAATGTGTATATGAAGTTAAATAAATAAATAAAAATAAATAAATAACTGCTATCAAACCGGAACGAGGTAATTTATTAATAAATCTGCAGATTAAAACAAGGATACGCGTGTGCTTCCTCTACGAGGAAATGCTTTTAATGAGATCCTGAACTAGAACCATTTTTGGATCTGGCGTAGTTTTTTTTAAGATAGGACGACAAACGAGCACACAGTCCACCTGATGGTAAGTGGTTTCTGTGGCCCATAGACATCTACATCTATCCTCGATTACGAATCAAAATGCAGATGCGTTGTCACCCGTGAGGACTTAGATGGTATGCCTCGTTTCCATTAAAAACGGTCTCCGGTTCTCTACACTCACCATACGAAACACAGCAGCATTAAGCTACTATTTGACGCTGGTATTTTGTGAGAGCGTGGTCCTTCCCCGGTCCAGCCGACCCATTCGTGCTACAACTATACTACTAGTATAACTGCAGCGTGGCTCTACCACGTAAAAAGTAATGGAATGTGCGGTTATTTTCTCTTCCGGTGCGTTATCAGTATTATATTCGGTATATATAGCGAAGGATCTCGCGCGAGCCAAGGCAAACCGTGTGACCATAATGGATGATATATTAGCTTTTCGGGTGTAAGACCTTTCGAAAAACAATCAGTGGTTTTATCAAAATCAAGAGGCACTTATATGTTGAAGGCAGAGTGCTTAAGACCGAGTCGTAATTATACGTCCATTTTACTATATTTAGTACATCTATATACAGTAAAATGGACGTGTATCATCATTCTATTGAACTGGGTACGTTTAAATCACTCAATCAGCTGATTAGCAGCTGATATAGCTTCTTCTTTCGGCATAAATAATTATAACGAGAAACAATTGTCTTTACTAGCGGGAATGAATCTCCATCATCCGCAACGAGTTGCCGATGACGCGGAGCGCGTGGTGCGGGCTAAGTCTTGGTCCAAAACAAACCCTATTAAATTCATATGCAGTAAGTTCGTCTTGCGGGCTAAAACGATACATCATGCGTTGAAAGCAACGATCTCGCCTATACATTATAATTTGAAGAAACGTCTGTTTACAATCGGCGGAAAGCGCCGTATTAAAAGACGAAAATTTAAAATAATTGAAAACACATCACCTTGAGTATTAGGAACACCAGTGGATAATATTGTGAAGTGAACGGCCTGAACTCCATTTATTACCCGCGTAAAGAACCATGCGAAATTTAGTAGTGTTCTTATCTTCACCTAAAACACCTTGGTGTGGTATGACGTAAACGGAATAGTGATTGTCACTGTCAACAAGCGGTGCGGGTGACAGATAGCCTTCTCCAAGTATTCGTGAAGAATTGAGTCATACGCGGCTCTAAACTCAAGAGCGGCTTCAAATTTTCTCTCCAACATCAAAAAACGCTTATGGGCGTTTTTGTAAGTATCACCAATTGAAAATATATCATCCCGAAATGATATTGTTGCGCGGCTAAGTTGACATCTGGCACTAGCGCCATCTAGTGTCGGGTAACAGAGCGAGGGGAGAGCTTTCCAGAAAATGACATCACTAATCTTTCAACAGACAGCGCCATCTGTTGTCGAAACGAAGAACTAAGCTCCTGGAAGCTGATTCTCGAACTTTCGACGCTTTGTCGATTGGTGCGCGTATTTACTTGAATGTTCTGGATGATTCGGTACTAATGTGTATTTATAGGCGCTGCAAGGTGCGATCGGGGAAGTATTGAATTTGGCGAGACAAGCGAAGCTTCGGAGCGGAATAAAGTGAATCAGTGTGATTAATTATTAGTGTTTTAAGTTTAAATTTGTGAAAAGAAAATTAAAGTGTTAATTTAGGTAATTTTATCGGCAATTTTTATTGTCACGAACCTCAAGCTCGTAACAATTGGTGTCAGAAGTGGAAGAGCAGGCTCGCCAGCAGACGGAACAGGCACGCCGATTAGAAGAGCAGCTGCGGGGCGGACAAGAGGAACAGGCTCGTTGGTTGAAAGAGCAGCAGGAGGAACAGGCCCGCCGACAGGAAGACCAGGTTCGTCGTTTGGAGGAGCAGCTGCGGGGCGGACAAGAGGAACAGGCCCGTCAGTTGGAAGAGCAGATGCTCCTCATGAAGGACCTTCACGCTACCTTCGGGAAGGAGATAAAGGAGGTGAAGGATAGGGTTGCTCAGCATGACAACCGCCTGTCGGAAGCTGAAACCCAAATCGCGAAAGCTGAAAACCGAATCGAGAAAGCTGAAACCCGAATCGACCAAGTAAATAATCGGGTTGACAACGTAATGGCTGACATGAAGAAATCACTGGACGAACTCAAACTTGGAGATGGAACTACAGCTCCCGTAGTAGCTACTACACCTTCGCTACGTGGGTTCAAAGTGCCACCGTTCGACGGGACTTCTTCCTGGTCAGCCTACAAAATCCAGTTCGAGGCTGTTATGAAGGCAAACGGCTGGAATAAAAGTCAGGCCATGACTGCTCTCACACTAGGCCTGCCCGACCAGGCCTTAACAGTTCTGGAAGCTCTCGGGGAGGAAGTGACTTATGAGCAACTCCTTGAGGCATTGGAGGCGAGATATGGCGACGCTCACCTGGAACACGTCTTTCGTGCGCAGCTTAAAGATCGCGTGCAGCGCATCAACGAAAACCTGCAGCAGTTAGCTCTAGAGGTGGAGAAGCTGGTGCGGAAAGCATACCGGTCTGTACCTGCGCTCATTGAAGGGAACCTGGTGCAGACATTCATCGACGGCATCCGCGACCTGGAAGTCAGAGCTGCTGTGAGGCTCGGGTACCACGAGACGCTTAAGGACGCCTTGGCCCATGCACTGGAGGTGGAAGCCGTGCGGCAGGATCATAGTTCCCACCGCGTCAGGGAGGTTGCAGCAGCTACAGTTCGCGACGGCAACAAAGGATACAGCCCTAGGTGCTATGGCTGTGGGGAAAGGGGCCATCTTCGCTCCAGCTGCCCTAAGCGAACTGTAGAAAGGAGAGCTGATCGATCTCAGAAGGGTAGTGCGTCTAATGTCACCGCCCAGCAGCAGCCGGGATACGAATTTACTATCAGACATCGCAGCGGGAAATCTCATGGCAACGCAGATGCATTGTCAAGAAGACCTTGTCCTGAAGATTGGAAACATTGTACTCGGCAAGAGAGTAAGGAAGTGGTAGTGCAGCTAACGACACCGCCTGGCGGTGGCAGGATCGTCATCCCCCTCACGCTAGGGAGGTTGCAGCAGTTACGGTTCGCGACCACAATAAAGGATACAGCCCTAGGTGCTATGGCTGTGAGGAAAGGGGCCATGTTCAATCCAGCTGCCCTAAGCGAACCCTAGAAAGGGAAGGTGAACGATCTCAGAAGGGAAGTGCGTCTAATATCACCGCCCAGCAGCAGCCGGGATACGACTTTACTATCAGACATCGCAGCGGGAAATCTCATGGCAACGCAGATGCATTGTCAAGAAGACATTGTCCTGAAGATTGGAAACATTGTACTCGGCAAGAGAGTAAGGAAGTGGTATCCGTGAGGATGCTCAGGACAGACCACCTCAGCTACGAGTGGAAGGACAGCCTACGACATGCACAGCAGGAAGATTCGGACATCAAGCCGATTCTGGAATGGATGAAGGCCCGTGCTACCAAGCCTAAGTGGAGCGACGTCTCAGCGATGAGTTCAACCACGAAAAACTATTGGTCCCAATGGGACAGCTTGCTGATTCAGGATGGAGTCCTGTGCCGTAAATGGGACAATTGTCGAGGAGACAGCTGTCGTTTGCAAATGGTTGTCCCCAAAGCTAAAGTGCCGAATGTTCTACAGCTGTGCCATAATGGTCGTTCAAGAGTCCATCTGGGAGTTAAACGAACTCTGCTGAAGGTCCGAGAACAGTTTTACTGGGTCCATTATCGTGACGATGTCGAGGATTGGTGTCGTACATGTACAAGTTGTGCGGACGTGAAAGGACCTCAGACACGTAGTAGAGGAGCATCGAAATTGTGCAATGTTGGTGCACCATGGGATAGGACAGCCCTTGACATTGCGGAGCCGTTACTGAAAGGCGCAAGAGGGACTCCTAAGATCGTCCATGTGGATCGCCTGGCGCGTTATTATGGGGCCGATAATGCTCAAGACGAGCATATCTTAGGAGGGGGCAGTGTTGCGCGGCTAAGTTGACATCTGGCACTAGCGCCATCTAGTGTCGGGTAACGGAGCGAGGGGAGAGCTTTCCAGAAAATGACATCACTAATCTTTCAACCGACAGCGCCATCTGTTGTCGAAACGAAGAACTAAGCTTCTGGAAGCTGACTCTCGAACTTTCGACGCTTTGTCGATTGGTGCGCGTATTTATTTGAATGTTCTGGATGATTCGGTACTAATGTTTATTTATAGGCGCTGCAAGGTGCGAATGGGGAAGTATTGAATTTGGCGAGACAAGCGAAACTTCGGAGCGGAATAAAGTGAATCAGTGTGATTAATTATTAATGTTTTAAGTTTAAAGGAGACAATCATTTTTGGGCCCACTATAAATATTAACGTCGTTTAATGGTATTTACACCAAAAAAAGACACCAAATTATATTAGTAAATGGCCTATAGATTTTTCGATAATGTAAACGGAAACAAGAAATCTGAAAAAAAATTTTTGTTGTTTTGACATTCGTGTTCTGATCATTGGCTAAGGTAATGTAATATTTAAAAAATTATTATCTTAGAGATGTGCCGTGATAACTCGGAAAAAATCGACTCGAGTTGAAATTCAGGTAACTCGAGTTTGAGCTCGAGTTACGCAATTCAAATTAGATGAACTAAGCTGTGTCAATATGTCACAAATTATTTTTATAATTGTTCTTCCATACAACACAATTATTATTACTACACTTAATAGGTAGTTATATATTATTTTTGGTATGCGTATCGACAATCTTCATAAAATAATATCACTCTAACGTTATGACGTAAGTCTTAATGTTATTAATAATTTGACTATAAAGTATATATTTATTTATTTATTTATTTAGGTAATCATACAGCGTTTTTATCTTATTTACAATACATATTATCATATAGTAAGGCCAATAGAGATTACACAATTTTTATCAACTAATAATTAAGCGTGCGTGCGTGCCTGTGTGTGTGTGTGTGTGTGTGTGTGTGTGTGTGTGTGTGTGTGTGTGTGTGTGTGTGTGTGTGTGTGTGTGTGTGTGTGTGTGTGTGTGTGTGTGTGTGTGTGTGTGTGTGTGATTATGCCCTATTTTTGTTTATAACATCACGTTTGAAGCGACTCTTGGATAGGTTGAAAATATCCAAGTCAGCGTAAAACTTATTATAGTTTTGAACAATACGACATAAAGTAGAATTTTTTGCGTAATTTGTTTTTGCTCGTGGTACGTGAAATAATGGCGTATGTCTAGTTCGGTATTTAGGTACTAGTATCGATATTTTAGATAACAGGTCTGGACAATCTATGTTACCAGACCATAAACCGTGTAGCAAAAACATATCGTGTTGAAGTCTTCTGAGCTCCAAGGTATCTAAGCGGTAAAATTTGCAAGCATCTTCGTATGAAGCAAAACTATTATAATCTTTTGATGAGATAAACTTAATGAACAGTTTTTGAATTGATTCTATTCGATGCTTATGCTTCGCATACTTTGGAGACCAGATTGTATAATTAATTTATATATTATAGTGTATAATTAATTTATATTATATATAATATAAATTGATACAACATTATAAACATATTACCTAATATCAATTTATTTATTACATAATATATCAATAAATTGCTCGAATTATAGTACGGCCACTGAGTTATTACCGATTTGACAGATTATTCTTAAATTAATCGATATAACCTTGCACGAGCGACACATTTGCCGAATGATTTAGAATACCTCTTTAATATAAAACTTTGTCAAAATGTCAGAATCAAGTAATTTTCCAATAAACTCTGTTTCAAAACTTAAAATAATTTGTAAATAATATGAAAACATTTATTTTTTGTTCTTTGGCGCGCTTGTACAAAGTTACATCGTGCGTCTAGTTTTCATAGTGATGTGCTTGATAGTAATCGGTCCGAATTCATTGGAATAGATATGATATTTATTTTATTTGGATAAATTTATTTTTATTATTCCTTCGAGCAACTAGACTATAATGCTACCATTTTTTTTGCGTCTCCTAATTGCACTGTGTTGCCAGTATCTCTATGATTTTTAAGATTTATGTGTGATCCAAAGACAGAAATACTGTTTTCTATGATTTAAAAATAAATACGATTAAAATGATTATGTATAATTTTTAACATTCATAATATATAAAACAACATTTAATAAATATAATTTTCTCCCTCAATTAAGCAATGTTATAGGTGTATTTTTTTAAGTAATTGGCGATACTATTCTGGCAACACCCTTACCACTGCTATTTTAATCTGTTTAGTCGTCTTCCGTACACTCGTGCGCACAGACTACGTTCTCTTGTGTAACCGTTGTTTTTGGACTCGGCTTTCTCCTGTTTATCGTTGCGCTTTATTGGACTAATTTTGTTTGTGTTTGGTAATTTTGTTGAAAATGCCGAAACGAGGAAAAACATTGAATAGTCAATGTCGTGAGCTTGTACTAAAGCTACAGGATTACTTTGAGCGTGAGTCACAAAATGGCGGCCCTTTGATTCCTGTCACTCAAATGAAAGATCGGGTTTCACAAGCTCTTGGAATTGGTGCAAAAACACTATATAATATAAATAAAGAAAAATTTGGTGCTTCTGGAAGTGAAGATAATGTTTTACGCACTCCTAAGAAAAAACGAAGACAAAAGCCCGTGACAGGTGTTGATGTTTTTGATGCAGATGCAATAAGAAACCACATATATGGTTATTATACTATGAACGAGTTTCCAACTAGACGTTTGCTTTTGGTCTCTTTAAAAGAAGCTGGCTTGTTTAAAGGCGGTAAAACGGCGTTGTCAAAACTATTGCACGAAATTGGGTTTGAATATAAAAAAACGAATAAAAGGAAAATATTAATGGAAAGATTTGATTTAATAATTAAAAGGAGCGAGTTTTTAAGAGAAGCCAGAAAAATCGAGTCTTGGGACAACGTCGTTTTTGTTGACGAAACATGGTTAAATGCGAACCACACTGTGTCACGCTCTTGGACTGACGAAACAAAAGCATCAACCTCAAAGGTTCCAGAAAACGATCGCGACTGATAATTTGTCACGCCGGTTCTGCTGGAAGTGGTTTCTTTGAAAATGGACTGCTGGTTTTCGCGTCAAAAAGTACTTCCGATTACCACGAGGAGATGGATACAGAAACTTTTACGAATTGGTTTGAAAATCAATTATTACCCAGCCTACCAAAGCCTTCTATCATAATAATGGACGACGCTTCATATAACTCGAAACAAGTGAATAAAGCGCCTACTTAGGCCGACAAGAAAGCTGATCTCGTAGCATGGCTACACCAAAATGAAATTGAAACTACTGCCGAAATGCTAAAGTCTGACTTAGTAAAGTTGGTACGCGAAAATAAAACATCAAGAGTCCGTTATGAAGTAGATGAGATAGCTCTAGCACATGAACATCGGGTACTTCGAATTCCGCCTTATCACTGCCAGTACAATGCCATTGAGCTAATATGGGCACAAATCAAAGGTATTGTTTTTTATCGCATAAGTTATGAATATGAATAATTTGTACTATTATAACATCCAATATTCAGCATATAAGTAAAAAGATACATAACTAAGAAATAAATATCTCATGTCCCTTACATGTAGGTAATTGTGTAACATTTCGTTTATTTAAGTAATAAATTAACGTTATTTAATGTTTACATTACAGGTTACGCAGCTCGTAATAATACGACTCCGCCATTCAGTACTAATAAAATGATGGGTATTAAAGCTATCTATTAAAAGATGCTTGCAGCAAAATAACGAAAGAAGATTGGGTCAAGGTCGTCGAAAAGACTCGTAAACTAATAACAGAAGATTATGAACGCGATATAAGAGTGGACACCATTATAGAGAATGAAATTGTCATACAAGTGACTGATAGCGATGACAGCTCTGGCGAATCTGGTTCAGAGTCTGAATAATTGTTTCAATGAATGATAGGTAGTCATTTATTAAAACATCTTGTACCTACTCTATTCATAAAAATGTATAACAGTGTTTACAAATTTGTTTTTTTTTTTGATATGTCGAAATTATCTACGCCCATCAAGGATACTCCACCTAATAAAGAACCTGTGTCTTTAACTATTATTGTTTTGATTTTATTTAATTACACACTATACTAGAATATTTAAAAACAAACTGTTCCCAAATGATATTAGGGTTACTGGTTCAGTCACTTCATTAGTATTGTCAATTCGTTCATGTGTCAAATCGGTAATAACTCAGCGGCCGGACCATAGTAAGTCGATTTCATCAATAAATTGTAGACAAACACTGCATTGGCCGTAAGATAAAGATGCGATTCGAGTAGAGTTTTGTGACTCGAGCCACTCGGGTTAATTTACTGTATGTATGTCATTCTAGTTGTACACTAGTTTACATAATGATTTCTTATATTTACGCGAACACTACACATTGAAATAATACTAGTTTTTACGGACTTAGCAGTAATTATTGAATATCATTGATGATAATCAATAATTACTTCTTACTATAATTTATAATAATTTCTTTATTATTTAACATATGAAAAGGCAGATATAAGAAAATGCTCACAGAAATATGTAAATACAGTTTATTGACATTGAAGGCATAGTCTTATCTCATATCTCTTACTATTAAAAATGTCCTTTTAATTCCTATATAATATAGAAATAAATAATATATTGATAAGAATTATTATTTAGTTAAGACACCTTTACAATTGTCATTAACTTCTTTTCAGGTGGATCGCTTAGAACAAATCTGTATGCCTTGCAGGCTGAAAGCTTGCAGAGTCGAAAAGTGTATGGATATTGAAGACAACAGTCTTATATCATATCTCTTATAATTGAAAATGCCTTCTGATCTTCTTACATTATCATAAATGTACATGTTACCATCAAGTTATTTTCAAAGAACCTTCAGAAATATATCTAACACTAAAATGTTTCTACCTATGTCCGTTATAGACAAAACATAAGAAACCATCCAACCAATTTCAATCAAAATGTTTGTGTGTGTTTGGATGGATCCCTAGATAGTTTATATTTACATTTGGACCCGGTAGATGGCACTTTTGTCGTGATCCATAAATCACCAGTGCTGCAGCTGAGCCGCATCGCTCGTAATAAATAAATTTAAATTAAGCCTGTGTTTTTGTAATCCTTACGCAAACAGTTTAAAACATCTTACTTCCTCACTATTTATCATTGTGTAATAACATAGATAAGGCATGTTAATTCCTAGTCATTTTATTATGATGTATACTACTTACTAATCAACCAAAACATATTAAAACAATGTCTTGACACCGCTCCTGTCTATATATGTCAGTCAATCATCAAAGTTCAAAAAATTTATTAAATTAAGTTTGTATAAAAGGGGTTATTATAGTATAAAGGAATTTATGGCTGACAATAATCGCTACCAAGCTATTTCTAATTTGTTCTGTGTTGTTAATTATGACATACATGATTGTAAGCTGGCTTTTTTTTAGAAGACCCACTGGGTATTTTGCTGGTTCTCTTCAAGTCAGAGGTTTTTTCCGAACCAGTGGTAAATTAAAAAAGTGACTTTCAATAAGTATTATTTATAATCTAAATTGAATAAAAGGTTTCTGTTTCTGTACCTACTACTGTTAATAGAATACTTAAATAAATTATGATTTACAATAATAAATAGAGTTACCTACATTATATTTTGTTTTTTTGTAATACAACCAGTTTAAAACATTTCTTACTGTGTGTTGGTAATATCATAAATATAAATAGACATTATCGCTTAGCCATCTTGGTATTTAGAATTACACTCACAATCAATCAATACATGTCAAAAATAGAATCCATACGACATTTGTGCACAGACAGGCACTATGTTTTGCCGGAACTAGTGAAAAGTTTTACATCGATTTTAAAATATTTATAAATCCTGAATATATCTACAGCTTAGTTTTATATGTACTATTATTCAAGTGTGCACTATTTTAACTTATAATGCCGATGAATACCACTAGAAAATCGCTTTCAGTTTGTTTTTAGGTTATTGTTAGATTCACATTTTATTTGTTAATTTCTCAGGACTCCGTTTAGATGCAGTAAAACTAATAATTTTATGGTAATCTATGGATAATAAGGAATAAATCGACATGCATTTTATTGATAATCTTTAAAATTTGTAGAGGGCCCATTCTCCATAGAAAAATTGATTGTCGCCTTTGTGTAAAGAAAATTACAGTGTTAATTTAGGTAATTTTATCGGAAATTTTTATTGTCAGAACTCGTAACAATATCGAGATTATGTATATGCCCGTTTCTTTGTCACGTTCAGCGGTTTCGCGAAAGAAATGCTCACACTCCCTTTCAGCCTTGACCCACTGAGTGGGCAGAGTTTTCAAAGGAGATTCGTGTATTTGACAAAATCTTTTTACTAGCGTATTTATAGCGTAGCGAATAACGTACTACAACTCGTTAATTGTTGTTGTTACCTTTTTACGAGAGGGAAGAGTGGGCACGGTGCCCCAATGACGTTACCTAGCGTTGTTTGTTTAGCGGAATTATATACTGGGTAGTAAAATTTGCGAAAACTAAGAAGCACCAATGAATTAACCAATCTGTGATGGCTCAAAGAATTTATCATCGTCATCATCATCATCAGTCAACAGGCGTAGACGAGAAGTTATCAGTTATAGGATCGACGATAAGCGACTGAATATTATTCAATACTACTTTGGAATTACTATGTAATCGGTCAATCGAAGCAGCGCCAGAAATGGGCTTCTCTCAGTCCTTCTCTACTGTCTACTTGTTTAGAGCGATTATAAATTTATTTTAGGGCCTGGCGTTTCAGCCCTAGGTTTATTAATTTTTACGTGCTAGTTTTCAACATTAAATAATTAATGTATTTACGAAATATTATAGTTATAAGCAAAGTCTTAAATACAATTAGCGGGTGATGCACATACATATAAAAATATATATACGAAATATTGAAGCGTAGTAAACACTTATCTATTGCGGAAATAGGTAGATTGTTTGCGGGCGAGCGGGTGTGTATTATGTTTCGGTGATTATATGGTAAATGAATATGAATATAATTAATGTAATAAATATACAATGTATGTATATATGCGGGAAATTAAGTAAAAATTTTACTTAAATTTGTTGAAGTATATAAAATGCTTTAATTAATATACTCGTATGAATTCGTCGAAGAAATACTTGCTTTGATGGTACATACACTAAACTTTATGAGTGAAATCACGCCGTGATATGTGATAGGTTGCATCAATGCTATGTAAATATTGTGCCTTAAGTTCGTGAAATTGTTCCCACGAAGTGATATATATATATATATATATATATATATATATATATATATATATATATATATATATATATATATATCCATTTTATAATACCTATAACCGTTCCGTTAAAAAATAGAAAGAATTAAAATTAATGGAAGGGTCTAGAGGAATTTTTTTCTTCAATATGATTGATTAAAAATGCGGGAATATTTCAATTAGCTGTACCAAATTTAAAGTTATTGAGAAACAACTTGTACCTGACATACAAATTAGGTTTGCGTTTATATTGCATTTGCATTTTTTTCACATTGATTTATAATAATGAAAGCTTCAATTATCTAGCTCTTCGGGTAGTTAAGTTAATTTGATTACAAAATTTTAACCGCAGAGACCGACATACAAGGAAGCGAGCCAATAAAAACTTTGTAAAATACAAATCTTGAGGGTATGATAAAATAAATAACTAAACTTTTTCACCTACCTGTAATATTAAAATACACATTTATTACATAATACATCACTCCCCAAATAAAATTTAAAACTAACTTATTAATCATTTATCGAATATTATATATATATATATATATATATATATATATATATATATATATATATATATATATATTTGTAAAACAGACAAAAATATAAAATATTTTTTTTTCCAGCAAAATATCATTATACTAAAAGCCAAAGTCAAAGCCCTTCTTTTCTGCGTAGAAGTACATGTATTATTATTTATTCTGTGCTAGAAGTCTTTCTGGGTAGGTACCATGCTATTTCTACTAGAGATGGGCCGAATACGGATTTCACCGAATATGAATATTCGGCCGAAAGTTTGGTAATACTGTTACCGAACTGAATATTCGGCCGAACATTATTCGGCAGGATCATCTCGGAACCTAACGAATTTATGTCGAAACTAGTTACCGTAAATCGTGCGGGATTAGAGCTGGACCGTGCCCCTCGTTATTCGATTTGTTGCGCCACACCTGACATGCCATTGCATCATCTGGTACTGGGCAAATTGCCGTCAATGTTTATTTTTTTACCTATTTTTGTGAGAAAATAACGTATTTCGTTGACTCTTTGTGAAAATTGATAATTATATGATAAAAATAAGTGGCAGGAGATCTACTATTTGGACTTATTTTAGAGAAACTGACAACCAAAGTAAAGTGAAATGTAATAATGTAATGTTACTTTGATTGATTCCAAAAATATTTTATCAAGCTTTTTATTTGTTATAATTGGAAATAAATCTGCAGTGTCATTAAAACATAACGCTATACAAGTAGATTTAACCCATAAATAAAAAATATGCATTCAACAATAAAATTATGAAAGACATGGCATTACTCAATTCGTATATTTCAATACAGTGGACACTTAAGTACCACTTTAACGAACGTTCGGTGATTTAGCCGAAAATTGGCCGAATACGAATATTCGGTAAAGCTGACGAATATGCCGAATTCGGAATATGAAACTAATGTTCGGCCCATCTCTAATTTCCATGGCCTAAATCCCGAACTCGCATCGCTCGATCTTACACTCAATAAAATTAAAAATAAAATATTTATAAACAAACATTTTATAATTTTTAATTTTCGTTTTTTTGTGTTGATTATGAAAAAAAATAACAACTTCATTTGATTTTTTTTTTAAAAAGTTATCAACAATTATACGTGAATGAGTGCATTTTCATGAACATTTAAAGCCTTGAAACCAATATAAGTTTTAATTTTTTTTCTTGTATTTTTTCGTAAATCCGTCGTAATAATGCAGATTTAAAAAAAAAACATCGCAATCCGATAATTTTTCGATTTTCTAGAGCCAAAGTACGAGGTGACCACGATGGTATAAAATTACCTGCAGCAGTGCTTTCACTGCTATTTTATAGCCTTCCTTCTATGAGTTGGCTACAGGTGTTCAAGGACTGCAGTAGCCACTTACTTATCAGCTGGACTGTAAATTTCTTTATCACCTCGGTTTTATAAATAAAACACAGAGTACATTTTACCTAATATTTTACATAATAAAACAAAAAAAAAACGAAAAACGCATGCAATAGATAATTGATGCTTGATTAGTTCACCTAGGTCATTAACAATTTTATTGCACCGTCAATGATAAGTTGTTTGAGATTTCATAACGACATCTACTACCTATTACCACAGAATAAATAATACTCGCAGTAGTACGTACTACCACATAGGTATACTCACTACACTCCTTACTGTTTTATGTTCTATTGTATGCGCAAAAAACAAGAGCTAAATGATAAGCTACATGACCAATGAAATGTTACAGAAACTTTAAACTTGAAAAAATGTTAAATATTACTATACATATTTCTTAATACCTATAATAAAGCTATAACTGAACAAATAACCGTAACTCCTAATTATACAGACGTAAAATAATTTCTCATTAACTTTTCAAAGTGACTGTATATTTTTACCGCAACTTACTTTACCTTACTTCAACTACTGCTTTTAACCCTTTGAGCGTGCGAAGCATTTAGGTAAGCTTTATGATTTAAATGCAGTACTAACATATATTTATGTAAAGTCATTTTGTGTTATACTAATTAGGAATGTTAATATTACCACAGTCTGAAGACTTTATACCAAGTTATTTTATAGAATCTAAATGAATCACACGTTGTTGTCATATTACCTAGCTAGTGATTTGTAAAACCCATAGATAGATACCGGTTCGTTATTCGCGACGCGAATTGAAGACTACTTACAATGCAAATTAGTACGCTTTGATGAATAATTACACAGTCTGATCTCTTTTCTTCTTTCATTTCTCTGAATAAGTACAAGCATACATATTATGTATGTTATTACTCTAAGTACGTAATATTTCTACAAGCATTTTGTATCTGTGTGCAGCTGACTACCTTGAACCGTTCTTCGACGATCTTTTTGATACATATACAATTTATAAACTTTTTAAATGTCACTGAAACGCAAAATCTTCAACTACCTACTATATCATTTAATTCAAAAGCCTTTTGTTTTGTCGTTTACCTATAACTAATGCTGCAGTAATATTAGTAGTATAGTTGTAGCACGAATAGGTCGGCTTGATAGCGAAAGGACCACGCTCTCACAGAATACAGCTGTGTTTCGTATGGTGAGTTTAGAGAACCGTAGACCCGTAGACGCGTAGGTAAGTGTAGATTTTATTATTTTTATTATTTTATTATTTAGTTATTTTATTACTGAAAATGAGGCATTCCATCTTAGTCCTCACGGGTGACAACGCATCTGCATTTTGATTCGTAATCGAGGATACGTGTCTATGGGCCACAGCAACCACTTACTATCAGGTGGACTGTGTGCTGGTTAGTCACCCTAACCCTATAAAAAATTAATTGCTATAATGACAATGGTTTGCGATGTGGTATAGCTCCTTTTCTGCTAAGGAGTCTGTCTGGGTACGTACCACCGTTTTATATAATCTTTACTGTTTATGCCACTAAATAGTGTACGTCCACAGCATAGCAGTGCTTCCACTGCTAAGTTGCGTTCTGAAGGGTATATAGAGCTAGTATAATTACAGTCTGTGGGGCACTTCATCTTGATCCTTAGAGGTGGCAATGTAGGCTGCATCTTGTTTCAAATCTAATTCTTGTTTTAAATTGGCTACATTTGTCTATCGATTGCAGTACGTATGTGGTAGGTAGGCACCATGACGTGGATTGCAAGTTTGTTTGTCACTTAAGTTTTGTAAAAAAATGTTGGTAATGGGGTGAATTTCGGATCATAGCTAAATTATCCAATTACCAACTCTCACCTGCATGCAATGTATAAAGTTAATTGGAGAAAAAGGCGTGGGCGACTGACTACTGGACGGAAAATTAGCAACGTTGAAAGCAATTTGATTGGTAATGATAAATTTCGGGAGCGATTCTGAAGCTTTTTTAAAAAGAAACACTGGTGTCTTCTTTCACGTCATACTTCATAACATGTTTTCAGTAATCTAATATTAAAAACTTCATAGGTACAATTTGTGAACAACACTTTATTGTAAAATTATGGGTGCTTGAAAGTATCGTGTTTACGAGTAATCTAATACCAAAAGCTCAGTCAGAACAATTTGGGAATAACGGACTGTTATGATGTTGCGACTACTTCCAGACTATACAACTAACTAGTGTGAACAGTGGCTATTATCAATTAAGACCGGCCTGCCATCTGCAGGACAAAATATAATGCACGAGTTTTTGCTCAAACACGATGTGTTCTCTCTATTCCCTCATACTCACCCGCTTACAATCCGACACGGCCGTACAAGAACCGGCTCAGAACCCATTGAAGTAATATGTACTTACGTACTAGAACAGCTATCTCAAACAAAAAATGTACGCTACTTTGTGTTCGCGCGGTTGTTTTTTTTTATCATAGAATAAACATAGGTAGAATGACCTAATAGTTTTTATTTTGAAATTACATTTAGATACAAATTACATACTGATGAATAATATTTTTTGATCTTATTGACATAATAGAAAAAACTGAATTGGTTATTTGAATAAAAAATCATGAGTGCAATTAGTTTAATTAAAATTTTCGTATTTTTAAAAAACACTAAAAATGGGCTCGAAATAATATATTTTCTCACAAAAGAAGGTAACTTTAAAAAAAAAAAGAAAAAAATCGGTCCGAAGACGGGACGCAAACCAAGACATTAACATTTCGCCGCTGCTCGTTATCCACTTGAGCCATTACGATCATTAACACGGTGTTAAAATTTACCTTCTTATAATGTAGCAGTTTTTCATTGCCTGAAAAGACGGACAAAAAAACATTTTCAAAAAATAAATCCTAGCTAGATCGATTTATTGCCCCCAAAACAGAAGAAGATTGGTCAGTTTTTACCATCAGTCAAGTGTAATGTCCCTCTGCAAGATGCAGGAGTGTACAAGCTTGATTGTGAATGTGGTCTCTCCTACGTAGGACAAACTAAAAGATCAATTAAAATCCGCGTTAAAAAACATATAGCTGATGTGAAGAATCGACTCTCCGGGAAGTCTGTAGTCTGTAGTCTGTGAACACGTACAGGATCGCCCTCTTCACTACATGAGATTTCATAGACCACAAATCCTCGCTAAAGAACACCGATACCTTCCAAGGATGATTCGCGAGGCTATTGAAATCAAAAAATATCCTAATTTCAATAGAGAAGATGGCTGGGTGCTACTATCTGCTGGGGATATGACATCTGGACGTTGAACATCTCAGTCCCGCCCGTGACGATGAGTGCTGTAAAGCGTTCGAAACGTCGGGTATTTAAAAAGTTAAATATACGCGATAAATTCCGTAAAAACTAGTATTACTTCAATGTCAACCTTATTCTAGATTAATAAGCTATAGAGCAATATGCATTTTTCCGCGGTCGAGCAGAAACTTCTGTGTTGCATTTGTAACGGAATAACAATATCCAGCAGTAGTCTGAAGAAGACTGAGAGTACAAAATAAGTATTGCTTTCTGATGCAACATAAAAATTGTAAAGGTCAACCTGTACCTGTTCCAAAGTTAAAGCCCAGTTCTGGGCACAGCTCATTTCATTTCATGCAAGGAAGTGTCCACTGCGCTGCCCTAATATCGTATTGGCGGAATTTCCACGTTCTTAAATATTTTTACAAGGTACACAAATAAAAATCCATCAGTGTTTTGCCTATAAGGAGTCTATAGGTAATTTTTGCTATTTTAAATCAGCACTTGACTAGATTGTACAACCAGTGCGTGTTGCCAGTGATGACATACGGATCTGAGACGTGGTCCTTAACTGCTGGCCGTATGAGGACGCTCAAGGTCGCTCAGCGAGCTATGGTGAGGGCTATGCTCGGAGTTTCTCTACGTGATAAACTCAGAAATGAGCATTTCCGCAGTAGAACCAGACTGACCAACATAGCCCAACGGATTAGTAAGTTGAAGTGGCAATGTGCCGGCCATATAGCTCGAAGAACCGATAACCGATGAGGAAGAAAGGTTCTCGAGTGGTAGCCTCGTACCACTAGATGGAGTGACGATCTGGTGAGACATGCAGGAAGTCGATGAATGCAGGTGGCTCAGGACCGTGCTTTGTGGCATTACTTGGGGGAGGCCTATGTTCAGCAGCGGACTTGTGAAGGGCTGTAACGAATGAATGAAATTGACTTCTGTCCCTGCTGAAATTATTGGTGTTTTAGCCTAAGATGATCAATCGAACTGGATTAGCTTAACAAAAGCCTATCCACTCTAGCCTTAAAGATTTCTACATTGTAATCAAGTGAAAAGACAGATGCGGGCAAATTATTCCACTCCAATGCTTTACGCATTAAGTTAAGTACGACAAAGCAAGCCGTTTGGTTCGTATGTGTATTATGTAAACAACAAAAGGGTGAAAATTGGCCAAGCGTCTTCAATATCATGTTTCCATTCAAGTGATTGATTCGACACACATTGATGGTGTACTATTTAAACTATAGTTCAATTTAATATTTGTTATGCTGCTTGTGTAAGTTGTATAAAATTATTATATATTAGTCTTCAGTTTAAATAATTATAATTTATACAAGTTACAAGTCTTTCACAACACGCAGAAGGAGAATAGAGTGATAGTTATATGTATAGAGAATAGAAAGATACCACAAGAACTAAGAGTCTTAAGCGAACGAATTACAATTACAATAACAATTTCTTACTCGTATCATGAGTAAACAGTAAATAAACGAACAGTATGGCATACGTAAATGTACTGGTGGCGCCGTGCGAACTATCGAAGCAAGGGCGGCCAGCGGTGAACCGGTTTGCTGTGGTTGAGTCGCCCTTGCACCGACCGCTGCATTAAACAATAGCCACTTTAATTTCTGTAGTATGGTATGCCGGTAATTATGAGATATATATTTATATAGAAATAATTTAAATTTAAATCATCATCATCATCACAGCCCTTCACAAGTCCACTGCTGAACATAGGCCTCCCCCAAGTAATGCCACAAAGCACGGTCCTGAGCCACCTGCATCCATCGACTTCCTGCATATCTTACCAGGTCGTCACTCCATCTAGTGGGGGGCCGCCCTACACTACGCCTACCGGTACGAGGCTGCCACTCGAGAACCTTTCTTCCCCATCGGTTATCAGTTCTTCGAGCTATATGGCCGGCCCACTGCCACTTCAGCTTACTAATCCGTTGGGCTATGTCGGTCAATCTGGTTTTACTGCGGATATCCTCATTTCTGAGTCTATCACGCAGAGAAACTCCGAGCATAGCCCTCTCCATAGCTCGCTGAGCGACCTTGAGCGTCCTCATACGGCCAGCAGTGAAGGACCACGTCTCTGATCCGTAAGTCATCACTGGCAACACGCACTGGTTGTACACTTTAGTTTTCAGAGATTGAGGTATACCTGACGAGAAGATATGTCGTAATTTCCCGAACGCTGCCCAGCCGAGTTGAATCCGTCGATTGACCTCTCGGTCGAAGTTGGACTTACCTAGTCGGAATATTTGTCCCAGGTAAACGTACTCGTCAACAACTTCGAGCATAGTGCTCCCAACAACTACCGGCATAGGTGTGACATGGACATTAAACATAACCTTTGTTTTGTCCATGTTCATCTTAAGACCTATCCGTTGGGAGGCACTATTGAAGTCATTGAGCATAGTGCTTCAGTCCTCCAGCCATAAGGACTATATCGTCGGCAAATCGAAGGTGAGTGATGTACTCGCCATTGATGTTAATACCAAATTTAAATATTACTATTAATTACTATTTATAAAGTAATTTATATCAATTAATATTTTGCACACCACATCACGACATCTAAACAAATAAATATCTATAATTGTAGTATCTATTGTTATGTCAAAATAACAACTCTTTACTAAATGCATCGGAAGATATATACGATCTGTCTGTCTGTCTGCTTGATATAACTAATCTTCGATACGGCTGGACCTAGGTTGGATGTTTTAACGGAACTGTCACTGGCAGATAGCTGATGTTGTAAGCAGTAACAGTAGTAAGAGTGTATAAAGTTTTATACGTGGTAGAGCCACGCTGATTCTATATTATAGTTGTAGCACGAATGGGCTGGCTCGAACAGGACAGGGCCAAGCTCTCACAGAATACCAGCGTAAAATAGCAGTGTAATGCTGCTGTTTTTCGTATGGTGAGTGTAGAAAACTAGAGATCTTTTTTACTGGAATCGAGGCGTTCTATCTTAGTCCTCAGGGGTGACAACGCATTTGCATTTTGATTCTTAATTGAGGATAAATGTGGATGTCTATGGGCTACAGCATCCACTTACGTGGACTGTGTGCTCGTTTGTCATCCAATGCTATAAAAAAGTAACGTAGGCTACTTTTATTATAGGATCCGCGCAAAAAAAATTAAAACCAATAAAATGGTAAACGAAATACGATTCAGATAGGGAAGTATAATATAAATTAATTAAATTATTCTATGCGAACGAAGTCGCGGGCACAACTACTTGTAAATATATAGAAATTCCAAAAGTGCACGGCTATGAGCGTTTCGTTTAATTTTGAGGGAAAAAATAAATTGTATTCCTAGTATCATCAGCGTATAGTAATGCTTTCGAATGTTGAATGCTACGTATGACACCGTTTATAAATATATTAAAAAGAAGAGGAGCGTGATGAGAATCCTTTTTTGACATGGGGAAATGCCTACGCATACCCGTCTCGCGGTGGCAAAGACGAGTTATGTCGGACCTGCACCGAGTAAAACCCCACGGTGTTTCACTTTCGTCGCATATTGGCAGGGCCACGCGAATGCCTTCACACACATCCGCGGAAAAAAAACTACTCCTCCCCCATCTTCTTTTCAGGTAAAGCGCACCAGAACAAGTGGCGCAACCTCCATGTTCACATGCGTAACAGACGCCCCCGTGTCCGATACGCGAAGGCCATGGGCCCATCAACACACATCCGAAGTGGGCTCGCCAAGTCCACTCGGAGTGGCCTCCTCGGGTTGGCCCTACACTTCGGGCCAGCCGAGTAGGTTCCCCTTAGTTCACCGCAGGTGACCAAGCCACGGCTACTAAGCCCCCCCCCCCCCCCCGCCACGACAAGGCGGGAACCCACGCCAAGAAAAAGACAATTCAGAAGGGATCAGGACAAAGCTCAAGGTATATCCCTTCACAGCTACTACCTGAGACCTATCACGCAGATATACGGTTAGCCATCTCAAGAGATCGCCATGTATACCAACGTTTACAAATTTAGCAATTAGTAGATTGTGCGAAATTTTATCGAACGCTTTTGATAAAGCGGTATACAGGGCGTCAACCTGATAGCCTTTTTCCATGGCTTCCAATGTTTCGTCCTGAAACTCGCATAAGTTAGTTTCTGTGGATCTACCAGGGATGAAACCGTGTTGAGCTGAAGCTACTTGCGGTTCGATTTCAGAAAATAGAAAGTCGTATATAATTTTATTCAAATAGCTTGGGTATAACAGATAGTTTGGAGATACCACTATAGTTAGCTTTATTGTGTGTTTCTCCATTCTTAAATATGGGAACAATAATGGATTGTTTCCAAAGCAAGGGAATCACACCTAGCCTCAAAGTATTATTAAAAAGTAATGAAAGATGAGCAATGTCTACTGCATTGTCTGAGAAAGATTAGATGAATACCATCAGGGCCAGTACCTTTATTGATATCGAGATTCTTCAAATATTTTCGACTTTACCATTATCAATGTAAACAGAATTTATTATAATGTTTTTCCGTATCGCAGTTCATAATATTATTGCCGGGTAGTTCCAATATATGATTATCGTACAGTTACGGACTCAGCAGTAGACGTAGCCTTTCTCCTCCGCCAATCGCTTCGCTTGTTTGAGAACATACTTATTTTTTGCCGAAAGATGATCGTTCAAAAGTGTATTCTAGCCACTTCGTGCCCCATTAATACCAATATCGCTTGCGGTACAGTTATTCAATTTACGTAACAATGATAGAAAACCATCCCTTTTATATCTCGAATGCATTTTCAAAATAATCTGCTTTGGTGTTTTATTAACCCATCATTCTTAACCGCCACACGAGTTACTACATCAACATCACCCATATTAATCGTAAAATTACATTTTTCCGCTAGGAATTTTAATAGGCTTACAAGGTTTTCACCCTTTTTTTCAGCGACTACGTTTATTTGTATGTTTGAACGGTGAACCCATTGTTCATTGCTTTGAGTATTCAACCAACTCAAAGGTTCATTGCGATCGTTGCAGTCAAGAATATCCGCAGCTTTTGAGCGGAGGTGGTCGAGATCTTGCTTCAATTTATCATTTTCGCCATTAAGATCGGAAATCTGTTCATTTATCGAAGCAATTAATGACGCAAAACCTTTCAATTTAGTTTCTTATGAATTAACAGTGGCTGATAGCCCTGTTAACTTCTCGTTAACGTCGGATTTCTGGCAGTCGATAGCAGACTGAAAAGCACTTAACCTATTATCAAAATATTTCATAATACCATTTTCTTGATTTACAGAATTAATACCAATTCGTATTTTTGTAAAACTACTTTTATTTTTATGTACGTACATTACATTTACATGAATTCATTGTGAGGCGAAAGTTAGTATGTAAATTTGAATTTTTATGTCTTATTACCCTCTTTTATAAAACAAATGTAATTTCAGTGTAAGTTACGTGTCTACATAGCAAAATACTATACGATATTATGCTATGAAAAAAGCCAAATTAAACTAGTCTCGCTATTTCAACATTGGTAAGACTTCTAATCTATTTTACAGCGTATGTTGCAGAACTAAGTCCACTAGCTAGTTTTAATAAATGGTCGCCCCATTGAAGCTTCGCCTCTAGTGTAATTCCAAGAAAAATGGTGGTGTCGACAAGACTCAGCTCCTCCCTATTTAAAATTACAAGACATTTTACATTTTATGACTTTCATACATTTAGTTTTAGTGCCATTTTAATGCAAATTATTAACTTTAAACCAATTTACTAATTTAGATATAGCAATATTCGCTTTTAGTTACTGTCGTTTTAATTTGAAAATTATTAAAATGTCATCAGCAAGTAATACTATATCATGGTTATCCCCTACTACGAGTATGTAAGGTAAATCATTAATATATGTACATATTATAGCTACCCAATTTTCAGACATTATTCATTGTAATTAACTTTATTTCTATTCCTATTGTATTTCATTATCATTGTAATTAACCTTATTTCTATTATTTTAACAAAATGGCAATAAAAAACTGCAGTTGCCGATGTGCTCGGCAAGCGTGGCAACAGTGGTAATATACACCCCATGATGAGAGATGCGATGAGACGTCCAAATGAGGAGGTAAATAAAATGTATGGGGATATATCTAGAGACATGCATTCCTCCAAGAGCCACTATAAGGTGAAACGAAAGACTATGAAAGACTTCAACACAAAACTATTGCCACTAGAGAGACGATGAGCTGAAGTTAGACTATATTGGAATAAGGCAAAGGAACTCAAGGGGCCAGCAGCTGGCCGACTTCATGGGGAAAGATTATTTATAGAATATTATTTATATTTATATTTTATTATTATATGGTATATAATAATCCCTTATAATATAATTATTAATCTCGTATTGTTTAAAATATTGTTTAAAACGAATGCAAGTCGTACGATTTGAAATTAAAATTAGATTAACTCGTCCATATTCCCGAATTGAGCCAAAAAACGCTGTCTTTTTGATTCGGCCAAACACTTGGTAATATAAAACTTATATATTTCCTAATTAAATAAAAATATCTTTAATGGTTCAAAGTTAAGCTGCTGCGTCGTAGGTTTCATGTCTTTAAAAGCGTGTTACTGATTCATCTATCACTTTTTAAAAATGTGTCTCTTCATTTTCAATTATTTGTTACTATTTTGTATGTTACCAAAATTTGGCATTTAAATAAAAAAAATACTTTGTGGTAGCATTTTATAATAGCATTAGCAGCACGTGGTAGCTCAGAGGACATAATAAAGAAAAAATAGATGCCTTTTTGTCGTCTTTGGAACTCCTTAAAATTGTATGCGAGTGTTTTGGCAGTGGATATATTTTGTAAACTTTGACGATTTCAAAAATAAATACTAAAAGATTTTATTATACACATTTTAAGTAGCACTATACGTAAGTGATTATAAAATGCGTGGTAAAGTGGCTTTGTTTCAAATTCAGCTCGATTTTGTCATTTTTGACTATTTGTAACCTCGAAAATCACGTTTTACGTTTCTTTTATGTTACTTGTAACGTTGATTGTAAGTTAATTTAAATATTATACAGGTTTGTAAATATCACAAATTATTAAACTTTTAAAATATATAGAAATATATATATATATATATATATATATATATATATATATATATATATATATATATATATATATATATATATATATATAATTATAAAATATAACAAAGTAAACTTTGACAAAAATATATTTGAAGTGCAAGATACTAGAGAATGAGATAAATAGGAAGCTATTGAAAATAAAGACAATGATGAAATTGAGACTGGACATAAGAAACAAAATGAAAACAAAAGCATGAGAGGAAAAAATAAAAACTGGTTAAAAATATATAGAAGCAGTTAGTAACCAGTAAAATGTAAAGAAATGTGCAAAACTAATTTAGGTTAAAAACAAAACTGAACATAAAAAGTTTAAAATAAAATAAAAGTAATAACAAGGAATCAAATATAGATGAAGAAAAAGGAAGGAAGGTGGTTGAAAATAAGTGTAATGACTTCATTGTGAACATATTATGGGTAGATATTTTTAAAAGAAAAACGTGGAAATATTTTATACATATAATTTGTTGAAAATGTAGAATTTAAGGACGGAGAAAATTA
Organism: Parnassius apollo; assembly: GCA_907164705.1. Lineage (NCBI taxonomy): Eukaryota > Metazoa > Arthropoda > Insecta > Lepidoptera > Papilionidae > Parnassius > Parnassius apollo. Next base: position 8,310,508 of record CAJQZP010000178.1, read on the forward strand.
TTATGTTATAATTTTTTTTTCATCCTTATTCTATAAAAAAAATCTCTTTGTTTAATTTATTTTCTCAGCAAACACATTTTATTACAATTTAAAAAAATAATAAAAAATAAAAAGATATTTTGAAAATATCCGTCATTGATCATATTTTTCTGCTATTGAACTGAACTTCACACAACAGGTGCACTGCATTACGAGTAGTATACATTTTAAACTGGAGTTGCGGTCCGAAAACATCTCATTTTCACGCTATAATATAGCGTAATATGAAACCAGTCTTACAATATTATTCGTTACTTTTGCATTACTTCTAAGTTACCGTAACATAGAAGTGTTTATGTTACTGTATACTACAGAGTGGCAAAATCTACGACCTTATCCTAATATTTTACATTCTGTTTAGAATTGTAAACCACTGTGTTGTGAAAATAATATTATATTATACTTTTGAATTTAGTGTGAAGTGTTTGCGCATCATTAAAGTAAATAATAATTTATTATTTTTTGTCATGATGTTAGGTTTTGTGGTTTAACAGTGACCATAATTTCTTCAGACACCATTTTGAATAAGACGACCTCGACACTTTAGTTTCGTTTTAAGCTTTTAAGCATGTTACGAAACAATCATATTATCAAAAATTTCAGAAAACGTTGGATGCGACAAACAAATGAAATATTTGCCATATTTTTGGAATTTTAAAAACATCACTAATAATTCGTGTTCTTTGTCATCACATTAGTTTGTAATTTTATTACATCCACTTAGTTTACGAGTATATGTTCTTTTAAGAATATATTATGTGTTTTCTGCCATCCAGCAGTAACCCGTGTCTTTTCAAAAAAAAAAAAGATATTAAAATTTTCTTAAACTTCAATAAATTTAAATATGAATGAGAAACGCATTTAATAAATAATCCACCTTAATATTCTTCGATTAAACAGAGCTGTAGTTAATAGCACACAGGGTAATGTTGGTGCCAATTTACGAGCTTTATTTTGTATGGCTGCTAAGCGTTCACCATTCATTAAGTGTACTAGTATGGACGCTGAATATGTTAGAGGAAACAATAAAATGCATATAAAACTATATATGGATTCGGTTGAATTCGTCAAAGCTTGAAAATAGGTCGTATTTTAGGTTGTAGTTAAAATCGTTGATTGTTCAAATATTCGTTGCTACAAAACATCATCATCACAAAGAGGAATGCCCACTCTTCATAGACATTTCGGCCATGGGTGTCCACATATAAAAGCATATAGATATGATAATATACAATTAAAGTAATGAAATGGTTAAGAAATTGGTTTAAAAAAAAGTCGGGAATTTTAAGATATAAAAGTTTTTATTTTCAAAAATACAGTTTTTTAACAACTCATTTTACCGATGTTATCGCATTTAATTTCTTTGATTTTTAATTCCCGACTTTCGGGTGCTTTCCAGCACACATGGTCATGGGGGATTGAGGTGACTGGTGTACCGAAATCAGTGTTAACTTGGAGTAACTTCAGCTTTTTAATAACTATTTATGGTCCGATCTACGCAGAATGAACTTACTGTCTTGAAGTCTTGCGTGGTATGCTTGGGTTTAGTTTTAATTTTATTAATTACAGTGTCCCAAGCAGGTGGAAATACCCAGCTTCATTCTCTATTGAAATTAGAATGTTTGAATATGGGTGCAATACATTACCGACTTCAGATTGCAACGAGGATGAACTAGATGATTCAGATGGTTCCCGTTCTGCAGTTGAATGTGATGCTGCTCTATCAAACCTTCGCCAACAATTATGACACACACGAGATGACGATGGCAACTGAAATAATATTAAATAAAAAAGTGAAAAAGTGAACGAAATAAAAATAAAATAGATTTGTTTCCTTTAAACTCAAATACATATAAAATATTTATCAAGTTAATTGTTACTGCACAAAAGCAGACTTAATGGCCTATATTATTTAATAATTAAGCACTTAAAAACTACCAGTAGTTCAAAAACAATGAAAAATCAATTGTCTCATTACTTGGTAGTTGGTAAAAACGGTAGCAGTCTATCTGGTGGTGACAAGCTAATCTTATCGCCATGTTATAAATAAGCTTGTATGTTTGTCAGATATAGTTTGTGTGGATGTAATCAGAGTAAAAACATGTATCACTATCAGATATGAGCCCAAACACTTAATAAATTAAAAAATGTTGAATACGTACCTCACGTGGTGCAATTTGATGGGCAATTTCATTCCTTATGAGTTCCTCACGTGGAGAATCAGACCCAAACAATGTGTGTGATCTTATTCTCAAAAGTGACTTGCCACAGCTGATACATACATGTCCATGACTATTAATTGGTGAATTTTCCTGTTCGCTAGTTGGATGTCGTATTTGAAGGCTAGTTCGTTACTTCGATAACAAATTCACAAAAATAAAAACAAACACGCAAATGAATTCTACATGTGACTATTTATATAGGTATAGATATAGTTGTGAAATATGAACTGAATTGTGATTTCATTCCATGACAGGGCCTAGCTGTCAGACTCGATGTTGCCACTTAACTGACATAAAATAGATGAAAAGATATCGATTTTTATTCGATTAATAATATCGTTAAAAAACAATCTTTGAGGTGCTTTAAGTTCTGCACACTTTTTAAAATATATTTTCCTTTATTTATTTAAATGCTATTTGAAATGTATTTTTAAGAACAGTTAAATTGTGCAGTAGCGTTTTGTTTAGCTTTAACCTTTTGAGCGCCACGCTAAAAACGCATTACCGTGTCCTGTACGCCAAAGCACCAAAACAAAATAGTGTTGCCAAGAGTTGATATATCGATAACGTAAAATAACTTGTTTTTGTTGGTTTTTATGCTATAAATGACTCTCTATAAACTGTATGTCTTATTTAATCTTGTGCTGTCATCCACTCTTTTTATATATGTACTTTGTACATATAAACATAAATAAAAAACAAACAATAACAATAAAATAGTAGTAAACCACAGCACTACTCTCCATCCTAATGACAACACTGTCACGACTAGACGACAACGGCGTAGCTGACCTTCCTTTTTTAAACATTCTTAGAATGTTGTGTATCGATTTCAAAATCGATCTAACCGAAATATACAGACATCGATTCATAATATTTTATGTGTCGGGGAAGGCGTAGACCAAGTGAAGTACAGAAGAAAAGTCTTACACTCTTATGACAATGGGGATTTGATATGATGCTGATGCTGCTAGATGATTTTGAGACTGAGAAAGAAAATGGCACAACACAAAATGAAAAATTGCTCTTCACACCTTAAGTAAAAAAACATTAATTGTAATTTTGTATTATTATTAAAAAAAGGTACATAATTATTCATTAATCAACAATTGTATATAATTATTCGCACTAGGTAAATCAGCCTTATAGTACTAAAATCTTGGTCATGGAATAAATAAACATTTCATCACAATTCATCAATCAAAAATCAAAATTCATCATCATCGACGCTTTCCAAAATCCGAATTAGTTCTGAGGAATCGTTCATGTTGCATTGCTCTGCTTTTCTCGGTAATCACTTATGACGTCATCAGGGTGTCGTCTATCCTTGATCACGGTGCCCAGTGAACTGATTTTCGATGACGCGCTAAAGATGCGCTAGAGTTGAGATATTAGATTTATTATGCGAAGATAATCTGATAACATTTTTTTATTCATGTAGCTAATTATAGTTGTATGTTTCTAACCTTTAATTTTATTCAAATATCAATAATAATAGAAAAAAAACACCATTGAGCTGAATTTTGGATAGTTTTCAAGAAATATATGCCTCCCGCGTTTGACACTAGCGGTCAACCATAGACGACTTTGGCGTGCTGGACATAGTATTTGCTTAGATAAAAATCCATTTTTATTAGTTCAATGTTTCTTAGTACTTGTGACTCTAGAAGACTTGTTTTTTATACTCACATGTTGCTGGGTTATTCCTATTTTGAGGAGTGTAGAATTAAAATACCTGTAATAATTTTCCAATATCTATATTTCATATTTTTCGGAGCCGGGTTTTTTGTCAACTATAGACGTCGTTGGCGCTCAGGGCCCGCAGGTGTTGGTCAAGTATAGGCGACTTTGGCGCTCAAAAGGTTAAAGGATTCATGGTAAATCAGCTGGAAATTAACTTGATTCTTTATCATAACATGATTCTATTTTAAATGTATTGTTATAAACAGATAAGTATAACTTAATCGATCTTCTTTAAAAACAGATAAGAATAACAGTTCTTATCTGTTTTCAAAGAAGATCGGTTAAGATTAACAGTTAAATTGTGCCGTAGCATTTGTTATTCTCTAAAGAATTCATTGGAAATCAGCTAGTAATTCGTTGTTTAATTATCGTAACATCATAATTATTTAAAAATTATATTAGCACTGTAATGATGACACCGTAAATAATCGATCGAAAAAGAGAATCGATTTTTTAAATGTGTTTTGTGATTGGCAACACTTTTTTTTATTCACAAACTAATGACATAATGATTTACCTAATTTTTATTATTATGTTTCCGGTACTTTTAATTTGTGCAAAAATATTCCCATTGTTTGAGGATAAATGAATACCGCGATTAATAACCATAAATTAAGATATAATTTTTTAACAAATGCACATTGTTCGTCGGGCGTTCCATGGCCGAAAATGGGCGTCCCCCTTTACGACTGAACATTGGCCTCCCAAAAGGCATACGACAGCACGCACACAAACTCACGCACTTGCACGCACGCATACATACCCATACTCAGTCATTTAGTTTAATTAATATAGATATCAATTAATCAATTAATTAATTAATCGTAAATCAATCAATTGGCTACTAATAGTCAACAAATATGGATAATTGGTTTGAAATAAATAAATTATTATTATTATTTAGTAGAAGCAAACGGCTCCTGAAATACCATAAAAATAATACACAAGGTTTTTTTTATAGAATTATGGTAAGTCGATGTTACATTACACTATTACAGCGTAATGCCTTGTTTACAATAAAAAGAGTTTCCGGTTCTCTAAATTCACCATACAAAACATAGCAGCATTAAAATGATTTGTTTTTTTATTTGTTCATAGTTGAAGACCCCGTGAAAAATACTCATTGTAGTATTTTTATTTTAAAATGTTAAAATTGTAAACAACAACATTAACAATCGCCATCTTCTCAGCTCATGTAAATCATTGGTGCTCCTCAATCCTAAATACTGTTGCTTTCCCTTTCCTCCTAAATCTTCACCGTTTGGACTGTTCGCTTCAAACATAATTTATACATGCACGGTTTTATGAAAATGACTGTCGTTGAAAAATAGCGGACCTAAGATAATGGAGCAAGGCACTTATTATAGAGTTCGTGACGATATAAAACTCTGATGCATGCCATTGTATGGCCGATTTTATTAAAAATAAAATAAAATATAAAAATAAATTAATATAATCTATTATACGCTTAGACCAGCGAACATTTTTGAAAGTGGTAGAGCCACGCGGCAGCATTGCTGTTGGACGTATTGGCCGGCTCAAACCGGGGTGGTACCACGACCTCACAGAATACCGGCGTGAAGTGGAAGCTCTGCTTCCGCGTTTCGTCTGGTGAGTGCATGTGGCCGGAGGCCCAAATCCCCCATCAACATGGTAACGGAATTAAATAATGGTAGACTACCCCAGGAGGGTACCAGCACCCCTGGAGAATCCCTCGCTGAGCATCCACGACCCATGTTTCTCCACTTCCGAGCGTGGGTGCTCAGGCTGCCCCGCGTATTCTGCGGGGGGGGGGGGCAAAATTCCGCTAAAGACTACAACTGCTCGGGGCAAACGGAGCAACAAGACCAAGGCGACCCTGCCACGCTGTCCGTGAATTTCTGCAATATCAGGGGACTTCACTCTAACCTAAACGCCGTCCACTACCATCTTGAGACGGCGAGGCCGGCTCTGCTCTTTCTGACCGAGACGCAGGTGTCCTCTCCGGCTGATGTGGTGCCTCGGGCTGGAGTTTGCGTTTACGTCAGAGAGGACATCTGTTGTCGACGCCTCGGCAGACCATAGCGGTAATGCCAAAACAGACCGACTCTTCGACCACGTCCAAATGGCTACAGATTCGTTGCTACAGCAGATCCCCTCCGCAGAGATCGTGATCCTCGGCGACTTTAACGCCCATCACGCCGTATGGCTTGGTTCACGTTTAACCGATCATGCGGGGAGATCTGTTCATGATTTTGCCTTGGCATATGGTCTGACACAACTGCTTACTTCGCCTACGCGGATTCCAGATGTGGAGGATCATGCACCTTCCCTGTTGGACCTTCTGCTGATCTCTCACCCGGACGGATATCAGATTTACGTCGAAGCCCCTTTAGGCTCCTCGGATCATTGTCTTGTCCGGAGTGAGTTGCCACTCACGCTGAAATCGCAGTCGCATTCTGCAGTCTGCCGCCGTGTTTGGCATTATAGGTCAGCCGATTGGGATGGGATGCGGTCTTTCTTTGCATCCTACCCTTGGGGGCGGGTTTGCTTCTCGCCGGAAGATCCCAACGTTGTTGCGGATTCTGTCGCTGATGTGGTACTTCAGGGTATGGAACTTTTTATTCCTTCCTCTGTGGTGCCCATTGGAGGCAAGTCTCAGCCATGGTTTGGTCGCTCCTGTAAAATAGCATCATGCTATAAGCAGGAGTGCTACCGAGCCTGGGCTGACGCATCAGCGTCTCGGGATGTAAACACCAGCGCTATAAAAAAGAAGTATAATTCCGCCTCTAGGTCCTTCAAAAGAGTCATTGCTAAGGCAAAGTCAGAGCACATAGGCAGAATTGGCGAGAAACTAGTTCGCCTTCCTTCTGGAACTCGTGCATTCTGGTCTCTCGCCAAGGCTGTCCAGGGGAATTTCTGTCAGTCATCTCTTCCATCTCTGCACAGGGAGGACGACTCACTGGGCCATACCGCAAAGGAGAAAGCCGATCTTCTAGGCTCTTTCTTTGCGTCCAACTCGACTCTCGATGACGGGGTGAGTGCGCCGCCGACCATCCCGCGGTGTGAGTGCTCCATGCCGGAAGTGCAGTTCACACAGCGCTCGGTTCGCAAAGCACTCCTCTCCCTGGAGATCCACAAGTAGAGTGGGCCTGACGGAATCCCCCCAATTGTGCTGAGGACGTGTGCTCCAGAGTTGGCACCGGTTTTAACGCGTCTTTTCCGGTGCTCCTACTCCCTAGGCGTAGTCCCAAAATCATGGAAGACGGCTTTCGTCCACCCGATCCCTAAAAAAGGCGACCGCTCAGACCCGTCCAACTACCGGCCTATCGCCATCACCTCCTTATTCTCCAAAACAATGGAGTCCATTGTAAACTGCCAGCTCATGAGGTACCTTGAGGATCACCAGCTGATTAGTGACCGCCAATACGGTTTTCGCCGTGGTCGGTCAGTTGGTGATCTTCTCGTCTACCTAACTCACAAATGGGCGGAGGCAGTAGAGTCCAAGGGGGAGGCATTGGCCGTTAGTTTGGACATTGCGAAGGCCTTTCGATCGGGTTTGGCACAAAGCGCTTCTTTCGAAGCTCACTTCCTATGGGCTTCCCGAGAAATTGTGCGATTGGATCACCAGCTTTCTTGCAGATCGGAACATCAAGATCGTTGTAGACGGTGCAAGCTCCGATTGCAAGCCTATTAATGCTGGTGTTCCACAAGGCTGCGTGCTATCGCCAACGCTGTTTCTTCTGCATATCAATGATATGTTGCAAACCCGTAACATTCATTGCTATGCAGATGACAACACTGGTGATGCTCTTTACACCGGCCAAGCCAACATTTCTCGGGAAAACGTCTCCGAGTGCCGGGACAAACTTGTGTCTGAAGTCGAGTCCTTGCTGAACAGAGTCTCGGATTGGGGGCGACTAAATCTAGTCCAATTTAACCCCCAGAAGACACAAGTTTGCGCGTTAACCGCTAAAAAGAACCCCTTTGTCGTATTTCCTCAGTTTCAAGGCACTCCCCTTGTTGCCTCAGCCAGTATCGGAATCCTCGGCGTTGACATATCGAGTGACGTGCAGTTTCGTGGTCACTTGGAAGAGAAGGCCAAATTGGCCTCTAAAAAGCTTGGCATGCTCAGCAGAGCGGGACAGTATTTCATGCCGGCACACCGCCTGCAACTTTACAAGGCGCAGGTTCGGCCGCACATGGAATACTGTTCCCATCTCTGGGCTGGGGCTCCCCAGTACCAGCTCCTTCCACTTAACCGTATCCAGCGCAGAGCGGCTCGAATCGTCGACGACCGAGTGCTTTCCGATCGGCTCGATTCACTGGCACTGCGAAGAGATGTTGCATCTCTTTGCATTTTATTTCGCATCTACCATGGAGAGTGCTCTGAGGAATTGTTCGGATTAATCCCAGCCGCCAAATTTCGTGAACGCACTACGCGGCAAACGTCCCGATACCATTCACACCATCTGAATGCTTGGCGGTCCACCACAGTACGTTTCAAAAGGAGTTTTCTTCCGCGTACAACCTCTCTGTGGAATAGTTTACCACCGGCGATTTTTCCGGACCGATCCGCCCTGGGGACCTTCAAGAAAAGAGCTTACTCCTTTCTAAAGGGCCGGCAACGCACCAGCAATTCCCCTGGTGTTGTGGTTGATCATGGGCGGCGGTAGTCACTTAACATCAGGTGAGCGCATCTCGCTCGTTTGCCCTCTCTTTATAATAATTCAGGAGTAATAGCGCGCAAAAGAGTCAACACACATAAAAATGGATAAAAACAAACCCTCGCGATTGCGCGTGAAAGCCTTCCCGCGCTCAATCGCGCACATTCCGATCGCGAGTGAAAGCACGTGTCGTGTAAGGGCAGCTTTTAATTAAAATTACATATGCGTCAACGTCTTAAAAGTCTTTCTTAAGGATCATATTAACCAGATAAGTCTTCCAAATTAGTTGGTAAATGATGAAACCAAATTAGTTTAATAAGTTAATATATGATTGTAAATAAATATTAATTAATGGTATCTGAATTACTGGGAGCACACACGTAATTTCCAGAATCTCTAACTGTAGCACGTGCGTAAGCAAACGACTCTTTCGTGTAAATTGCTCTGTTTCAATGCTTATACCTCCTTAAAAAGCATAGTTTATTACATTTCGGCTACGATACCAGTAGATGAAACTAAAAAATATATTCAAATTGTGCTTATTTGTTATTCATCGATCAACATATTATTATTTATTATTCACTAATATTCCTTCCTTCCTATTAACTATTGAACTAAAATTTTAATAAAAAATTAAGTCAACCTTTTATGCAAAGAACTGTGATTACAAAAGAATAAAGTAAAGGGAGATGTACTATAAAAAGCACAAAATGGCATATATTTTATTTTTATTTTATTTGATTGGGGTCAGAATAATAGAATTTCTGAATACGTAATGTGTTTCGAGTTTAGTTCAAGCTGTTTTGGTTTTGTAGTATAGGCTGTTGAAATATTCCAAATCTTACTAGTGTTGAAATATATAGGTTAATAGTTATTTCTATAAGATACTAAGTGACTAAAATAAGATAGTTAAGATAATATGGAATTTTGCTTTGAGGAAAAGAGATTGAGACAGAAACTGTACTATTTGGCAGAAATGATTCTTACGATTCATAACGTAAATTTAAAAAAATAAAAGCATATATTTGGATAGGCACAGATTTTCTCATTATTAAAAGATATACGAAGTAATTTTTTAACGCACCGCTACAGTGAGTGTTGGTAGACTTTCACATGTCCTCAAAATATTTTATTCCTTAGACATGCTAGTTTCTCCACGATGTTTTCCTTCACCGCCGAGCGCGTGGTAACTCGGTACCTAAAATTGCATTTAATAATTTCACTGGTACCGGGGTGGATCGAACTTGGGTTGCCCACGTACTGTGAATTTAACAGCAACCGCTTTGCCCCTGAGTTACAACGGCTCACCTAAATACTGAAGAAAAAAAATATAAATGAAATTTAAACATAATTATTTTTACCTTTTAATAGAAATGCAAAGATAAAATAATAACAGAAATATAAAAACTCCACAAGGCTCATTAACCACAAAACCAGCCACCAGCCTCCACAAATCTCTTTAGCGTTTGAAAGGCGTTTATACGCTTGTGAATGCGTCAGTCTGCAATATACATCCAAGCATGGCGGACACCGAACTTGTGACGGCTATTGCATTTGGTTTAACGTACTTTTATTTGAAATGTAAGCAAAGTGAAATAAAAAAAAGAGAGCTCGACGACAGCGAAGATGGTGGATGAAAAAATTCATCATAATCGTACCACGTAACTACTATTTTGATTTAACTATTATCTGTTGCAGTTGAGTTATACCACAATACTTACGATATATTTTATTTGTTACAGACAATTTATAGAAGAGAAATTTAATGAACTTTTATATGAACCATCTGGAGAGTTTGATAACTTCTGCCGAATGAGCTATTCTGATTTTGAGTTTTTACTGCAAAAAATTTCACCAATGATATCCAAGCATGATACAGACTTCAGAGAAGCTATACCAGCCAAATTTCGTCTTGCCATTACGCTACGATTTTTGGCATCTGGTGATTCTTACAAAGGCCTTCACTACTTGTTTAAAGTATCTGTCTCTATGATATCAATAATCATTCGTGAAGTTTGCCGAGCTCTTAATAAAATTCTAAAGGCTCTAGTTAAGGTAGGAATAAAACAAAACATTATGTTATACATTTATTTAGATTTTAATAGAATCATAGGAAATCTGTTCTATGAATGTATGTTAGCCGACTTTATTGTTAAATTATTTATTAATTTAAATAAGAATTATATCGACGAATCAAAATCTTCGCAAGCATTCAACATAGCCATGTTTATAATATTGGTTTCACGTGGGGCTGGGTTGATGATATGGTCCGATATGATACGAATAGATGACAAGGGTGCTGTTGATGTAGATGGAGCTGGAGCTATTGGAGTTGGTATATGTTTTGCCATGTCTGGTGCTGAATAAGAAGTTTGTGTGTTTGGAGAGGGAAAAAAACTTTGGTTGTTATGAATAGGTTCAGAATAAACACTATTAACTGATGTTGGCCGACTCGGAATGACTTGAGATGGTGTTGAATAGGCACCAGCCATTGACGACGGTCGAGAATAATATTGAGGGTATGGTTTATCTAGATCCCGAGTTGTAGTTGAAAATACGTTTGGATTTTTAACCTCAGTTTTCAGAATATTCAGACGCCCTATCAATTTAGAACCACAAACTGTAACGGAATTTACGATGACTTGTGTATTACTACATAACTTTTTGAGAACAAGTAAAAGTTCTTCAAATCGATATACTCCTCAGAGTTCGTTTGACGTATATGACAGTAGTGGAAATATGGTTACCCCTGGTTCATGGCGTAGAGATAACAACGAATATAATGCATTGCAAAATTTACCACAAATACCACGAAGATCTCCGGTGAACGCCAGAGAAGTCAGGGAAGAATTTACTTCATATTTTAATAGGATTGGATAAGTTGATAAAAATGTATAAATAAATGTAGGTATAATAACCAACGGTGTTTTTTTTATTTAGAATAAATAAATTTATTTACTTACTGTTTCAGTGTTTATCCCTTCATTGCAAGTATATACTGGTAGTAAAAATTACTCCATGGTTTCGTAAGCATACCAAGTTGGATTGTATATTTCTTCGGCACCTAAAATAAAATAAAAACATCGAAAATTAGAACGAGATAGTTGCGGAATAATCGAGAAACTAACCAACGCTTTTAAATATAAGTTACACCTTGCTAAGCAGACTATCAAAATAATTATAAATGTATCGTAGGAACATACCTGCGCCAGAACGCATAAATTCACGTTTTTTTTTCAAGTGCTTGCGAAAAGTAGTCATCAATATCTCCTTTTTATTTTTTATTTCCTTTACTGGCCTTCCAGTAAGTTAAGCAAGACGAATCCATGCATCTGCTTGTTTCTTCTTATCTTTATGATTTGCATCTTTCAGATTCCAGATGCATGGTTCCATTTGGTAATGTTCCAGAAACGAAAGACTCTCCTCATTCGACCAGCAACTCATTTTTTATTTATTTTTTGTAAAATCAAGCAAGGGTGTACTCGCCGCGAGATAACAATGGCTACTAAACGCGGACCAACATGGAAATGCATCGCAAGCGCTTGCCGCAAACGCCCTTTGATCTGCGTAAAAAAACCGACACTCGACTGGATCGGAAGCAAGCAGGCACAAGCCCACGCAAGCCAAGCCAAACGCCCTTTTTACATGCTTGCGATTGTCGATCCTTGCCAAGGCTTGGCAAGCGTGTAAACGTACCATAACACGTACTTTGTAGCAAACAAACCGAAGGGTTGTTGAAAAAGATACTTTCTTTACTGCAACTTATTTTACTTGATACTTTCTATACGCAAGATAAATATCTGAGCCTGTTCGCACAATTGCTTCAGACAATTTCTGCTTTCGATACTGAAAGATTACATTTTTTATTTTAAAATTAGTTTGTTTGCTTCATATTTTAAAGCACCTCATTTTACTACAGGAAAAACGAACCTAAAAGTATAAGAAAAAAATGATTTTTGATTCTACAGACAATTGACGGCTACGCGAAGTATCCTGTATTTATGGACTCCCATCGTAGATCTTTGTTACAAATCCATGAAACCAGGAAAAAAATGAATAAATTAGTAAGATTTTACTATTATTACTATTATAATTACTATTACAATATCTAAAGATATTTTGTAAAACGTTATGTATGTTATATTCTTACCATATTTACGAAATAACATTATAATATTTATGAAATATCTAAATAACCATATGTAGCTTTTTCAACATTGGTCCGACTTCATGTTTTACCCACAATGTTTTACAAAACTAGTTCGAGACTTGTTCCTACAAAAACCGCATGGTTGCTGTATCTTAACTTATTTTCAGTTTAAGGATTATGGTATAGATATATAAGAGATATATTAAAAGTTTATCTATTATTCTTGTACTAATTTATATATAGTATGAAGCCACTCAAGTGGTAGAGATCGACGCTGTATATCGAAAGATTGAACTAAACGGCGGACATCATATATATATATATATATATATATATATATATATATATATATATATATATATATATATATATATAATCCAGACCGAATTTCGGCCACGGCGGCCTGCCTCAACGGAGGCTAACCAGCGGCACAGGACAGGATTATAGTGCCCAAGTGTATGCGCAAGCACAGGTGCACTCTCTATTCCCTCACTCTCATAATCCGATGGGACGGTAAACCGATACGACCTAAGAGAGATCAGGCGCAGGACCCAACGGCTTTACGTGCTTTCCGAGGCACAGGGGTGACACACCGCCAACTTCCTGACTCCGGGCAACTACTGAGAATTTCTTGACGGAAAAACTCAAATATTATTTTTTTGGCCCGACCCGGGATTCGAACCTAGGACCTCATGATCAGCAGTCGCACTACTGCAACCACTAGACCAACGAGGCAGTTATATATATATATATATATATATATATATATATATATATATATATACCGAAAATAATATATGTATACCGAAAAGAACCTCGCAGCCGGCTGCGTGGCATACTAAGAGTATTCACCATCTCCCTGTCTCCTTCCCCCGTTTCCCGGAGGGTAGCCTTTTACTTTGCTTCTGGACGCAAAAAAAACAGTGGCACTGTTTTGCCATTCAGACATCGGTTGGTAAGGTGGTTGGTTACGTCCCTGTGCAACCGTTATAAAATCGCTCCGTACTTTTATGCGAGTATTTTGTTTTATGACGATCATTGTTATTTTTGAAAGTAAACAAGACGGTTGTATGCCAAGTGGTTCCGATTTAAAACGCTAGGCCGTTTATTTTTGAATTATTGTTTACATTTGATTAACTTAAATTGTTATTATTAAAAGTAAATAGAAAGGTTGTTTGTTTAGTGGTTCCGATTTCAAAGGCTAATCTGTTTATTTTTAAATTATGGTTTACATTTGATTAATTTGAAGTAAATTAGAATTAGTTTGTTACCAATTGTGTACTCTTTTATTTTGTTTTACATTTCTAGTTCCTAAAATTAGAAGTGGGATAGGATTTCGCTTGCTGTTAACCTTGGTAAATGTGAACAGTTGTTAATTTTCATAAACAACGCCACGTTCGTCGCGTGAACAGTTTATTGAGACGCCGCCTCGGTTTAGGACAAACCGTTCTCGTTATGATGAGTCGTCGCGCCACGGTAGGCATCGTTCGCGATCCCGAAGCGATGCAACACCTTCATGATTGTGGCGTAGCCTACTACACGTTCTCGTACTCGCTCGCGCCATGATAAGGTACGCTCACGTTCACGCTCGATAAAAGTCGTTCACGATGGAGTCCCTCGAGCGACATTCATAGTTCTCGCGAAGAATTGTTAGCAAACTTGCCGCGTCGTCGCAATGAAACTCGATTCAGCCCTCACGATAACTCGGTGAAAGATGCGTTAGGTTCAATTACGTTGCGATTAACGGCTATTGAAGAAAATCAGTCAGTGTTTCGGGTGTCCAGTCATCCAACCAGAAAAATAAAATCAATGCTACCGCGACACAAGTACTTGTAGATACGTTAGGTATGTTTTTTTTAATAGCATTGGGTGATAATCGAGCAAACAGTCACCTGATGGTAAGTGGATGCTGTGACCCATAGACATCCACATTTTTCCTCAATTAAAAATCTTAATGCCAATGCGTTGTTACGTATGGGGACTAAGATGGAATGCTTTTTAGATTAATGAAATTGATTCCAGTAAAACGGGTCTAACGGTTATGTCAACAAAAACTAAGTCCAGAGATTATTACGTTTCAAATTTTGATCCAGCGGCAAATAACCTCATGGTGTGGTGCAATGAGGTGGATAGGGTTAGGGGTGCTAACTAATGGGATGACCTTGAGTGCTTTCTCGTGTGGCGTACTGCCAAAGAATATATACACTACGCGAAAAGAAACGACACTTAAGCATGTGTGCACGTAAAATCGCTTGCGGCTATGTCTGGGTGTCTGGATGTGTGCGGGGGCCTTGAGAGGCGCGCGGGGCGTGGAACGGGCAGTCGCCGACTGCCCTGGCCGAGGCCTTGTAGTAATACCGATATTTGTCAGTATTAGTTAATACGAATATATTCGTCAAGTGATATAATATTTCAATTAATATATGAATATTACCGATATCTTAATGTACATATTACTATTCTATTCACGTAGGTATTAAGTTTATGTTACCAAATAACGTTATTAGTTTTTATAGCCGTGTATGCTAGGTTTATATGCTTTGATAAATATTGAGTAATATAATATTTCAATTAATATATGAATATTACCGATATCTTAATGTACATATTACAATTCTATTCATGTAGGTATTAAGTTTATGTTACCAAGTAACGTTATTAGTTTTTATAGCCGTGTATGCTAGGTTTATATGCTTTGATAAATATTTTTGTTTTTATAAAATAAATGACATTATAGTACTTATATGTATAAGTATTACTGAAAGTGATTTTAAGTGATTACAATTAAAATAAATTCCACTGCACAAAACAAGGGCCCTTGTTTTGTTAATTTAATTTTTAATAATGTTTTATGATACCTAAAAATATGTGAAGTCATTTTAATGAAAGTCGATATGATCTTAACAAGAATTATGGGGAAATACCATGGCAATAAAACTAATATATCGCCAATAATTTTATTATATTACATTAACTGAAATATACACTATTAAAAATACCACTAGAGAGTCAAGAAATTTTAGATATCTATAAAGAGTTTTTGTATTTGTTCATTGTTGTATTTATGGATTATTTCATTAGAAATAGAAATGACTTATCTCCTCAACACATAGGGAACAATTTGTTGGCCGCTATGTCCCAGGAAACCTGCATACCTTTGGATTTTCTAAAAAAAATATACATGCTACGAATTTTTGCAATTGTTAGAAATAATAATGAAAATTAAAAAATTAATCGAAAAATTCAAAAACATATAAGAGTAGATTATTTTTAAAGGATAGTAGGTAATACTGATTATTGCGTACTGAAATAATAAGTGTTGGTTAATTATTTAAGATTACCATTAACTGTCGTGCATATTTGGTTTTGTCGGAAGTTTTAATATTCCACATTTAATAAAAGTTGATTTAAAATTGCACGTATCTTTCACTACCTAAATACATAAGTTTACATAATATATAAGACATATCTACTATGTATCTTCTTTGGTACAAGTCTATAATATTCCATTTCGGTTTGATATCAACCCTAGCGTTACACGCTTCGACTCAAGGTCACCGGCGCTTAAGCTCTCACGTACAGGGAGTGTCACCGCTGTGGTACTGCTTAAGGGGTGACGCAAAAACCTGGTTGAATGAATGGGCTACAAATGATCGCTCGTGGTCCAATTTCGTTAAGGAATTTAAATCCTTGTGTCCGCAAAAGATGAATACCGCGTGAATTCTTCATAAGGTTATGAATTCCACGTCTGATGAGTTTTTGTCATTTGCAGAGTATGTGCGTCGTTCTTTATTGCGTTTACGTATCGTAAACTTAAAGGTTTAAGCGAAGAGCTCATGGTCCAAATTGTGAAAATGGTAAAAGTACGCACCGAAGCTTGGTACTAACGCTGACCTGAGGACAGAAAATCTCGTTTAATTTATAACCACTTATGTTAAGCCTACCCGCGATCTTGATAATCGGAACTTTGACAAAATGGTTTCGACCCTCAATAGTTCTAGTCCGAAACCAAGTGTTTTATTTGCTGGTAAATCGGGCATTTTAGAGACAGGTGCCACAATAAACGGTATTTAGCTGATAAGACTGATAGTAACGCCAGACCTGTTTGTTCTTTCTGTAAGAAAGTATGGCATAAGGAAATCGACTGTTTTGTCAAGGCTCGATCTGGGGTTAGTAATACTTAGCGTAAAGTTAAATTATGAAGGGAACTTACTAACGCGAAGGATATAATATATATAATAATGAGCACAGCCGTGATTCCGGGTATACCAGTTAACATCCTTATAGATAGTGGTGCACTCAATGTGTCTTTGATACCCTCAGCAGTAGTGAATCCCTTTTCCGGTCCGCGAAAATATACTAACTGTTCTTTGAAGGGAATAGGCAGTAAAGAGTTTGCTGCTCGTGAATATGTCACTCTAATGGTCATGTTAAGTAACATCGCGCTTGAGGTAGATTTTGTTCTGGTACCCGTCCCCTACATGAATACGCCCTTCATCATAGGTACCGACGTACTCAACCGCAATGGTGTCACGTTTAGTCGTACGAAACATAAGCAATACCTAACCCACATACCGGATAGGGCGCTAAAAGTAAACATGGTGAAAGTCAACGAGCAGGACTATCGATGACTGCATCTCTCTGTTACGGAATGTTTTGAATATTTTGACGGAGACCGGATTCTCCATCAATTTGCAGAAGTGTTCTTTCCTCACCATTTAGGTTGAGTATCTAGGTCGTGTCATTCATCATAGTCAGGTGAGGCCGAGCCCGCACAAAGTAGAGACATTACTCAACGCACCCACGCGTTATACTAACGTCAGGCAGGTACACCAGTTCCTAGGCCTAGCGGGGTATTTTTGGCGATATATCGAAGGTTACGCGACTAAAACCGCATGTACCTCGCGTCTCACGAAGAAAGACGTAAAATTTGAATGGGGATCTGATCAAGATCAAGTCCGACAAGATCTTATAAAGCAAACAAGCGAGCCCATACTTGCGATTTTTGACCCAAACCTTCCACCGAGCTGCACACCGACGTGAGTAGCACGGGTTACGGTACTGTACATGAAGGTTCATGCGGATGATGGTAAGCGATCGGTAGCTTACTTTAGTAAGGCCACTCAGGGTGCGGAGTCAAAATACCACTCGTACGAGTTAGAAACTCTGGCGGTCGTCAGAGCACTACAATATTTTCATCAGTATCTGATGGGTGTAAATTTTAAAATCGTAACCGATTGCAATGCCTTGAAGACTACAGAGCGTAAGATGCACGTCCTTCCAAGGGTTGCACGCTGGTGGATTTATATGCAGGACTTCAATTTTGAAATTGAATATCGTTAGGGCGTGATGATGGGCCACGGGGATTATCTATGCAGAAATCCACCAACGTTGCAGATCAATAACATCGAACGACCGTTGAACTGGGCACAAATGGCTCAATCGGCTTATTCTGAGACTCTCGATCTCATACAAAAGCTAAGAGATGGTATCTTGGATTCCAGTCGGTGTATATATAATGTATGTCAGAAAAATGTTCTTTATTATAGCTATTCACCCTGTCGACGAGGAATCGCGCTTATTGAGCTATATTCCCAAAGGGCACAGGCTCAATTTGTAAACAAGACTGTTGTTTGTTTAGTAGTTCGGGTTTAAAAGGCTAGTCCGTTTATTTTTGAATTATTGTTTACATTTGATTAATTTGAAGTAAATTAGAATTAGTTTGTTACCAATTGTGTTCTTTTTTTTATATAGTTTCTAGTTCCAATTATATATATATAACTAGGAACTGGCTGCGTGGTTATGTGGAGACTTTTACCCACTAAACCCCACCTTTTAGGGACTGGCTTAACGGTCTAACTAGAGATCTCTAAGCCGTATAAGGACGCGACGCTCCTTGGCAGAAAGGAGGGCGCAGCCGACTCCGCAGCTGCGCGGTCGTTTTATACCCGTTGTTGCAAAACAAGCCGAGTAGTGGGGCGGTGGGGCAAACTGAGTGACGCGACGCGCCGGGCGGTGCGATGGGTGCACAATTTCGCTGTGTCGGCGTACGACAGCGCCACCGTCACGACGTCATATACATGATAGGAGTTTCAAAATCATATTAACCGAAGTAAATATTTTCATATTCCCCACAAGTAAGTAAGTACTATTTTACCAGAAAATAATAAATTATAGTAGTTAAAAGCTTATGATTTAAAAGTTAAAACAATATAAAATCGAAAATAAATCATTACATTGCATATTAAAATAAACAGAACAAAGAAATAATAAGGAGGACATAAGTCGTCATCACTTCAGACGGATCAAAATACAAATTGTAATCCCAGCCGCGTTAGCAACTTGTGACACCTTTGTTATAAATTCCAAAGTACGTTCTATATGGAAACTCTTGAGATTACATCGAACTATGATCATGCTTAATTTTATCATGACTTGTACAATATGTTATTATATGAATACATGTAAAATGTATATAAGTTAAAATTATAGTTTTAAATATTTTCAATTTACAAAGAAGTTATGATAGTTACATCGTTTTACATATATCGAAAAATGCATAAATTTATTAAACATTTATTTTTGCTAGAAATATGATGATAATTTTATTGTATACACAACATTATTGAAAAATCACAACAAAACAAATCACAATCAAGTTTATATTACAAAATATTAATTTATTTGAACTTTTAAAAGAACAGTTAATAAAGTTTTCATCAATATAACTTTAGCAATATTATAACTTTAAGTTTTATTGCTCTTAGCAAAGAAAAGATAAACTAAAACTTATAATAATAGCGAATTGTTTATAAACTTTGTCAGGATTGTATATGTAAAAAGATAGTATTATAATATAATGTAGATTTATTACGTAAAAGGCTTTTAGAATGGAATAGGATCAATTTTATTTCTATGACAACTGGTTCGGAGAAAACCTCTGTCCTGGGAAAAACCAGCAAGAAACCCAGCGGGACATTTTTTAAACAGAATTAATTTACAATTTATCAGTTTATTAAATCATGAAATTCAGAGAATACATTGATAAGAACTGAACTAATCAACTATAAATTGTAATGAAGCTAATTTAATAGATGAAAAAAATTTAATTCATTTCCACGAATTAATTATCCGATGAGTCGAGGATGACCTAGTAACGGAATACATGCACCGTGCCACACCACAGTCAAGACTCCCTTAATGGCGGCAGCTCCGTCCGTTTTATACAAACAAAACGAATAACCACACGGGCGCCATTGCAAGTGCAACGCATAGGCACGGTAATACTATCTATACAGTATTCCAACTGCATACAAACGGACGAAGCGAGAGTTATGCCTACGCGCCTCGATCTCGACATGCGCTTGGCATGCAGACAGTCGACACTGTGCCGCAGTGATGTTTTTGTGAAATATATAAAAAATGGAGGAAATAAGTAAATAATTGAATAGAAATAAAGAAATAATAAATCTGAACTTCATTTAAAACTAAACATATAAATTGTAAAGTAGCTGCAGGTATCTATAACCAATTAAAAGATATTCCTTTTCTCCACGTTGTCCATGTTTCCCAAAACAATTTTTAATTTATATTATTTTTAGCTTTATATTAGAAAGCGGATTTTTTATATTTAAAAATCTAATAATAAATCATTTCGTAAGCCTCAACCGAGGTGCAAATATTTTTCGGTCGCAAATTTATAAGACCGATTTGTTATTCAAACATAAACATGGTTTTTTAATTAAATTTACCAATCAAAAAACGACACGCATTTTTATTGAACACTTCCTATTCAATTCACAAAGTACCTATTTTATTTGTTTATATAAAAAAGTATATTTACAACATTGAGCTATCATGTTACGTAAGTACATATTATTTCAATGATTTACCCCATCGTATGTTTACGTGCCGCACGGCTGTAGGCATTTATTTGAAAGATACGGCCGAGTTACAATACTGTATAGATAATATTTATAGATAATATTACCGTGGCATAGGTGTGCGGTGCACGGTTTAGAGGCGCTGCCGCACATGCAACAGTTCTGCTTAATGTCTCGGTAGCAAATTTGACACGCATTTTATCAAAATTGTTCGGTTTGTTATGCTTTTCTGTCAATTTGGGCATTAATTTTAAATCCGCAACACTATCCTCGTAAGCTTGTTCGATGTGATGCCGCTTGGCTATTATATCGTCAAAGTGAAAATCGTAGGTCATTAAATTGTTTCTGACACATTTAAATAAATATGGAGCGTCAAAAATGTAGTATATCTTTTTACCATCAATTTCAAACCAGGTTTTTTTCTATAGAGATATTTCTTGTTTTTGATGCATTCAAAAAATCTGAATCTAAATCTGATACTATAGCCCGTACATCTAATCTAATTTCTAATAAAGTATTAATGACTTTATCCAACCACGAAATTAATTCTGGATAGTTTTCACACTCCGCTGTCAAAGCATAACCTATTGGCTGTTTCCATTTTACAAAAATGCCATGAGCCATAACAACAACAGCGTGTTTAGCGGCGATAGATGTCACCACAATATCTATTTCATGTAGGTAAGCCGTGCATTTTATCTTTACTGGGTTCATAACAAAGATTGGTTTTAACGACATAGCTTTCACACATATGGTACATATTTTTTCTTTGTCATTCATTTGTGACGTTTTTTGTTTTAAAGCTTTTAAGAAATGATTATTAATACTTGTAGAAATTGGGATCTGCATCCTCTGAAGTATTCTCATTGAGGGTAAATTAAGAAACTGCTGTAGATATCGATACGCGTGGAGGCTACAAAAGTATATATGCAGCGCAAATAATTTAAATTCTATTATGTACCTTACCTTTGAATTTGTCAATCAATGAAATATGGCATTTCACAATATTTGACATTTTTTCATCCAGAAATTGGTCACACAATTTTAAAAAAGTTTCCTTTGCGACAGGTGCCTCAGCTGCTATAATATCGTTCTTTTCTAATATTTTTGATTTCTTATTTGAATTTTTTAAATCCATTTTTATTTTTCTTTTTCTTGGCGTGGTAGTTAAATAAAGCGGCGTTTGGGTTGTTACATTGAAACGAAGTTCACTGAACTCAGTTTGATTTGATGAGTTCCTCACTTCGCACATTAATGTTTGTGTTGAAACGTCTTTCTTCGTTTGAGTTGAATAGTCTGGTGAGTCTAATAGTGAATCATGCTTTGGTGTTGATGGGTGAGGTTCTGGTTCTTCTTTGATGGAGACTGGTAACTTTAAATGTGGAATAACATTTCGTTTTAACTTTTTAGTTAATTTAAAATTTTCTTCACCGAAATGATCACAACAAACGCGCTGATTTAATTTTCCACTTTGTGATGCCTCCAGTAGGTCCTCCCGCCGAAACAAAGACAGCCATAGTGCTAATCTACAAACAAATATAAAATATGATGAGTAAAAAAAATACAGAGTGAGCGACCAAAATACTGTGTGAACAAAAAATTCTGAATTTAATACTACCTAATTAATATACATGTTACTGTGAATGTCCGATATTGGTGTATGTTAAGATGCACCGGTGTATGTCGACGTGTACCAATTTCGAATATTTCCAAAAAAGGTTTAAGACCGAATTTATCTTTTAACTTTTTAATTCGAATATGCACCGGTGAATACACATAAATCAAGACGATTCGTTGAATCTTAGATACAGCAATTTACAAATTACGTAAATGTTAACACACTTTTTGTGTTTTATACGTGGTAGAGCCATGCTGCAGTTATATTAGTAGTATAGTTGTAGCACGAATGGGTCGGCTCGACCTGGGAAGGACCACGCTCTTACAGAATACCACTGTAAAATACTAGCTTATTGCTGTGGTGAGTGTAGAGAACCGGAGATCCCTTTTACTGGAAACAAGGCATTCCATCTTAATCCTCACGGGTGACAACGCATCTGCATTTTGATTTGTAATCGAGGATAGATGTAGATGTCTATGAGCCGCAGCAACCACTTAATATCAGGTGGACTGTGTGCTACTTTGTCACCCTATCCTATAAAAAAAACACGCTAGTTTTTGCTACACGACAGTAATTTATATAATATCTATTACGTGTAATACAGGCGGTACCTACTACTAGGTAATAGAATATTAATATTAAATAGGCACTTACTTTTTTGGTTCGCTAGGCAATGAGAAGAAGCTTTTATCTTTATTCTGTTTTTGGTTATTACCACAACCATAAACACAACAATAAAGTCCGCCGGGCATGATAATTTTTGTATAAATCGCAGTCAGTCTGTGCTTGCGTGCGGTGCGTGAGATTGTAGAGCCGAGACGCGAACGAACTGCTAGCCCTCGGCCTCGGCCCGGCAGTCTGCGACGGCCCGTTCCACGCCCCGCACGCCTCTCACGGCCCCCGCACACATCCATACACCCACCCATAGCCGCAAGCGATTTTACGTGCACACATGCTTAAGTGTCGTTTCTTTTCGCGTAGTGTAGGACTGTATTATATTCTTTGCTATAGCTATAGCGCAGGTGCCATTTACATTTGAATAATATGTACTACTAGGCACTTCGTCAACAGCAACAAAAATACCATCAGTGTTATTTTAACTACAAATTATGAAAAATTAATTGATGGATTAACTGATTTTTTTATCACAATAATAAAATAATAAAGTAATAAAATTGAATATAAAATCGTCTTGTGCCTTAATATAAACATGCTACTTATTAAGTGCTTATACGTAATTTAATATAAAATATTGCATTATCATTGCATTTATAATACAGTAAAAAAATTAAATCAATTGAATAGTGAAGTATCTGGTAAATAATTTCAACTTAAACATTATATTATATTGATTACAGAACGTTCCATAAATAATTAAATAATAATAATATTAAAAACAATATAAAAAGTTTTTATATGGAATTAAAAATCACACAGGTACGTCGTTACCTCTCATTTTTTCTTTCTTCTTTTTTTCGGCTCATTTTTCATATTCTTCTGCAGTGAGTATAATATGTAATGTACTACGTACAGTACATTATAATTATAACTCAATGTTCTTCTGGACGAAGCTCTTCTGCCGTTTCTTGAATTGTTGTCTATGGTAATTATCTAAAAATAAATCCACATTGTCTTCATTCTTTGTCGTTTGTCTTCATCTTAATATACATCCTTATTAATATTTTTTTAAGTCAGCTTCTATAAAATTATAATTGTGACCTCTTCTCGTATTTGTCATATTACAGTTTTTTGTCTTGTTTGGTATAAAATTTCATAGTTATTTTATTTTGTTTTATTTGGCATTTTTTCTATAACTCCAGACTTTTTCTGCCTAGCAGGGTCGCCAAACCAAAAAAGGGTGTAAAGTGGTGAAACGGGACAGAAATGAAAGCCAAGACTAGTAAATACTGACTATATTCTTAATAATCAATCCCTAAGTAGGTAAAATTAAGTCACACAGTGTATATGTTTACATGTTATATGCTTATATCTATTCCTTACACCTCATTACTGTGCAGTAATATTTTGAAAAAGTCTTGATAAGACTTGTAACTATTTCATTAATGCATTATCTATTAATAGCGCTAAGCTTAGCAGTACCTAAGCAGTTTTCTGATTTGAAACATCCTTGAGCCGTAGTTATTTTTTTACAAAGAATAATTTTTGAAATTCTAAAAATTTTATTTAAAAATATAAATTTCTATTTAAATTAAAACATATATGTATCATCAAAAGTAAATTTTACAATAATGGACAAAAATGACTATTCTCTTAACCTACACGGAGTAGTTATTGAATTTATTTGTATTATAAATCAAAATTTGTGTATTTTGTAGGTACTTCATCATTTGCTACAAAACATTAATAATAGATACTCGTTTTTATATCTATGCGTACATAGCCATTTTATTCCCTTAAAATTTGTAACATAATGGAATAATTTTTTTCTCTCACGGTATCTTTGACAGTACGTTTTTCGAATTAAGTATAACTATAATAAACTAATACAATTTTGTTCCCGTGAAAGTCAGGACACTTTTTTAAAGTACCGTAATACCTATGTTTTTGCATTAATTAATTAAACTTTAATATAGTAATATACTAATGCTTTTATGAGTTATGGAGGTCATAGTATTACGCGCTTGGATTCATTTTTGCCTAGGAGTTGGTCTGAATAGGAACGACCCCCTTACCTGTTTACCCTTACCACCAAATATTAGAGTTTTCACTGCTATGTTCCGGTCTAAAGGATAATGAGAACAAGTACCATAGGTATTACATATTGTGAGGCATTCCATCTTAGTCCTCATAGGCGACAAGTCATCTGCAGCCTCCTTTTATTGAAGTTGACTGCAGAAGTTCGTGAACTTAAATAAGTATTGGTATTTGACGTTTATTTAACGTGGTAGAGCCACGCTGCAGCCATATTATGGTTGTAGCACAAATGGGTCGGCTCGACCGGGGAGGGACCACGCTCTCACAGAATACCAGCGTAAAATAGAAGCTTAATACTGCTGTGTTTCGTAAGGTGAGTGTAGAGATCCGGAGACCCTTTTTTACTGGAAACGAAGCATTCCATCTTTGTCCTCAGGGGTGACAACGCAACTGCGTTTTGATTCTTAATCGAGGATAAATGTAGATGTCTATGGGCCACAGCGTCCACTTACCATCAGGTGGTCTGTGTGTTCGTTTGTCACCCTTATATTATAAAAAAGTGTAGGCAAATAATTCATATGTCACTTCAGCTTCGTAAAAAAAGTTATAAATAAAACAAAACAAACAAATTAAGGATAAATAAAAAAACAGGTAATAAAATAAAAATGAACTCATGGTATTAAAAAAACAATTACTCTTCTTTGTCACTTTCAGAGTTAAAGAAAGTCACACAAGGAATAGTAAAAGCTGTGATAATTAGGAGATATAGCACTATAATTGCAAAGAGTCTGTAGATCCTCGTGTAAAGCTCTCGAAATTGGAAGTGGACCGTTAAAAGCTCGTTTCAATATCACATTTACACAATAAAGCTTTTGAGTTTCTACAAGATTTTTGTTTTCACTTAATTTTATCTAGGTCGTCATCATAATCACATGTGAAGTATATTGATATTAAGTTTGTCGGAGTCACTTTTGATTCTATGATTTTTGACCAATATATTATTTTGTTTTCATTTGTACGGCTCAACTAATTCTGCCCCATAATCAACGTTTTTACGTCATGAAAATCACTTTGCATCATTTCCTTCACCTTATGTTTTGACCTGTTCGTTTAAGTTTTGTTCTCTTCTTAAGTTAAGTTTTAGTTAAGTTAAGTTCAGTTCTCTGTTAATTAATCAATATTAAGTACATATAATTGAACGGGTGTGTAAATTTGTTTTTTGTAATTGCATAGAACGAGCAATAAAAAATAAGCAAACATCTTTAAGCGGTCTTCTTTATGAACATACTACAAGCCACTGAAGAAGATTAGTCAGTTGTTACCATCCGTCAAGTGTAATATCTTCTACAAGATGCGGGAGTTTACAAGCTAGATTGTGAATGTGGTCTCTGTTACATAGGACAAGCAAAAAGATCCCTAAAAACTCGCGTGAAATAACATATAGATGATTTGAAGAGTAGACGCCCCGGAAAGTCTACAGTATGTAAACGTGTTGAGGATCGTCCAAACCATTATATCAGATTTTATAGACCACAAATAATCGCACAAGGACACCGATCCTTACCAAGGATGATTCGCGAGGCTATTGAAATTTAAAAAAAAACATCCTAATTTGAATAGAGAAGATGGCTGGGTGCTAGCATCTGTTTAGGAACCCCTTAATTAATTTAAATAAATACAAACACAAGTATACTACTGCAATACTTCAAGTTACTGTGAGCTTGTTCTGCGTAGATCGGACGAAAAATGGATAGTTAAAAGTTGAAGGTAGCCTTCATCAACCTGGACGTCGAGATGTCAAACAGAGCTCAGTCCCCGTGAACATGGGTGCTGGAAAATGCCCGAAACTTCGGGAATTAAAAAAGTTAAAACTAAATGTGATAAAATTAGTTTTATTGAACGGTTACTATGTTTTCCTCTATTGTCTGTTTTATTTGAATCACTTTAATTATTTTCTAGAGTATATATTTGGATATTCGTGAAAAACTACTTCACATATCCGGACTTTTGAATATTACAATGACCAAAAATAGCTTATAGTTTGTGTAAGATTTTTATTCCTATCAATTTGAAGTATTTTTTATACATTGTGACACGACATATTTAGCTATATACTGCCACTGCAACTAATTATTACCAAGATTTTAAAACGTTTCTAAAATGGAAAACGTCTCACCATATTTCAAACTACATTTGCATATTGGTCCTATTATTTTTGCAGGGTACTGTTTTTTAGAATGGCATCCCCATTATGGTTGACCAGATTTTTTGAGCGCTTTGGATTTATTGACTAACCATCCTTTTTCATCAAGGTGCCACTTACGAGTAAACTTTTTGTAGTAGTAGAACGGTAGATATTGAGTTTACTTGGCAGTGACGCCGAGACTGCAGTCATAGATTGAGGTTTTGACTCACGTAACATATTTAATGTCTCAGAATCACCGCTCTCGATTGGTCTTAATTGTTATAGTTATCGGGTAAATAGTGCAGAAAATGCTTAAATTTTCTAAATAAACCTAATAACACGTAAAAATTATATTTTTTGGTATATGTAATTGCCCCTTTACAGTGTGACTGCGCATTACTATAATTAATAATACACATTATTATACAGTATTATTTAATTTCTATATGAATTCATCTAAAAATATCATAGAATTTACATTAAAATGATTATTATGCATAAAGTTAGAATACATTAATTTCGAACGTTAAGTATTAAAGAAATGTAAAGATTTAAAAATCCATTAAATTTATTTAAACTCTGCTTAAAATATGCAAAATGTATTAAATAATAGAATTACAAGATGATTACATTACAATAATAGAGATAAATAAAATTTATAACATCTTCCAATTGGAAGATTGGGCAAACAAATTGAACGTATTCTCGTAATGATTTAGCGTGTTCTGGTTTTGCTGGAGGGTGTTCATGATTGCTTTTATAAGGGAGTTGCCAGAGATGCATACCAATGGTTACACATATATATGGGGTGGTCAGATGCCTGACGACAACTAAAGTACTGTTGTACAATCTACTAGGGACTAAGGTCTATGATACAAAAGCTTGCTCTTGCTCTACCACATAAATATATATCTTGTTGCTTATACAACACGTGTCAACTGTTGACGCGAACGCATTTCTTTTAAGTGTGTCACTCTTTTTAATTTGGGTGTTGTTAGCGGCAGTTAAAGCAAAACGCTATGAATACGTTAGCCGCCCCAAGTAACATTTTAGGTTTTAGAAAGGTTTTGAAAAGGTTCTAGAACCTTTATATGGAAATCCGCTCGTAAGTCTTAACAGACTCAATGACGTTTTAATAACCTTACATTAACCTCCTGTGTGCAAAAAGGGCCCACGTTTTATAACTTTTCTGAGAGCTATAGCAAAACCTACAGCTCAAATCCAGAACTATCTAACTACTTACACAGAACCCAAATATAACCTTCATAACCTTAATTTAACGTTGACACAACCTTGCAAAGTAGCTCCTAAGTTCTAAAGTAATCTTGGCTCTAACTATTTGACAACCTATAAGCTTTTTGATGGTTGTGAATAAATGGTTCTCAAGGAGTCCTGGTCTTAGAATGTTTCTGTGTTAGTAAAATATTTTTACACAAAACTCTAATCGTGGATTTAAATGTCGCCATTCCCCGTCAATGTAGCAAGTTTCAAAATGGCGAGATAAATGATATTCATAAAAATATTATGCAATTAACTTCTTGTTTTCAGGACAAATGTAGTGCGACTAGCACTTTATCGTGATACTTTAAGATAATAGTGCTATATAATATACGGGCCTTTCGAAAGTTACAATTTTTTGAGATATATTATAATGAAATAAGAAACATAAAATGCGGAAATTGGTGTAAAGTAGCATTATAAATAAAACTTCTATTTTAATAAAAAGCATACACTTTATATTGTGAATAAGCAAAAACGCATACGCTCCTTAATCTACTAAAAATTGATTTTTTTATTACATTTTTTTTAATTTCGTGAAAAAATATGGCTGACGTGATGAAATCACTCTAAGGAATTAAAATTAACTTTTTTTAAAACTGCAAAAGCTTAAAGCTCTCAATGTTTGCCAAAATAAGAGCTAAAGGTAATCTGGCGGACCTACTTAAAACGATAAAGCTGTTTTCACAACAGCACAATTAGTTGCTTTCAAGTTTTGTTTGTAGCCCGACTTGCGTTCGATCGATGGTTACAAAAGTGTGTGAACTAACTAAAGGCTGTTCTTCGGATGAAAGTAAGTTAAAATTTTGGTTTTGTTACTTTTTTTTACTTTTTGAACGACGGAAGGGGATTTCACAAGGAGTTCTTGTGAAATATATCATCCCTTTCCTCCTTTAAAAAAAAAGAACCAAACTACATACCTAGTATCCAGATCTATCAAATGTAACGATTCTGCTACTGGAAAGGCGTCAATCATGTTGATCGGAGGTTTCAAAAGAGGGAAATCCGTCTTGTGATGATATTCATCGTATTTATTGCGAGTCAGTCCTATTCGGGAAGATTTTGTTCGGATAGTAATTAGTGTGGGACACGGATGTATACTCGAGATATATAGAGCATTTATGATAGCCATGTTAAGAATTCGTCACGCCTGTAAAAAAATAAGTAATTATTCTAAATAACTTAGGGTTTGAAACCTGATATGGAATGCATTGCATACAACAACCTAATGGCTTTTGAAAATATTTTCAACAGGTACAGGTTTATAAGGTAAGATTGCCGAAAATAGTAAACTAAAAAAAATTGCACCGACTTTTACGTTACCGGTGTACTAATTATTCTTAAGAAATTTTTATGCAATTTACGTTTAACATTTCCTTTTTTGTATCATCCTGTGTCGGTCCATCCTGCAAGACAATCGTTGCTTTGAAGTCGTACTGCTTCTGATGACGTCTGTAAAGCTTTAAAATATTCTTGTAGGACTTAAATCATACCTTCAACTCTTAAGAACAGCTTACTGGTTTGGGTTTTTATCACACGGTCCTAATTTGTTTACACAGGCAACTCTAATACAGTCTAAAGGTTTGAATTAGATTTTAGAAATTACTTATAAGCGATTTCAACAATCTACAACCTTATGGTAATATGAAAGTTAAAAATTTTACCTTTGGATCTTACTTAAGTAAAATGCGAGCCTTTTTTAGAACTTAATAAGAAGTAAATAACAACTTTATGATCCTAGGACTATATGCTCTTGAAACACAAGTCAAAATAACGTTAATTTAAACTCTTGTCAGCAGCTTTAAGGTTGTAATAATAAACAATTAGTGTTAGGGCTTAATAATCATTCACAAGTACTTGATATGACCAGATAGTAAAGCATTAACCTTTTTAAGACTTTTTTAAACCCTAAAGGCATTTTTTACAACCTAGGCTCGGAAAAAATGTTACTTGGGGCGTTCAGTTGCCATAATGTATGTGTATAATATTAACACAAATACTCTGGGCATAAGTAGAGATGATACTCGACTATGTCGTTGCTATAAATTACGCATATTAAAATGGTTTCGATACGAATTTGGTACTAAAATTAGCGTGCGAACTGGTTTGCTGCTAGTGGTGTATTCGATGTGTTATATCGACATCGAATCTTTAAAGCGTTTTGCCTTTTAAATGTTTTAGTATATTATTTAATATATGAGGGATATATATATATATATATATATATATATATATATATATATATATATATATATATATATATATATATATATATATATATCCATAACCACAAATTTTTTAGTAGATTAAGGAGCGTATGCGTTTTTGCTTATTCACAATATAAAGTGTATGCTTTTTATTAAAATAGAAGTTTTATTTATAATGCTACTTTACACCAATTTCCGCATTTTATGTTTCTTATTTCATTAATATATCTCAAAAAATTGTAACTTTCGAAAGGCCCGTATATTATATAGCACTATTATCTTAAAGTATCACGATAAAGTGCTAGTCGCACTACATTTGTCCTGAAAACAAGAAGTTAATTGCATAATATTTTTATGAATATGATTTATCTCGCCATTTTGAAACTTGGTACAATGACGGGGAATGGCGACATTTAAATCCACGATTAGAGTTTTGTGTAAAAATATTTTACTAACACAGAAACATTCTAAGACCAGGACTCCTTGAGAAGCATTTATTCACAACCATCAAAAAGCTTATAGGTTGTCAAAGAGTTAGAGCCAAGATTACTTTAGAACTTAGGAGCTACTTTGCAAGGTTGTGTTAACGTTAAATTAAGGTTATGAAGGTTATATTTGGGTTCTGTGTAAGTAGTTAGATAGTTCTGGATTTGAGCTGTAGGTTTTGCTATAGCTCTCAGAAAAGTTATAAAACGTGGGCCCTTTTTGCACACAGGAGGTTAATGTAAGGTTATTAAAACGTCATTGAGTCTGTTAAGACTTACGAGCGGATTTCCATATAAAGGTTCTAGAACCTTTTCAAAACCTTTCTAAAACCTAAAATGTTACTTGGGGCGGCTAACGTATTCATAGCGTTTTGCTTTAACTGCCGCTAACAACACCCAAATTAAAAAGAGTGACACACTTAAAAGAAATGCGTTCGCGTCAACAGTTGACACGTGTTGTATAAGCAACAAGATATATATTTATGTGGTAGAGCAAGAGCAAGCTTTTGTATCATAGACCTTAGTCCCTAGTAGATTGTACAACAGTACTTTAGTTGTCGTCAGGCATCTGACCACCCCATATATATGTGTAACCATTGGTATGCATCTCTGGCAACTCCCTTATAAAAGCAATCATGAACACCCTCCAGTAAAACCAGAACACGCTAAATCATTACGAGAATACGCTCAATAACATAAAATTTAAATTGTTTGCCCAACCTTCCAATTGGAAGATGTTATAAATGTTATTTATCTCTATTATTGTAATGTAATCAACTTGTAATTCTATTATTTAATACATTTTGCATATTTTAAGCAGAGTTTAAATAAATTTAATGGATTTTTAAATCTTTACATTTCTTTAATACTTAGCAGAGTTGAGGATTGAAGCCCCATATACAACATGTAACAAAAACCCTGTGGTTCTCGTTAACTGCGTTATCAGAATCAGTATCCAAACATATAGAAAAAAAATTTTTTTCAGAAGAAAAACTCATTTAAAAACATTAACTTTAAAGAAAAAAAATTTGCAAATTGTATGTGGTTTTATTATCTCTGCATTGGCCGAGGAGTAAGAGGATTGTCAAAGACCCCGCATTACCGATACTCGTATGAGTTAGAGGAAATAAACCCACATACAATTTGCAAATTAATTTTTTTTCATTAAAATTATTTCTATACGCTTGGATACTGATTCTGATAACACACTTAACAAGAACCACAGGGTTTTTATTACATATTGTATAAAAGACATTAAATAATAGTAAGGTCTATGAAATAAAGCGAATATGTGAATGGTTTCAAATACATACGTAAAAGCATTATATCGACAGAAATGGAACTTGAAAAAGATAACGTCGTCACTTCGTCGTTGGGCTTGCAGATGCAAGCGAGAAAGATTACGAGGGCGTTATATATTTTCACGTCCAGAACAATGGTAAGAATTCGGTTAGCCTTATTAGCTCTAAATCAAAGCTTTTCCCTCGTAGGGTTGTCTCTCCCGCGAGTCTCGAGCTTTGCGCAATTTTGGTTCTTGCCTAGCCTATCACCGCTGTTACTAGTGCACGTAATGATCGAATTCACATCGATAAAATCGCTGCATCACAGCGTCCGAGACCGAGGTAAATTTGGACTCGCTAACCGATGTGTCCTAGAGATATCATCTTAGTGTCGGTGGTAAGCGGGTTTGTGGTAGTAATACGGCTTGCCCGTGGATATCGCACATCCATACCTTTTGTGGGCAGCGTCTTACGGCATAGCGTTATGAAACATTGTCTTTCGTATTGGGATGAATGTGTTTGGTAAGCACTTTTAAGTATAACAAGCATTTCAGTGTAACTCTCAACATTTTTGAACTTTGTGTATGTCAAATTTTGTATATTTTCTGGGATTTTGTTGTAAAAGCGTATACATCGCCTCAAGAATGAATTACTGACTCGGTGGAGTCGAGTAACTGGTACTACTAGCTTGTGTCTGTTCCTAGTATTTACAGGATGAATATCACTTATTTTCGCAAAACTACTTTTATTTTTATGTACGTACATTACATTTTCATAAATGTATTGAGAAGCCAGAGTTAATATATTAATTTCCTTAAATTTTTGTCTCAGTGACTCTTTTGTTTTTAAATTATATATTGCTCTAGGCTCTCTTCTGTAAAATAAATATAATTTCAGTGTCAGTCGCGTGTCCCCATAGCAAAATACCATACGACATAATACTATGGAAATAACTAAAGTAAACTATTCCAGCTGTTTCAACACTGGTATGAGTTCTAATCTTTTTTACAGCATATGCTGCAGAACTAAATCTGCTAGCTAGGTTAGGGGAGCCATTGAACAAGATTGGAATAGATAATTTTTTATTCGTTATAGATTACAAGTAATACTTATTAAAGGTATTTTTGTTTACTTTTACCACTAGTTCGGAATAAATCTATGTCCTGGGAAAACCAACAAAAACCCAGCGGGACAACAAAATAAGTCGAAAGTCTATTATTTATTCTGTGCTTACGGCAATAATCTACAGTGAACACATGAGAAAGCCTACCGCCACACGTAGGTTTTTTTGGAATTAAAACTAGTGACTTACTTAGTCTTTGCACGGTGGACATTTACCACTTCAAGAGTGACGTATTGACTTATTAGTATTTGATAAAAAACGCTATTTAGGTAGTATATAGGTAATAAGCTTAGTTGGAGAAGTTAACGGAGACATACTTTTAGCCGTTGATTATCGAGTTCTTAAGTAGATATTAATTATTGAAAATTCAGTCAAGGATGCAAGGAACAATTAATCATGTTCTGTTATACTGAAACAAGTTCAGAAAGAGAAGTCCGACTTATTTACCATGTACATTGATTACAAAAAAGCTTACGATTCAGTCTCGTGGCTAATAGAAATCCTGAAGATGTACAAAATACATCCTAAACTAATCATTTTACTAACATGATTGATGAGTCTCTGGAAAACACGATTAATACTCATGACTCCGACTAAAACGGTAGAGACCAATCCAGTAAAAATACAGAGAGGAATACTCCAAGGTGATGCACTGAGCCCACTGTGGTTCTGTCTTGCTTTAAATCCCCTGTCTAACTTATTAAATTCAACTGAAGCAGGTTACCCCTTACGTTATAATGATAGCAACAACATTCGCATAAATATTAACCATCTACTTTACATGGATGACATAAAACTTTACGCTGATACGGAAAATCACTTACATCAATTAGCTTACCTTACGGAACAATTCACAAATGACATAAAAATGGAATTTGGAATAGATAAATGCAAAATAAACTCAATAACAGCAGGACATAAATATCAACATCATTTTACTTTGGAAACTGGAGATAAGATAGAACCACTAGGTGAAAATGAGGCATATAAGTATCTAGGTTACAACAAGTCACGACAAATACACTACAAATATACTAAAGAAAAATTGAAACAACAGTTTCGAAATCGAATCAACACAATACTTAAGACACAATTAAACGCTAGAAACACAACAAAGGCCATCAATACTTTTGCTGTACCAGTACTCACTTATTCCTTCTTACTCAATTATTCTTTTCTTTGACTGCGCTATCCTTACAGACCGAACCATTCACTGTAACAGACCAGATATTACATGGATTAATAAAACTAACAAAACCGGATACCTTATAGATATAGCAGTCCCTAATACGCACAATCTACAAGCTACAATAGCCGAAAAGCTCTCTAAATATGCAGAACTTAAAGATGAAATAACTCGACTCTGGCATCTTCAAAAAGTAATTATACTATCGACATACCATTGTACTATCGACAACCGGTGTAATACCGAAGCAATTACACCAATCTATAAAAAACTTTAAATATACCACCCAACACATACAAATTGTTACAGAAAGCTGTAATACTAAATACATGCAGAATAGTAAGGAAGTTTCTGTAAAGTGAAGAACAAGTTCATTGTCAGCAACATGCCGCAATGTTTTGAAAATATAAATCAGTTTGCGAATTTTTCTGATATCATTTTAATTTGTGGTATCCACGTTAGGGTTTGATCCAAAATTACGCCAAGGTACCTTATTGTAGTTGTACGTTCTAATACTATACACTGACATGATGTTATATGTGGATGAATATGATTACAAGTATGGGCCTTAATGTGTATTTTACTAGGAATGTTATTTTGTGCTATACCAAAAGTAATGAACTTAGTTTTCGATGCGTTTAGTGTCAGTATGTTTTTTGTAGCCATTGTGTTGCCTGTTGCAATCCCATTTCAGCCTTGATTCTAGTTTCCTCCCAAGTTTTACCATGAAAAACTAGTACTGTATCATCGGCAAATGTAAAGATTATACAATTATTATATATTACAATTATTCGAATTAAGATTACATAATTCATTTATATATATTAAGAAGAGACTAGGGCCGAGGACGCTGCCTTGAGGCACGCCATAAGTGATGGGAGAATCTAGACTAGTCAGGTCACCAACCTTTACCCTTTGTCTTCTGTGAGAAATATAACTTTCAAACAGACATAATGGTTTCCCGCGTATACCTATTTTATATATTTTATCTAGAAGTATGGATGCAGATACTGTATCGAAGGCTTTTTCAAGATCTAAGAATATACCTATACATTTATTTTTCTTGTCGATTTGCTGAGCAAGATAATCTGTTAATCCAGTAACTGCATCAGAAGTACACTTTCCAGCTCTAAAACCATATTGATTGCTTGATAGAAGAGCATTTTTTTATAGAAGAGGAGGCAAACGAGCATGCGGCTCACCTGATGTTAAGTGGCTACCGCCACCCATGATCAACCGCAACACCAGGGGAATTAGGGGGCAGGTGCGTTGCCGGCCCTTTAGAAAGGAGTAAGCTCTTTTCTTGAAGGTCCCCAGGTCGTATCGGTCTGGAAAAATCGCCGATGGTAAACTATTCCACAGAGAGGTTGTACGCGGAAGATAACTCCTTTTGAAACGTACAGTGGTGGACCGCCAAGCATCCAGATTGTGTGGATGGTATCGGGACGTTTGCCGCGTAGTGTTCACGAAATTTGGCGGCTGGGATTAATCCGAACAATTCCTCAGAGCA
Source organism: Parnassius apollo (assembly GCA_907164705.1). Lineage (NCBI taxonomy): Eukaryota > Metazoa > Arthropoda > Insecta > Lepidoptera > Papilionidae > Parnassius > Parnassius apollo. Next base: position 8,346,718 of record CAJQZP010000178.1, read on the forward strand.
CTCTCCATGGTATATGCGAAAGAAAATGCAAAGAGAAACAACATCTCTTCGCGGTGCCAGTGAATCGAGCCGATCGGAAAGTACTCGGTCGTCGACGATTCGAGCCGCTCTGCGCTGGATGCGTTCAAGTGGAAGGATCTGGTACTGGGGAACTCCAGCACAGAGATGGGAACAGTATTCCATGTGCGGCCAAACCTGCGCCTTGTAAAGTTGCAGACGGTATGCCGGCGTGAAATACTGTCCCACTATGCTGAGCACGCCAAGCTTTTTAGAGGCAAATTTGGCCTACTCTTCCAAGTAACCACGAAACTGCACGTTACTCGATATGTCGACGCCGAGGATTCCGATACTGGCTGAGGCAACAAGGGGAGTGCCTTGAAACTGAGGATATACGACAAAGGGGTTCTTTTTAGCGGTTAACGCGCAAACTTGTGTCTTCTGGGGGTTAAACTGGACTAGATTTAGTCGCCCCCAATCCGAGACTCTGTTCAGAAAAGACTCGACTTCAGACACAAGTTTGACCCGGCACAAAGCATTCTTTTCCAAAAAATATATTAATGTTTTATTTATTACCTTTTCTATAACTTTTGATAGGGCTGGCAATACTGAGATAGGGCGGTAATTGTTGATGCAGTCTCTTGGGCCAGATTTATGAATTGATAATCGATATTTTAAATATTTGTGGAAATACACCGGTAGTTAAGCATAGGTTCACTATATGTGTTAAGACGGGTACTATATGATTGTTACAAATTTTTAAAAGTTTGTTTGATATACCGTCTCAACCAGTAGCGCTGTCATTTTTAAGCCCTATAAGATGGCTTTAATTTCTTCACAGGTAGCTCAAGCATAGTCATGGAATTTGCAGGAGAGGGTGCATTCGAGTTAGATACCGTTCTTTGGTCACTTGTACATATATTAACTAATTTATTTGCTAGATTTTCCCCAATATTAGCGAAAAATTTGTTGATATGCTCAACAGAATTTTGAGGAGTGTCACAAATAGTAGGTCTTTAGGTATAGCCTTCTGCTTATTTATATGAACAATAGTTTTAATGGTGTCCCAGGTCTTTTTAGGATTATTAGAATGCTTTTTGAGCTCATTTAGTTCATAGTTTCTTTTTAATCGCTTGAGCAGATCGTTGCAATAATTTTTGTACCTTTTATAAATTGTTTGCATAATTTCATTTTTGGGATCTGCTTTACTTTTAGAGTGCATCCTGTCTCGGTATCTGGTGCAACGTAGCAGCCCTGGTGTGATCCAGGGCTTAAGACAACGGAATCTACGTGGTACTAAGATTCTAGTTGAATGGCCGGCTAGGTATTTAGTAAAGAGATAGAAAGAAAATTTTAGTTTTTTTCTAATTGAAGTCAATTTTAATGAGTAAAACCGTAGGTAGTTTTAATCGCATTTATTCGTCTGTTGTAAAAACAAGCAATAGTCACTCTGTAACGTATTAATGAGTCACGCTATAGTTGTATTCTGGCTGCAGCACCAACATAGGTATTGTTACGCGCCTAAGTCGACGCCACTAGCGCCATCTAGTGTCAGAGACTAGAGCGAGGGGAGCTTTCCAGAAAATGACATCACTAATCTTTCAACCGACAGCGCCATCTAGTCCCGAACCGAAGAACTAAACTTCTAGAAGTTGAAACTCGAACTCTCGGTACCTTGCGCGTGTTTACTTGAATATTCTGGATATTTCGGTGCTAATTTATATTTATAGGCGCTGCAAGATTTGATCGGTGAAGTATTGAATTTGGCGAGACAAGCGAAGCTTCGGAGCGAAATAAAGTGAATCAGTGCGATTAATTATTGGTGTTTTAAGTTTTATTAGTGTAAAGTGAATTAAAATGTTAATTTTGGTAATTCTATCGGCAATTTTTATTGTCACGAACCCTCAAGCTTGTAACAGTATGTAGGCCTACCTATAAAGGTCTATAGACCTGAGAGAGAGAGAGATTTGGCGAAAAATATATCTTACTGGTATCTATTAAAAACTTTAGCACCTTCCTGGTATTTCCCAAAATCGACATTGGGTATTTTATATTAGAAACATACGAAGTAATATACATACTAACAATAAAATAAACTCTTACTCCCGCGGTATTATGTCAAGAACACTCACTGCATTTCCTCGATGAATGGCTATACTTAGCCTTTGAGTGAGAAAAGATCCAGCCCTCTTATCACCAGCGGTGACGACAAGTCGCGTATACAGTTCCTTTATCAACTTACCGCACGTCAACTCCACGGATCAATAGTCTCTACAGCGAATGGCACAAATATGTACTCATATCTCAAAGACTCATACTCGCGCCATTTATTCAGTTCAGTAACCTCTGATGTCGCCCCAGCTCTAAACGAGGTACCCCGCAGACGAGAGACTGCCAAAGTGTCTACGCACGTAGTACGCCACACTAAGGCCCGTGAAGGTAAATCACCGGTTTAATGTTATATATTGTATCATCGACACCGAGAGGACTAAATTTACGCATGCAAGTCCACTGTTGGACATGAGAATCTCCCGTTGTAGAAAGGCATTTACCCTATACGTTAGACGTTTCGCATCCTTGACACAGCTCCCTGTTACTGGTATGGCCACCTGCATCTCCATCCATCGACTTCCTGCATGTCTTACCAGGTTATTACTCCATCTAGTGGGTGGCCGCCTCACAATTCGCTGACCGGTATGAGGCTGCGACGCGAGAACCTTTCCTCTTCATCGGTTGTCGGTTCTTCGAGCTATAATCGACTATGGATTTTTCCATGGTCGCGTTTAATTGTGTTTATTACAGTTGTTGTTATTTTATATTATTTTTACATTTTTGTTAATTTAGGGAAATATTGTTTTATTCTCTGTTTAATTCCAATTTCTTGCTTTGTTTTGTATCTATTGTGATTAGACCGTGAATAAATGTTTTTTCTTTCTTTCTTTCTTTCTTATTCGTGTTTGCTGCAACATATTGATAACTTATTTCAATAATATTGGAGTCACTAACGAGCTAGCAGTTCAGCCACTCTTTGGTAAGTGGACACAACCGCGCATGGACAACTGCGATTTTACTTCAAAACATAAACTGTTATACCTACAATTTATGCTAGTTTAAAGTTCTTATGTACTACTAATAGAATCAGGTGTTATTTTGCGGAAATCCATTACTAGGTAATTAATTTTTAACATCCTTAACGTTAAAAATTAAATAACTAATATTGATTACACTGCAATGTGCATGCAATTGAGGGAGGGCGGTAGATGCTCTTATAAACATCAAAATATACACCAGCTTAAAAGCCGAGACCTTCTCAGAAAGAAACTTTAAAGGTTCCATCCAAATCCATAGACCAGTCTTTCTTACAATCTTCAAATTCACTGTTTGACCGCTATTCCAACTGATGTAGCCAAAGGACAAAAACATTCTCAATGTCGCCTTCAAGACAACCTGCGGGATAGAGCCATGCTGCAGTTATATTATAAGTAGTATAGTTGTAGCACGAATGGGTCGGCTCGACCGGGGAAGAACGACGCTCACACAGAATACCAGCGTAATATAGCAGCTTAATACTGCTGGTGTTTCGTATGGTGAGTGTACAGATCCGGAGACCCTTTTTACTGGTTACGAGGCATTCCGTCTTAGTCCTCAGGGGTGACAACGCACCTGCGGGTTGATTCGTAATCGAGGATAAATGTAGATGTCTATGGGCCACAGCATTCACTAACCATCAGGTGAACTGTGTGCTTGTTTGTCACCCTTATTCTATAAAAAAAATTAAATAAAAGGACGAATTTTGGTCAATTATTCCAACCCTTTGCTGTAAGCATTACACACTTTGAAGTAAGCTGTTTAGTTCGAATGCATGCAATCGCACCATGCAATCTTATGTCGAGAATGTAGAGTTGCCATAAAATGCAGCATTCGATAAACTTGGAAGGTTGAACGAATTTTTATCATTTCCCCTAAAACTAGGCCTGCTCAAGCTTTATATACTCATGTTCTCTATAGGAATATAAACGGATCAATGAATAATAAACTTGAGCAACTCCGAAAGCATATAATAATTGAACGCGAATGTGTAAAAAAGAAATGTTTTATTTGCGTACATCGCCTAATATTATTATGACTCCTATTTTAACTTGTAATGTAAGTAAGACCCTCTCTCATAATACAATTATATTCAAGAGGCTCTCGACCGCCCTTTTTGTAGTTTACAATATTTCTGCTCCTAACTTAAAATTTAAATATATCAAGTGTACTTTCTCAAAAACTTTTCAGCTTCATTTTGTTTCCTTTCGATTTACAGAAATTCTTGTCCTACAAAGTTCCATGCTCTTCTACATTTTTCAAGAATCTTTGTCATGTTCATAAATCTTTCTATTTTTAATTTGTTTGTGTAGTTTTTCTACAAGAAATATTTCAGTAGCAATAGTACTGCCTTTTGTTTTCCCTATGTATATTTTCTTGTTAGTTTTGATTGGTGTATAGAGTACAATAAAGAATCTTGTATTGTATTTAATAGGGCAGAGAGGTTCGAGGTTAGATAATATTAGTGTTCAGCGAACTGATTAATTCATAACATTTTTAAAAATAGGATAACAGAATCAATTGATATATCTATAATCAGAAATTTGTTTGAGTGATGAAAAATTTTTATGCCATTTCAGTTATCTCTGTTATTAAAATGGAGACAGTTTTCGGAAGAAGTAGATTGACACTTATGTGAAAAGAATAAAAAGAAAACAAAAGAAAAGTAAAGTAAGAACCTTCATACGTCACATTGCAGTCACGAGCCGCGCATTTCTGAGAGAATTATAGAATAGAAAAAAGAGCTAGTGCACATTGGAGGCTCGGCGTTGCGTTCTGCGCGCCTTGATAGCGTATATACACCGCGCTCAGGATGACGTTCGACGAGCGTTAGTAGGACAACTCCCTAATATCTCTTCGCTTTTGAATTTCAGTGATAAAGGAATCCGTATCAAAATTCTCGATCTCTATTTTTATCATCGTGCGTCCACTTTACACGAAATCGCGCGATTAAATGTACTAGAAAATGGCCTAAAATCATTGACTTATATATTACTAGCGTAAGGACCGGGCTGACCGAACAACTAAAACGGACCAGTGCGTTGACCCTAAAATTACAGTTTAGGGCCAATGCGAATCGGTCGACAGTGGTGCGTGTGCAGGACAGATTTGATTTCTTGACAGATTGCCTGTCACAAATATGTCTAGTTGCGTGGTAAAAGAATGCAAAATTACGATACAAAGATTTAAAAGAAATATGGGGTATCGTATCATCGGTAAATAACCTTATATTAATTATGTTACAATTAAATTATTATATAAACGCATTTTTAAAGTTTTATTTTACTGTTAGTTTAGTTATGTTACCAAAATTAGGGCAGGGCTGGATTCAGACCCTCGAAAATATTGTACATGGAAAATAAAATTATACTATTTTAAAAAAATTATATCACGTTTGACGTTTCATGTTTCTTTTTTCATCGATTGACCAGAAAGGAAGCTAACCCTAATTTTATTAAAAAAACGCGGTACTCGTGTACAATACAGAAAATTTCGATATCGTAGGGTTAATATTAAAATGTGAAAGGACCCAATAATAATACAAGTCGACCTTTAGGTAAAATTATGGTATTTTCGCTTAGTATTATTACGATAACATACATATACATACTCCTACAAACTATGAAATAATGGTACAATTAGTATTATTATACTACGAAATCCGACCCTGGTTACGTGGTGTTTTGATATGACGTTTGTATTATAATAGATGCGCTACTTTTTCTTGTATGAAAAAGTTATGAGTAAAATATTTAGATGGGCCTATCCTTCCTTTTGAAATCATTGCCTAAAATATACCTAAAAGCGCGCGGCTATGAATCGGACTAGAAACCGCAACGCAACGCAACCCAAAGCAGTATTCCAGTGCTATTTAGTAGTTTTTATAATATGTCATTAAATGCAGGCTGACTAAAAGATTTTTTCGAAAACGCCGCGAAAAACTTTCTGTGATGTTGAATTAGGAATTGAATGCGGGTTGCTGGTGTGCTACAAAATTTTCGATAGGTCCTTAAGCTCGTCGTCGAGCTTGAGAAGTCTCTTACGTACGGAAAAATTATTATTGAAAATAACTTTGAATGACAAGCGTTTTTATAATTAGAGTTATTCTATTTCTTGATGTTTAAAAAATGAACGTCTTTGCTTACAAAATTCAGAGATAATTAGAATAGTGATCGTGAATCAGTAAGAAAAATGATGTCCTTCAGATAGAATTTCGCCCCTGAAAGCTACTCTTAAAGGAGACTGGACTATCATATACTCATATCATATACTCGTATCATATACTCGTATCATATACTCATATCATATACTCGGCATATTTATAGGGTTCGAGCGTTGGTATGCGTAAGAACAATGGTGCGACAATCCGACCGGAAAGAGATCAGGCGGAAGGACAATGACTTTATGTGATCTCCGAGGTACATTTATACAGGCTCAAGAAAACGAAACTCGGATAACTTTTAACTATTTTTCTAATGAGCTTCAAAGTTGGTCATCTGGTTACGTCAACCCGAAATGAGTCCATGTACTTAATTATTAATCTCTACTATTAGCAAAAACTTGGCTGCGGGATTAGATGGAGATCGCAGTAACGAAAGTTCTGCCTTCTCTTAAATATTTTCGGAGTGATCTGGGTGTAGAATAGGTCTTGTTATGTCACTCGATTAAAGGTCATCGTTTTTGGCACCGTGTTATTGTTACTTCATCAACTGGTCGTTGAGTTCATCAACTGTAGGGCTGCTACATGCGTCACATTTTCGAACTGGTGGCACAAAAGGGTCATCTCAACCGGAGGCCAGGCTCTCATAAAATAGCAGCGTAAAATATCAGCACAATGCTGGTGTGTTTCATATAGTAAGTGAAGAGAACTAGAGACCCTATTTAATTATTAGCAGGCATTGCATTCTTGGCCTCAGGGGTGTTTGTGGGCCTCAGCATACATTTACCATAATAGGTTGGAATGTGCGCTCGTTTGTCACCCTTACAATTAAAACCCTTACTTATAAAAAAATAAATAGATATCCCATTTCACCCATGAGATAAAATAGATGATGAATTTTATTATGTCACCGCGACACTGATCAATAACACAGAAAATGTTTAAGTATCCTATACCTTTAAACGAGCAATTCTTGTATATATATATATATATATAATCGGAATCTCGGAAACGGCTCCAACGATTTTCATAAAATTTTGTGTGCAGGGAGTTTCGGAGGCAATAAATCGATCCAGCTAGGATTTATTTTTAGAAAATATCTTTTTGTCCGTGTTTTTGGCAATGAAAAACTGCTACAATATCGTTAGAATAAGAGGTAAATTTTGACAGTTTATTAATGATTACAAATAGCTTAATTGGTATATCGTGCGGTCACAAAATCGTAATACCATGGTTTGAGCCCAGACCGACCGACCGACTTTTTTTAATTTTATTTTCAAGGTCCTTTCTTCTTTGAGAAAATCTATTTTTAGTGGCCTTTTTTTAGTATTTTTTAAAAACACGAAAATTTAAATTAAACTAATTGCACTCATGATTTTTATTCAAATAACCAGTTCAGTTTTTTCTATTATGTCGCTACAATAAAAAAATATTATTAGTATTTCATCAGTATGTAATTTGTATCTAAATATAATTTCCAAAACACACGAATTAAAAAAAACCGAGCGAAAAATACCGAGCAAAGCTCGGTCAACCGGGTACTTTCAACATGTATTGCCAATATTGTCAAAAAAACTGTCACAGTCTTTGCTCTTTTCCCTTTCTTTAAGAATTACCATAATAGGCCCGCTTGGCCGGTTATTGGCACATCAGTGCTGCTTAATGTGACCAGTCTTGTTAAGTTCCATTAATTTTTAAAGTTAAGTAATTCTCGGGGTTTCCCAGTGTGATAAAATTCTTAACGAGGATATCGGCCTTAGAACAAGGGTAAATGAAACAGCCCAACGGAGGAGTTAATGAAAGTGGTAAAAGTCCGACCATATAATTCAACGAACCGACAACTGATAGGAAAGAAAGACTGGCTTGTGTAGTATTGGTCGCTTTCACCAGATAAAATGACGAATCCTCTCAGTTGCTTATTATTATAGTGTGCAGTATACTTATTATTAGAGACCGGATTATATGCATTTGCATTTTAGGCCACTTTTCAGCGGTAATTGTACAATTTATCAAAAATTTTGAAAGCATGCATATTTCGCTCGATCTCCTTCCTAGCTGTGATAAGCACTCATTTCGCCCACATACCTGCGAGTCTTAAAATTCTTGAAACTCATGGATTGGCGTTGAATGCACCTGTTCAACTTTTAAGAAAATTCGTCTTATGTATTCCTCGTTGGCAGAGCTATTCCTGAGTAAACTCAAAGAAAAGTCTCAAAAAATACTTAGCAATAACCCAGGGTTTTATTCTTTATGCCAAATTGGTAGCTTCATCAGGGCGGGTGAAATTTTGCCCGGCACAATAAGTCCAAACATGACTCCTAAACTTTAATCTACCCAGTCACTTCAGTGGACATAGAATGTTCCTTTTGCACTTAAAAATGTATTAAGCGATCGTAGACAATTTGTCTACAGAATATTTGGAACAGTACTTGTATACATTTTTAAAGGCAAATTGTAAATTTCATACTTTGTACTTGATATTTTCACAAACACGATTGTTATCGTTGAGAACTGGTAGGTTTTTAAAATAAAAAATATTAAAAAAAAACTACTTTTTTAATATTATGTAAGGCATATTCTGACCATTTTTCTTGATTTTCATGCATGTTGCATATTGGAAATGTCCATCACACAGCCCCAAAACGTGTTGGAGGACTATACATCTCTTAGAAATATTTTTTAATTTCTCAAGTGCAGGTTTCGTCACATATATTTTCTTCTTATATGAAGCTCTTATTTAAACTTTAGTTAAAAATAAAACGAGTACTCAGCAACGTTAACGTTATAAAAATAAAAGATGAACAATAACAAAATAGCAGAGACCTATGCGTATTCCAACACTATTTTCTGGCGCTAAGATTACAAATGTTAATTTTGGTATAGCGAAACATTATAATATAACACGAAACCCGTTGAATTTATTTAAAAGTTTTTGTTTAATCCCTTCCAAAGTGATTAAAACTACTTTTACGGATTTTATCGTGTTTAATTTACATGATTTTTAATTCCCGACGTTTCGGGTGCTTTCCAGCACCCATGGTCACGGGGGACTGGGGTAAATTAAACGAGATAAAATCAGTAAAAATAGTTTTAATCGATGTGTAGTGTTCGCATAAATATAAGAAATCAATTCCACAGGGTTTAAATTGTAAATAATTGTTATTTTTTAAGAATATTTATAACACTCAATTTTAGAATAAACGAAAATAGTTTTACTTAATATATGCGACCGTATTCTGCGAAAATATTTCAAGCGAGAAAGCTCTTAACGACACTATCGTGTCGACCGCTTTTATCATATACTCCTAAATGTCCGTCCATTATTTGCATTAGTATGACATATTTCCTTCAGCGCGTTTTGAAAAATATTAGTATATAGTGTGTAATGAAGGTATATAAAATAAAGCCCTAAAGAGATAAAATAAACACTAGTTTCTTAATTATTTTTCAAACTTTAAACTAAGTGTACACAGGGCTGACTTAATATCATGTGGCATTATCAGCCAATCACCCTTGGTTGTTGCAAAATATCTACACGTAATATTACATACAGCTATATTATGGTCGTAGCATGAACAGTTCGGCTCGACCGGGGATGAACTGCGCTCGCACAGGATACAAGCGTACTTAATGCGGTTCAGTTGCGTATGGTGAGTGTAGAAAACCGGAGACCTTTTTTACTGGAAACAAGGCCACTTTGATTCTTAATCGAGGATAGATGTGGTTTTCTTTAGATTTTGGAATGAACCTACTATCGTTACGTTTGACATCCATATTCTATAAAAAATCATAAACATTTAAAATGTAAATAGATAACGTTATAATATCATGCAAGCGAAATTGATAGTTCAATAATTAAATATAATTAAATAAGTTAAATAGAATCAATCTCCGTATAATTGCGTCTATTACCTACTGCATCAAATGATGACATTCTAATGGCCAATTTCAATCACGGATAGCTACCGAATTGTATTACGAGTACATTAACTGAACTGGACACGTATGTGGAAAGTCAAAGGCAAAGTCTATGCATATTATGCCAGTAGTTATAGAATGTCTATTTTTAGTGGTATATTATGTTGCGAATGTATTATTTGTTGGAGTTGACTTTGATGCTACCACTCATACAGAAGAGCGGCACTTTACAAAAAAGTTCAGGCACAGGCAGTTCTTGCTGTTGTTGTTTATCGACGGTTTTTATCGACATGTAAGCAACTGAACGATCTTCATTACACGACAGCTATAACTTTATTGCAGGACCCAGTAAAAAGAAGGAACACTGTAATTTTTTAAGCAATGGTCATTGTGCAATTTAGATGATGATAGAGGTAGATAAGTAGATTAGTAGATTAAGTTGTACCACGAATGGGTCAGCTCGACCGGGTGGGACCACGCTCTTACAAAATACCAGCGTAAAATAGCAGCTTAAGGCTACTGAGTTGTGTACGGTGAGTGTAGAGAACCGGAGCCCCTTTTTACTGGGAACGTATACGTATATTGCATATTGGTCCTCAGGAGTGACCAACGCATCTGCATTTTGATGTTTAAAGTAAAAAAAGTAAAGTTATATCCTATATACGTCCCACTACTGGGCACAGGCCTCCCCTCATTTCTGAGAGGGTTTTAGGGCAAGGAAATGTCCGCCGCGCTACCCCAATGCGTGTTGGCGAACTTCACATGTTTTCGAAATATTTCTTTTTTCTTATTTCTCAGACATGCAGGTTTCCTCACGATCCTTCACCGCCGAGCACGTGGTAAATCAGCACTTAAAGTTGCAATTAACAATTTCATTGGTGCCGGCGGGGATCGAACCCGGGTTACTCGCGTTCTGTTATATTTACAGCGAGCGTTAACCATCTGAGCTGCCACGGCTTTTGATGATTTTGATCCTTAATCAAGGATAAATGTATATGGGCCACAGCATCCACTTACTATCAAGTGGACTGCCTGCTTCTTTGTTTCTATTAGTGAGGTGGGGTAAGATTATCACGGAGGTAAGACAACCACTGTTTAATATCTCGATAAGTATGGGTTTCTTACGACATTCTCTTAGTCGGTAAAGTAGCTCTTACGTAAAAGTTTCCGACTCAAAACATAAATGTTGCTACTGTTAGTAAATATAGCATATGGAGAAAAAAAATGTCATTAAAAATCTTAGAAGTGAAAACAATTTATTAAAGTTGCCGCGTTAACGGATATTTAAAAATTTTGGTGAAAATCGAAGATCTCTAAACGTAAATAGCATCATAAAAATTTTTACTTTTGGCTTTTAACTAGTTATATAAATTAAACGTTAAACAAACGTTTTTCATAAATATTCAACGATAAATAAACATAACCTAAAAATTATAATTTGGGGAAATATATACTATCAGTTTGTAGGAAACAAGAAAAACGTATGTTAGTATTTACCCAAGTCAAAAGTAACGAACATTTTCTTGGTGGATAAGTTTACTTCAAATTTATATGTAAAAACTTAAAATATGAAGATACAGTACGCGTGCGCCTGAATTAATTCAAGAATAGAGGCAAAACGGTTAAATTAAAGTTTAAATTGTTATCTACCCAAATGAAAATGAATTTAAATCTTGATTGTGTTTGTTTTTCGAATTGTAATTAAACAAGATCATTATAATTATCATTATTATTACAACCCTTCGCAAGTCTACTGCTTAACATAGGCCTCATCATGATGTTGATTACGGTGATGATTATGATGATTATAATTATAGTTACAGACTGTATACGTCCCACTTATGGGCACAGGCCTCCTCTCTTTTCTAAGACGATTTTAGGGCAAGGAAGTGTCCGCCGCGCTTCCACAAAGCATGTTGGCGAAAATTACATGTCTTCAAAATATTACACAAGCACGTGGTAAATCAACCCTTAAAATGAGAATTACCACCTTGGTTTTCGAAAATGGGCAGATGGACTTTCTAAAAGTTCTACCATCAAATCTAGAAAATTCTGCCATCAAAAGAGATGCTAGAAAGAGCTAAAAGATAAATACTTTTTACGGCATACGTCCGTTGGATACAACTTTCAAAACAAGAGCAAGAGTGCCGTCTTCGATCGAACATAGGTATGTGTATCTTTTGTCTTTTGTTTTAGCGGCCACAGCAGAAAATAAGAAAATATAAACATGAAAAATCTCGGATCGCATATATTTCTGGCCATACAAATTAAAAAAATATGCAATTTAAAAATTGTTTATTTAAAATGTAGTAGGTACTTAAATACCATTAAAAGTCACTATTTAAATTTTTAATCAAGATCGGAGTCGTCATCGGAATCTTCTGAAACTATAACTGCTTGAAGCAGAAGAAATTGATGGCTGACTGATGTCTGCGTTTTTTGCTAATTTGAAGGAGTATTAATATAAAAATTAACTATAAATATTACTGCATAATAAATTATATATATATATAGTAAACCCCATCTTTATAATAAAAGCCCTATGTTCCTGTTTTAATAATTATGTCATGGACTAACTCAGCATTAAGCGGGATAATGACAAAATAATTTTCACCGAGTTCCCAAACTCTTGGCACAAATTTATTCCAGCAGCATCCTTGTATTTGAGAACTTCGCACCAAAATTTGAGGATATTGTCTTTGTTACCTCAGTCGTGTCCTCTGTTATTTCTATACTTTACTAAAACTTTATCAATATATTCTGGTATCAACCAAAATGATTCTCCGAGGTGAACGATGGGTGATAACACCCTTGTTACGCTTGAGTGTTCTTTAGTAGAAAGAGCCGTCATTGTCTACAAAATTTTGAAATTATCTGGTAGACACAGCTGCATTTCGCTTATTACTTTACGAGCTACTGCTAGTAATAGAAAGTCAACGAGTAGCATACATCTTTAAAATTTTCATCGGCTTTTCACCCTCATTAATTGTTTTGTACACTTCTTTGTATGCAATGTGTCTTGATGGGGATAATCAAAAACAATTGTACGTCTCTCTTATTAAAAACTCATTGTTTCTTGGTAAAGTCTCTTGGGAAGTATGCGAAACAGACCGTTGTAAAGAGTGGCAAACACATCTATTCAAAATCAAATAGGGTGGATTGTACTCTTCTTTAAGAATCTTAAACACTTCATTTTTTATTTTCATCGTCACAGAAGCGTTATCGGGTCCTATTTCCATCAGTTTTTTAATATCTAAATTCAGCTCATTAATAAGACAGATGAGGGCATCAACAGTATTTGCGAAAATTGTTGAAGGTCTAGAAATGTTGAAGTAATTTTCTGGTGTTCTTGCAATAAAATAAAAATCCCCCCAAAAAAAATAACTACACTTCATTTCTGTCGCTCTTCCTTTGACGCAGTTATAGCAAAAATCTGTTTGCATAAATCCGTGAGGTGGTCAACTGTTAATGGACGAACGTTCGGCAATATTTATCAATATATAAGCTCAGATAAGCTTCAGACTTACTGGCACTGGCACTTGCGGTATCTTCTCACTTGCTGACAACTATTTTTGTTTGTAAAGACAATGTAAAGGGAGCTAAATTGTCTTTAGGTTTTTTTTCGTTGGTTATCGAATGGGAAGTTATTCTTTTCATTTATCTCGATTTTACAACATAAACATAGCGCTTAGGAAGGGTTTCCCGACACTGGTTTTATAAACTTAAACTACATTTTTCACTCCTTTTCATAATGCTGTTCGTAAATAGACTTTTTTTTAAATTAATGGGTAAATCTTATTTAATTATTACTTCAACGTTCACACACCTTATTAACAAAACCGAATATCTACACGACAGTGCTCACTCGACGACGATTACTGTAACAAGTAAATGTAAAAACAAAACAAATGTTGAATCTCAATTCTCATTGCCTTATTATTAGTATTATAATACTGACAAAAATACACTCAAATTTTTATATTATGATTACGATAAATAAATTCTGATTACATACAAAATTACTCGGTTCACACTAAGACAGAGAATTCCCCGTTAATGGGGGAACCCCTAGTAAAGAAGCAGCAGGAATAGGCGAATAGGTAAGGTGACCATAACCAAAACTAAAAATATACCGATTGATTAGAGTGTGAATGTGACTGACGAAATGTGTGCTATATGGCGCACATTGTTTCGTAACTTGATAAGCGCGCGCGCTCCAAAATTTTCGTATCGCATAAAAAGGGCTAGATTGCTCTTTCCAGGCTAAACTTCAAAAAACGAGTTCACTTACTGATTATATAATGATAAAATAAGTGCTAGATCTATCCCGAAAAGATCTAAGGTGGCAGCACCGCTTAAAATTGCAAGTAACAATTTCATTGGTGCCGGCGGGGATCGAACCCAGGTTGCTCGCGTACTATAAAATTTACAGCGAGCGCTTACGATCTGAGCTACCATGGGCTCGGGATGATTTTAATTATACTTTACTGTAATTCAATCGTTTCGTACTCTTACCTCAATTCCTGAAGTCAATCAGATCGCATATGTTGTTCTTATAATCCTCTTGCCCTTCTCCCAATTTATTACGGGACGGTGCAGCATGTTGTCTTCCATATGTCTCGATCAGGCGTCATTTCTGTATTTACCCTCTTTCTAGTAATATAATCTTTCACACAATCTATCTCACATGTCCATGTTGCTTAAGGTTTTTCGCTAAGCTAACGAATGGCCGCTGGGCTCATAACCCTCCTTGGTTGTTGCTTTCGTTTCGCAGTATGCTTGTTATATACTAAGAAAATACTGCAGAGTAAATCTCTTAGTCGCTTTTTACGATACTCACGAGAAGAGATAGGGTGGTGCTATCCTTTGCCTCCGGCACTACACGCGCGCATAATTATAGATAGATAGATAACTCTTTAGTGCATTTGAACTAAGTTATTACAATAACGGAAAACTTATGACTACAAACAGCGGTCATATCACTTTAAGCGATTTCTGCCTGACAAACCGAACATAAAAGGACGCCTAAGTTGAGCTTTCCAGAAAATGACATCACTAATCTTTCAACCGACAGCGCCATCTGGTGTCGAAACGAAGAACTAAGCTTCTAGAAGCCGACACTCGAACTTTCGGTGCCTTGTCGATTGGTGCGCGTATTTACTTGAATGTTCTGGATGTTTCGGTGCTAATGTGTATTTATAGGCGCTGCAAGGTGCAATCGGGGAAGTATTAAATTTGGCGAGACAAGCGAAGCTTCGGAGCGGAATAAAGTGAATCAGTGTGATTAATTATTAGTGTTTTAAGTTTAATTAGTGTAAAGTGAATTAAAGTATTAATTTTGGTAATTCAATCGGCAATTTTTATTGTCACGAACCCTAAGCTCGTAACAATATTACGCATTCACAATAGCTTAAGGTCCAAACAGAATGCAATTGGGATGGGGGTTGCATTGTTACAGTCTCTATAAAGTACACAAAAGAATTTGTGTGAAATTAGACTTAATATTACTGAGCGTAAAATTAATAGAAAGAACAAAATTTTCAGAGTGAACCAATAAAGAGTTGGAATTACACACATAACTCAAAACCTTTAAGATTATACACAAGATGCTAAAATAAAAGATACTACTGTTAACGTTTAGGATTTTTCTTCAAAAACTGCATAAAGTATGTACGTAAAACGTACCAAGTGGCAGAGGAATACTAACAATTTTTTCTGTAGTCGTTAAAAGTCAATTTTATCGTTATATCGGTTAAGCTTATACCCCAAAAGTAGAGCAAACAACTTCATAAAAATCTTTTTTTCTGCCTGGTAGGAAACTATGTTTAACCTTTAGCTCTATATGAGATGTATCATATAGACAATTTTTGCTCTTTGTATATTTTATAAATATAACTAAAAAGTTATCATTATTTTAAATAATGCTGTATATTCTGTAAATACAAAGTATTCAAACAAAAAACAAAGAATTTCATTGAACTTTTGTTTTTGACCTGTCCCCAGAGCTCATACAGAAAAACATACTTTAGATCAGAACTTATGCGATGCGCGCTTTGGGATATTATGAAGGACAAGTCACTTTTATTACATGATAACCTTATTCAAGTGTCATTGTTTTTATCTTACGGGAATAATAAATATAAATTACATGTCATGACTTTAAAACTTTTTGCGTTTGACTGGTTTGTTCCTGGTCGTAGTATTGTGGTGCTATACCAGAATTTAACTTCTCTTTTATATGTATAGATTTTTCCCGTCGATAGCTAACAACATAGGACAACGAATTTTGTTATTTATATTTACTTTTATTTATGTTCTCGTGTAAGTGGCGTATAAAATGTCTTTATGAGAATAAATGTCTTTAAATCTGAAACCTGAAATTGAATAAAAATTAAATTCGAAGGAAACTCTTATTTACTTTCCTGGAGACGGTTGAATCTTTTTATATTTTGTTCCGATTCAGGAAGAATATGATCGACATTATACTAACTTGCTTTAAGAGGTTAACGTTTAACAGTTATATTTTAAAAATAAAAAATAAAACTTTATTATAATGTGTACTTTGGTATAAATTAGGTACTAAGTCTTGAAAAAGAGATAAACTATATATAACATCCCAGTGGTACTTGTCTATCTCTTTTTCCAGCTCCAGGATCTTCTCGTCAGTCCTCAGGGTACGTGCGTTATATGTTGTCAGGTCGAGTCGTCTTAGGTGGCAACCGAACCTCCACCGGAGACTCTTAGCGCACCTTGCCTCGCCGTTACCGTGGTCACCACCGTAGCCAGGAATAGCGGAACCGCCAGGGACTGGGGGCCGTTTCTTCTTAACACTCAGCATTGGGGGGTATATTGTGATAGTTGCCCCGCTTGGCGAGCGGGTTGGCAACCGCATTTAGTTTCTTATTGTATTCTTGTTGTTATTAGAAAAATGCTGCTGCCCATCTGCTGTGTCCTTCTGTCACCTCTTTATACCCACGGGAAGATATCGGGTGGTTAATATTTTTAACCGCCACTACACGGCATTTCGGATTATCCATACACGGGTATTCGAAAATAAATGGGAAAATTTATATTCACTTACAAACAAACAACCTCTCATTGAAATAATACTAGTTTTTACGGAATTTATCGCGTATATTTAACTTTTTATATTTAGCAGTTAGCTAGCGTGGGTAAATCTTTGTTTCAGAGAGCACGAGGGATCTGTGACAGTAAACACCCGGCTGCAGAGCTCCACCATGTCAAGCAAGTTTTGCATGACAACAAGCTTCGAGTCCCGCGCCTACGTCACAGTGAACGAGTGAAGCCGGCCACAGTCGAGCGTGTACCTGCTGTACTGCCATATGTTAGAGGAGTCACTGACAAGATTGGCTACATCTTGAAGCGCGCTTCCATCAAAACATACTTCAAGCCGCTGAAGAAGATTGGTCAGTTTTTACCATCAGTCAAGTGTAATGTCCCTCTGCAAGATGCAGGAGTGTACAAGCTTGATTATGAATGTGGTCTCTCCTACATAGGACAAACTAAAAGATCAATAAAAACCCGCGTTAAAGAACATATAGCTGATGTGAAGAATCGACGCTCCGGGAAGTCTGCAGTCTGTGAACACGTACAGGATCGCCCCCGTCACTACATCAAATTTGATAGACCGCAAATCCTCGCTAAAGAACACCGATTCCTTCCAAGGATGATTCGCGAGGCTATTGAAATCAAAAAACATCCTAATTTCAATAGAGAAGATGGCTGGGTGCTGCCATCTGCTTGGGATCCTATAATAAATAAAATTAAATCCCAACCCAAGCATACAACTGCAAGACTTCAAGATACCATAATTTCATACTGCATAGATCGGAACAAAAGTTAAATTTTAATCTATGGTAACCGCGGTTAACTATGACATATGGACGTTGAACATCTCAGTCCCGCCCGTGACCATGAGTGCCGTAAAGCGTTCGAAACGTCGGGTATTTTAAAAAGTTAAATATACGCGATAAATTCCGTAAAAACTAGTATTATTTCAATGTGTAGTGTTCGCGTAAATATAAGAAATCAAAACACCTCTCACCCTAAACCATATACCTTCTCCGTTTCATCGCGGGTAAAAGGGTTCTCGAGTGGTAGCCTCGTATCGGTAGATGGATTGTAGGTTAATTAACTTCAAGAAAATAAATGGACTGTCTTAACGACCAGATACTTCCTTAAATTAAATGAAGTCCATTTCTTTTATATTAATTGACTCAAAAATAAGACGCGGCAGAATCAGGAATAGGTCGGCTTGACAGGTATAGCAGTAGAGTAGGGTAGGGTAGGATGGTAGTTTGTAGTATGGTTGTAGGGTATAGCCAGACCAGCGTACTTGTATATATACAAGTACGCTAGTCTGGCTATACTCACTAACCTCTATATATACAAGTACGCTGGACTGGCTATACACCGTGACATGATGAGGTAATTTGATTTGCAATTTTGGTGCTGAGAGTAGAAGTGAACGTCCACGGAACTAATAATAGGGATAAAACAATGTGACAAAATATATCGAAAAAAATTCTATACCCTACCTATACCTAAATAAATAGAATAGACTCTATGGATAGATGGCCTCTATCCGTAACGTCCATTCTATTTATGTATTATATTAATATAAATCCATTATCATTCATCATCATTAAAGTCCTTTTCAAGTTCCCTGCACAACAAACAACTACAAGTAATTCCACAAAACACGGTCCTGAGCCACCTGCATCCATTAACTTCCTACATGTCTTACCAGATTGTAACTCCATCTAATGGAGGACGTCCCGCACTTCACCTGCCAGTACGAGGCTGCCACTCGAGAACCTTTCTTCCCCATCGGTTATCGGTTCTTCGAGATATATGGCCGGTCCATTGCCACTTCACCTTACTAATCAATTAGGCTATGTCGGCCACTCTGGTTTTACTGCGGATATCCTCATTCTTAAGTTTATCGCGCGGAAAAACCCTGAGCGAAGCCCTCTTCATAGCTCGCTGAGCATCTGCGAGCTTCCTCATACGGCCAGCAGTGAAGGACCACGTCTCAGATCCATAGGTCATCACTGGCAACACGCACTGGTTATACAATATAGTTCTGAGGTAGACCTGACGAGAAGATGTGTTGTAATCTCCCGAACGCTGCCCAGCCGAGTTGAATCCGTCGATTGACCTCTCGGTCGAAGTTGAATTTACCTAGTCGGACTATTTGTTCCAGCGCAGTACTCATTGCTAAGCCACTGCGCCACGGAGTCGTCAATCCCTATATATACCAAATTCATATCGATAAACATTTATATTAAACATTTATGCTTTTAAGCCATAATTTTAGTCTAGGTTCAGTTGGAAACATGTTAATTAATAAACATTTGATAATTATCTGTTAGCGACTTTGTTTGTTAACAGATATGAATAGGAAAGAACATTGATAAATATTAAAGACAAAGAACCCCTATTGAATTTTATTGTTTATCAAAACTCAGTAATATACAGCCAAATATGTTGATAATTGTGATATAAACATTATTAACAAAATGTTAAGTACCTGTATTATCAAATAGTTTTAATTTGTTTAACGTTAGCTGCCAATTAACTTACTTGTGGAATGTTATACCACTTTCCTTTTGATAACGAGTTTTACAGATTACGAACACTCTCAATATTATTAAAAATATTTCTTATCATGTAACTAAAATTATACATAATCAAACAACATAAAATGCTTTCGTTTTTAGTTTAAAAGTTCAAAATACAGATTTTTTAAATAACACTTTCACACTTTGAATAGGTAAACAGACTTTCCAATAGTTGCACTTCAAATTGGCAAAGACATTTTGTATGGTATAGCCAGTCCAGCGCACTTATACATAGAGGTCAGTGGGCTATACCATATATAATGTCTGTGCTGATTTGAAGCGTCACCATTTTCCGGCTCGGGAACTAAAATTGCCATAAGTAATATATAATATGCCAAAGTCTATTGTCTTATTTAAACATTATCTCTGTATTTTAAACTTTTCAACTAAAAAAACGATAGTATTTTATGTTGTTAGATTATGAATAACTTTAGTTACATATTAAGAATTATTTTTAATAATAATGAGAGTGTGCGTAATATGTAAAACTCGTTAACAAAAGGAAAGTGGTATTACATTTGGGTAAGGTCGTAAAAAAATGTACTTTTTAAAAGTTTTGAGTGGGTCCATGTTTGATTGTGAGTACCATACGCTAACAAAAAGTATGATAGCATTATTAATTAATAAAACATTGATAATCATGCTTAGAATAATGTAGAAATAGCCAGAATATTCAAGAGGCTTAAACATAAAAAATAAAAAATATTTTGTGAATCAACAAAATAAAGCTGCATACAAAATTTATTTGTCTCCTATCAACTTACAGGACGAAAAAATGTTTTTAAATTGTAGTTTACTTTGAAAACAATAAAGATGCCGTGTATAAAATGTATAAATTATTGCAATAATACAATGCTAGTGGAAAAAAATCTTATTCAAATTTGTGTCTCCAAAAGTTATCCAGTGTGTTACTCCGATTCGATATGGGGTAGATTTTTTGTTTTCAACAGTAAACAACATTATTTACCTAATTTCGATGAGGCAACTTTACTGTTAAATGTCAATTTTGACATATTTTTTCATTTGTAGTCGTGACCGTAAACAATTGTAAATTCCATAATTTAGACCACGAATTTCGGGCGATGTATCTGTGAATTCTACGTGAGAAGTACAAAGATATCGTTTACTAGGTTCCTGATTCGAAATTTATGGTCAATTACCAGAGTATATCAAGTTTTATTAAGTAAATCGCGCATGATTTATGACCGCTATTCATTGTTTAGTTTTGAATTTTCAAGTGTGTTTGTTCCAGTTCGTTACGTGGATGTTTCTTATTCACACAAAAGGAAGATCACATAAAATCGATACAAAGGAATGTATACTATTCTAATTACTATTCCCTAATCCTTTCAACTTTTCCACTCCACTTTAATTTTATTGATTGAAAAATATAAATAAATTATTTTAAAACACATTTTTAATGTGGCTTTATTACATTTGTATGCTGAGTATATTAGATAAACACAAAAAGTTTTTTAAATCATTACTTATTGAATTTATATTATATTCTAGTTCGCCTATTGATTACATTTAAAAAACGCATTTTTAAATTTCAATTTTTTCTTAAATATGGCTCTGTCGAACGCGAATACTGTCAAATGCCATATAATAAAAAAAAACTCCGTGAGAAATGGTAATAATTACAGTATCTGTACTAATTACAAATTTTAAACACATAATTGTTAAATTCGTTGTTTCTTATATGAATAATACCTACTTTGATTAGTACCTACTGATACCTATTTTTGTAAGCAAGTTATTTTGTTAAAGGCTTTAATTCTACTGTGTTGTGTTATTTTGGTGTTTAGTTTCGCAAACATGCAAGCTATGCATAGTCTAAGATTCGTTTTTGATTACTTAATCTTAATTTCATGAAAGTAAGTAATTGATAATATTTTAAAATGGATTTTACTTGAACCTATTTCCAAGTGAACATTGACCTTTACATTATTCCAGTACGTTATTGTGTTACAGTGTGTTATATATTCCAGTGCGTTATTTACACTTTATACGACCTTACCCATTTAACAAGTAAGTAAATTTACAGCTAATATAAAACAAATAAAACTATTTGATTATATAAGTAGGTACTTAAAAATTTGTTACTAATCTTAATATCGTTATTACGAACATGTTTGGCTTTATATTACTAAGTTTTGATAAACAATAAAATTCAATAGGGTTGTCGAGTTACTTGTCTATAATACTTATTGAATGTTCTTTCCTACCCATATCTGTTAACAACCAAGGCTGCCGACAACAGATAATTTTCAAATGTTTATTAATCAACACGTTTCCAACTGAACTTAGACTAAAATTAAGGGTTGAAGGCATAAATATTTTGAATTGGCGTCTGAAACAAAATTACTACCTTTGTTCTAGGCATTTCACAACCGACTGTTTTATCAAACACGAAAAACGCACCACTTTCTAAAAGTGCAGTATACCAACAATGTTTTCTGGTAGTACCAGTACTATAAGAATAAAAGTATTAGATTATTATTTCGAATATTTTTTTTATTTCTTCTCTTCTCATTTTCCCTCAAACTCAAGGGCCATATTCAAGTGTAGAAAGGTCACCTGATGATGACTTTGTGTTTACAAGACGTAAATTAGCTAAATCTGTTTATATATGACCAATTTATTATATCAAAGAAATTAGGATTGCAAATTTATTAATGTCCTTAGTGAGTTTCCTTGTCATGGCGGGAGGAAGGGGTTTAGTAGGTTAAAAGTAGGGAATTCTCACGGCTGACTGAAGGTGGTCACTCTGAGTGGGCTTGTCAAGCTTTCGGATGAGTCGCAACGGAAGACGACTGTTGGTATGGCGTTTGGCGATGCCCCACTCGACTATCCTCGGATGTTTGATCTTTGTTTTGTTTGTGTTTGTTTGTATGATTGAAGCTTAGTGAGCTATGGACAGGAAAATATGAGAACACCGTAGGATCGCAAAATGAACAATAAAGGGTTCGACGAAGTTTCACTGGTGTGGTTACACAATCCAGTTCGTAACCTACTGAATGCAGAAAGGTGCAAGAGGCCTTTTTTATTGTCTTTTTTATGGCATTGGGTGACAAACAAGCACACAGCTCACCTGATGGTAAGTGGATGCTGTCCCATAGACATCCACATTTATTCTCAATTAAGGATCAAAATGCTAATAAGTTGTCTCCCCTGAGGACTAAGATGGAATGCGTCAATTCGAGTAAAAAGGGTCTCCGGTTCTATATACTCACCATATGAAACACAACAGCATTACGCTGCTATTTTACGCTGGTATTCTTTGAGAGCATGGTCTTGCTTCGGTCGAGCTAATATAGCTGCAAAGTGCATGTACCACGTAAGGTACTCCTAAGATCGTCCATGTGGATCGACTGCGAGACTGTCTTAGGAGGGGGCTATGTTCGGAGTTTCTCCGCGTGATAAACTTAGGAATAAGGACATCCGCAGTAGAACTAGAGTGACTGACATCGCCCAACGGATTAGTAAGCTGAAGTGGCAATGGGCTGGCCATATAATTTTAAGAACCAATAACCGATGGAGAAGAAAGGTTCTCGAGTGGCACCCTCGTACCGACAGGCGAAGTGTAGGACGTCTCTCCACTAGATGGAGTGACAACCTGGTAAGATATGTATGAAGTTGATGGGTGCAGGTGGCTCAGGACCGTGTTTTGTGGCAATTCTTGGGGGAGCCCTATGTTCAGCATTGGACCTGTGAAGGGTGTAAATTATACATATTATATTAATATGGTACGTGAATAGAATGGTAGAGGCCGACCCATAATGTCCATTCTATTTATTTAGGTATTGGTACGAGTAGGGTATAGAATTTTTATCGATATATATTGTCACACTGCCTTATCTCTATTATTACTTCCGTAGACATTCACTTCTGCTGTCAAGGCCAAAATGGCGCAAACCAAATTGCCTCATTGTGCCCTCCAGGCCTAGCTTATAACTCCGACTACAAACTAAATCAATCCCCGTGTTTGTATTAAAGCATGCCATCTCAGTAACCTCTTTCGATTTTGCTTTTTATATTCGTATAAAGTCTGTATTCAAATATACTATAGTATTCAAAACTTCAGCAGTATTGGATATTTAAAATTGCGATATTATTTTTAACGGTAAGACGAAGTTTCGCAGTAGTATCACAATGTAGCAGTTTAAGGAAAATCTGGTATTTCATGATATAATTCGTGTTTATTTTTAACCCACTACAAAAAAGGAAGAAGTTCTCAAATTAACCGTATTTTTCTATTAAAGTTACGTGATATCTTCGCCAATTTTAATCTTAAGCGATTTTAATGGTTATTAATATAATTAGGTGTTATTTTGCAGAAATAAATTAGATTAAAAATATCAAAATTAATTAGTTAAGGTAATTAACTAATACAGCAATTTTGGGTTGGCAATAGTTGCTCTCCTGACATCATTTTATTTTTTTACGTGCATTTTTGCTAATTAATTTTGACATCTTTGTTTACGATTTTAATAAATTTTTAACTTGAACAGCTCAATTAATATCAATGGGAAACAAAAATATTTTTATACGTGATAGAGTGCTGCAGTCATAGCAGTATATAATATCTAATATATGAAATAAAAACCTACTAATATTATGAATGTGAAAGTTTGTATGGATGATTGGAGGTTTGTGTATTTATTGTTAGTGACGCAAAAACTACTAAACGGAGTTTTATGAAACTTAGGATAGAGATTACAAAACAGAATAGGCCATAAGTTTTATTTTTTGTATAAAAGTTTGAGTCTAGTCTTGAGTATAATGAGAGTAATTACATATAAGAGCCGTGGTACCTCAGATAGTTAGCGTTCGCTGTAATTTCACTGTACGCGATCAAACCGGGTTCGATCCCCGCCGGCACCAATGAAATTGTTAGTTGCAATTTTAAGTGCTGATTTACCACGTGTTGAAACCTGCACGACTGAGAAAAAAGGAAAAAAATATTTCGAAGACGTTAAGTTCGCTCACACGCATTGGGGCAGCACGGCGGACAATTCCCTCAAAAACCCTCTCAGAAGTGAGCGGGTGGCCTGTGTACAGAAGTGGGACGTATATAGGCTGTAGCTAAAAGTTTACATAAACTGGGTAAATATACTTGTCTCCCTTATTCTAATTTTATTTTCGAGTGAGGCAAAAAAAGACAAATCTATTGAAAGATGTTGCGAGTTACTCATAAGTGGAAATAGAAATGTCAAGTGGTCATCTTTGGTCTCTTTATACTATGCCAAACATGAGAGTAAACTATTAAATATCGAAATCCGGCAAGTCCCACCACTACTCAAAATTAAACTATTAATGGCGGCAAATTTAAAATTTAAATATTTATAAGTTCGTTTTTACGGAAATGAGGTAAGTCAATTAAAACTCTATGAAAATAACGGTCAAAACTGACAATTTTTTTCATATCCCGGTAAGTCCTTTGACAAGTGTTTATCAATATCAAGCATGTCCGCACTGGCTAATCAGAGTAGAGTATAGCGCAAAGATGGCTGCTATTCGAATGAGTTATCGGAAGCAAAACACTTTGCCCTCGTAGTTTTTATTTAATTATTTTGAACAAAATGAGTGAAAACAGTTTTGATCCAAATGTGGTGGAACTAGATAAGGCAAGGAAAAAGACTATGCAAATATCTAGACAGAAACGGACCGCCGAAAAAGCAACAAGGAAAATGAAACACCAACACAGTACCTAGATAGGTTTAATTGTATTGTAACCGACTTTGTACTACAGGGTCGTACTCAGCTTGAAAATTTATACTATCGTTTTATTGAGTACTTAATGGTTATTTAAAATTTTATAAATAATATAAAATAACCTTTATTTTAGCGTAACGGCCGAAAGGATTACGCAGTAAAAACGTAGGTTTTAAAACAGGATGTGAATAATAATTGCTTAACACATCTAATTAATTTTTAATCAGAAATACGCTTCTTGTGGTTTTCTTACTTACATATACCTATACCTAAATAAAATTTCGTTGAAAATGTTAATTTTTCTTCTGCTTTCCATCTGGTGTTGATCTTGCACTTGAAATGCACGTATACATTTAACACAAGATTTATATGTTTACTTGTATCTGTAGTAATGCCATTACGGACTTCAATGGGATCAGATACTCGAAATTCAATTTTATAAAAATATTTTACTAAACAATGTTGGCCTAACTGAAGAGAGAGAAGACGAAGTAATCAATAATTCGCAAGATTATGAAATGGAAGAAGTTTTAGAATTTATTTAATTAAATAATGTATTTTGATTCACTTGAAATCATTGTTTCATTTATAAAATTAAATATACTGATTTATTTCTTAAAATACCACAAGTGAGCTGCTATGAATACGTCCTATTACAATGATGTCAATCAAACTTAGGTAAGTCCAGTACGACTTTTTTGAAACACCGATATAATTAGCTCATACCATCGATCACTAATTAGTGATCGATGACTCATACACATCAAAATGCGGCATATCCAAACTTTAACCCGCTTTTTTACCTTATCCTATCACTACAACAAGAAAGAAAAAAAAAAAAAAAAAAAAAAAATTTATTAATTTTTTAAATTATATTATATGAAAATTCCTAAGAAAATAGACTGATTATACAAAACAGCAGAAATTATAAAATCTTACACCAAAACACATATAACATCAATTTCCTCCGTTTCACTTAAAGCGGACGTAACGGATTTTGATATTTAACGACACAAATATACTCTATTTTGTTTGGTTTTATTTTTATTACTTAAAAACCTAAAAATATTAAAAAAAATAGGACTAGCTATTATTATTCGAACGATCAAGTAAATAATTTTCCAAATCAAGTGATGATTATTATTATTTTATATTAAAAATAATTCGTTTCGCAAACTTAGACAAACTAATAATTGGGGAGGTATCAATTCTAAGTCTTGACAGGTACATAAGCGAGTTGGATCCCATCTGTAATCCCAATCTTATATGCAGTCTAATGATCCGCCCCGGCTTCGCACGACTGTTTTCTAGATCTCGACAAAACCGCCACTTACCGGATTCCATTGTGAGTGTTTGTTCATCAAAATCTGTCCAGCCATTATTTAGTGATGATCTTTCATACATGCAGAAATTGGTTTTTATCTGTATAGATTAACCACTTGCTTAGCGGAAAATAAAACCATCGACTATATTCAACAAAGTTTTATCTACTTGGATAAAAATATTTTTAAATCATGAGGTTAGGGCAGAATCTTGCTGATAATGCCGTGTAGTGGCGGCTAAAAATAATAAACTATCTCATACCAAATTATATATATATATATATATATATATATATATATATATATATATATATATATATATATATATATATATATATATATTGATAGCAATGAGGGTAAAAAATAAAAGTAAATACGAAAAAATGAGGCTAAAACTGTAATCTCCCACGCGTTCTGGCAGTATAAATTATCACGCAGGCGACTAAGAGTGATCAGTCGGTGATTCTGGGCGATTTTTTTTTTCGTTGTAAAAAGTTTTGAGAGTAACGAAAATAATGCATTTGTACAAATTTAAATTTAGACTGCGATTTTATGATTCTTTAGTATATGTTTTAATTAAAAATTAACTCATTGCATCGATAAAACCTTAGTTTTCCAAATAATACGTGTTTTAAGCGCCACGGACAGCTAGATGATTCCTCTGCATCACGATATTGTTGGGTTAGATTAGTAAAATTGCAGACACAAATAATTTTATATTTATATTTATTTAAAGGAACACGTAATCAAATTGTCATAAAACTAAAGATTTTACACGTTTAGATAATAAATCATAAACTTACACCTAAAATCACTTCCTATGAGTAACGCCTTGACCGAAAAAAGTATCACTTGTTTGTTTTTTAGAACATTTTGAGTGTATATGTAAATTATAGTTCTATGTCATTAACAAAACATTATCATTTTATATAATTATCAAAATAAAAATGGCACTTTCGCCCTTAAAGTTGAAAATAATTAAAATTTTAAGTCTTCTATTTTGGTAGACAATAACTCATAGGAATGAGCATTTACTCAGAGGAAAGAGTTAAGCTGCGTTCCCATTTGCGAACATTTATGACCAACTGTGAGTTAATTAGGCAAACATAAATTGTTACTTTATGTTAAAAACTATGTAACAACGTTATTTACTAAAAATATATATTTATAAAAAAATTAAACCGCCTTCATATTCATACCAAATAACGTAAGTACTTTGAAGTTGGGCTGATTTAAACAAAAGAACAAAATACAAAAATTGTACATGTTTCACGCCCGATTTTTATTTCACTCTTTTTAAAGCATCACTTGTAAATAGGCAGGTTAGGATTCACTACACATATAAACCGCATCAATCAACGAACATCCGTCTTAAATTTATATAAAGTGGTAACGAAAACGACAGTACTTTTAAGATTTCTTGAAAACTACTGAACCGATTTCAAAATTTCAAAAAATGGTACCAACTTGGTAAAAACTTGATTTGTTATAACGTTTGAATCACTTTAATCGGTTCAGCCGTTTTTGAGTAATAGGTGTACATAAATATTTAAAAAAAAACGAGACGAATAGATAACCTCCTCCTTTTCAATTTTTGAAGTCGATAAAAAGGACTTAGATCAGGGTTCGTTCATTGAAATCCTATCAACTTATGTGAAATATAACAACATGTAGTATGTCATTTTAATAACCGTAACATTGATAAAATATTTTATGTATGTACTTACAGTTTACACTCATTTATTCAGTCTGATTTCAGTCAGGTATAATCAAAATGTAGCCTCTAAAAACTTTTACTTACCACTAAAGAAACAAATAAACAAATAAAACTTAATTTAAATCATCCTTTCCAAAACAAGTATCGCAGCTACAGTCATCAAAACCAATTATTTCTCTGCCAGCGCATGTGGTACAAGACAACATTTTACAGGCTATGCATTTTCTCATACTGTTAGTAAACGGAATCTGAGCTTTACATTCATGGCATTTCAAAGTACGAGTGATGGCACATCTTATGGATTTAGATTGTGATTGCTGATATTTTCTATTATGTTTTTGTTCATTAGCTTCTATGTTTATTTTGGATTTACTGGCATCACATGGGTGCAAAGAAGAAAGTTTGCTTCTTTTCTTTTATTCTCATTACTTTGCGTCATGTCTTCATTTTTTTTCGTTTAAAGATATAATAATCACATAATTGCTCTTGTTAAGTGGTATGATGTGTTCGTCTTCTGTTGTTATAATTACATCATCACATTTATTTGAATCAATAATCGTTTCATCACTAATATTTAACGACGTAAGTTCTATATCATCATAATAAACATTGCTTCTTTAAAATCCGATATCATCATATTTTTGTCAATACACCACATCACTTGATTCTTGAACGTTATAATGAACAATGCTTTCAAAGTCATGTGGGAGAATTGTATACAACTCTTTATTTATTAGCTTGATACTTTCTTTACTAGCTGAATTTACCATGTTATTATTTTGATTATTACTATTTTTTAAATGCCTTTGGTTCTCACCATGAATATCAGCTTTGAATGTGACTACATTTGTACTAAGCATATCAAATTGTTCTGAATCATGAATTTGAACAATATCTGATACGCGTTCAAGATTTGAATTAAATGGTTTATGCTTTTGATTGATAATTATAACATTTCTAGCAGCAGATACTGTGCATTCGTTTTGATCTGTTAAGTTTTTAAAATGCTTTTGGTTGTCAGATTTTTGGTTGTTATATGTTTCATTGTGCTTTGTCTTAAATTCGTGAGTTTTCGGTGAGAAACATTTGCATAAACCTCTATTATTACACCCACAAAAACAAGAAAGATTCCTGTAGTTGATGCTATTTAGAGGAGGCTGGCATATTATTTGATGCAATTGCATCGTTCAGACCAAAATATTCAGATCTTTGGGCGTGATTTTGTCTAAATTTTCTATTTCCAATTCTGGTATGTAAAAGCATTTTACAGATACCATACGTGTAGTGAAAATGTCGTAATCACTTTGTCCATCCATCACATCCTTGCCATATGAAACTTCACGATCTAGCGCTCTTTTGACAGATCCGCCTATACCGTCGGCAACACCTTTTCCATGGCCTGCCTCTGAATACGACCATGTTGCGTAGTCAAATTGGAATTTTCTTGTAAATAAACTAAGTAGATAAAAATTAAAAGATGATGGTCCATCTGAAAATACGTGCAAGACCTTTATCAAAGGTGATTTTTTCACCATTTTTATAATCGGAATCAGATGCGCCCATATAGCTGGGGGCTCGTGAGAATTGTTATCAGCTATAGTACAAAATGATTGAGCTGCATCTGCCCAATAAATCACGCCAGTATGGAGGGTGATTTGATTTTTTGAAGCGCCAAAGTGGGTGGCCTGTACTTCCTGTGACATTTTACATAGATAGTTCTCTGAAAAATCACAAAGGATGAAAGCTTCATTTGGTTTCAATTCCTTAATGCAAGCTTGATATTGACACTGTTGGTGAATCCAGTTAAAGACATGCTTTTTAAAAGCAGGCAAGCTTTTTTCGAAGATGTTTATCAGTACAGCTATGGTTCCGGTCTTTCTTGATTTTGCAGTTTTTTTAGTAGTCAATGTTTTACTCGTTCCTTGTTCAGTCTTTTGATATTGGTGATTCAGTCTTTCCCATTGGTGCCAATCTGTGTTCAAATAATCTTGCCCTTCCTTGAGTTCATAATTTAACGCTTTTGTTTTACATTTGTCACACGTTCCATACATGCACTCTTGCGATTTTACATCGCAGCACAAATCTTTTAATGCATGTGTGGGATTTTTATTTTTTTTGTAGTATTTTATTTTAGTGCATAAAACAACATTTCAACATTCGCGTGTTTCATACACTGGCATGTATCTCTTTTATTAATGTTCGGAGATAGAACGTAGAAACGCTTGTATTTAAAAAATATTGAAAAACTTCTTTTACCCCCTCTTCTACGCACATTTTATACAAGTTAAGTAGTGTATTAGTCAGGTATCGAATTTGCTCCTTTTTCTTCTTTTCAGTGCGACATTCTTTTTTCCCTGCGGTTATTCTAGTTACGTCATCTCGCAAATAAAAATCTTCAATTTCTTTTTTTATAGCTTCATTTTTTGGTTTGCGCTGAGTTTATCTAGCTTTTCCTTTGAGACCGAGTAATTTAGTCACATACGTTTTGTTTCTTGTGACTTTGATAAAGTCCATTGCAGTAATTTTCTTAAAAATCTGTTTTTCTTTGTTATTATTACATTTTTTGTAAGCCACTTTCAAGTAACATTCTAATAGTTCTTGTCTCGCTTTTAATTTATCAAATTCTGTCTGTTTATCTTTTTCTAATTTAATAATTTGTAATTCATATTTACGTTTTTGACGAAATAATTGTTTTTTGTATTTATTAACAGTTGTTTTCAATGATGCTATTTTTTAAGGGCAGCATTATATTTCTTGACCACTGCAACATGGTGTCTTGTCGATGCCTTCTTGACTTTCTTCACAGTCTTTTGGGAGGACGATGGTGGATTATTCTCCTCTTGAGTGATAGTTGTTTTCGACTTCCATGCTTCTTTTTCTTTTATTTTTTGATTTCTCCATCGTCTGTGTTGTTTTACTTTTTCTTCCTCCGTTAGTTCATTTATTGTCTTTGATTTGGATCTTACGTAATCCGCATGCTTCTTTTTTTGTGCTTCGTATTTTTCTGGATCATTTTTTATTTTCTCTCTATGCCTTTTTTGTCTCTCTGCTGGTGTAAGAGCCATTTTTTAGCTTTTCCTGTTAACTCTGCAACTCTTACCTGTTATCAAAGTAGAATCAAAATAAATATCGATAGTACATTTACAAAAAGAAAAAACATTTCGTTATCAGAGAGACATTACGAGCCGTCATCTATGTTATCATGGTATGGTCAACAGCAACTACGGTTTATACAAAATTTCAAATTTCTATTGACAAATCTGAACTCAACGGCATATGTCTTAAAGTCCAAAGTCGATTGGAGAAATTTGATACATATGTTACCGACCAAACCCGATTTCAGAACAAACTAGTTTTACCTAGGCCAAACTAGTTTTTCTTTTTTTACGCATAAAGCTAAATTCGGTGACAAGAAAAAAAACTTGGTTGAAAATAGGTTAGAAGGCTAAGGCGGGAGCTCCGCTACGCTTCGCTCCCGCCTTAGTCTTCGTGGTTATTTTGCTTAGTCACCCAATTTAGCTTTATGCGTAAAAAGGAAGAACTACGTAGTTTGGCCTCGGTAAAACTAGTTTGTCCTGTAATCGGGTTTGGCCGGTAACACATACGTAAAGTCGTAGCTGTTGTTGACTGTATATATATACCACCCCGCCAGTCACACTCTCCAAAAAATATTATATTATCTAGTCTTCTAGTTTTTATTTTTATTCAAGTTTCTTCTAATTTTAAAATTGTATATATGTAAGATAACTTTAATATTGGCTGTTGCCGCGAATTTGTTCCAGGTGTTTTTATTTTTTCCATAGAAACTCGCTTGAGTGGCACGTTAACAAGTTGTTGTTAACGTGCCACTCTAGCAAAGTTTCTTTCATCTTTCACCTTTCGAAACTTTGTACAGTTGTGTACAAAGTTTCGAAAGATGAACGCTGCGCAAACGCATAGAAGACGAACAAAAATTAATTTTTACATTAATAGTAACTACTAACTGTCTCCAAGACTTGTTCATAATTTCACATGGACTACATTTTTATCGCATCTTTGACTACATCTGTACAAAATTTAATCAAAAGGGCATTGAAGATTTTGGCCTTCCTACTGGTCCGCCATTTTGACTTTTTTTCCAAACAGCGTTCACTTAAAATTCTTTCAAAAATGGAAACTTCGTATTAATACAAACATAAAATATCATTAGAAGAAAACCCGTAAAGTGTCACATTTTCAAGATATAAGCAACCAAAGTTTTACTATTATCATAAACTTACAAGGTTATTTTTCAAAGAGTAGCCAATTATTAAACATAAGTTCAAATATATAAATAATTATATACCGTTATTGCAGTTTTTAAAAATACGAATAAATGAGGCTTCTACTTTTATTTAAAACTATCCCATATTGAATGTGTTTAGGGGCAACAACGTTTTTGTCTACCGATGGATTCTTACGAATGTGTGCGTGCGCAGTAAATCGGGTAAAATAATGCAAAGGATAAAAAGACAGAACGTTTGACGTTTTTAAATTAATTTTCTATACCATTTGCCTATATTTCTTTTCTACGTATTTGGCCGGCTATTGCAAAATAACCCTGTATAATAAAGAGCGAATTTATTCTTATCTATACAATTGCTTTATAACAGTGTTTCTTCTTTTTATGTAATTTTACTGGGACCTACATTAAAGTAATAGAAGCCCTCTGACCTCTGAGACTCTTGCTACCTGCGTAAAATAATTACCAACAATCGCGAGGTACCCAGGGCACAGATTAAATAATAGTACTACGTACCCAGGGTAACATACGCAGTCGGGGCTAGCGCGTTGTAGGCGATTGAATGTTAAAGTTTTTTAACGCTGTTTACGTAAATAGTTTTTGTAAATACTTGTTGAGATAGTTTTCGTTTAGTGTTTAGTATATATAATTGTAGGATAAAATAGTTGAAAAGTTTAAAATGTAATTTAAAAATTATATATATTATGTATATTACCTATTTGATCAATTGT
Organism: Parnassius apollo; assembly: GCA_907164705.1. Lineage (NCBI taxonomy): Eukaryota > Metazoa > Arthropoda > Insecta > Lepidoptera > Papilionidae > Parnassius > Parnassius apollo. The sequence continues at coordinate 8,380,273 of CAJQZP010000178.1, forward strand.
TATGGCAAAAAGTCATTCCTACTATAAATGTTGGGTACATAGATGCTAAATGACCAACAAAAGGTTTCAGATATATCATTCTTTAAGTTACCGAAGGATTTTATTAGGAAGTTATGAAACTTGAATTTATATCGTCTTTTTTGTTATGTAAGTACTTATAATATAGAATTATAATACTGACAATACATAATTAAGTAATAATTTATCCACAGAATGAATACCTAAGTACTGTATTACAAAACTTAGTTGTTTACTTCACTATCCAAGTATCTACTTCCATATTTATATTTGTCTTTTGTAATTATAATATTTTATGTAATAATAACACAAAATACTGAAATTAAAACTTTGTTTAATTTTTAACTAAGTAGAACACGATAAAATTTCTGTTAGGAATCGTATTTCAGGGTTATTTGTTGTTTACACTATCTAACTATTTCTTCCGAGCCAAGCATCGCAATTCCCTACGAATAGCCCTTCAAGTCGCATGCGTTGGGCATCGTAGAGCTACGAGCGACGGAGAAAATATGTTCCGTCGATCATAGTCAGAATAAGTACTTCACCTAAGTAACTTAATTAACATTTCGCAATATATTTTTCTACACTTTATTGACATCCCTTAGTAACCACGGACAGTCCGCCGTAACGTAGGAAGGGGAAAAGATGCAAAGTAATATGGACACTCTCGCGCAGCGATAAAGTTTTATTTAGCTAGCGTGCGCGATTTAAATTATTAATAATAATTATGTATGCTATAAAACGTCGGCAAGCAGTCAACATCAATGGAGTGCAACTTCTGTACGTAGTGTTCAATCTATTTATTTAAAACATAAAAGATTTTTAATATTGATATGGTCACAATAAGATGTTGTTATGTTATCTAATTACATAATAAGTTAAGACAGGAGGACCCCTAAGGAGGGACTGAATAAATTAACCGACTTGGTATTATATGGATCTCACAACTTTTTACGATAGAAGAACTGAGTTGCGAGAATTGGTATTTTTACAGGTTATGTTTTTGATGGCATTATTTATTCTGTGGTTATATTTGCTGTCTGATGAGGACCGTTCAGTCCATAGAAATATATAAACACAGGTTCAGTCACTTACATGTCGATGAAAACCGTTGATAAGCAACAACTGCAGCGATTGCCTATTTAATTTTTCAAAAAAAATATCATTCTTAATATAGTCCATTCAAACTGTAGACATTCTATAATATCTAATAGCATAATTCACATAGACCTTACCTATAATTTTTCGCATTTAATATAATAATAGGTCCTTACATATGAAAGTGGCGTTTTGTATGGGTGGAATATAAAGTCAATTTTTTTTTTTGTAAAATATATTTAATTAATCAAAGTATGCACCGTTGTTATCTATGCACTTTTGCCATCTCATAGGTAGTTCATTGATTCCTTTACTAAAAAAAACCATGGGGGCGAGAATCAATAAACTCTTTGAAGGCGGTTTGGACTGCCGCATCGGAGTTGAAATTTTTCTTGTAAGAGTTGTCCAAATTCCATAAAAAATGGTAATCTGTTGGAGCAAGGTCCGGGGAGTACGGTGTACGGTGTATACATTCCAATAATTGTAGCTCATCTAACTAAGTGGCTGTTTGTTGTGCAGTGTGTGGTCTTGCGTTGTCGTGAAGCAGCAGTGGCCTAGAGCGATTGACCAATCTCGGTTGTTTAGCAGCTAGTTCTTCCTTCATGGTTTGCAATTGCTGACAATAGATATCTGCCGTAATCGTTTGGCTAGATTTTAGAAAGTTGTAGTGAACGACACCGGCGCTAGTCTACCAAACACACACAAGTAACTTTTTCTGAGTCAATTTTTGTTTAGGACAGGATTTGGCTGAGTCTCCAGGGTTCTTACCTCGAAGCCTGCAGCTATCTCTGAAGTGTGATGGATCCGCTTCCACAACAGCCTTTAATTCTTCATTTTCCTCTTTGGTCTCCGGCCGTCCACGGGGTTGGTTCTGAACGTCGAAATTTCCAGAACGAAAACGTTGAGACCAAAATCGTACCGTGCTTTCTTTTGCGACACCAGCACCGTACACATCATTAATCCTTCGAGCTGTTTCTTCAGCACTGGTGCCACGGTAGAACTCGTAGTACTCTTAAATATACCGATATTTCGTGTTTTCCAATGTGCGGTAATAAGTGACGAAAAAGACAAAAATAATGGGGAAAAAACAAATGAATGACTGTTTTCAAAACTGAATTATACCAGCTAAATGAATTTATAAATTTGAATTTGGAATTCTTAACCAAAGAGGAGATATTTCATATCAAAGTGGGCAGTACGACAAAATGTTAATTTCATATGTAAGGACCCAATATGTCCAGTGCAGTTAATAGAATACAATTCGGTAGTTGCCGCTGATTGGAATTGGCTATTAGAATGTCATCGTTTGATATAGTAATTATAGGTACGCAATTACACGGAGACTGATTAACTATCAATTCGCGTTAATTGCATGATATTATAACGTTATATATTGTTTTAATATCTATTTTAATATTGTTTTTTTTTATAGAATATGGATGACAAACGTAACGATGGTAAGTGGATTCTAAAGCCTATAGAAATCTACATATATCCTCGATTAAGAATCAAAATGGAAATGCGTTGTCACCCCTTAGGAATAAGAAGGAATGTCTCGTTTCCATTAAAAAGGTCTCTGGTTTTCTATACTCAACATAGGAAACGCAAAACCTTAAGCTACTATTTGACGCTGGTATTCTGTGAGAGCGCTGTTTTTTCAAGGTCGAACCGACCTATTTGTGCTCGACCGGGGAAAGACGAAGGACGTCGGAACTATTTACAAATTAAACTCTTTCGACGGAATGAAACCAAAAATTCGAAACAAAGTCTATGCGTTTCACGTTATTAAGATTTTTGCTATACCAAAATTATCATTTGTAATTTTACCACCAAAACATAGTGTCTGTATATGCGTAGATCCCTGCTGTTTGGGTATCATTTTTCTGATATTTTTTCTAAAGTTTAAATGTTGGACAGTACTCTTTTTTTCAAGAAGAGTTTTAATAAGAGCTGCATATAATAAGAAAACATCAAACCTAAACCTGTATATAAATTATACATTTTTACTACTCGAAATTAGGAAAGAGATATTTTAGTATGAAACGCCATTCTGAAGTTTAAAGGATCGAGATAAGGATCTATGATCACCTTATTCCGCAGCATACACACGAAAAATACAGAAAAGTTCACAATTTTGCTCAGCTTGGTACATAAATCTAAACATTTATGGATAATAAAAGAAAAACTGCATTCACACAATACTTCTACACAATATCGTGCTTTAGAGAGAACCACATATTGTTGTATTACTATTGTAAAAGCTGGGTACATCCGGTAATAATAGGATTTAATTTCACAAGTATGAAATGTTTATATTGATTATGAGAATGGATGTTTATTACACAATTAATAGATTTATCCCCACAAACATTCACATATCTATGTAATAGTGCAAAGATAATACTTCAGGAAAATTTATTCTCGCTATAGGTTTTGTAAAAGAAAATCAACAACACTTTGTTAAATGATGAATGGCATTATTAAAAAAAATTGTCACGTCTCTATGCCCGAGGGGATTATTATTCATAATTTTTATATTAAAATATTTTTGTTGTAGAAGAAACTCCTTTTTTTGCATTTTGCACACTCGTAATAAGGAAAGAAATACATCGAAAGAAGGATTTTACATCGGAGTAAGGTGCCTCCGACTACTTTTCATATTGACATTTCGAAAACATGTGAAGTTCATCAACACGCATTGGAGCAGCGCGGTGGATTAACTTGCCCTAAAACCCTCTCAGAAATGATAGGTGGCCTGTGCCCAGTAGTGAGATGTATATAGGCTGTAACTTTAACTTAACTTTACAAAGGAGAACTTTCAATGACATAATTGAAACGATTAACGGATGGTTATTCATTTTAAACCTGGTGGTATCAGAACGACTTTTCTTATCAATTTGATCTTGGCCAATGTGCAATTGCTGCTATTTAATTAAACGACGGAAAAACAGCCCATTCAACGTTTAAATAACGATTGAATGTTTTTAGAGTGAGTTGTCAGTCCTTATGTTCAAATATATAGTTTTTATTTTGGTGAAATAATAAACTATACTTACATTATTTTTTAACTTGGTGGCGCTACAGGTATTTTAACCCGTAAAATGGCGCGCCATAAATACTTACACGGATAGGCACGTGCGAGCAAAATTCTCATGCTCATGCAAATGCTGTTTTAAATGTATTTTTTCAATTAATGATCATATGTATATATTTTAAAATTTAGTTTAATTAAAAGTAATTAAAAACTGTGCCATAATTCACTATTAAAAAATCTTACCCTTAGCCTTAACATTTGGCAGTCTTTAGGAAAAAAAATAATTTCTTATAATATTATGATTTCTAATATTTACGCGAATACTGCTTACGGAATAAAAATTTATTTTACGGATTTAATCGCGTTTAATTTCAACTTTATTGATATCCAATGTTTCGGGCACTTTCCAGCGCCAAAGGTCACGAGGGGGGGGGGACACCTAAGTGTTTGACGTCCCGATGTTATAGTCAATGAAGGCTAACTTCAACTTTTAAATATTAATTTTTCGTCCGAACTACCCAGAAAGAGCTTACAATATCTTGAAGTTTTGGATTTAATTTTATTAAATCCAAAACTATTTAATTTTATTAAACCCCAAGCAGATGGTAAAAATATAAAATTAAAATCAACAGCATAAAAAGAATTTAGGTAAACGGTTTTAGTAAGTTTCTTTACAGGTTCCACTATCTCAAGATTTCTAAGTTTAATTTCCAGGAACCCTCTTAACTGCTCGAATGAAGTTAAATCGTCTGAACTTTTCTTTCTAAAGACCTGTATTCACTTTGGTTAGTGCGTGTGCAGGTGATTAGTAATTGCGGGTGATTAGTGCAGTTGTGTAGTGTAAGTAGTGTCCAATTCTGTTTAGTGGCTGTGTTTGGTAAATTAAGTTGTGTGCCGTTGACCAACAAGTACTCAGTTTAATTTCTAAACCTCTTGCGAATATGTAGATCTTAAGTTTCTTACTTTAGTATAAACTTCTTTACTTCCAAACCCCGGTATATTCAAAGCTTCACTTATACGTAGAAATGCCACATCTGGGGCTCCTTTAACCTCTTAGCTACCAAGTGACCAAATCCGACCGCACCCACCCATAGCACTAAAAGTAAACTTGAGTTAATAATGAAATATTGTGGATGATTTTTGACAAAAACACAAAGTTCCCGTATATACATTCAAGCAGGCAGTATGTGAAATTTGTATAACTATCTAAAGACCAAGCTCCACAAATGGCCCTTACACACTTCTTTTGAACACGAAAGACCTTGCCAACCTCAACCGAGGTATATATATTTTTTTCATATGTTTGTGTTTGTGTGCCTTTTAGTACGGAACAAGCTTCTGCATAATTCTCTCCCGCAATAGCAAATTGTCGTCACAATTCTTCCGCATCTCAAACATATAAACGACACAACTTTTGAACATCTTCAAGGGTATCGTTTTTATGAATAAGTGCTAAGAACAAATAGTGAAACGATTGCGATTCGGTATAAGCGCCACTAAATATAGGTATTTATTGTAATTTGCAACAACTTTGTATCACTCAATTTTCGAAATTCCCTTTGTTCTGCTTTGTTCTGCATTATTATGCTGTATTTTCAGTATCCTTATCTGGTTGCAATTTTTGTAAAGTATTCCGTAATTCTCCATCATACGTATAACATAATTCCTAATAATGACCACAAACGACATAATCGAAGTAATAATAGGACTTTCTTCCTTCGACGTTTCTTTTAAGATTTTTCTGATGCAAGCACTTAAGATCCTTCCAGTAGACTTCTAAGCAATGTAATATAGACGTTATATAGCCTATTGTAACCTTTCTTTTGACGCCTTTTTAAAATTTGCATAATCCCTTTGTATATTCTCATAACTATCACTTTAAATGTTCATTCGTTTTTCAGCGGAATCCACTTTCATAAAATAAAAGTTTATGTTACTCCTTAAATATGAATGTACTTAAATGTAGCGAACCAACAACCATTGCCCAAAAGTTAGTTATCGTGGGTATAAAAATAAAAATAGTTCCAATTTTCAAGCGCCTGGATGAAACAGTTTATTAAAAACCTTTGCTTATTTCTCTCACTAACTACATTATAAATCACTGCGGTTCTTAACCATATTATTCAACATACTTCAATCGTTAATGTTTGTAATGTCTTCTGATCATGCATTTTTCATTTACATTTATCATAGTGTATTTTTTAATAGTAGATTTCATTGTCTATGGTGGAGATATTGACTTCATATTTTTATGAAGATAATATTTGAGGGAAATTAAAAATGCGGGACTAGAAACCACAAATTTTGTAAGAATATGCGGCTGGAGAAAAAACCAGAAATGGTGGCGAGTTCAGTGAGAGGTGACCATAAAAATATGGTATATGAGGTTAGTGGCCCACGAGGTGATCACGCAGTGGAGGCTCCTGAATGATCTCCTACGATAGCTCAGACCCCCTGTAGAGGCACATTCAATTTAAATAAGTTCGGGGGACCAGCGGGTTGTTCAGAAACTTTTGTGCTAACCTGCGATCTTCAAATGCAAGGCGGTGGCGCTTCACACTTCAACAGCTACAATACGGTGATGCCGGCCCAATCGGCAGGCTTTCCTGTTAGGTCTTGCGCACGGTATCACAGTTCTTTGTAGATTTCTAAACATTTCATTTCACACGTAAGGCGCGACGGCGGGAAAGGCGCAGTGCATCCCGTAGAAAACGACGCGAACCAAGAGTTGGCTGTCGTGCGGTGCGTGCACATTTATACAGCGTAAGCATTGCAGACGTACGGAGCGGAGCCGCCGCGACACATGGCAAATAAACCTTATGCACTCGTCTAGAGTTACGTGACAACTCGGAGAGTTCACAGGTTACATACAAGATCGAAAACATGCAATCCCCGAGGTGAAATTGACTATTTAAAACAAGGACAAACATTGACCTTACGGCACATCATTTTCCCCGGCCTTGAAAGGTTCCACTTTTAACACAAGTGAAAACAGTGAATAATTGCGGTAGAGAATAAATCCTAAAGCGGTAAAGGAAGTAAAGTACGGGGGTATACTATAATAAAGTAAAGTAATATGCTGCAAACAAAAATTTTTTTGCGAGTGGATGATATGCGTTGAAAAAGAAAAGACAAAAGTAAGACTTTATAAAGTCTAAGGCTGAGATCTATAAACCGTACTTTGACTTTGCTCAGACTCTACTTTCGAGCTAAGACAATGTCGGTATTTATAGAACTAACTTCGAAGTCGTGCTGAGTGCGCGCTAAGCAAAGCCTGAGTCAACCAAATTGACGACTTAAGAAAAACTCAGGATATTACCCTAACAAAAGTAATGGTCCAAAATTATTTTACATTACGTACAACTGATAACTCTTTAACATTGTCGTATTCTCTCAACTGCAATGATGCCAGGTTGGAGAGAACTTCATGCAATTAAGGAAATCGTAAAACTTTCACGTAAAAATTTAACATTAATGCTGTTATCATTTCTGTAAAAACCAAAAAAATTGATGAAATATTTTTTTTATATATATATATATATATATATTAAAATTATTTTGAAGGTTATGTGCTTTTTTACTTCGATAAAAATGTATTTTAAAAATGAATCCAAAGGAAAAATTAGAATTGTCTATGGTAACACTAAAGTCATTCACGCACTAATCACCAATCACCTAAAAACTTTGGTAACTTTGGTTTATTCTATTCTACGCCAGTTGCTGTTTCGAATTAAATTACCTTTTTAAAAAATAGAACGATACTTCCCTATCCCTATTTTCAACCCGGCTTGTTTAACTGACTCTGTACCTTCTTTTACGACTGACCACGGCTACCTGTTTAACGGATTTTGTACCTGCTACACGACTGACTCACGGCTAATCTTTTACGGACTCCCAAGCACTAAACTATTAAAATGGAAAGCGCAAAAAGGAAACAAAAGCCTTACTCGGAGTACGACAAACAATTGCTGATACAACTGGTTCAAGCCCAAATCAATGTTATAGAGAACAGAAAGACGGACGGTATTTCTCTTAGAAAAAAAAGTGAAGCTTGGGAGGAAATTACTTCGCAGTTCAACAATTCAAACGTCACACAAATTGTAAGTAAAAGTACCTAAATAATTTAATTTTTGAAATGTTTTTAGTTTTTTTCATACAAGTAGTTTTAATTATTTGGCGTAATTTTCGTGTTAGTCCGAGTCTCATATTGATACTATACGAACGTACAGAGGCACACAAATAAGTTTAATTATAAATTCTTCCTACAGATACATTAAATACCTATAATAGTTTAGAGTTGTGCCACATGTAATATTGACATTTTACTCCATTTATAATACTTGTCTACTATTCATTTTCAGGCTGATACTAAACAAATAAAAAAGATGTGGCAAAATTTAAAAACCAAAGCCAGGGATGCCAAGACTCTGGAGGCCCAAAGGAAGAGAACAGGCGGAGGACCAACTCCACCAGATATGGGACCTTTGGAGTCTCAAGTTATAGCTGTCATGCCAAATGTTTTGCCATCCATCAGTGTAGAAATTGACAGTGACACATTAGCTATTGGTAAGTTAATCATGATAAAAATGTGTTATCATATTATATCATATAATTTAAAATTACTATAAATCTAATTAGCTTTTGCCTGTGTCATTAGTGCCAATTTGGGTTTATTAGAAATCCTGTAGGTACACTGTTCAACTTGAATTAACTGCCATTATTAACACTGTTTAAATTAAAATAATAAAAAAAAAAATAACCAAGATCACTCCTTGCAAAATTCTCTATGGCCAAAATTGTTTCAGGCATTTTGAAGATATTCCATGAAGACTAGTAGATCACTTTTAACTTTTAAAAGAATATGCCTATTGCTTTATCTGCCACACATACCTACTGTATAGTTTTCCCAGTTTTTGTAAATAAAACTAACAAATGGATAGGATTTTATAATACATAATTGCATCAAATATGTATTTCTATTAAATAATTAACTCATAAGTCATATAAATAATTTTTATTTACCATTTAGCACTATTAATTTGAATGATTTAACATCTTAAATATAATTATAGTACATGGTGACTTAAAACCACATTAAGTCATACTCATGCAGGACTTAACTAGCCGATTATTGTATTTATGTTTAACTATGACTATAATTTTATATATGACTATAAGTTAACTAACTTTTAAATCTATGTAAAATCTTACTTTGGTATATTTCTAACCTTAAGCCTCTTTCCATTTCGACGTTATGTAGCATAGTCGCCGAGTACACGCAATTAAGAACACGTAAGAGGCGGCTAAGGTATATTACGAAAGAATCTGTTGGTCTCCTATAACTTATAATCCTTCCAGTTGTGAGTGAGTTACCTAGACGGGTGTCGGTTTCGCGATCGCTAATCCGCTTGTCTAGTATTATTGACTTATTCAATACAGTCTATTCAAAGTCCTGAATCTGAAACTGCTGACAAAGGCTTTGGCATAGATTGTGTCATAAGGGGAATTTTCCCAATATTTGCCACGCTTGGCTTTGATTGGCATCTGGCCAAGTGTAATAATTACGGTAAAACCTTCGCTATGGATGCATCTTACGTCTAGTTGTGGACAGTTTACAGAATGTTAAGGTTTATAAGAGCATTTTTTTACGTGGTAAAACCACACACACATTTTATGATTGTAACACGAATGGGTCGCCGCACATAAAATTAATATTATTTTACAATAAAAAATATTTATTTTTATATATATATTTTTAACTTTAACTGTATTTTTAAAGTATAATTATTAAAAACACAATTACTATTACTACCATTTACTGTCACATTACAATTGCTAAAGAATAAGATCATTGTTAATACAGGTTTGATAAATGATTTACATATAATAATTACATGTAATTCAAGTCTTGTTGCACTTTTGGCCCTGTTAAATTAAATCTTTAGATTGATGTTGTAATTCTTATATTGAAAGTTTTTAATTCTTTGTATTTACTATCAAATCTTCATTCCAACATGATGTTGATATTTTAGATTTAAAATTTTTGTTTGTTGATTGTTGAACATTGATTGGTAGATGATATAGATGGAGTTAGAATGGATGCTACTATATATTCTTGATTAGTTTTTACATTTAGAGAAAGAATAAGAAAGAGACATCACTACTGCTTTGCTTGTTCTAACAAGATTTTTGTCTGTATAATCATTTAGTATTCTATAATTTTACAACTAAAATAGTGGATTTAACTCACATGTAATATAGGTAAAATAATTTATGATACATGGAGCTTAAATAACTGATTATAAATGTACAATTGAGAGCTCAATAATGAATAGTATTTATTTAATCAGTAAGATGACATAATTTGTACTTGTAATTTCACTTATTAGATTGTATTTCTATTTCTAGATAATACTCTTGGATTAGATAATGACGAGCAAATGTGGCTCCCAAAGAGAGCTTGTGTGTCTGATGTGGAGCACAATAATAATATAGAGATTGAAGTAATAGAAGACATACAAAAAGAAAACCCTATGCCAATTACCATTGGTGAGCCCAGCACCATCCGGACAGCTCAGTACAGTGACCCAAAAAAACAAGCAAAACAGAAGAAAACTTTTGATGACCTAAAACAGGAACTAATACTACAAGAATTAAAATATAATAAGGAGAGATATGAGGATGAAAGGAGACGGAATGTAGAAAAATATTTAAAGGAAACTGAATTTTTAGAAAAAAAATGTGCTTTAGAATTAGAAATTTTAGAAATAAAGAAAGAAAAAGAAAACATTTTAAAAAATAAAGCGATAAATGAATAAAATATGTTTTGTTTTACTTAAGTTTATTTCCTAATTATTTAGTTAAATTGTGCTATTATAGACTGCCGAAATGCTAGACCTGCAGTGGATGATGTTTCATTGTTTGGTCTTTCTGCAACTTCTGGTGTATGATCATTGTTACCATCATCATAAGCATCCCCACACTGTATGCCTATGTTGTGCAATACTGCACAAGCTACAATTATGTTGCTCGTATTAGTGAGCTTAGAGCGTAGGCCCAACTGTAAGCAGGGAAATTTCTTTTTCCATACTCCAAAAAACCTCTCAACTATATTACGGGTTCTTATTTGAACATAATTGTATTGGTTTTCTGCTCTTGTTACTGGAGTTATAAGAGGTGTTAAAAGGAAAGGAAGAGATGGATAACCACTGTCGCCTACTAAAACTCCTTGCAAATTCCCCCTTAAGAATCTAGCATAAGCTTGAGAGTTTCTAAATATTCTACTGTTATGTGAACTGCCAGGCCAGCGGGTTACTATATCAAAAATTTCCATATTTGGACCTATAATAGCTTGTACATTAATAGAGAAATATCCTTTGCGGTTTCGGTATATTTCAGAATGGGAGATACCTCTGGGTCTATTTATTTTAATATGTGTGCAGTCAATAGCACCAATAATGTTGTTGAATCCGTGCTGAGTATTGGATCTTCCGAGTTCTTCGAATTTTCTTTTTACCACACTCATATTGGTAGGAAAATGTATATATCTTGGTAATAAACGGCTCAATTGTCTTAATACCTTATTTATTATAAGACATACTGTGGATTGGCTTATGCCGTTCAAATCACCACACACCATCTGAAATATCAAAGAATATATGTATTACTTATTGTGTATAAAATATATTTTCTATGTATATAACCAGTAGTAGATTCTGACTAATAAAAGCCTATTTGAATAAAAAATTCATTCTACTCTATGAAACAATAATTACCTGGAAACATCCTGTAGCATAAAACCTTAATGCAATAAGTAATTGCAGTTTTGGAGAAATCGGCAAGCCTCTATTGTCCAAATGCTCCAAATTGGATATTATTAAAGGTAATATTACATTTAAAACAGTGTTTTTATTGAATCGGTATCTTCTTCTAAATTCATTTTCGTCATACAAATCAAATGGGTTTTGGTTATATTCATTTCGAACATAGTATTTAGGCATGCGCCGAAAATTGATATCTGCTGAAGTTCCCAATCTATCTATATTTCCTAAAGTAGATAGAATTCTCTCAATATTGTCCATTATAATTACAAGCTTGGTTTAAAGAAAATCGAAAAGATTCTCGATTCGAATGTCGAGTCCAAATTACTGAAGCGTAGGTCGAATAGGTAGGTAGGATCGGGAGTCCAAATTCAAAAGCCAGTCGTAACAAAAAAGATCAGGAATTTCAAATATATATAAAACTTAAAATGCACAAAATATAATCAATATCAATATAAACCAAAAGCTTCTCAGTTGTAACTGTGATTTGACAGCGCGTGTGACAGCAAATCAAACGTTCCGCTTCCTTCTCATATTTTCAAACTAAAATTCATTAAATGTACTTGTATCTCTCTTTAAACACGCTCTTTTTCAATTTCATGTATTAGTAACATATTTATGAAGTGCAATTTGGACTGTTTTTGACCTTTAAATATATATTTTATTTTACTTTGTACAGTAAAATCAATAACATAATGCGTGGAATGAAGCATGCGTAAACTTCTTGACAGTCTGAACCTTAGCATATTATGCTTAGCTTAATCTCAGCCCGATACAACTATAAATTCGGAATCAAAGATTATGCTAAGCATATACTCAGCTAAGATTTTCCTAAGCCAAGTCTGAGCAAAGTCAAAGTACGGTTTATAGATCTCAGCATAAGCGTTGTTGCTATTTAAAACTTAAGAATATAATTAATATGCGGTAATATTAAAAAGTGTGTGGATAGTAATCTAAATGCAGTTAGTAATATAAGAATATATAAGTAACCTAGCTTATTCCATAGTATTGACAGTAAAATAACGAGCGAAAAGAAAACTAATATAATATTACTACTGATTAAGGCTATTGCGTAGTTAGAGGGCACGCCTTTTGTAACAGGTTTTGAAATACGTAACTTTGAATAAAACTGTTTATACGGATTTAATCGCGTTTAATTTATTTATTTTTAATTCCCGACGCGGTGCTTTACCCACCCATGGTGCACTCATGGTCACAGGGCGGACGGAAATGTTTGACATCCCAATGTCATAGTATACAAACATAACTTTTCCTAGTTTTGAGGGGGCAACTCGTGTGATGCAATCCTTTCTGGGGTGTTATTTTACAATGATACCTAATTGCTGCATGTTTTGGGCATTACATTATCCTATAGACAAACGATACCATTCAATTTTTTTTATTATAGTTTTTATTAAGTATTCTATTTTTGCCTATGCTGGAGGAAGTACTTATCGTGACACGTCTCTCAGTGGTAAAAATTATGTATATTTGTATCTAGTTTAAAAACTAGATATAAAAATATACATAATTATTACATCAGAAGAAACTGAAAATGTTAATTATGTACTATTTTTCTTTTGGTTTGCACAATTAATTGACCTATTCATTGATTAAAATTAAGTTACCAAAGAGAAAATTTAACGCATGATTTGTTTACGTCGGCATGTGTCTCTTTTGAAATTACTGGAGCGTTTGTTGAAAATCCCCAGCACAAGCACCCCACTCATCACGGCGCTTGAATTTCGGAGAGCATGGTGCTTCATGAGTCCTATGGCGCATAGTGCGCTCGTACCAAATCTTCCAAAAGTTTTTCCAGTTGTCCAGTTTTTATGATATTTAGAAATTAACGGGTAGAAATAATATAATCAACTTAAAATTGGACATGTCATTTTTCATTCTCACGACAGGAAGGTTTTTTTTTTATAAAACTGCGAAGGTTTTTTATGTTATGTATATGTATGGATAACAAACGAGCATATAGTTTTCCTGAAGTTTTTTTTCCGGATTCCAGATGTGGAGGATCATGCACCTTCCCTGTTGGACCTTCTGCTGACCTCTCACCCGGACGGATATCAGATTTCCGTCGAAGCCCCTTTAGGCTCCTCGGACCATTGTCTTCTGCATTGCATTCTGCGGGCTGCCGCCGTATTTGGCACTATTATAGGTCAGCCGATTGGGATGGGATGCGGTCTTTCTTTGCATCCTATCCTTGGGGGCGGGTTTGCTTCTCGCCGGACGATCCCAACGTTGTTGCGGATTCTGTCGCTGATGTGGTACTTCAAGGTATGAAACTTTTTATTCCTTCCTCTGTGGTGCCCATTGGAGGCAAATCTCAACCATGGTTTGGTCGCTCCTGTAAAATAGCATCATGCTATAAGCAGAAGTGCTACCGAGCCTGTGCTGACGCATCAGCGTCCCGGGATGTAAACACCAGCGCTCTAAAAAAGAAGTATAATTCCACCTCTAGGTCCTTCAAAAGAGTCATTGCCAAGGCAAAGTCAGAGCACAAATGAATTGGCGAGAAACTAGTTCGCCTTCCTTCTGGAACCCGTGCATTCTGGTCTCTCGTCAAGGCTATCCAGGGGAATTTCTGTCAGCCATCTCTTCCATCTCTGCACAGGGAGGACGACTCACTGGCCCATACCGCAAAGGAGAAAGCCGATCTTCTAGGCTCTTTCTTTGCGTCCAACTCGATCCTCGATGACGGGGGAGTACGCCGATGACCATCCCGCGGTGTGAGTGCTCCATGGCGAAAGTGCAGTTCACACAGCGCTCGGTTCGCAAAGCACTCCTCTCCCTGGACATTCACAAGTCGAGTGGGCCTGACGGAATCCCCCAATTGTGCTGAGGACGTGTGCTCCAGAGATGGCACCGGTTTTAACGCGTCTTTTCCGGTACTCCTACTCCCTAGGCGTAGTCCCAAAATCATGGAAGACGGCTTTCGTCTACCCGATCCCCAAAAGCAGGCGACCGCTCAGACCCGTCCAACTACCGGCCTATCGCCATCACCTCCGTGATCTCCAAAACAATGGAGTCCATTGTAAACTGCCAGCTCATGAGGTACTTTGAGGATCACCAGCTGATTAGTGACCGCCAATACGGTTTTCGCCGTGGTCGGTCAGCTGGTGATCTTCTGGTCTACCTAACTCACAGATGGGCGGAGGCAGTAGAGTCCAAGGGGGAGGCATTGCCCGTTAGTTTGGACATTGCGAAGGCCTTCGATCGGGTTTGGCACAAAGCGCTTCTTTCGAAGCTCCCTTCCTA
Organism: Parnassius apollo; assembly: GCA_907164705.1. Classification (NCBI taxonomy): domain Eukaryota; kingdom Metazoa; phylum Arthropoda; class Insecta; order Lepidoptera; family Papilionidae; genus Parnassius; species Parnassius apollo. Next base: position 8,395,510 of record CAJQZP010000178.1, read on the forward strand.
TTGGCTTCCCGAGAAATTGTGCGATTGAATCACCAGCTTTCTTGCAGATCGGAGCATCAAGGTCGTTGTAGACGGTGCAAGCTCCGATTGCAAGCCTATTAACGCTGGTGTTCCACAAGGCTGCGTGCTATCGCCAACGCTGTTTCTTCTGCATATCAATGATATGTTGCAAACCCGTAACATTCATTGCTATGTAGATGACAGCACTGGTGATGCTCTTTACACCGGCCGAGCCAATATTTCTCGGGAAAACGTCTCCGAGTGCCGGGACAAACTTGTGTCTGAAGTCGAGTCTTTGCTGAACAGAGTCTCGGATTGGGGGCGACTAAATCTAGTCCAGTTTAACCCCCAGAAGACACAAGTTTGCGCGTTAACCGCTAAAAAGAACCCCTTCTTCTATCTCCTCAGTTTCAAGGCACTCCCCTTGTTGCCTCAGCCAGTATCGGAATCCTCGGCGTCGACATATCGAGTGATTTACAGTTTCGTGGTCACTTGGAAGAGAAGGCCAAATTTGCATCTAAAAAGCTTGGCGTGCTCAGCAGAGCGGGACTGTATTTCATGCCGGCACACTGCCTGCAACTTTACAAGGCGCAGGTTCGGCCGCACATGGAATACTGTTCCCATCTCTGGGCTGGGGCTCCCCAGTACCAGCTCCTTCCACTTAACCGCATCAAGCGCAGAGCGGCTCGAATCGTCGACGACCGAGTGCTTTCCGATCGGCTCGATCCACTGGCACTGCGAAGAGATGTTGCATCTCTTTGCATTTTCTTTCGCATATACCAAGGAGAGTGCTCTGAAGAATTGTTCGGATTAATCCGAGCCGCCAAATTTCATGAACGCACTACGCGGCAAACGTTCCGATACCATCCACACCATCTGGATGCTTGGCGGTCCACCACTGTACGTTTCAAGAGGAGTTTTCTTCCGCGTACAACCTCTCTGTGGAATAGTTTACCACCAGCGATTTTTCCGGACCGATACGACCTGGGGACCTTCAAGAAAAGAGCTTACTCCTTTCTAAAGGGCCGGCAACGCACCTGCAATTCCCCTGGGATGGGATGGATCATGGGCTGGATCATGGGCGGCGGTAGTCACTTAACATCAGGTGAGCCGCATGCACGTTTGCCCCCTCTTCTATAAAAAAAGTGGGTGATGTAGTTAATAGACATTTAACTCTATCATTGATTAAGATTGAAAATACAAATGCTTTATCAGCATTGAGGACTAAGATGGAACGCTTCGTTACCAGTATAAGCGACCTCTTGTTCGTGTCACCACGCAAAACACAACATCAGTATACTGCTGGGTATAGACTCGCCAATCCGACCCATTCGTGAATGTGCCGCGTTTTATTTGTTAGTCTTGAAACAAATGAATCTGGATTAATGTTCAAATCTATTAAAATAAAATAAATGGATTCTTTTAATTTAATCGCATCTGGTTCATTAAAACAAAAAGAAAATTAATTGGATACAACTAATATTAAGGTCAGCAACGGTTACTTAAGGTGATTAATACATGTCTATAAATAAGTGCTTGAATGATCCTTCCAAGATCAACATTTTATTATAAATACTGAGAAACTTCTTGACGTCTTACACATCAAAGAAATAAAATCTATTGTGGGGTCAAGAAATTTCTCTTATTCAGACACCAAATATATATTTATCATTGGAGTAAAGCTCGTAATATTTATATAATAACTGTCAATTACACCATTTTAGATTATAATAATATCTGACTAATTACTATAGATTTTATCGCGTTAATTTTAATCAATATTAAATTCAATTCTTTCAAAGTAAAAGTTAAAACTTTTTATCCAATTTAAACTTGTCGACTTTACAGCAACTGCTTGGTAAAAATAGTGTGCGCAAATTCTAAGATTGAACTTCTAAAGGTCATCTCCCTAGTTCAATTAAAATTATGCGTGGCTGTACTCTTATCGAAACTTATAAGACGTATCTTCTATACTTATAAGCTGAGATATTCTATAGAGTCTATTGTAGCCTTCTCAGATTCAAGGGTGATTTTGAGATGGATTTACTCTGCACTGTACCGTTGGCACTCTTATGTTGCCAATCGGATTGAAGCATTACTTAGTTCGTGGCCGTCAAAGGTCCTTAGTTTATATCCTTCTGATCATGCATTTTTTTTTAACATTTATCATAGTGTTTTTTTTTAATAATAAATTTCATTGTCTTTGATGGAGACATTAACTTCTTATTTTTATAAGATAATACTTGAGGGTTTGTCGCTAATAAGCTACAAAATAAATTAAAAATGCGGAACTCGAAGCCACAAATTTTGTAAGAATATGCGGCTCGAGAAAAAACCAGAAATGGTGGTGGGTTCGAGTGGGGCGAGAAGTAACCATAATAATCAAAAAATTTGGTCTATGAGGTTGATGGCCCACAAGGTGACCACGCCATAGGGCTACTGGGTGATCTCTTACGATAGCTCAGGCCCCCTGTAGAGGCGGATTCAATTTAAATAGGTTCAAAGATAATTTGAGGGACCAGCGGGTATTTGCATGTTCAGAAACTTTAATGCTTACCTGTGATCTTCAAATGCAAGGCGGTGCCGTTCCAATAAGTATCAAAGTTGTCAAAATACTTATTAAGACAAAAATACTTTTTTGTTAACGTAAGGCGTCTGCTGATTCTAAAAATGTTGGCTTCAACGATGCGTCGGCCGCTCCCACTCTGCCAACTGTTGCCTACATAACTAAATAAATGAGCATGTGTCTCGCTCACTCTTACAAATTTCATTCACTAGTTTTACGCAAATGCCGTACGATGAATTGTTTTTATGTATTGGATATTCGTTAATTTTGCCTATAAGTTATATTTTGTTATATTACACAAATACTTTCGAGGACAGCTTCTATTCCACTTACACAAAACATGTTATTTTCTAGACGGTACAAAAGTTACCTAGTATATAGGTAAGAAGTTCAATTCACTAGTATATTTTATTGTTAAATTATAATATTAGAAAGAGAAAACGTTAGTTTTTTGTTTGTAAATGATAAACTATAAAACTACTAAACCGGTTTAATTTTTTTTACCTGTAGAAAGTAATGTAAGCTATATTTCATTTAAAAAAGTTAAGAATTATTAAAAAAAATATTGTAACCCAAGATGTCAAAAACACATTACTTTGCGTGCGCTGCATTTATAGAACGTATCAATGTCTCAAGAAAGTCCGTGATACAAAATATATAACTATAATAGTTGTGTAAAAATAACAGCATTTGTGATCTAAAACTTAATCAATACAATGGCAAAATTGAAAGATGATTACATTCGCATTATGGTATTATCCCTAATCCGAATAAATAATTTCATAATTAAGTTTGTGTTGATGTAAATTACACAAAGAAGAGATGTAAATTAAATCCTAAGCTTTTTATTGTAATAAAATGCTACAACGTCTGTAACTGGTATCATTGGTTAATAATAATAATAATAACCCCCCCAAGGGAGTGAATCTTGTCGCGGTGGGAGGGCTTAAAGAGAGCAGACACTAGTACTAGATCTGAAGATCTTGATCTAATACTCCAAGCGGGAGATACCAAACATTTAATACCAATAACAACTGGACCAATTCTCTCTCTGAACTAATCATTCCCAACACAAACCCACTAATGGAGCACAGTAAAAAGATCTATAATTTACGGCCGCTGCCCGGGGGTCGCCGGGACACACCTGGAGCCGGTGCTGGGTGCTACAGTGCGCGGGACACCGGTGGCGAGACGCTGAGCAGGCGGGCGTCCGTCACGCAAAATGCTACAGCCGGGCGCCGTGAGTTGAACAAGCGGGCTTTCGGCGTTGATGCTACAGCTGAATCTTCAAGCAATGATACCACACCAACAATATCATCTATCGATTTCAATCCCTCCGAGGATCTGACAAGTAAAACATCCAACTTGTCTTCACCAAATAGGACCGACATTGTTGTGCAAGATGTCATTAATGACTCCGAGCTAGCACCTACTAGAGTTGTCCCTAAAACGCGCAGGCGATGGACACATGAAATGAATGTATTTATACTGCGCACTTACCTTCAGCTAAATTTACTTGATACTGATACCAAAAACTACCTTGAACTACTACATCAGAAGTTTATAGAGAAATACCCAAATATGCTAGTTAGCCGTCGAAGGTAAAGTTCGCAATAAACTGATATCACAAAAAACTACAGATCAGATTTATAAAGAAGTTAGAGAAGAGTTAAATCATCATGCTAGACTCCCAACCACTCATGAAATACAACAAGACATTTTAGAAACACATTACACACAAGCACGAACTAAAATGAGATGGACAAAGGAACAAAATGAGACTTTAATGAGACTGTATTACCAGATAACTCAACTAAATACAAATAGAACTTCTTATAGATAACAATTACATGAAGCTTTCGTTAATGCATTCCCAACACTTGCTCATTTAAATGAACAGCGAATAGCTACCAAAGAAGCATACCAAAGAAGAGCAATAGTAAATAATAAATACATCATCAGTGACGATAAATTAAATGAAATAAAACAACAAGTAAATAAAGACCTATCAATAAATCTGAATAATTCAAATGCTGCAAATATAATTCCTCATACAATTCAAGAAAATACACAAGACACTAATAATACTGACATTCCTTTTATAAATAGCATTGAAGTTTCTTTACATAATCTATCACAACCTGAGAGAGATCCCTTAATAGACGAAACTTTTCAGCAAGCATTATTACATTTTAAAGACACTGACCCCACAAGCAGAGTCTACATCCCTAGACAAAAGCCATCTAAAAAACTTGCAATAATAGTTCATTATCTTAATGAAAAAACTCTCCCTGAAACTGTAAATACAGAAACGGACTTTATTACATTACAAACTGCAATATATTGCGCTGCGTGGACAGCAGCTAAGGTAAACGGGGCAAAATTATCGTATGAATCTCTAAACAAATTTTACCAAGCTAAAGAAGATTATAAACCACATTGGCAAAAACGGCTAGAAAGGAGACTAGGTGAGTTGCGAACAAAAATTGGCAGAGTAACCCAATACATCAACGGAACTAGAACAAAACATCTAGAAACACATATTAAAAACATAATACAACAGCACAAAATTCATTCAGTACATGGGGAACGAAACAAACAGCTTACATAAACACTTGACACACTCAAACAAAAACTTGCAGTCATCTCAGGTCTAAATCACATCCAAAACTAATCATTTTACTAACATCATTGATGAGTCTCTGGAAAACACGATTAATACTCACGACTCCGACTAAAACGATAGAGACCAACCCTCTAAAAATACAGAGAGGAATATTCCAAGGTACACTGACCACAATGGGCTGAGGTACACTGAGCCCATTGTGGTTCTGTCTTGCTCTAAATCCCCTGCCTAACTTATTAAATTCAACTGAAGCAGGTTATCCCTTACGTTATAATGATAGCAACAACATTCGCATAAATATTAACCATCTACTTTACATGGATGACATAAAACTTTACATTGATACAGAAAATCACTTACAACAATTAGCTTACCTTACGGAACAATTCACAAATGACATAAAAATGGAATTTGGAATAGATAAATGCAAAATAAACTCAATAAGAGCAGGACATAACTATCAACATCATTTTACTTTGGAAACTGGAGATAAGATAGAACCACTAGATGAAAATGAGGCATATAAGTATCTAGGTACCAGTCACGACAAATACACTACAAATATACTAAAGAAAAATTGAAACAACAGTTCCGACATCGAATCAACACAATACTTAAGACACAATTAAACGCTAGAAACACAATAAAGGCCATCAATACTTTTGCTGTACCAGTACTTACTTATTCCTTCGGCATTATCAACTGGGCAAAGTCTGATTTAAAAGCTCTACAACGGATTATAAATACAACACTGACCAAATTACGCAAATATCATCCAAGGTCATGCTTACAGAGACTGACATTGCCAAGAAAAGAAGGTGGCAGGGGAATAATCGATTTAATAAACTTACATAAGAAGCAAATTACGACCCTCAGACGATACTTTTTCAACAAATCAGAATCTTCCACACTCTACAAGGTTATAGTACAAAATGATAATAAATTAACACCCTTGAACTTAAAAGAAAACACTACACAAAACTCTGAGAAACTGACCGACGCAAAAACAAAAATCACCGAGTGGGCTGATAAGTCTCTACATGGAAGACATCGACATGATATAAGCCAAAATAATGTTGACAAAGAAGCATCGAACGCATGGCTGATTCATGGCGAACTTTTCCCAGAGACCGAAGGCTTTATGATTGCTATAAAGAATCAGGTAATAGAGACCAGGAACTACCAAAAGCATATTATAAAAACCTTAACTTCTGATACGTGAAGAAAATGCAACAGTTGCCCAGAAACTATTCAACACATCACAGGTGCGTGTAAAGCAATAGCCCAAACAGATTACAAGCACAGACATGATCAAGTTGCAAATATTATTCACCAAAAACTAGCCCACTTTCACATTCACTGTAACAGACCAGATATTACATGGATTAATAAAACTAACAAAACCGGATACCTTATACTCGTAGATATAGCAGTCCCTAATACGCACAATCTACAAGCTACAATAGCTGAAATGCTCTCTAAATATGCAGAACTTAAAGATGAAATAACTCGACTCTGGCATCTTCAAAAAGTAATTATAGTGCCCATTGTACTATCGACAACCGGTGTAATACCGAAGCAATTACACCAATCTATAAACACTTTAAATTTACCACCCAACACATACAAACTGTTACAGAAAGCTGTAATACTAAATACATGCAGAATAGTAAGGAAGTTTCTGCAAAGTGAAGAACAAACCACACCCATACTTAGACAAATTGCCTCACAACCTAACACACAAGTAACTGAATAAGGTAGTTCACAGGATAATACCAAATCCAGCACTAATATACACTTGGCTTAGGCCCGTGCTATTAGTAAACCGGTAAAAGCCGAGATATGAAAATAATAATAATAATAATATACATGGCTAAAGAGGGTCCTCGAGTTGTACAAGATTGACTGTACAGTTCGAGACTTCCTCGGGCAGTGTATGGGGCAGTGGAGTACGATCCTCTGTCATCTAGGCGAGTGGATGACGGCTGCGGAAAGCCGCATAAGGATAAGAAGGGGTATATTCCAGGGCGACCGTCTGAGTCCAATCTGGTTCTGCCTCTCTTTGAACCCTCTCAGTACTTTACTGGAGGGCCCCGGGAGGGGATTTCAGCTTCGGAAAGGAGGTAAAAAGTGACCCACCTTTTCTATATGGATGACCTCAAATTATTCGCCTCCAATCGCTCCTATCTTATGGGATTGCTAAACACCACTTGTGAATTTAGCAATTCTATTGGAATGTAGCTGGGGACGGATAAGTTTGGGATCCTCCATGTTGAAAGGGGGAGGGTTGCTAACTCTGAGGGCATAGACTTATCTATGCCCGTCAACTTGAGAACCCTTTCCGAGGCTGAAACATACCGATACCTGGGTATGTCACTGAACATCGGTGTCGATGAGGCTGGTATGAAACAGTCAGTTTGCGACATGTTTTATGCACGCTTGACCAAAGTGCTTAACAGCCTTTTGTCCGGTGTGAATAAGGCACACGCATATAACGGCTGGGTCATGCCTGTCCTCATGTATACCTTTGGCATACTCAGGTGGACTCAGACTGAACTTAACGCCCTGGATAGAAAAGTCCGCACTACCATGACGTCCCATAGGATGCATCATCCGAGATCGTCGGTAATGAGGCTGTACTTGCCGCGAAAGCATGGTGGGCGTGGCTTCCTGAGCGCGCTCACCATGCATAATTGCGAAGTGTGCAGCCTCCGTGATTACTTCCTGGCGAGATCGGATGATCCATTCTATATTGACGTCATTTCTAGTGATAAAGGGCTTACCCCTCTATCCTTAGCCAACGAGCAATGGCAGGACCCGGCAGTACAAATCATTTCCGACCGGAAGACCGTATGGAAGGAGAAGGAGCTCCACGGGAGGTACTACAGGGCTCTACATGAGCCCTTCGTAGATACAGTCGCCTCCCTCAACTAGATACGTTTCGGTGACCTTTTCGGGGAAACCGAGGGTTTTGTCTGTGCAATACAGGATCAGGTTATTAAGACCAACAACTATCGGTGATACATCCTAAAGGATGGCACCGTCGACGTTTGTCGAGCTTGTCGCCATCCCGGTGAGTCATCTCCGGTTGTTCGGCGCTTTCTAACTCTGAGTACTTGCACAGGCACAACCTAGTAGCCAGAATTCTACACCAGGAGCTCGCTCTGAAATATCTCGTGGACTGGAAATTGCCGTATTACATGTACTTGCCGGAAGCCGTACTCGAACATGACCGCGCCAGGCTCTACTGGGACCGGGCCATCATCACAGACATGACTATTCTTGCGAATAAGCCTGATATTGTGCTGATGGACCGGGAACAGTCGAGGATATTTTTGATCGACATTACCATTCCGTATGACGAGAACCTCGTGAAAGCCGAAACAGATAAACGAACAAAATATCTGGACCTGGCTCACGAGGTAACCGATATGTGGGGTGGTCTGCCGGCCGAAATACCACCCGTATCGTCCGCCGGTTTCTTTCTCTTTCCCCCTAACCCTCGGCCGTATGGTCTCCCCTGCCGTGGGCTTCCGTCTGGTTGGGCTTTTATTTATTTATGTATTATTTATTTATTTATGTTAGTATATTAAATATATATTTAAGTATATTTATTTTTCCTTTTATATATTTATCCAGCCCAACCAGATGTATTACTCTATCAATAACCCAAATAATAATAATAAACGTTTGTTTCGGACATCATGATCCATATAGGTTAGTAACAATTTTTAGCTTATAACTAAGGTTAAGTATCTGTCTATCTTAATACTAATGGTGCGGCGGTAAGGTCCCGGGTTCGATTCCGGAAATATTGACCCCAAAAATTTGTATGCGGGGTTAACTATAGGTGGACTGAATGTGCGTGGTTCTCTACAGCTAAAACAAGATGGCTAATGTGGCACGAGGCTGGCTTTAGACAATGCACTTGCTATGAAATAATTTATTACATCTAGCCGGTATCTTTACACGGGACCTAAATATGAGCTGCTAGGAAAGAAGGACACAACAAAGAAAAAAAAAACAAAAGAACAACCCATTTAATTTAATTAAAAAAGTAAAGACATCAAAGGGTCGAGGTCTTCAAAGCGTTATACTTGTTTTTCGTGTGTATGGGGACATAGGCAATAAATCTGAAATATGTCACCGACCTTACTTCGCAAGCATTTATTGCAGCCTTTCGAGGATTTGTCGCTAGAGGAGGCCATTGTTCACATTTGTGGAGTGACAATGGCACTAATTTTGTAGGCGCTGCAAGGGAACTGAAACATACGTTTGATGCTGGTAAAAGCAACAAGGCTACGGAAATAGCTTATCTTTTAGCCAACGATGGTACCAAATGTTACTTTATACCACCTAAGGCTCCGAACTTCAGCGGTTTATGGGATATTGGGTGAGGTCCGCCAAACAACGTCTTTTTTGGAATAGGTGGTGCAACAAGTATGACATACACATACGAGGAAATGACGTTACTGGCTCAAATTGAAGCATTTCTCAATTCGCAACCTCTGTGTTAATTGGATGATACGCTGGAGACTCTTGATCTATTAACACCAGGATATTTTCTGATCGGTGAGCTACTAGTTGGTATTCCTGAAAACGATTATGTCAACAGAAACATTAATCTGTTGACGCGCTGGCGGTTCTTTAAAAACGGACTTTAAGATTTTTGTAGAAGATGGCAAGCAGATTATTTACAAACATTACAACAACGATATAAGTCGCAAAGGGTTGTGCGAGCCTCATCCATTGGAGATGTAGTCATAACAAAAGAAGAAGATCTGCCTCCATGTAATTGGAATTCAGGTTCAGAGACAATGGTTCGCTTTGTTTCTGTAAAGTGCCAAGGCAAATGTTGTGATGAAGCGACCCCTTTCAAAACTAATTCCACTTCGTATTAAAACTGAGGACTAATTAAAAAAGGTCTTGCACATGGTAATCAACTAATGCAATTATTTTATATTTATTTAATATATTTAATATAATATATTTACCGGCAACGCACCTGCAATTCCCCTGGTGTTGCGGTTGATCATGGGCGGCGGTAGTCACTTAACATCAGGTGAGCCGCATGCTCGTTTGCCCCCTCTTCTATAAAAAAAATTATTTATAAAATTTTACTTTTGTTTATTACACAATTGGTAACACATTATGTTAATTAAGTTTTTACAATACAAAACTTATTATTTACATAATAAGATTTGTCAAAAGATGTATTTGTTTATAGTTTGTACATAGCAATGCTCATAAGCCTATTGATATCATAAGCTATAATGTCAATTGCGGGTGAATATATTATTTACACCATAACAACAACATCTGTAAGAAAAAAAATATATTTCTTCAATTTTTATTTTCATACAAAAATAAAAATATTTTAATTGGAGCTTCTAAACGGTAATAGTCCTAGTTAGCAATAAAAAGCGCGTGGCGAGGGGGGGGGGTGGAGGGGTGTAGGAGGCGACGATACTCTATAAACTTGACCTAACAGTAATCTATTGTCGCCTCTACACGTTGGCCAACACAGTGGCGAATGGAGTGGCGAATATATTGGCCGAGAGTTGGTGACGGCGTCCACACGTTGGAAGGTCGTTCAGTTTACTTCGGTTCGGGCCAATGTGCGGACGAATTTATAAGCACCGTGGCGCAGTGGCTCAGTAATGAGTGGCTGCGCCGGGCGCCGCGGGTTTGATCAAGTATTTGTATGTCCTACAAATAATTGTTTCGGGTCTGGATGTCCTTGTGCAATTTATGTTTGTAAACTGCCTGCGTGATACGGGAGAAAATCCTAGTGTGGGGTTAACGTTTTTATAAAAGAATTATAAAATAATGGTGGTTATTAATGGGGCTGTAAATAGATATACGATATACGATTAGCTTTATTTATTCTTTACATGCATAATAAACTGGAATAAATACCATTAATAAGAACTTAACTCTACACTACACTACACTCACTATACGAAACACAGCATCATTAAGCTACTATTGTACGCTGATATTCTGTGAGAGCGTGGTTCTTCCCCGGTCGAGCCGACCTTCGTGCTGCAACTATACTTCTAATATATATGTAATATGTTCTAATATATCTATAATATGTAATAATGCATGGTTCTACCACGTATAAACGACGTGCTTCATTTTTTTTTCATTTTAAAATTGTTCTCGTAATAATCTGATTGTAAAAAAATGTTAATTTTTTTTTGATAAATAGCTTGTTGATTAAAACAAATGTTCAATAATAATTAAATCGCGCTAATTAAAGTAGTAGGAATGTTTAAAGTTGAAATTGGCACTAGAAGGCTGGTAATTGGGGCATCCACCCTACAAAGCTTGAATATAAAATTTAAATCAGATGCGTGTAATCACTCTGGGAGCTTGTAGCAAACTAAACGCGCGGCCAACGTGTGGACGCGGCGACCAAACTCTGCCAACAATCCTTTGATCTTTTGTAAAAAACCGACACCACACGGATCTCGCGCCAACTTGCGGGCCATCGTTCCAATACATACCAATGAAGCCCAAACACCCCGTCTACACGTTGGCCAATGCTATTGGCCACTACATTCGCCACTGTGTTGGCCAACGTGTAGAGGCGCCGTATGTCTAATTAGTAACCTGTGTCCTCGTCAGTCGCCTTTGATGCGCCCGCGACGCTTGACTTTTCGTTGTGAGATTATTGTGAACGTTACCTTGTTACGATGGCTTACCGATACTCAAATGTTGAGTATACCGAAATGGTGCGAATTTTAGCAATTTGCAATGATAATGTTAGTGAAGCCTGCCGTGAATATTCAAGGCGTTTTCCCAACTTACGTGCACCGAGCTACGCTACGATGCTAGGCGCTACACAGCGATTGCGAGATTACGGGCAATTCCAGCCTGTATCTATCGATCGTGGTCGTCCACCGCGGCGCACAGTACGTGAGCAGGAAGACATACTGCAGTTTTTTGAATAAAATCCCGCAGCGAGCACTTATGAAGCAGCCCGACAGTACAATGTGTCACAATATTACGCATGGAGTGCCATACACAATGAAGGGAAGTACCTCTTTACCCACCGTGTTCATGAACTCAGCGAAGCTGACAAACCTGCGTGAGTTACATTTTGTAATTGGTTACTAGCTGCTTAACGAGCTAACATTTTATGGACTGATGAAGCAACATTTGGCAGAAATATTTAATACGCACAATGAACACTTGTGGTGCTATGAAAATCCACATGAACCAAGACCACATAGCTTTCAACACCGGTTTAGTGTCAATGTGTGGGCAGGCCTTATTAATACAACGTTACTGGGCCCTGTTTTCATAGAAAGATTAAATGGTGAAAGCTATCACAATTTTCTCACCGACACGCTGCCAGAATTGTTAGAGGATATACCACTTGCATCTCTACGCAATATTTATTATCAACTTGACGGGGCACCGGCGCATTATGCTCGTCAAGTTAAGGATTATTTAAACAGAGAATACCCTGGACGCTGGATCGGACGTGGCGGGCCTTGTGCATGGCCTCCCAGAATGCCAGATATCACACCAATGGATTTTCATTTGTGGGGGCATGTAAAGACGTTAGTGTATACTGGTCGCACACTCGAAACCCGCGACATGTTGAAAGAAAAAATAATTTGGGCATTCGATCAAATCAAAATGAATACTCAACTTTTATCTCGTATCGGTGAACAGTTAACTTTTAGGTGTCACCTATGCATAGAATGTGGAGGTGATTATTTTGAACGCTATGTGCGCGATACTCACCGCCATCCGCGGACGAGTACCTCTAATTCTAATGTATAAATTTGTATTTTAATATTTTTATTGAACCCTTTTTACCTAAATATTTTTATTCAATTACTGTTTTAAAATGTGTGCTAAATTTAATCATTATAAATATTTTATTGTAACATTTGTATCCATTTTTTAAATACAACTTGCATTTAATAAATAAAAAAATTGCTAATAATGCTCGACATTTAATTTGCACGTGCTGCGAACCGAAAAGGGCAGGCGGCGCCTTTGATGACGCCTGTATCGACGTCAATATACCTTTGGCTTGGCCTTGGTCTGCCGTACATGCGACGTTGCTTGAGGCGTTGCTAACCGCCGGAGGCGGCGTTGCCATCCGAAGGCAGCATTACTGGCAAGCAGTGATCGTAACAAACTACCTCAATGTTTATTAAGAAATGTCTAAATTCGTAAACAAATTAATAAAATAATCAAATAGTTAATCAAATTGCTTTATACAAAAAAGGAGTATATGAAAAGTTAAGGTAAATTTGTCATTTGGAGTGGCACCCTGGCACCATAGGCACAGTGGTGAATAGTTTAGTAGGCTGTATAAAAAAGTACTCTGTGGGCAGTAGGCACTCTCGACGACACAATCAGCTGAGCGCGGGCGTCAACCGACGCGGCGGCGCGTCGAAGAGGTCATACTTTATAATTAGCTATTGCTCATTTTAATATTTGTGATTTTTAAAATACAGACTTAAAAGGAGTCAGACATGACAATAAAAACTTAAAAGTAGCTTATATGTAAACGTATTACATTCTGTAAAGAGTGAGTAATTCTGTAAGAGCTAAAATTGTTTGTAATTATGCCACCATTATATTCCCAAAAGGTCTTTAGTAAATTAAAAATGACCCTGTATACTAGTACCTTGTTGAACAAAACGCGTAAGCGACGCCGTTTCGGCGGCGTTTACGACTTTTTTCTCGCGAACATTAAGCTATAGTCTATAATGCTTCCTATCTTATTTTCTCCCACGTTAAATCTCATGAACTTATTTGTCTGTCTCTTTTTACTGTCGCTTTTTCGTTTCATCCTGTTTGAAATCACAACGATGCTAAAGAATTTTTCACTTCATTAATAAATAAATTTGATGAAATAAATGGTCTTTGATTATCATCTAGTTGACGCCGGGCGGATCGCTAGTTTTACATAAAATAGAGAAACAAATGATCTCACAGTCTACCTAATGGTTAGTAGTTACTGTATTATCTGGATAAGTGTCGCCAACTTCAAACAAATAAGGCTACAAATACGTTGTCACATCTGAGGACTAAGATGGAATGCCTCACAGCCTGTAATTACACTAACTCTTTATCCCGTTCAAACGAGATCACTGCAGTGTAAGCACTGCCATTTAAAAGGACATTTCAAAAGAACTCCTACCACATAGTAAAATCGCCATTGTTACGAGGAGTATTCCAAGGTGTCCTGTATACAGCTTGGGCTCTAACTAGTCGTTTGCAGGCTTACTAAATATGCACAAATTCTTGACTTCCCTCCACTTTGATCGTATAGTTTATATATATATATATATATATATATATATATATATATATATATATATATATATATATATATATATATATATTAGTCTATTGGCCATTCGGGTCTTGTAAGTGTACGAATAGGCCAAATCGTTACAGATATCATTCGGTAAGATGATTTTTAGTACTTCTGTCCACTGATGGACATGTCTCTCAATGTAAAGACGATTTTCTATAATCGTCACTCTTGAAGGTGATCACCGTCTGTTATGTTAGAGAATGTGAAAAATAAAACCTCATAGTATAACATGTAAAACTTTTTATTAAGAAAATCTTTTCCACAAATAATGTATATACCTTCATATAAGTACCTAGTCTTTTCACTTTACACTTTTACTTACTTCACCTTACACTTTAACCATGATAACGTGTAACATGATAATAACACAACAAATTTTGTTCCCGTTTGCCGCGGCCTTGATGTGAATAATAAATAATTCGCTGCTTATAAAACATAAGTCTTTTTATAAATAGAATATCAGGACAATTATACAATACAATCATTACAATATATGTTTGACAGTTTAATTTATTACTAGTAATGCCTGCAGCAGTGGATTGTAATGGTAACAATAATCGAATGTCGAAACATTTACAAAATAAAATATGATGACAAACTGAATCAGTTACTTTGCAGAAATTCACTGTACTCAAGATGACAAATTAATAATCAAAGATAATTTAAGTAAGATGTCCTTTCCTTCCACAATATATTGCATGCGATTAATTGATGGATGGATTCAAGTAAGGGTGACAAACAAGCACATACTCCACCTGATGGTAATCGAATGCCCAAAAAGCACTCATAAATATCCTCAATTATAAATCTAAATGCAGATGCGTTATCACCTCTGAGGACTAAGATGGAATGCCTCGTTACCAGTAAAAAGGTCTTCAGTTGCCGTCACTCACTATACGAAAAACAGAAGCATAATGCTGCTATTTTACGATGGTACTCTGTGCACAGTTCTTTCTCGGTTGCGTCGATACTTTCGACTGTAGCACGTTTAGCAGGTTCGTCCTTCAACTTCAACCTAAGTAGAGATCGTCTAATTTTAATTTGCGTGGGCATACCTTGTGTTTTAGGTAGATTTTATCATTTTTATCATGTCAAATACAGCTAGCAAAGGTCGTCGGAAATGATATGATAAATTTTTTAAACCTAATACAATTATGATTAGATTTGAATTACTCAGTACTTTGTAAAATTTGTTATTTTATTGTTACAAAAATCTTTCATATAATATATGCTTCATAAAAGTTAATAAAAATAATTTCCATTAATCAGTAGATATTATTATCAGTGGTCACAGAAAGTTACATTTTGAAGTAAAATAAGATAAAGCTTGAATTATAGACTATGATTTAAAAATATATATATACTTAAGTAGTGAATATCAAATTAAAATATACATATAACAAAATATACATTTTACAATTCAAACGACAGGTGTACAATTTGTTCCACAATAGTATTTAAATGTTGCAAGCACTTTTAATTATCCACAGAATAAGACTTCATTATAAATCTAAAAGAAGCTGCTTCGACTTTGGACTTAATGACGTTGCATAAGCCGCAACATTAAAGTAAATAATAAGTTATTATTAAAATTTATTTATCATGATTTTAGGTTGTGTGGTTTTCAAGAGAAGCCATAATACCTTCAGATACTATTTTGAGTAAAACGACCTCGACACTTTAGTTTCGTTTTAAACATCTTACGAAACTATCACAGCAGAAAATTTTAGAAAACAATGGATGCGACAAACACATGAAACACTTTACATATTTTTTGAGTTTACTAAAACTATCACTAGTAATTCGTGTTCTTTTTCGTCACATTAGTTTGTAATTTTTATTACATACACTTTGTTTACGAGCACATCCACTTTTGAAGTACGTTATATATGTTTGCCGTCACCTAGTAGTAATCCGTGTATTTTTGTTTCCTAAACACAAAAAAGAGATTAAAAAGTATTAAAACGTTTATAAATTTCGATATAAATGATAAACGCATCTAATAAATAACCCACCTTAATATTCTTCGATTAAACAGAGCTGTAGTTAATAGCATACAGGGTAATGTTGGTGCCAATTTTCGAGCTCTGCTTTGCATGGCTGCTGGGCGTTCACCGTTCACTACGTGAACTAATATGGACGCTGAATCTGTTAGAGGAAAAAATAAAATTCTTATGAAATGAACTATAGATTGATTAGGTTTTTTATTTTGAAATTACAATTAGATACAAATTACATACTGATGAAACATGAATAATATTTTTTGATCTTATTGACATAACAGAAAAAACTGAACTGGTTATTTGAATAAAAAATCATGAGTGCAATTAGTTTAATTAAAATTTTCGTATTTTTAAAAAATACCAAAAACTTGGAAAAAAAAAGGAAAAAAGTCGGACCGAAGACAGGACGGGAACCAGGGCACTACGATTTCGCGACCGCTCGATATCCACTTGAGCTATTACGATCAATAACACATATCAAAATTTACCTTCTTATATTGTAGCAGCTTTTCACTGCCTGAAAACACGGACAAAAAGACATTTTCTAAAAATAAATCCTAGCTAGATCGATTTATTGCCCCCGAAACTCCCGTTCGATTTATATATATATATATATATATACGAGAATTACTCGTTTATTTAAATAAGGTTTAATTCGTCAAAGGTTGGAAAGAATCTATAGGTCGTATTTTAGGTTGTAGTTAAAATCTTTGAATGTTCAAATAATTGTTGCTACAAGACATCATCATCACAAGCTGTGCTGAACATTGGCCTCCTAAAATGGATAAGAATACCAGCGTAAAATAGTACATTAATTCTGCTGTGTTTCGTATGGTGAGTGTAGAGAACCGGAGACCCTTTTTACGGGAAACGAGGCATTCCATCTTATAGTCTAATCAAGAAAGGTAATGCATGACAACGCATCTGAATTTTGAGTCTTAATCAAGGATAGATGTAAACCACTTACCATCAGGTGGACTGTGTGCTCGTTTGTCACCCCATACTATATATATATATATATATATATATATATATATATATATATAAACTTTAAATCATACATTTTTAACAAATATGGATTGGTTTGAAATAAATAAATTATTAATATTACTATATAGTAGAAGCCACTGGCGCCTAAAATAAAGTAATACGCAAGGTTTTTAGAGAATAATAGTAAGTCGATGTCACATAACTATATTACGGCGTAATAACTTCTTTCCATTAAAAAGGGTCTCCGGTTCTCTACATTTACCATACGAAACATCTGCATTAAGGTAATTTTTTTTTCATAGTTAAAGACGCTATGAATTTATTAGAAAACACATTGTAGTATTTTTATTTTAAAATCTTAACATTGTAAACAGCAATAATAATGATGGCCATCATCTCAGCTCATGTAGATAAAGCGGTGGTGCTCCCGAATCCTAAATACTGATGTCTTCCTGCTTTTTATTTGCATTAGGATTCGATATGAAAAAAAGTAGCCGGATAACCGGATGATGATGATGATTTTTTTGAACTGAACTGGTTATTTGAATAAAAAATTATGAGTGAAATTTTAAATTAAAATTTTCGTATTTTTGAAAAATATATATACTTATAAAAAAGGGCTCTAAATAATAGATTTTCTCAAAAAAGAAGGGAACTTGGGAAAAAAAGGGGAAAAAAGTCGGACTGAAGACGGGACTCGAAGCAAGGCATTACGATTTAGCGACCGCGCGATATCCACTTGAACTATTACGATCATTAATACAATGCCAAAATTTACCTTCTTATATTGTAGCAGTTTTTCATTGCCTGAAGACACCGACAAAAAGACATTTTCTAAAAATAAATCCTAGCTAGTTCGATTTATTGCCCCCAAAACTCCCTGCACACAAAATTTTATGAAAATCGTTGGAGCCGTTTCCAAGATTCCGATTATATATATATACAAACTTCACATTTTAGTTTTCTTTTTATCATCATATCTTCATTACTTTTCCTTGTTAATGTAGATTAGATAGTAAAATGTAATGATTAATAAGCTCTCATTGGAATGTTTATTATTTAGTATTATAATTTTTCTTGTATGTTGGTAATTGTTATTGTAATCTTTCTTTGGAATGTTTAGTATTAGTGATAAAAGTATATTGTAAGGTAGATATAATTGCTAGTTAACATACTGTAACTTTGACACTTTGACTCATCTGACATTAACACCTCTCACTCTCACTTTTGTGTCTATGGTATGTTAATGTTCCGTTTCTTCACTTATTGTTAAGTGAATTAAACATTTCTTTCCATAATGCTGGCAGTTTACTGATGACTTATTTATTTTTGAATTATATATTTTATAATTATACATATTATAATACATACATATAATAATACATATTTACTTAGTTTTACATATAATCAGATATAATTTAATATGATTTCTTCAGATGATAGTGTTCGGAGTTCCAATTCCTTCGCCTTTGATTCTGCCTCTGATGGATTAAGCAGTATTGACAGCTTTGAAAGTATTGTATCCTTAAATATTATGTTAGATTCAACTTTTTCTGAATTTTACAAAAACTTTTACGCTATTCACATAAATGCTCAAAGTATTCCTGCTCATTACCCCGACATGTCAAGTTTTAATAGCAAAAACATACATGCTATTCTTGTTTCGGAGTCGTGGTTAAAACCATGTCTTCCATCAACGTCCTACTCGCTTCCAGGTGTTTTCATTTGATTCGTAACGACCGTACCAATGGGGGCGGTGGTGGTGTTGCTATTTATCTGCGCTCTCATATACCTTTTTCAGTAATTCAAGTTTCAAATGGTTCGCAGACTGGAAGCGAAGCTGAATTTCTCTTTATCTAAGTTCTTCTTGGTCATACAAAATTACTTCTCGGAGTTTTTTACAGTCCCTCTCTCACTGTCGACTACTATTGTCACAGTATTATTATGGGTGATTTTAATACTTGTCTTTTAAAAAACAACGCTAGATCAATCAAACTTAAATCTATTATTGAAGCAGCAAATTTAAAACTTCTTCCTACTTCTGCCACACACTTTTTCCCGAACTGTGCCCCTTCTCTTCTCGACATAATGTTTGTGTCTTTACCTGATCATGTTCTTAAATTTTGGCAACATGCTGCTGATTCTTTTTCCTCTCACGACCTTTTATACTTGTCATACAAAATCCGTCCCCCTAAAGCTAAGTCAAGGATACTACTTCAGCGTAACTTTAGTGACTTGGATTCGTGTGTAGTCGTCAATGCGTCTACTGTTGATGAACAGGTTGCTTTGTTCAACTCTCTGTTAATTCACCTTTACGACGTTCATGCTCCTGTTCATCCAGTGCGTCTAAAGCATCCTCCCTCTCCTTGGTTGACCGATGATATAAAAAAAATCATCCACATTAAAAATTGTGCCAAAGCTAAATACAAGTCACTTCCTAGCGATTTCAATAGAGAGAAGTATAGATTAGTACGGAATCGTTGCAACAATCTGTGTAGAAAAGCACAATGACGCCATATCCATGAATCAGTACAAGATCCTGACCCTGCTAGGGTCTGGAAATTTCTTAAGTCCTTAGGAGTTGGGAAATTACGACAAAATCTCACACACCATAACTTTGATCTCAATCAACTTAATTTGCATTTCTCATCTTCGTCTTGCATTAACGATAAAGCAAAACATAATACTTTGGATTCTCTTTCAAAAGCTCCCACTCCGGACACCTTTTAACAGTTGTGACGTTAAGAGAGCCACAATGTCCATCCATTCAAATTCGATTGTTAGTGACTGCATTAGTCGGAAAATGGTGATCCCTCTCATTGATCTCCTTTTACCTATAATCACGTCTATCCTGAATAATTCACTGAATTCTTCTTCCCTTCAGCTCGGAAAGACGCATTTTTAGTTCCTCTTCCGAAAAAGACAAATCCATGTAGTTTTTCTGATTATAGACCTATCTCTATTTTGCCTTTCTTTTCCAAAGTTTTAGAACGTCTTGTGCACAATCAATTAAGCACCTATCTTTTAAAACACAATCTTTTAAATCCCTTGCAATCCGGTTTCCGTCCTGGCCATAATACGACTACTGCACTTTTACAAATCACTGGTATGGTATGGAGAAACAAAAGCTTACCATTCTCACGTTGCTTGATTTTAGTAACGCATTAATTACTGTAGATTTTGATATCTTGTTAAGCATCCTACGCTCTCTCAACATATTTCCAACTGTAGTTGACTGGTTTCGAAATTACTTGTTTGGTCGCCGACAGCGAATTCAGGTGCAAGAGGTTTTTTCCACCTGGACTACGACAGCTGCTGGTGTACCACAAGGTGGCGTGTTGTCTCCTCTCCTTTTTGCAATTTTCATTAACTCTATAAGTCATAATTTGTCCTCTTCCTACCACCTGTAGGCTGATGATCTCCAAATCTATACTCAGTCCTCTCTTGAAGATCTATCTAAAGTAGTTGACACTATTAACGCTGATCTGACTTGTATTTCGAATTGGAGTAAATGTTATGGTTTAACGATTAATCCTAAGAAAACTCAGGTCATTGTCATCGGTAGTTCTCGATTAATTGGTAAAATTGACTGGTCTTCCCTACCCCCTATTATACTAGACTGCACTCTAATCCCTTACAGTAACAAGGTTAAAAACCTGGGGTTGTATCTTGACTCCTGTATATCTTGGACCTCACAGGTTAGTGAGGTCAGTAGAAAAAGGTTTTTTGCTGCGTTAAGCTCTTTACGTAGATTACGTAATTTCCTTCCTACAGCAACTACAGTTACGCTCGCCCAGTCTCTACTTCTGCCTATCCTTGACTATGCTGATATTTGCTAACTTGACATTACCGAGGAGCAGCTTAATAATCTTGAGCGCATTCAAAACTTATGCATTAGATTTATATTTGGGCTTCGCAAATATGATCATATCTCCGAATTTCGCAAACAGCTCAAATGGCTCCCGATCCGCCTTCGCAGGAATACTCACATTCTCTCCGCGTTGTATAGTGTGCTGTTTAATCCTTCTACTCCTCTTTATTTAAAAAACCGTTTCCAGTATCTTTCTCTTACCCATAATCGGTTCCTTTGATCCTCCGTCAATCTTTCTCACTCTACACCTTTGCACTCTTCTTCCTTTTTCAAGAAATCCTTCACTGTAACCGCTGTGCGATTGTGGAACTCCTTACTTCTCCATATTCGTCGTGCTAAATCTCTTCACTCTTTCAAAAGTCTTGTTAAATCGTATTATTTAGAACGTTATTATATAAATTACTTTACCTTTTTCGTACTCTTTTTATTTAATCTATTATATGATATTTTATATATAACTTTCATTTATTTTTATTTGTATGTATTATTATATTATTACATTTTTTAATTATTATTTTGTATGCCCCCCTCTATTTCTAACTTTTGTTTGCATGATTCCCCTACGCAAAAGTTGTCTGTAAGAAATCACTTTCAGAGTGATAAGACCGCCTATTGTACATACTTTAATTAGTTTTAACTATATTGATGATTCTGTATTGTGGTGTACAAAAAAGAATAAATAAATAAATAAATAAATACAGAATTGCTCGTTTAAAGGTATAGGATATATGTAACAAAATAATAGTTACAATAATATGGATATTCGTTTAGAATGATGTCCGAGCAAGTTATTAATTTAAATTACTTATGCGTCGAAACTCTTAAAAAATTTCTCAAAAAATCATATTATCCAAATAAGTCTTCCAAACTAGTTGTTGGATGATGAAACCAAATTAGTTCAATAAGTTAAAATATGATTGTAAATAAATATTAATTAATGGTACCTGAATTACTGGGAGCACACGTGTAATTTCCAGAATCTCTAACTGTAGCCCGTGCGATGAGCAAACGGCTCTTTCGTGTAAGTTGCTCAGTTTCAACGCTTATACCTCCTCGAAAAGCATAGTTTATAACATTTCGGCCACGATACCAGTAGATGAAACTAAGAAATGTTTTAAAATTGTGGTTATTGTTTATTAATCAATCAATATATTGTTATTTATTGTTTGCCAATAATACTACTAACTATTGAAACGACTTCGCATATTATTATGAACAAATGTTAACTTAAAAGGTTCAATGGCGTTCTAATGTGATTTCTTTATGTCAACCTTTTACGCAAGGAACTGCCATTATGAAAGAATGAAGTAAAAGGAGGTGTACTTAATCATACACTTAAAGTAATAACACAATATAAAGGCATATATTTTATTTGATCGGGTTCAGAATTATCGAATTTCTGAACACGTAATGTGTTTTAAGCTCAGTTCAAGCTGTTTTGCCTTTGCAGCATATGCTGTTGAAATATTTGAAATGTTTCTAGTGTTGAAACAGATTAGTTTAAATTTACTTATTTCTATAAGAATTATATATAATATGCAATTTTGCTCTGAGAAAAATCCGAAGGATCAATGAAAAAAATATCTTTTTACCTGGGTGCAGTCGGGGCGTGTGTGACTACGCACGTAAGATTAATATCAGAGCCAGCTCGCACAAGTACTTCGGAACCACTGAGAATTTCTGCTTTCGACACTGAAAGATTACATATTTTTTATTTTAAATATAATTTGTTGGTTTCACCTTTTAAAACACCTCTTTTTTCAACAGGAAAAACAGACCTACAACTGTAAGAAAAAATGGTAAACTGATTTTTGGTTCTGTAGACACTTGGCACTCATAAGCTCCCGAGTCTCGTAATTGAACGTTAGCTACGCGAAGTATCCATTCGTCAGAACCTTCTGTATGTATTGCAGCAAAACGTGCGTCGCTGCTGTATTTATGGACTCCCACCGTAAGAATATGCAGATCTTTTTTACGGATCCAAGAAACCTGAAGAATAGAGAACAACGAATAAATTAATAGGATTTCACTGAGATTAAAATATCTAAAGGTATTTTATATAATAAAAAGTTAAGTTATGTGTATATATAACATTTTGAAATAATAATACTTTTGCTAAATAGTTTTTGAAATAATAATGTCCTCCAGACCGAATTTCGGCCACGGCGACCTGCCTCAACGGAGGCTAGCCATCGGCGCAGGACAGGATTATAGTGCCCAAGGGTATGCGCAAGCACAGGTGCGCTCTCTATTTCCTCACTCTCATAATCCGATGGGACAGTAAACCGATACGAACGGAGAGACATCAGGCGCAGGACCAACGGCTTTACGTGCTTTCCGAGGCAAGGGGGGTGAGACACCGCCAACTTCCTGACTCCGGGCAACTACTGAGAATTTCTTGACGGAAAAACTTAATAATTAATTTTTTGGCCCGACCCGGGATTCGAACCCAGGACCTCGTGATCAGCAGTTGCACTACTACAACCACTAGACCAACGAGGCAGTGACTACTATCTATGTGTGCTATATTTATATAGCATACATAGATAGTGTATATATATATATATATATATACAATTCTTCTGTCCGTGTTTATGTGACTAAACTCCTAAACGGAAGTACCGATTTTGTTAATTTTTTTTTGTGTGTGATTAAGATAATTAGAAAGTGGCTTACATCCAAAATAGGATCCGATAGATAGCGCTGTTGTCGAGAACGAGAAATCACCCTGCGAAACTAGGGCGGATCACTAGTTACTTATCTGTTATAATTTATAAATGCCCTTAGCACAAATTTTTCACATTAACGTTATCGTGTCTCCATCGATTAAAACTGTACGAAAATATCAATAAATACAGTGAATAAAGTCGCCTAATAGCGATACCAATTCAATGCGATAGGAAACTCAATAAAAATAAGAAAACCTAACTCTTTTTCTTTAATTTTCTACATTTTTTTTCATGCAGGGGAAAGTGAAATTGAAATTTACGCTTATAATTGTAATGCGGCAAATCACGATAAATTTAATAAAAGAGAATGTCTTGAGAGACTGACTCACCTATCAACTTACAACCCAAACCTTAAGAAGTAGAAATCTGAATTTTGGACAGTAGCTGCCTTTTAAGACGTAGGTATTAACTAACAAAGGATATTTATTGAATGCTGCGATCATTATCGAATAAAGAGAATCGAGAAAGTTTTTATGTGATAGCTTGAGCTCTTCGTATTACGAGTATGCAAACTCATAATAAGTGTGGGTCATGATTGGCCAATCACGCCATGAACGTATTAACTTTGACGCGGGCCGTTAAAGAATGGGACTGAAAATGACGCCACCTCTATTTATCTCTCGCTCGCACACTGTTGCTATCTATACTCACACCCACCAGTAGGGACTACAAAAAACATATGTTGCGATGTGTGTTTTCAGTTCCGTTTGCGCGCCGCCCCCGAGCGGTCGTGCATACAGTTCTTTCGCGCTCCGACCCCTCGGTAGCGCAACCGCTCGCCCGCGCGCCCCGCTCTCCCCGGCTAACACCGGCCGAGCAGACGCCGTTGGTGAGTCACTTTGTTTTTCGCATCGTTCTTGCCCCCCTTGCGGGGAGGCTTGAGCCCGCTTTGCTTTGTTTTGTTTTATTTTTAATTTTTCTGTTATTGTTTTTGTTATACTGTTACTTGTTGTATATACTGTTCTTGGAAGATCGTCTCTTGCTCTTCTCAGAGCGAGCCCTTGTTCTTTTCAGAACATAGGGACCCCAGCTTCTGGAAATAGAACGTCAGTCCTTCCCATTTGCCCCCAAGGTCCTGTTCTTCTCAGAACAGGGACCCCTAGTTTCATAGATTAAATCGTCACCCCCCTGTCCGCCCAACATATCTACCATGGATGCCAGTCAAGTTATGGCCCTTTTCTGCCAATTCCTAAAAACCCAAGGCTTAGACCTTGACGACTTTGCCCTTGAGCTTACCCCCCGTGCCCCTCAGGCATGTACCCCTCCCCCGCCATAGTATAGCATTAGTAGCGGCCCATGACTCCGCATCCATGGAGTACTCGGACAATGTGTCTGAAACTTCGTCCACCCGTAAGAGGTCCGCTCAAACGTCAATCACCTCATCTAGTAGCTGCTCCTCGGACTCAACAGATTCCGATCAATCAGTTGTTGATACGACCTTCTTCACAGAAGTGAAATCCAAGCGCGGCTCAAAACGCGCTGCGACCTCTCGCACACCTCCCGTCCCGGCAGCTGCCGCCGTCCGCGCCCCCGTAGCCTCCGCCCCTGCTAGCATCCCCGCGCCTTCCCGCTCCACTGCAGCCCCCGCACCTGCTCGCCCCACCGCAGCCCCCGTCGCTGCCACAAAGAAACAGGTCCCGCCCCCTGTCTTCCTTAGGGACAAGGCGCAATTCACTAGACTTTCTAAAGTCTGCTACGACGCAGGCTTTAAATATGACCAAGCCACCAACCTTGGTGAATCAATTAAAATCGTTCCTCAGTCTATGGAAGACTTTAGAAACATCACCAAACTATTCACATCCGAAGGTGTGCCCTATCACACCTACTCTCTCCCTGAAGAACGTAAAGTCAGGGCTGTCCTCCGCGGAGTTCCCTTTGAACTCGCCAACGAGGAAATCCTAGAGGACCTAAAGTCCCAGGGATTCCCAGTTGAGGCTGTGCACAAGATGCACAGCAGTAGGGGCAAGAGGTACTCGCTTGCCCTCCTCATTTTGTCCAACGTGCCGGAGGCGAAAGACATATTCCGACAGGTACACACTGTGTGCGGCCTGTCGAGAGTCAAAGTCGAAACCCCCTCCTTCAGTGCCACCGCTGCCAACTCTACGGGCATGCGGCGGCCAACTGCTCAGCCCCTCCAAGGTGCGTTAAGTGCCTAGACCCACACAGCTCGAAAGAGTGTCCTCGGCCACGTGATACCGAGTACCCACCCGCTAGCGTCCTTTGCGGACAGACCGGCCATACGGCCAACCACAGAGGCTGCCCTCGCGCGCCTCGCCCCAATCTCGGCAACAAAGCTGCCAAAAAAGCTCTGCCACCGGTAAATGACCGTACATTCCCGGCTCTCCCATCCAAAATGCCCCTTCAGGGCAACTCTCAGTTACCTCAGGACCTATATCAGCCCCCCTCAGGGACCTTACAGGCCTCCTCACCTTCGCCCACCAGGGCCCCAACATCACGAGGAACCTCTTACCCCGTAAACGACAGTACACCGCAATATCGACGTAAGAGAGATCGCAATTTTAGCACGCAAACTGCGCGCTTCTCAGTCCCCTCAAGACCGTCTGCTCGCTCTTACCGAGCACCAACACTTTTTAAACTCAATATAAGTAGTCATCCCATTCTTAAGCTGCCTTAGCTAGGCAGCAACTCTTCCCAGCGGCTACTCGCCGCTAGCGCCCCCCTTTCACCCAAGGAGGGTCGCGTTCGATAAGGCTTAAAAATCTCTAGTCAGATTGTTAAGCCAGTCCCTAAAAAGGCGGTGTTTAGTGGGTAAAAGTCTCCACATAACCACGCAGCCGGCTGCGTGGTATGCTATGAGCATTCACCGCCTCCCTCCCCCGCTTTCCGGAGGGTTGCCCATATTTGCTTCAGGCGCAAAAAAAATGTGCGTTTTTCGTACGTGCTATAACTTCAGTTCGACTTGTCATTGGCATAAATGGTAAAAAATGCCATAAACTAAAAAGAATATCCCGGTTTTACAAATTTGTGACCTAGACGCGTTTCGATTTAAATCAAAATAATGAAACTAATTAAATTAAAAATTCTATTAAGTAGTTTTATTTCCTATTTTTAATTGGTCTGTTTACTATAATTATTTCAAGCTTGTTCGCTTGAGACTTGTTGTTTACTTAAAGTACGTAAGTTGCAGCACTTTTGATTAGTAGTTTATACTATATTTACCCCAAAATGTTATTTTTGAGTAATTTTCGAAACTATTTCTCTTTATTAATTATAATATTAATTATTAATAATTATGGACTAGCGAAAGGCTCTAATGAAGATGATCATGATGATTATTTATTTATTAAGAAAATACTCTTTGTTTAGATTCCGTTGTGTTATAATAGCATCGATTCCGTTGTGTTATAATCAACAATTTGTAGTCACTTAATAATGTTTTGTTTACACTCATATTTACTTTTATTTTTTTACAGTAAATAAATTACTTTAAATTATTTTTTTACGTTAAATTCTTTGCCTTGTTATAAAATAAACGACCCAAGAAATGTTATAAACTTTGGTGAAATTAAGTTTTTTGGTGCACTGACCGAGTTATATTTTTGCTTTGTAGACGATTTGATTGTTTTTAAAAATGTTTTTTTACTGTTAATTTATTTTTTAATTACATCATTTCATTTAGTGTCACGTCATTCCTGAATTTTTTATCGCTAGTATTTGACTCTTGTCGGTCATTACAAAATTTCCTCGAACAACATCAAACTAAACTATCCCTCATTTTGCCCAACTGTAAGTCTTTAAAATTGCTATGGCAGCCACCATTTTTTTCACCACCACTAGAATTTGCCTAGAGTGTATGTTGATATTAGTTATCTTATATCTCTCTTATCGTGTAGCCGGGCAATAGTGCACCATCTCCTTGAAGAGCCGATTTGCGGACGTCATTTTATTTTTATTATTTTCAGCTAACAAAACAAAGGGTTCATCTTGTTATCATTATTTGAATCCATTCATTTGATATCCTATATCATGGGTGTGAATAAAAAATATAATGCGCCATCTTTATGGGTCCACCATATTGGATTTAGAGTGATGTTATTTTATTTTTCCTATTCGTCCCAAAAAAATCTTTTATATAATATTCATATTACGGGAGTGTTTAGCAAATAACTAGTCAGTCATCTTAGTCGGTCCGCCATATAGGATTGATAATAACGTCACTTAGCTAAACGTACATTTAAAATTCAGTTGCAAAATTTGACCCGACGAGTTCGACCCCAAAACCGTAGTCGGGGACACCAAAACCCCCGTGATAAAAAAATTACAGGCGAATTGGAGTAACTAAGTTTTTGATCGTCAACTTATAACCGCCATCTTAAATTTTTTATTGTCAGCAGTTGACCCTTGTTGCCTTACAACACTTTTTCGAGCATCAGCAAACTATCTCTAATCTTTGCCGAGTTATAATAACTCTTTAAAACTAGTAAGGCGGCCATTTTGTTTGCTGCCTTTTTAGCTATGGTTATACTCCAGCTCCATCAGTAGATGTTAGTGTGCAACTTCGTGGTCACTTTTAAAGGAAGGCCAAATTGGCCTTTAAAAAGCTTGGCATGCTCAGCAGAGCGAGACAGTATTTCATGCCGGAATCGCTTGCAACTTTACAAATCGCAAATTCTTTCCATTAAATTTTTTCCATTAAGAAATTCTCAGTAGCTGCCCGGAGTCTGGAATTTGACGGTGTCTCTCACCCCTAGGCCTCGGAAAGCATGTAAAACTGTTGGTCTTACTCCTAATCTTTCTCCGTTCGTGTCGGTTTGACATCCGTAACGGAACAGACAGTGCACCTGTACTTGGACACTATAATCTTGTCCTGCGCCGATGGCTTGATGTGATGAGACTTTCCGCCATGTACCTACGAAATTCGGTCTGAAGCACATTATTATTATATTACTTATTCTGAACCCTCGGCTAATTTGGCCGGCTTTGCAAAATAGCCATGCATATAAATATAGTCGAGCATTATTCTTTTCCTTCTTCATAACCAACAGATAGAAAATAAATTGTAAATATGGAGCAGTATCTTCCTGATAACCACTAAAAGTAGTAAAAATCCGCGGTTGCCAACACGCCTGCCAAACATGGCAACTATGGCAAGTATCATCCTATGATTGGCTGTAGTGACATTGCCGTGCATGCAGACACCAGTTGCTTGCGCTGCTCGTGCAACCAGTCCAAGTCCGAAGCACTTTTGCTGTTGTGTTCACACTTATACGTCAATAAAATCTACTGTGGTGACGTGAGAAATACCTACTTTTTTGGCATAAGACTACCGCCAGACGTAAAGTTCTTTTGCTTTAAATTAAAACTACCGACTCGCCTACGTGTTGCACGGTTGAAATTCATCACTTGAATAGTATGGTGTCGACTTTTTACTACTCGATAAAATCGTTTATCTTTAAGCTATTAGGTAGTAATAGGTAAATAAACTTAGATGATTGGACCAAAAATGGAAAAATTTTAATGGCAGATTACTTTCAGAGAATTTAGTTCTATATTTAATGTAAGAAAGTAAATTAAACTTCAGGCAAAAACAAATGAAAATTTTATATTTAAATTCTGTAAGGTACTCGATATCATGATAAAGTCCAATATCAATTGTTAAAGGAACAATTCTTTAATTTAGGTATACAGCATACAGTTTCAAACAAAATTCAGACCCGCAAAGTAACTCAAAACAAATTAATAACAATACAGTCCAAAAATAAATATGGTGAGCGCATCAGCGCATACATAATACCTCGCCTAATAAATGGTCTGGATAATAAAGTTAGAAGTGAACTTACAAAAGCTAACATAAAGTATAAATTAAAATGTTTTTACCTTAACAAATATTAGCTGTTATCCCCATTTTTGTAATAAATAGTATTATAAAAATGTAGACGGAACGGCACACAACACAAACCTGCGTGGTTTCTCGCTGTGCCACATAGCAAATTTATAAAAAATTTATTTGATATTAAATTAATAAAAAAGAAGCAATTTATTTTAATCAATACACTACAGCTACAGATTAAATACCTCTCGATCACCAAGATTCTTCACCCGACAATGTAAATATGCGGGTTGCCCCACGGCAGCAGTATATTTTCGTTTAGTAACACTATCGAAGTATGGTTCGCCTTTATTTTCAAAATTGTAAGTGCTATTGCAGAAGTTTAAAATATCCATTTCTACGGTACCATCTTTTCCTGCTGTAAGACCTGGAAGGAAAATAATTTCTTTAAGATTTTATACATGTAGCTTGTTATGAATTCTTCTTTTGCTTACTTTATTAATTAAAGTCTATTCATTAAAGTTTACTGCTGGACACGTAGCGGTCACAGTAGCAGACGTCTCGCATATTTAATACTGTTTCCTGAGGCCGTTGTGTGTGTTTGAGTGAAAAATATATGGTACTACTAGCTATCAGAAACCCTTTTCCGGCATATACAGATATCGCCATCGGGTATTATATCAAAAATATACGAAATGGTATTGTATTAACATAACATAGAAACATACGAAATGTATTACCATTAAAATAAAACAAAACTAAAGCCAAAATCCTACTCCCTACGGTATAGTGCCAATAACTCTGACTGTGTCACGTTCTTTTAAGCGAGAAAAGATCCAGCCCTCACATCACCATCGGTGACGACGAGTCGCGGATACAGTTCCTTTAAAAACTTCACCGCACGTGGAGAGTAGTCATTTCTTAGAGACTCATACCTGCGGCACTTAGTTCAGCTTTTGGTGCAGCCCCGGCTCTAAAGAAGTACCCCTAAGATGAAACGCTGCCAAAGTGTCTGTGCACGTAGCATCCCACACTAGGGCTAAATATTTATGGGTATAATGTTTTCTATTGTAACCATGGGATTTTTACGGGTTCTTCTCATAGTTGCTCCTAAGACACCGAGAGGATTATATGGTGATGTTGGATTTACTTCTACGACCATTTCTTTCTTTATCGTCCTTTTAAAGTCTACTGTTGGACATGGGCATCTCACGTTGTAGAGAGGGATTTACCTTAATCGTCATGCTTGGCTACCATAATGCCAGATGCCTCACGCATTTGAGGCTGCTACCCGTCCCTGGATATTTTACGAGATGATTATACAGTTATACTGTCATTTGTGAGTATATCGTATATGTATGTTTTTTTCTCGCATTTCCAATAGTCGCCTTTAATTGTGTTCATTGTTGTTGTTAATTGTGTTCGCTACAACACGTTGACAACTTTTTCAGTAATTCTGGAATCACTAAAGAGCTAGCAGTCCAGCCATTTTCAGTAAGTGGACAATTGTAATCAAGTTCAAAACTGTTATTAAACATAGGTTTGTTTTAAGCTTATGAGTGTCAAAATCTCCACCGATGTGGAAAATAAGACTTTTTCAGAGAAGAACCTCAAAACTTTATGGTATATAATATAGCCCATTTATAACGTTGTCAAAAAATATACGTGGTTAAGCTATGCTGAAGCTATATACAGTAGAACCTCGATAACGTAATAACCTCTATAAATTCCTAAAATTTTGTGTTCCCTTCCACTCGGAGTCCAAAACCTCCTTTAATTAAAATACAAATCCTCTATAACTTAAAGGAATAATTTGGGCATCGCATCTCAGTAACTCAAAGTTGTAACGAAGACGACCTTTGCAACTTCAATCATCTATCAATGAGTAATTTTAAATGAATGTGCAAAAAATAAAGGTTCCCTGTAGATCATTGTTATTGCTTACAGTGTTTACCAAATGGCTTCAAATGTAACAATACACTAATGTCTAAGTACAGTAACTTATTTATATCATTATTATTTTTTTCATTATCTTTAAGAGATTTTTATGATATTTTTTGGAGCAATGCAGTAACACAAATGATGATATTTTCTCTTCTTTATTTAATATTGAAAATAAAACTGATATGGAAAGTGTGAATAGTTTGAAACCAAAAACATATCGACTTTTTTATATAGAATAAAATAAACTTGAATAAATGTATCTTTAAACCTAAAATAAAGTACCTACATATGTACATATATATGAATTAACATTTAAGTTTCATTTGCATTTAACCTAGCTCATCTATGTATATAAATTCCTAAACAAAGCTCATAAACGAACCTCTGTAAGTACAAACGTAAACCAATAAAAAACTCCTTAACTTAAACTCTTAGTAAGTAAAAACCTCAATAACTTAAATTTTTTAACGTTTCCCTTGGTCTTTATCTTTTCGAGGTTCTACTGTAGTTGTAGCACGAATGGGTCAACTCGACCGGGAAATGACCACGCTTTTACAGGATAATAATAATAATAATGCCTGTCCTCATGTATACCTTTGGCATACTCAGGTGGACTCAGACTGAACTTAACGCCCTGGATAGAAAAGTCCGCACTACAATGACGTCCCATAGGATGCATCATCCGAGATCGTCGGTAATGAGGCTGTACTTGCCGCGGAAGCATGGTGGTCGTGGCTTCTTGAGCGCGCTCACCATGCATAATCGCGAAGTGTGCAGCCTCCGTGATTACTTCCTGGCGAGATCGGATGATCCATTCTATAAGGACGTCATTTCTTGTGATAAAGGACTTACCCCCTCTATCCTTAGCCAACGAGCAATGGCAAGACCCGGCAGTGCAGAGCATTTCCGACCGGGAGACCGTATGGAAGGAGAAGGAGCTCCACGGGAGGTTCTACAAGGCTCTACATGAGCCTTTCGTAGACACAGTAGCCTCCCTCCACTGGCTACGCTTTGGTGATCTCTTCGGGGAAACCGAGGGTTTTGTCTGTGCAATACAGGATCAGGTTATTAAGACCAACAACTATCGGAGATACATCCTAAAGGATGGCACCGTCGACATCTGTCGAGCTTGTCGCCATCCCGGTGAGTCACTTAGGCATGTTATCTCCGGTTGTTCGGCGCTTTCTAACTCTGAGTACTTGCACAGGCACAACCTAGTAGCCAGAATTCAACACCAGGAGCTCGCTCTGAAATACGGTCTCGTGGATCGGAAATTGCCGTATTACAAGTACTTGCCGGAAGCCGTGCTCGAAAATGATCGCGCCAGGCTCTATTGGGACCGGGCCATCATCACAGACAGGACTATTCTTGCGAATAAGCCTGATATTGTGCTGATGGACCGGGCACAGTCAAGGATATTTTTGGTCGACATTACCATTCCGTATGACGAGAACCTCGTGAAAGCCGAAACAGACAAGCAAACAAAATATCTGGACCTGGCTCACGAGGTGACCGACATGTGGGGTGGTCTGCCGACCGAAATTATTGCTGTAGTCGTCTCTGCAAACGGGCTAATCCCAGTCAGCCTCTCGGGTCATCTGAGGCGGCTGGGACTACGTGGCGGACCGCTCCAGGTTCAAATGCAGAAGGCGGTGCTCCTCGATACCGCCCGCATCGTCCGCCGGTTTCTTTCCCTTTCCCCCTAACCCTCGGCCGTTTGGTCTCCCCTGCCGAGGGCCTCCATCTGGTTGGGCTTTTATTTATTTATGTACTTTTATATTTATTTTATGTTATTGATATTTATGTATATTTGTCTTTTCATTTTCATTTATAATTATATATTTATAGCACCCAACCAGATGAGAAAACTATATAGATACCCCAAAATAATAATAATAATAAGGATGATGGAATACGGAAGAACGCGCAAAGGGCCGCTGCCTGGAGGTCGCCAGGGCGCGTCTGGAGCTGGCGCTGGACGCGACAGCATGCGAACCGCCAGCCGAGCGAGAGGTGCTGCACGACCACCCATCAACCCCTCGCATCCATCATCCCCACCATCTGGCTTGGTGTCGGCAGGGTCTTCGCGGGCCCAGCAATCGGCACCCGCCACAGGTATGCGATGGACAATCAAAATGAATACCAACGCACTGCGGGCGTATTTTAGGGCGAAAGGGGGAGAAGTTGGAGGTTTGGCATATCGGGCTAGGATGCATCGTTTTTTGCTGAGATGGAGCCATCTATAACCGTCACCGAGCAAAATCTGGCAGACCGAGTTCGGTATATCTTGCGCTCAAATATATTTGATGTTGCCGAACTCGAACGACTACGACGTGAGGATGTTCCTTCATCGGGTGAAAATGCTACGGCTGAGGATGCGGCGCCACAACTTGCAGAGCAAACGGCAAATGTGGATGCCGTCGTGAATACCCCAGTTGTGGTTGATTCAAACGATGATGGAACAATCACCCAGGAACTGGAACTAGAGCAAATGAGGAGTACATTGGAAGAGGCGATTGTGGAAACGCGCAGTACGCCTTTCGAAAATCAAAAATCAAAATAAGCAAGCGGAATCGGGCTGCCGTGAGGGCTCTGAACCCAATGCTGGTGACCTATTTGGAAGCCAGCCGGAACCTTTGCGAGACGGACTCAATTCTTTTTGGCACCGCACTGGCAGTCTGCCGTATTATAGACGCCAAACTCTCCACGGCTGGACGCGCTACTGGACAAAGTAGTGCTATCCCAGACTGGAGAATAGGAATTGAAGAACGTATCGCAAAGGCTAGGGCCCTCATCGGCAGACTGATATGCTTCAGGGCAGGCAATACCAGGCCAAGGATTGCGCGCACCGTCAGGATGGCGTTTGCTGGGACAAATGTTAGTTTGTACTAGCCGGATATAATGCAAAAATTGACGGAGCGCATAGACGACCTGAAGCAGAGAATCGCTGCTTGGGGAAAGCGGATTCGGCGATACACCGAGAGGTCGACACGATTCAACCAGAATCGTCCAGAGTGATCAGAAGAGGCTTTATAAATCATTGGAGCGACCAATGGTAAGTGGAACGGGCCCAGCACCGAATCAGGCCGACACGGTCGCATTCTGGCGCAGCCTGTGGTCAGAGCCCGTAAACCACAGTGAGGGCCCTTGGACAGAAGTTGTGGCGAGTCAGTGTGCGGGTATAACGCCCATGGACCCCGTCATCATAACGCCGGATAACGTAGCTGAGGCGGTCCGCAGGGCCCCGAACTGGAAAAGTCCGGGGCTTGACGGGTTGCATCACTACTGGCTGAAGGAGTTCATGGTGTGTCACGCTGTGCTCGCCCGACAGTTTCAAGAGAAGAATCAGAAGTCGCTCCCAAGCCTCTTCACTACTGGGATCACTCATTTGGTTCCTAAAGACCAGGGTACCACAGACCCGAGCAAATAGCGCCCCATCACGTGTCTACTGACTATATACAAGACACTAACATCCATTTTGAGCGCGAGAACCACTCGTCACCTGGACTCAAATCAGGTGATATCACGCTCTCAAAATGGATGTCGGGGCGTGGAACCAAGGAACCACTCCTTATTGGCAAAGTGGTGAAACGCAACCGTCGGAACTTCTCCGCCGCCTGGATAGACTACAGAAAGGCATTTGACTCGGTGCCCCATACATGGCTAAAGAGGGTACTCGAGCTGTACAAGATTGACTGTACAGTTCGAGACCTCCTCGGGCAGTGTATGGGGCAGTGAAGTACGATTCTCTGTCATCTAGGCGAGCGGATAACGGCTGCGGAAAGCCGCATAAGGATAAGAAGGGGTATATTCCAGGTCTGAGTCCAGTCTGGTTCTGCCTCTCTTTGAACCCTCTCAGTACTTTAATGAAGGGCTACGGGAGGAGATTTCAGCTTCGGAAAGGAGGTACAAAAGTGACCCACCTTTTCTATATGGATGACCTCAAATTATTCGCCTCCAGTCGCTCCCATCTTATGGAATTGCTAAACATCACTTGTGAATTTAGTAGCAATTCTATTGGAATGGAGCTGGGGACGGATAAGTGTGCGGTCCTCCATGTTGAAATAGGAAGGGTTGCTAACTCTGAGGGCATAAACTTATCTATGCCCGTCAACTTAAGAACCCTTTCCGAGGCTGAAACATACCGATACCTGGGTATGTCACAGAACATCGGTATCGATGAGGCTGGTATGAAACAGTCAGTTTGCGACATGTTTTATCCACGCTTGACCAAAGTGCTTAACAGGCTTTTGTCCGGTGTGAATAAGGCACACGCATATAACGGCTGGATCATGCCTGTCCTCATGTATACCTTTGGCATACTCAGGTGGACTCAGACTGAACTTAACGCCCTGGATAGAAAAGTCCGCACTACCATGACGTCCCATAGGATGCGTCATCCGAGATCGTCGGTAATGAGGCTGTACTTGCCGCGAAAGCATGGTGGGCGTGGCTTCCTGAGCGCGCTCAGCATGCATAATCGCGAAGTGTGTAGCCTACGTGATTACTTCCTGGCGAGATCGGATGATCCATTCTATAATGACGTCATTTCTAGTGATAAAGAGCTTACCCCTCTATCCTTAGCCAACGAGCAATGGCAGGACCCGGCAGTACAAAGAATTTCCGACCGCGAGACCGTATGGAAGGAGAAGGAGCTCCACGGGAGGTACTACAGGGCTCTACATGAGCCCTTCGTAGATACAGTCGCCTCCCTCAACTGGCTACGTTTCGGTGACCTTTTCGGGGAAACCGAGGGTTTTGTCTGTGCAATACAGGATCAGGTTATTAAGACCAACAACTATCGGAGATACATCCTAAAGGATGGCACCGTCGACATCTGTAGAGCTTGTCGCCATCCCGGTGAGTCACTTAGGCACGTCATCTCCGGTTGTTCGGCGCTTTCTAACTCTGAGAGCACAGGCACAACCTAGTAGCCAGAATTCTACACCAGGAGCTCGCTCTGAAATACGGTCTCATGGACCGGAAATTGCCGTATTACATGTATTTGCCGGAAGCCGTGCTCGAAAATGACCGCGCCAGGCTCTACTGCGACCGGGCCATCATCATAGACAGGACTATTCTTGCGAATAATCCTGATATTGTGCTGATGGACCGGGCACAGTCATGGATATTTTTGATCGACGTTACCATTCCGTATGACGAGTACCTCGTGAAAGCCAGATAAACTAACAAAATATCTGGACCTGGCTCACGAGGTTACCGACATGTGGGGCTGGCCAAAATTATTCCTGTAGTCGTCTCTGCGAATGGGCTAATAATCCCAGTCAGCCTCTCGGGTCATCTGAGGCGACTGGGACTCCGTGACGGACCGCTCCGAGCTCAAATACAGAAAGCGGTGCTCCTCGATACCACCTGCATTGGCCGCCGGTTTCTTTCCCTTTCCTCCTAACCCTCGGCCGTTTGGTCTCCCCTGCCGAGGGCTTCCATCTGGTTGGATCTTATTTACTTATGTATTTTTTGTATTTATTTTATTTTATTCATATTTATGTATATTTATCTTTTCATTTTAACTTAAAATTATATATTTATAGAACCCAACCAGATGAGAAAATTATATAGATACCCCAAAAATAATAATAATAATAAAGCCTCTTTATTCCTTATCCCTACGTTTCTACATTTTACATTTCCATGTTGATTAGTACTTATTGTTAGTATTATTAGCTTATTTCATATTAGTTATTGTTTGTACGGTTAACTGTGTATATTTTCAGAGATATGGATCCCATTTTGAGTAAAGGCCTCCTCCATCTGATTCCACATTTCACTATTTATACTTTTGCTCATCCAATCTTTTCCTGCATATTGTATTATGTCATCGGCCCACCGTTTATGTGGTCTACCAACTTTCCTTTTGCCAGATATTGGTCCCTTCCATCGTGTGGTTTGTATTGTCCATCTATTATCTTGGTATTGTGATATGTGTCCTGTCCATTTCCACTTTAACCTTAAAGCGTGCGTGAGTGCATCTGTTATTTTTGCTCTTTTTCTTATTATATTGTTTTTGACTTTATGTATTTTATTTATATTTAAAATGCTCCTTTCCATTGCTCTCTGTATTGTATATATTTTCTGTCTCACTTTGTTTGTATATGTCCAAATCTGGCAGCCGTATAATAGACTAGGTAAGAAACAGGTGTCCATTACAGTACTCTTTATTTTTATACTGTAATTTCCTTTGAAAATTTCTTTTAGTGACCAAAACTTTCACAATGCAATGTTTTTTCTTCTTTCTACTTCGTCTTCGTTGTTGGTTTTCATGAAGGATATTGTTTCCCCAAGTAAATGTAGTTTTTTACGTATTCTATATTGTTTCCTTTTACGTTGATGGGTATGTTGTGACTATTGGTCATTATCTTAGTCTTGTTTATATTCATTTCCAAACCTACTTTTGAACTTTCTTGGTCTAGTGAGTGTAGCATATCCTTAAGTTGTTTAGCTGTTTCAGAAAATATGACTATGTCATCTGCAAACCTAAGATAATTTAAACGACAGCCATTAATATTAATGTCATATTTTGTCCTATTTAACTTTTTAAATATATTTTCCAACACCGCGATGAAAAGTTTCGGCCACAAAGGATCGCCTTGCCTGACTCCTCTTTCTATTTTTATTTGGTCACCTCTCCTTTCAAGTTTAACCCTGCTTTAAGCTGCTAAAGCCTTAAATCCAAATTGAAACAAAACTACTAATTAAAAAACGCACATAATTAATAAACACAAAGAAGAAAAACAAAGAAAAGAAAAATGAACTTACCAAACTCTTCAAACTCACTAATAAATCCATAAAGATTTAACCAAACTCTTCAAACTCACTAATAAATCCATAAAGATTTATTAGTGAGTTTGAAGAATTTGGTAAGTTCATTTTTCTTTTCTTTGTTTTTCTTCTTTATGTTTATTAATTATGTGCGTTTTTAATTAGTAGTTATTTTACAATTTGGATTTAAGGCTTTCAGTGTATTTTTTAATTTCGTAATCTGTTGTTGGGTTTTTTTATTGAAGTTTGAAATGTTTTTCTGCTTTTTTTTGGTATAAATGAAACGTCGCTCGTAGTAATCTGTGGTCCGAAGCAAATTTGACTTGGTATAATATAAATAAAAAAAAATCGATTTTATTTTTGATCTTCTGATTAGGTGACGTCCAGGTCCATCTTCTTTTGGCTTTTTTCTTGAAGAATGTGTTCATAATTGACAAATTGTGTTCGAGAGCAAAATTTATTAGTCTTTCGCCTCTTTCATTGCGTTCTCCGTACCCGTAGCTTCCCATACACAAGCATTCTTCTTTCTTGGGCCACCCTATTTTAGGGATAATGTCACCAATAATTATTATTATATTGTCTGCTAAAGAGTGTGCTTTTACCATATCGCTGTAAAAAGTCTCGATATCTTCTTCTTGAGATGACTCTGTTGGTGCATATGCCTGGATTATAGATATATTAAATTCCTCGGTTACTAGTTGCCGTAGAGCAACCCTTTCAGAGATGCCTGTGAAATTAGATATCATATGTTTATGTTTTTTCTTTACCAGGAATCTTACCTCATGTAAGCCTTTTGTTTGCCCAATGTAACATAGGATGTACTCTCGATATTCTTCAATGCTGTAACCAGTTTTCTTTACTTCGGATAAACCCAGTATTTCGAAATCGATTTCTTATAGTGCATAAGTAAGTTGTAAGTATCGTTCAATTGATGAAAGGGATCTTACATTAAATGTACCTATTTTTAAAGTGGAGTTTTCAACTTGTTTCTTTTCATATCTAACATTTTTGTTTTTATTACCATTTTTATTACAATCTTTACTATTACTCTTGCAATTCTTCAATGGTGGTCTAATTCCCCACGAGGACCAGTCAGCTTGGGGAATACTTCATTGTTATTGTTATTTAATTTTAGTTTTATTTTGTATTTAAACCCTTAGTACGTAAAAACCTCAATAACTTAAATTTTTTAACGTTTCCCTTGGTCTTTATCTTTTCGAGGTTCTACTGTAGTTGTAGCACGAATGGGTCAACTAGACCGGGAAATGACCACACTTTTACAGGATACCAGTGTAAAAGAGCGACTTATCGCTGCTGTTTTACGTATGGTGAGTGTACGTAACCGTTGACTCTTATATCCACTCCAACGTCAAAGTAAGCTGTTAGTCGCGAGTGTGTCGAATGTCGGAAAAGTAAAGGGGGTGCCATAAAATGCAATATCTGATATACTTAGGAGGATAAACAAACCACCGACTACTTTTTACCAATATCCATCAAAACTGTCCATGCTTGATCTTTATAAATATCTATTCACGTCTATAAAAACATAATAAATGACTACAAAACTTGTGCAACTTTTAAAGTTACCTTATATCTGAATGCGATTGTGTAAAATCAAGTGTCTTATTTCCGTACACTGGCTATAATTATGATCCCTATTTTAACTTCATAAATATGACTATTTCTCATTATAAGTTAAAGTTAAGTAAAACTTTTCCGTAGCACATGTTCTTTCTGTATCAAGTGTACTCTCTCAAAAACTTTTCAGCGTCTTAGTTCCTCCCGTGTTGTTTCCTTTCAATTTAGAGGACTCATTATCCTACATTCCTACAAGGTATCGTGTGCTTCTATATTTGAGAAAAATCTTTTTCTGTTATTGGAATCAAGATTTCGATTTCTTTATTGAATATTTCGATTCGTTTAAAGCTATTCGTTCCTTGTATCTATTTCCTGCGCTTTTCTTTCATTTTTACATTATCTATTCTTTTTATAGTCCATAGATCCATTGGTATAAGTCTTTTACCTTTTTAAATAGTATATATTTTTGACACCTTTGTGAATTTTATTTAAAATATAACGCACCATAAACTTTTCTCTTTTTAAATTTATTTTTGAAGTATTTCTATAAGACATATTTGTATAGTGACAATTACTTTTTGTTTTCCTTCTGTGTTTGTATATTATGCTATTTTAATATTGCCTGCTATACAATAAAAAGTTTTGTATTATATTAAATGGGGTGGAGAAGTTAGAGGTTGCGGGTTTGAGCAAACGAAGTAATTTATAACCTTTTTATTGAATTTTACTACATATAATTACTATTAGTAATACAATTATATTATAGAATATTTTCAGATTAGAAATTTGAGTGCTCTTCAATACATAAATAAACATAATATACTAACGATAATTTCTATGCCATTTCAGTTATCTCCGATATTATGAATATAAACAGTTTTTGGATGAAGTAAATCGTCACTTATATGAAAAGAATAAAAGGAAGTCGAAATAAAAGTAAAGTAACTGCGTACAAACGTCCCACTGCTCTCACGGGTCTCATTTCTGAGAGGATTATATAGTAAAACCTGACGCTTTGTTCTAGTGTTATTTAGTAGATTTAATATTATTTATGTTATGAAATGTAGGTCGTGAATGACTTTCTGTGATGTTGACTTGGGAATTGAACTTGGATCGCATACGGAATTTTCGATAGGCCCTAAAGCTAGTCATCGATCTTGAAAAGTCTCTTAGGTACAGTAATGTATTTACACTAGGGGCACTAGGAGCTAGTGTCCAGGGTAGGTAGGGGTAGGTCCATTTTTGAGGGTGACAAATCTTTTTTTTTTAATTTTCTGCTATGAAAATCAATGATTTTTAAAATTCGGGAAGTTATTGATTTGATGCCGATGCCGATTTCTAAAAATCTTCACGTTCGAAGTCAAGTATGCAGTACATATTTTTTAAATATTTGTTTAGATTAACATTTTATGTAGTTATATATAAATTTTTGAATAAATATTCTTTTTCAATGAATAATCATTGTATACTTATCTTTTTACCTAATTTTTATTCAATTAATACAGGATATAGGTCATAGGGCGGTATTTTTCAAGGTGCCACAGGGCGGCACTTAGGTAAATCTAACACTAAGGTTGAATAAAAGCATTTTAAAAACTCTCTTTGTTGTTGTTTAACAAATATATAATAATAAGATTGTGCTCAGCAGAGCGGGACAATATTTAATGCCGGCACACCACCTGCAACTATACAAGGAACCTATGTTTGGCCGCACATGGAATACTGTTGCCATCTCTGGGCTGGGGCTCTTCAGTGCCAGCTCCTTCCATTTGATCGCATCCAGCGCAGAGCCGTTTGAATCGTCTGCGACCTAGCTCTTTCCGATCGGCTAGACTCACTGGTACTGCGAACAGATGTTGCATCTCAGCGTATTTTATCGCATTTATCACGGGGATTGCTCAGATCGCGACAAAACTCACGATACCATCCATACCATTTGGATGGCAATGTATAAGTTTTTACAACAAATTCCCGGAAAATGTTAATTAAGCAAAATTGTTTAATAGGTGTATTATACTAGGTGATCGCTATCAAGCTGTTTCTAAACGTTTTCATATTTAATTGTATAAAATATAATGTGAATTAATATTTAGAAAAAAGTTCCGTTGGGTTTCTTGCTGGTTTTTCCCAAGGCAGAGGTTTTTTTCCGACACAGTTGGCAAGTAGTAAAGTTTAATTATGACTTTCAATAAGAACTTTTTAATTTAAATTGAATTAAAATGATAGTATACCATTCTTACATCTCTTCGAAATATTTTTTAAAACTTTCAGATGCAGGTTTCGTCACGAGTTAAAAATACTCTGCGAAATTTAAACTTTTGAAAAAGTTTAAGCTAAATGATGATAACAGCGACCTTACGCATATTTCAACACTGTTAACACAATATAACCCTTGATATGCCTGGTGGATTGAAATTACGACGTATTTGAAGTTTATTACGCCTGGTTGGTCTGACCGACCTGAATCTTTTTTAATTTTTTTACATAAATTTATGCAAGCTGATATACTAGGGATATATTAACTGATGTAGCGGCGCTGTCGTCGCGCCACAAGCGAAACACACCGAAGCCTAAATCGCGCTATCAACATTCCGAATCATAAACAATATATATAGAACATCTCCGAACTATTACACGGAGTGCTGGCCGCTCCCCGGGCAGAACACCTTGCCCGGCGGGAGATCTCCCTTTTCCTTCCACGGCCACAGTGGTGACCCCGACGTGATCTGAACACGCATCCAACAACCTTCGGAAACTTCAAGCTTCATCATTGTCATAGATTACCCCACCCATTCGCTCCCGAGCAGATATCGTATGCAGTCTTCATATCCTGCAAGCCATCTAGCTTCACGAGGATCATCGCAGCACTGGAATAATAATGCTTCCTGTTCCTTCAAGCTACTCTCTGCGCCATACAGTGTTCGGCACGGCTCTGAGCCTTACTGCTCGCCTCTGCTTCATGACACTTTCGCAGATTACTTACCTCCTTCTCGACTCACCGCAGACTACAAGGCAATCTCCTGGCACTTGCACATTCGTCGGCAACGAGACTGCACTATCGACCTCCGGTCTGAGGGGGGTGATGTAGCGGCGCCTGTCGTCGCGCCACAAGCGAAACACACCGAAGCCTAAATCGCGCTATCAACATTCCGAATCATAAACAGTATATATAGAACATCTCCGAACTATCACACGGAGTGTTGGCCGCTCCCCGGGCAGAACACCTTGCCCGGCGGGAGATCTCCCCTTTTCCTTCCACAGCCACACTGATATCCCTAGAATATCAGATTGGATGTATTTGGCTATTATATTTATTATATTCGTAGGAGATAAATAAAAATTGGAACTGGAGATAAATAAAAATATTTAGTATGTTTTAAAATTATTTATTAATGCAATGAAAGTCTTGCTTTTTCAAGCTAATGAAAAGTAGACTCATTAGTATCAGAGATCAAAATCTGGGGACACGGAAGTGCCCCCGCCGAATCGAGCAAAAAAGCGGCACGGCCGTACCATACTTTTCTCGAAGATATTCAGGCCATATTCAACCCCCCTATAACTTCGTTGTGGATAGAACTAGAATCCTGAATTTTCAGAAACCAAGCAGTATATTTCAAATTACATTCAATTTGAACCTGTAATAACTTTGTAATCCCATATAAATATATAGGATTACAAAGTTACATTTGCAGTGAATGAATCAGTGTACCTGTATATGTATAATATAATGGAATAAAAGGTGTAGATAGATACTTTGTTGGTAATCAAGAAGTAGAAGGTACCGGAAGGGAAAAAAGTAGAACTATCTGCAAAAAGAAATGAGATGCGAACAAAAACATAACTTGTAAAAAAAACAAGTCTGTCAAGATTAAAACATAAAATATTTTTAATATCGATATGGTCACAATAATATGTTGTTATGTTAGCTAATTACGTAATAACTGAAGACAGAAGGACCTTTAAGTAGGGACTGAATAAATTAACCGAATTGGTATTACATGGATCTCACAACTTTTTACTATAGAGACACTGAGTTGTGAGACTTTTGTTGGCATGATACTTTTACTTAAGACACGGATAAATTCACTATATTTTGATATCACTATAATAAAAACCAACGCTGGGTAATGATAATTATTCACTGCTCAGAT
Organism: Parnassius apollo; assembly: GCA_907164705.1. NCBI lineage: Eukaryota > Metazoa > Arthropoda > Insecta > Lepidoptera > Papilionidae > Parnassius > Parnassius apollo. The sequence goes on from CAJQZP010000178.1 coordinate 8,439,894, forward strand.
AAGAGAGAGCGAGAATGTAGACTTGCTCCATGCAGATGAATTTCGAACACACAATACAAATTTATTGTAATACAAGTATTTCGATTTGCGATCATTTTTACCGGCCACAAATAACAACGTCTTTTGACATCAGCACAAGGTTTTCTGGGTGGAAGATATGACAGTTCCTCGAAGTGAGTACCGATTATTTCACCAAGGCTTACTAGCTGGTTTGTGGTTTATCATTTGAGTTCAAAATTTGATTTTTTTTTCATTTATCGAAAACGAACGAACACTGAAGTGATCAGGCTCGTCTTCATTTTCCTGAAAAAATCATGTCATCTTGCTCTTCTAAATCTCATGTCAGCATTTATTAATTGGTTGGACATTTTAACTCTATATGGATGATAATAGATTTTTATTAATAATTCACGATATAAAACCATTAAATTACAAAATATATACAACATTCACTTTTCCAAAACTAGCACGCTTTATGCCTGGTAGGGTCTTACAGACCCGCGCGCATTTTACACGCTTGTTACTCGGACGCGTAAACGCAAGAACAGCGGTAGAGGAGGTAAACTGACCTCTAGTCTACATCGGGAAGCTATAAAGACGCGCGATGTATAAAACTACATACTTGAAAAACTGTGGCTCTGTTAGACCCACCACTTCAGAAAAACGTCGATAGTTTTTCAGTATACAGTCGATAGATTTCAGATGCGGAGAGTCAACTAAAGATTTGGCCTTTTTTTTTTAATGTAAAAATTACAAATTATTTTGGTAAAGCCAAAAATATTTTTTAATTTTTTATAGGTAACAAACGAGCACACAGTCCACCTGATGGTAAGTGGTTGTTGTGGCCCATAGACATCTACGTCTATTCTCGATTACGAATCAAAATGCAGATGCGTTGTCACCCGTGAGAACTTAGATGGAATGCCTCGTCTCCAGTAAAAAGGGTCCCCGGTTCTCTACACTCACCATACGAAACACAGCAGCATTAAGCTACTATTTTACGCTATATTACTACTTGAAATCTATAGAGTATATTTCAAGTTTTTTGTTTAACTCCATCCAAATAGTTTCATTTGTAAAAAATTGTTTTTAATATACCTATACATAACTATCGATTTTGTTAATTGTGACATTGTGAATGTAAGAACGAAAATAATTTTACTTAGGGACGTGTACACTAGGGTGGGTCACATATGTATGGAGAGAAAAAAAGTTTAGTTTTTAAACGGGCATAGTGACAAAACGGTGCTAAACTGTGACTGTAAATAGATTATAAAGTTTCATTAGAATGGGTATCTATCTTCTGCCATGTAGAAATTGTCAACAAATATATATCCAACAAAACATCCAACAAAACCCTCACTCACTCGCTTCCTGCGGATAATAATAACACGAATGAAATTTCGTTTAGATCTCATCAATTAACACCAAGTGTTGCAAATGATTCATTATCATGGTCTATGTCATCTGAATTACTAAAAGATGTGCCTTATGGTATCAGAAATGAACATGGAAAACTAATGCTCGGCGCAATTCGTGTCTATGATGATGATCACATCTTAAAAATGGAAATCATAGTTTTAAAAAAACTTCAGGCTTAAAAGAGTTATTGTTTAAAAAGTTACTAAATTTAGATATTGTCTTACAAAATTATAAATTACTACTTTTGGATACTAATGCCCACAAACGTAGTTATGATCCATTCAAACCGATTAACAGTAACAAAGGATTTAAATATATGCATGTGATCAAACCATTATTTAAGCACTCGAGAAATCATAAAAGTAGTGTAGAAAGTCTTCCAAAGGGAGAAGGAGTTGATATTTTAAAATAAGTTAAAAAAGATACTGATTTGATTTACTGGAACTATCCAAACGAGTTAGTGGATTGAAATTACTACTTGGATCATGGGCAGCTGATAACACAGAGGTTTACAATGAAATTTATGCAATAATCGAAGAATTGCATGAATCTGGCATCATAAAAGACATTAAATATATTAAGCTGCCTACAGGAGGATTGCGCAATACCATTTCATTACAGAAGCCGATAAGACGGCTATGAATATAGACAAATTTGGTCATCATGTTCATAAGCGTTTACGACTATCTCATTGCTCTGATATTCTCAGTGACGCTTTAGTATGAACAGACGCAGGTGATTTTGATTTGAAATCAACAAGATTAAAAGGACTGCAAACTCCTGAAAAAGAAGATGAGGCTGTGAATAAAGAATATGTAGATAAATGTGTTCAAGAACTTAAAAATGAAATGAAAACAATGCACAATAATGTCAAAAAGTACCTTAGCAGTTTAGAAAAATTGACTACTAGCAATTTCAGGACATTGTATTACACTAAAAAGGAAATCGACCTCATGATTGCATCAAAACCTACCCAAAATGAGTAAACAAGATATACTTAATGAGCTTCACAAAGCAGCAAGACGAAATTTTTCTCATCAATATACGATTATTAAAGGAATAGATGATTTATAGCAAGCTGACTTGATTGATATAAAAGCCCGTCTTCTTCGTGTATCCAAGCCAGTTTTAAAAGAAAATCTCATAAAGGCATACCTCTTCAGCTAAAAAAGAAGCTTACCAAGTCTAACAAAGAATTTCTTAAGCTAGTTGGCTTGATAAAATGAATATTTTAATACGTTTAAAATATTCATTTTATCAAGCCAACTAGCTTCAAACATCATACGATAACAGCATTGAAAGTTTTGGGTATCATTCATACAAACCATATGTAACTTTTGTTTTAACAAGAATGACGAAATACATATTCCTATTAATCAGCAAGACCTGTACATACTACCTTCACTCAGTTGTTTATATATCGAGGGAAAGGTGAACGTTTATAACAGCACCACAAAAGAAAAGGTATCAAACGTACATTTTGACGCCAAGCTTATTAGAGGCCAATTTAGCCTTGTCTTTCAAATGACCACGAAACTGCGCGTCACTCGAAATGTCGACGCCGAGGATGCCCATACTGGCTGAGACACCAAGGGGATTGCCTTGAAACAGGAGATACGATGAAGGGATGTTTTTTAGCGGTAAACGCACAAACTTGTGTCTTCTGGGGATTAAAGTGGACTAGATTTAGTCGCCTCTAGTCCGAGACTTTGTTCAACAAAGTTTCGACTTCGGACACAAGTTTGTCACGGTACTCTGCGACGTTTTCCCGAGAAGTGTTGGCACGGCCGATGTATAAAGCATCGCCAGTTTAACAGTGACACAGAAGACCAGCATGAAGTAGAGGCTTTGCTTCTGCGTTTCGTTTTGGTGAGTGCATGCGACCGGAGGCTCTATCCCCCCCTCCATCAACATGGTAGTGGAATTGAATGCAAACTAGCCCAGGGGGTACCAGCACCCCTGGATAATCTCTCGCTGAGCATCCACGACCAAGCTACTCTACACCTGAGCGTGGGTGCTCAGACTGCCCCGCGTATTCTGTTGGCAAAATTTCGCTCGAGACTAAACCTCCTCGAGGCAAGCGGAGCAATAAGTCAAAGGCGCCCCCTGCCACAGGGGACTTCATTCAAACCTTAACGCCGTTCACTACCATCTGGAAATGGCGAAGCCGGCGTTGCTTTTTCTAACCGAGACACAAGTGTCCTCTACAACTGATACTTCGTATCTCTCCTGCCCGGGGTATATATTAAAACACTCCTTTGTGCCCCGGGCTGGAGTTTGCGTGTACGTCAGAGAGGACATCTGTTTTCGACGCCTCGGCAGCCTTGAAGGTAAGGACCTGTCCACCTTATGGCTGCGCGTAGACAGCGACGACCATCCGCGCGTCTACAGGTGCCTCTATAGGTCCCATAGCGGTAATGCCGAAACAGACCGACTCATCGACCACGTTCAGATGGCATTTTGTTTTACATTATATGTATCTTTTAAAGTTTTAATTATTTGAGCACGATGTCTAAAAACAATATGTTGATTGTATGTGTGAATTAATTGTATAATGATTTAGATTGATTGTGTATTTTTAAATGATGATTTACGACCATGAACAAAAAATGATTATTATTTCAAATTATGCGAAACGTGAAGAGTTACGTTCTAAGAAGTGTCAAAAGGGACTTCGTAATTGGAATAGAGTATACGTGTGTCCTTTCGGTTAGCACTTTTATCATTCCCTCAGATCATTAAACCGTTACGACATTTCCTATTTTCATTTTATAAGTTTAGTTATCCCTATGACTAGTCTCGATATGGAATTTAGAAGTTATATTTTTTAATATAATTAGATAATCAATTGTACCATGACGCAACAAGCACTTCGTTACTACAAAAATTATATTGAAATTAATAAACGTACCTAATGGGTACTCACTTAAACAATTGTAAACAATATTTCATCATTATCTTTCATTTTGTACAAGAAAATAGAAATGAAATGGTACTGAATAATTTAATAATTAAAATCAATTGCAATTATAATCGATAGTTAATTAATCTATCAGAATTATTCTAAAAAATAATTCTTTTACTTTATTTTAATTGACTTTCCTTTTTTTAATCCACGCGATACTTCGTATTTAAAAAGGGGTACCTAAGTCAAAACTATGAAAATTACTTGCAAGTTTTATTGCGTCATTCTTATGTCGACTGCAAATTTTAGTAGGTAAATTTCGGTGCAACATGTGCAGCGTTGTCAAAATCCCGCATAATTCCAATCCTCAAAAAATCTCCAAACAACTTTAAATTCCCCGCAATTTGGGAAATCCTCCACATGTTGGCAACGCTGAATATGTGAAAATTGGGAGGCGACACGAGTCGGCTAGGCAGCGCAGCAGTAGCGCGTGTGTAAAAGGGTGGAGTGACCTTAAGTACAGTAATACCTAATGTATTGTTTCGTACCGAGCTAGATAAAAAGAGTTCATCGTCCGCGTATTTTGACCCTATAGTCATCGGGTTCTATTTTAAGTTTCACTGTAGTAGTGTAGTGTTATGTTTCAGTATTTTCATAATTTTTTTAATGAAGTTATCGTTTCATTTAGCTGTACTTATATGATGGAGCATGACTAACGCTAACAAAACGTTGTGAAAAGACGATTTTTTTCATCGGGATCGATTTTCTTTCTGCCCCATCATCAAACGTAATGCTGCATAGTGATAACATGTCGTAAATGTAATCCCGCTACTTTAAGGTTTGATTCTGGAATTTTTAAATTGTCATTAAAACTTACTTAGCGAAACTGTAACCGCTTAATATTAAAGTGAAGGTATAGTATACAGTATAACCCTTTTTACTGGAAGTGAGTGATAATGCATTTTCATTTTGATACTTAATCGAGGATTAATGTAGATGTACTCGTATATGGGCTACAGCGTCTACTTACCATCAGATAGACTGTAAGCTCTTTTGTCATCCATAATCTTTTAAAAAAATTATAGGAATGCATTATATGAGGACAGTTTCCTGCTTGTCTTCTGATAAAATTGTGGTCTTCCCAATGTCCCTCCATAGCTCGACAATTATGTTTAATAAATTAATAATTCGCATATACTTTACCACTGAGTTTCCGCATATTATATAATATGTATAGTCCAGTTAATGTAATACAATTCGGTTGTTATTACGCAATTATACGGAGATTGATCAACTATTAATTCAGGTTAATTGCAGAGTATTAAAAAGCTATCTATTTACATTTTAAATTATTAATTGTTTGAAGAATATGGATGAGAAACATAACCGGTGGTAAGTAGATTCTGAAGTCCACCCGTTTCCAGTCAAAAATGTCTAGGTATCTCTATACTCACCATACGAAACACAACACAGCGTCTTGCAGATTTCTTACGCTATATATTGTAGCGAGAGTCGGCGGACCAAACGCTCAAGGTCGTTCGCTAGGGGAAAGGCCTTAATTTGCTATGTTGCGCCGGTATTTCGTGAGAGAACCGTCCTTTCTCGGCCGTTCCAGATACAACCATAATATAGCTGCAGTGTGGCTCTACCACGTGGAGATATTTTGAAATAACCAAGGATAACTGGCAGAGAATGCCATTAAGTTCGTCCTTTGTGCGCTTTAAGGTATTACGTTAAAGTTGTAAATATAAATAGGCAAAGTAGTGTTTATATTTTTAGAGCTATATTTTATACTTGCTACTACTACGCTAAAAATAGAAATACATTTTGTTTATTTGTTTGAAAAAAGAAAATTTTGTTTATTTATTCCCTTTTTATTATTTTTATAGTGTTTTAGTTTTCTTCGTTTTAGTGCTCTAAACCATCTTCGCATTTTTGTCTTTCTATTGAAACTTGTTTGTCCACATCGGTTTTTTTATTTCAAAGTCTATAATTACCATAGGTAGAAATATATTCTGTGTATTATATAGATAAATATCTTCATTTTACAGTAATGTTACGATTTATAGTGAACACTCCCTAGCGGTGAAGCAAATATGTTATACTAATGCAAATAATGGACGGACATTTAGAATATGAAAAAAGCGGCCGACACGATAGTATCGTTGAAAGCTTTCTCGCTTGAAATATTTCTGCAAAATATGGTCAAATACATTAGTTACATTTTTAACGCACTTGAATTACGTCTTTGAAGCTAGAATCCTTCCCAACATTATTCTTAATCAGGTCAGGATTTAGTGAGGAATTAGTGACTTAAGAAAAAAATATATTGACTTAAAACTTTACAACTTAAACTCTAACTAGCAGCCTCATCGAAATTACCATTGTTGTCAGCGTCGGAGACGTGATTTCTATTTTAAGATTAAGTGTCGAATTGGTGAATTTCATATACCAAAATTGAAACATATTGCTCCAACAGAATGGTTATGGTTCAAATAAGACTGCATTATTTAAAATATTGTAGTTTTCATATACTTAAGAGGAGTATTACAAAAAAACGAGAAATCACAAGGTTTCCTCGTTGATATTGTATGTTTTTGTTCGTTGAATAACTTCAAAATAGTTCTTTATTTATAATAAAATTGAGCCGTCACACTTTAAAGTTTTGACTTGTCTTAACTAGTTTTGACTTGCCTTGTACGTGCTTGTGCTATTTTTCGAGGTGTTGCTTCAAGTATTGCTCCTATTTGCATCGGCAAATTTTTGATTCTAGTGTTGAACGATTTAAAAGAGAAGTGTTTATTAAAAATGAGTCAAAATTTTTTCCGTTAATTTAATGAAGTTATTTGATACTTGAGTGTTTATGGGATACTAAAAATGTAAATTACAAGAATCGTGATGCACGTAATGCTGCACTACCAGCATTTTGGCACAGGAATTTAGAGTTCTTGTTTCGTAGAGTTCTGATTATAGTTTAGTACGAGTAGGAATAGTAATATGCGTTGTCGTATTGTACCTTTGTATAGAAGAAATAACTTTATCAAACAAATAATAAAACTGTGTGAACAGATTCACACGAAACATGTCCTTAAAATTATCTTCGTTTTCTGTTTATAACTCTACACAAAGATTGTTAGATTGTGCGAGAACCTCCGTTCTGCTATGCAGTTTTTGAGCCAACAACTTATTTTTTATGATGTTATCTCAACAATTCTTTCCTCCGAAGAACAGCCACGATCAAAAAATCATCTGCGTTCATGATTGAAAATGAAGAGAAAATTTAATTGAATACAAGAATTGCATAAGAAATTATTGTATGTGCTGTTTACACCAAGAAAAGTTTTGAATTGAAACTTGTCCAATAAATCAAGAATGTTAAATTTATTGCTTCAATTTAATTGTATGCAACAGGCAGGAAACTTGCATCATGTAAATGACCCATTAGAAATAACAATAGTTAACCAGTGTCTTTGCTAAATTTCTTAAAAATGTTTACTATTAAAATGTGACGTAGAGCTATAATTTCAATGAAACCAAAGATTTACGTATTGTTTAAACCATGCAAGGCATTTATTGCTTCAATTTAATTGTATGCAACAGGCAGGAAACTTGCATCATGTAAATGACCCATTAGAAATAACAATAGTTAACCAGTGTCTTTGCTAAAGTTCTTAAAAATGTTGACTATTAAAATGTTGTGACGTAGAGCTAGAATTTCAATGAAACCAAAGATTTATATTGTACTTTTTAAAAATATCTTGTAAAAAAGTAAGATGTTCTATAATTCAATCAAAAGAAGGTAACCTTACAACTTTTATACATCCCACTGCTGGGAAAAGTATTCTTTATATAATTTCTCAGAGGGTTTTTTCTTGGGACAGGGAAAAGTTTGTGCAATCACTGCCTGAAGACAAACTTACCTTTAAATTTATTTACTTAAATTTTTTAAACTTTTTATATCTTATTTTGCCCATACTGTTTTTTTTACTACGGAGTATGGGACAAATCAAATTTTAAAGGTGTATTTACGATTTTGTTGATTTCGGCGAGGGTTGAAGTTAGGTTTTCGAGTAGTGTGCGCGAACACATTTCCTGAGTTATCACGGCACTCCATCCATGGCGAACCTGCATTAATTATTACTATAATGTATTTAATTATGTGTGTTCCCTGTAAATATACTCGTAAAACTATGCATGGAACATCCCTGAAACTTATATAGCAAATACCTTAAGCAATATTCGCCACAATCTGAAGTCCACTCATTCTGAATCCTATCAACATTCCAGTTCCATCTTTACAACCTTTTTAAAAAAGATGAACGTACGTCGTCCACATTAAATAACATCGTACCCAATGTGACCATGGTTTGTCATCTGTATCAAAATTGCATATTATATACGTTGGTACGTGGGTATACATGGGCAGTCTATTAGCAGCATAAACATTATTTTCTAGACTGGGGTGAATCTTTTTAATTAAAAATATTTTTTACCACGGTGGTAGAAACTATTCATCAAACGGCCTGTTCCCGAATACGAAAAACTGACTCAATTGAACTGAACTCTTTTTGGTGTGTCTTTTTGAATAATACTCGTAATTTTATATTGAAACATACACAAAATTACTTTGAAATTTCTGGCTCTCATTAAATGACCAGTAAAAGGTTTTCATTTGTATTATTTTCCAAACGTTATTTTTTATAGAAAATATTTACGATGGTGTTCTTTATTAATATTAAATTGTTATTTGCTAAAGAAATTCTTAAAAGATGACAAGTTTTGTCATCTTTTTGACACAAGTCTTATATTTTCCTCGTAAAGATATAGCTTAGGAAATTTCGTTTATATTGGACACTTCAATTTGTTAAAGTATCGATAGTTGTATATGTTATAAATATTATCATTGCTTTATTCAATTTAGTAAGCCGAAGATTTACTTCGTTTTTATTTATAATCTTCTAACATTTACCGACTGGTGTTACTGTTCATTTTATTTATTTCGAAAACCAACAGCGTATACAGAAAATATTTAACATTATTGTAACAAACTAAAAGTATGGCCATTAACAGGTTTCCCTTATATCGCTTGCTGGTATATTGTTGTTGGAAGAAATACAAATAAAAACAATCCAAAAGACAAATCATAAGCAATTTAATATAACGAGAGTGGTCACATGCTTACAGATATGTTGAGTTCTTTGGGGTAGATTGATATTATATATTACATAAATGCATATACATGCACACATACGTATATACAAACATATATATATATATATATATATATATATATATATATATATATATATATATAGTAGTAAGTAAGCACAAATATATAAACATAATAAAAGTAATTAAGTATAAATAAAATAACTTATTTTGGTTAATTATATTGACAGCCAAAAAATACACATAAAAAAAGAAAAGAGAATATGTGGTTTTACCTGCAACTGCTATGCTCCTTAATGGTTTTCATGATGTCATGCCTAAACATAACTTCAGATTTCGCAAAGATGTGAATGTGTCCAAACTGTTCATTATAGTGCGAGCGAGTCGCGAGAGAACAGAGTTTCGGCAGTAATTTGTAAGGTGCCAGGGAGTCTGTAACAAGGATGTATTGCGGGTATGGTATTTTGGGGTACGATTCTTGAGACGAGATTTGAGCAATCAACATTACTGTTTATCACATCATACAAAAAGCCATGTCAAGCACATCACGCCGGTGTTCCAAAGATAAAGAGTTATGCTCAGTGCAACTGTCTGTGTAGTACCGAGTTTTTACGACAGCGAAAATTAAGATGATTTCATTTTTAATAAATATCCTCCAAATCTTTATAATGTTACTCGGCTCAAATATTCTTCTCTTTAAAAGAACGTGATAGACACAGATATTGACACGAATTTGCAATGACAAAAATAAACGTAACTTGCTAAAGCGTATCTAAAGTTTGGAGGGGTCAGAGATTTAAGACTTTTTCGCATCACTTTGTGAACCAAAAATGTCAAAAGCACTGTGTATTCTTTCTTCATTATCATCACTGCACGACATAGGCCTCTTCCACTGGTCGGTGATTTGCCATAATTGTCACGGTTGGCAGGCTATCGCAATACAAGACGTTCGCACTTTGGACGTTGTTGCCCGTAGCCGATCTGGGTATTTTATGTCTGACTCTGACTTAACCGATATGGTTATGTCGGCATAAAATATCGTAAGCTGTTAGATTTTTCTGACTTTGCTCATAGTAGTCTCTCACTAAACCTTTGGGTTGCTGGATTCGTTTACACCGCTGCTACAAGGCAAACGATATCGATTATCGTTCTTTTCCTACCATTGAAGATTGCAATGCAATGTTTGCGTAACCTCCTTCTAATTTTCATTATTTTTAGTGCATACCTACATTACCTAGTTTTATTTTTAATAAAATATTGAACGTAACGGCACCCTAAATGTTTCAGTCATCAATTCACTTGATCGGTTTAATGAAGAAATTACTCTTTATAAGTAGAAAAATATCTAAACTGTTCGAGTTCTAATTGTATGTACTTGATGATAATACAATCAATTAGGCTCAAAGTAATAAAACTTTAAAACAAATAAAGTTCCTATGCGAACGAATCGCGGGTTTCAATATGCACATACACATGTATTTGTCGGCTTGCGAAGCTAATATAGGTGAATACGGCGTATATCTGCTGGAAAATTTGGCATTTTGCTACCTTACTTCTATTTATTATTTATACTCGTATTTTATTACAAAAACGATTATAATAAAATAGTATTCTATTTTGTTCTTAGAAGAGAAAAATCGTTTAATTAACCAACACAAGATAAAAACAAAATAATAAGAGCGCCTCCGGATGTACCAACACTATTTTAGCGAACAGACTATACTTAAATTCGAAAAGACTTTCAATTCAAGCTAGAATCCTTCATAATGATATCCTAAATTTTATATAATTTTTATCATGTCAAGGTTTAGTGAGAAATTGGTGACAATTATATAGTCATTTAAAAAAAAATGTGACCTAATTCTTTAGGAGATGTAGCCCTTTTTGGGTGAATTATATCTGAAAATCAAGCTAGCAGCCTAAAATAATACAATTATTATCTGCGTCTGAGTTGTGATTCCTTTTTTTGGAATTGAGTGACTAATTGGTGACTTTCATGTACCGAGTTTGAAACATATTGCTTTGACAAAACCGGAATATCTGTTCATGTCTTAGGGAGGATTCTAGCTTTAGGATTATATATACATCATAGAATATCTCCAGAACAAGCTACCTAACTCCCTTATAAATTAGCTACTTTAAAACTTCAATGATCAGGTAAGATATATCTGTAACGTGGTGGTGCTTTAGTTTTTATTATTACTAAAAGATAAGTAATTTTAATAGTTAGCAAACTGAGTCTAAACTGTAAAACGAATGGGCCGGTTTGACTGGGGAACACTAGCGTAAAATAGCACCATAGATGTCTACGATAGTATAGATATCTATGGGACACAGCATCCACTTACCACAGGTGAACTATGTGCCCGTTTGTCACTCTTATTCTCAATCAGATATTTCAGAAATACGAGGGATTCTGAATTAGATAATTCAGAATTCCCCGTAATGTAGAGTGTAGGTAGGTAAGAGAACCAAATTGATAAATTATAAAGAATATTGTAATTAAATACCATTTCTACTGAGACTATATTTGGGACTTTATTCGATGTAACTTGAGGCTATATACATATAAAGAGGAGGATCAGGACTGTAATAAAGATAACTTGAAGATAGTCAAAATAGAAATAACAATTTATATTACTAAAGAACAACTACTACTATTTACTACTATTTTTCTATAAAAAAATAACGTTTTTAAAAATAATACTAATGAAAACCTTTTACTGGTCATTTAATTAGAGCCAGAAATTTCAAAGTAATTTATGTATGTTTCAATATAAAATTACGAGTATTATTCAAAAAGACACACAACAAGAGTTCAGTTCAATTGAGTCACTTTTTCGTATTCGGGAACAAGCCGATTAATAAATATTCTACCACCGTGGTAAAATATATTTTTAATTAATTTTTTAATAAAAAATATTATTAAAAGACACATTATTTTATATTTTAAGAGAGATGGCGCTATTGGCACTAGTCCTTAAAACTAAAAGATTGTAAATAATTATATTGACTGTGTCCCGTTATTGTCCAAATTTCAATTTAACGTACCATGCAGAATATCAAGATATCTGTGTAGCCTTTTTACACGTGGTAGAGCCATGCTGCAGCTATATTAATTGTATAGTTGTAGCACGAATGGGTGGACTCGACCGGGGAAGGACCACGCTCTCACAGAATACCAGCGTCAAATAGCAGCTTAATGCTGCTGTGTTTCGTATGGTGAGTGTAGAGAACTGGAGACCCTTTTTACTTCCATTCCATTCCATCTTAGTCCTCAAGGCTGAGAACGCATCTTCATTTTGATTCGCAAACGTGGATAGATGTAGATGTCTATGGGCCACAGCAACCACTTACCATCAGGTGGACTGTGTGCTCGCTTGTCACCCTTTTCATATAAAAATAGATTAAATTTTGTAGAACCAACTTAGGTCGTGACTGTCCCGGTGATCCATGATACCCTGGCTCAATTTATTACCAAACTAATGTATGTTGACGTACATTAAACTCGAGTTGCACAATTAACTTTTATTTATTCTTTTTTTATTTAAGAACATATTTTTCTCAATTTTGTTTAATATTTGTAACACAACGCATGCTGTGATTGCCTATAATTATAAGAGCAGCTAGTAGTAGATAGGTAGTACCACCTCTGGCTCACTGAGTCAGAAGTGGTACAACGTTCGTCGACTCACGATCCTAAAAAAAAAGAAAAGGTTTTGGCATGCTCTGATCACGAATCCGTCAGTTTTTGCGTAGGATGCACGGTTTCGGAGATGTGCAGATCATTTAAAAGGGACTCTGTTACATCTTTTTCAAAAATAGAAATGTTAGTAATAACGAAATCAGAATTGTTATTTTTTGGTAAGTATATTAATGTTATCATAATTCAAATCGTCAGTGACTGAAGTGGGTTCAAATACCGAAAAGAAAAAATCAGAGAATAAATTACATACTTCCTTGGGATTACTTGCAAATTTGTTTTTATAAAAAATTGCTGACGGAGTTTCTAGGCTGCTTTTCAATTTGTTACATATTTCCGGAAATATTTAATATTTTGCTTTACACAATTCTCGACAGTATCCATATAATGAGTATAACGTAATTTAGATTCAGATTTAAAACGTTTTCTGTACAATGCAAATGATTTATAATCTTATAAATTTCCGTACTTTTTCCATTTAACCCAAGCATTATTTTTATTTTTGAAGATATGTATCAATGATGAATCAAACCACTTAGGATAATTGCTGTTTTTTACAGTTTTCCTTACTATATACTTGCGTATAATACCATATATTCCGTTATAAAATAAGTCCACAGCAGCTTCGGCAGAAACGTCGTCTTTCATCAAAGCCTTCCATTCAGTGTCTAATATTACTTTATTAATCAATACGTAGTCTGCACTTTCAAAACAGTAACGTGTGTGTTTAATCGGCATGCCTCGTATCTACTCGGCAAAGGGCACTATTACATAAAGTGGAGGACGATGTTTATCAGTACTTACTAATGGAATAGGGGATGGACATAATATATAGTCATTTATGTTAGTAATAAATAGATCTAGAATAACATTATTTGAAGTTTTATATGTATTAATTTGTGTAAAATTATAAAGTGATATAAAATTTATGAAACTATTACGTGAAATTGATATATCGGAAAAATAATTACTTTCAAAATTAAGATCCATATCATTCCAATCTATAGATGGCATATTGTAGTCTCCTACTAGATAAAAATTATTACATAATTGGTATTGATTAACTATACTAGACAAATATTCTATATAGCTCAAGTATACATCACTCTTTTGGTTAGGCGCAATATAGACAGCATTTAATAGAGTTTTTTTTGCCATTCCTAATCTCAAGTGTAACGTAATCTATCAGTGGGGAAAGTGCAGACGCAGAGAAAGAAGTCCGGACCTCGACGCGCTAAGCGTACGGCGTACCGCTATCAGCACTCCCCCACCGTCTCTCCGGTCACACGCATTACGATTTCTGTCGCATCTATACACAGTATATCTGGTATCAATTATTTCGTTATCGGAAATATGCCTATGTAACCATGTTTCCGTTAAAATAATTACATCATATGCATGAGAAAGAATGTTCGTATATATGGTATGTAATTTGGTCCGAAGCCCTCGGCAGTTTTGGTAGTAAATAGACAAGCTATCCATTTTTAAATGTAAGAAATTTTACTGTTACTGAATTAATATATTGAATTATATGTAACCCTATAAATAAATAGACATCAACAGTTATAATAATTATTTCCTTAAGATTACGAGTAAAAACATAAACAAAGAATATTTTGCCCGCTTTGATCAACAGCCAACTTAGTATTTTAAATAACATGTAAACAACATTCATAAGGCCCGACGTACTTGTGCTTACCCGCAAAATTATAATATTAACAAATTGATATTTAATTAAATTTACCTCACAAAATAAAGTATAATAAGAGAAAGGAGAATGAGTACATAATAGAACAATGTTACATACTATTCGTTTTAAGTCTAACCTGTCATTGTTTAAAATAACGCCACTATTTAATCTTTTTGATATTATCCAAAGATCGAATTGCCATAGCTGGCGAGGTATCATTCTTACGCAACAATACAGTTCCATGCTTAACCCACACATACTTGTATTCATAAGCTTTAGCTGCATTTCGACATTCACGAAATAATATCTTATTTTTTAATGTCAAATGCTCATTTACATATATAGTATGCGATGGTCCAGAAATCGATAACTTCTCTGAATTTAAAATTTTTACGTACACGGCAGGCAGCGAGGAAGTTGTCACGAAGAATTCTTGATGAAAATTGTACAATAATATTTTTTGGGCGAGAATCCTTTTGGTCAGCATGAGGAACTCGATGAATTGCGGTGATATCAGTCGAAAGAATCTTTTGGTCAACTATAGCCCCCAAATTAGTTATTATAGTAAAAAGATTTTCGCCTTTTTTTCAGGTAAATTTGAAATTTCAAGATTATTGCCCCTAGCCTGTTGTTCCATTGATTATAACTTATTTTACGGGCCAGCATTCCACTCCGAAACCTGTTGCATTTTTTCTTCAAGCCCTTTAATACGAGCATCAAATGAATCTTGACGTAACTCGGAGGAACATAGTGTGTTATCAATATCCATAAGCTTATTGTTAGCTTCTAGTAACGAATTTTTGAAAGCAGTATTATCTGAAATTATCCCGGCTACGGCCATTTGGATGTTAGTTAACGCATCTGTTATTTTGGTGAGCTCAGCAGACAAAACAGAGCGCACCGAGTTTGTCACTAATTTTTCTATATATTTTTCGTTTAAGATATTTTTGGAAAATATCGTACTATGTTCGGATACGTCGTCCATTTCTTTGCGCTTTCTACAAGTAACGAAGTTATTGGTAGAATCGATTTCATTTTGCAGATCTGGGCTTGACATATACTTTATCTTTTGCGGAGGTGTACGTTGCATCGTAAACACGCAAGTGAGAACAAAAAATATGCACTTGTCTTTTGCTAGCGGAGGTGAGGTGCGGACGCCCTTCAGGTTTATGAGACGCAATGCTAGATAAAGAAACAATTATCCACGTTCGATCGATCGTTACAAACTTTGTAGATTGTCACAGTAATTTGAATACACGAATATGCACCGAAAAGTTGCCGTTTCTAAAAGTCAAGTTTGTATGCACTTTTTTAAATAGTTCTTCAAACAACAAACTGCACGTCTACTCTCAACGATATTCACAAACAAGATGACACTTTAGGTCGAGTAATAGGATATTTAGCGGTGGTAGAAGCTAAAATTTTTTGATGTGCGAGTAATACACTTGGAATAATTCGTGCTAGTCGAACAATAAGAGTTGCGTCCGTAATGCAAACTTTAAACTTTAATCGTTTGACCCAGCAATTAAATTAAAACTCTCCCTTGATCGAACCAATTTAACACTCACTTCAACACCATTAATTAAAAATTTATCTTGGTTGAAAATGTCACCGCGAATATGACCAATCATTTCTATTTCCTTACTTTCACTAATCAATTCCTGTCATTTAACAAATCCTATGTTTTTACCATCTGTAGAATCCATTTTTCCTGCTGTATCCTCATACCAAAGACTACAAATAAGATGAGATTGTTTAGCAGCGGGAGCATAGTTTAAAAGGGTTTCCATGTATGCTCGATACGCATAGGTATTATTAGGTGGTGATACAAGTTTTTGGTTTAAATAAACATCAAGTTGACTAAAAAGTGAATGCAGCCAATTATTTACAGGTGCTACTATTGTAGTAGGTATCAAGGTAGTTGAATCTTGATTTAATACTTTTGCCTTTATGTGGAGTAATATATGAGACAAATCTATGTAGTCATCGCCTGTCCCAGGAACTTGAAACTCGATAGGTCCATCATCACCAAGAGATGAAATTGGTTTATAATGAATCCACAATCCATTTTCAATGCTAGTTTGTGTAAACGGCAGTGCAAATAAATCCAATTCTGACTTAACGCACTCACGCAAGAATGATTATGAAGGAAAGACATATTTAATTTGAAAATATATCTTTGATATTTTTTGGTTTTAGACCAAGTGTTTTCGCAGCTTTCACTTTAGCAGTTAATGGTGGAATGAATGAGGTCAATAGTTTTCTTTTAGTTTATACCCAGATCCTGTCATGTTAAATTGATCAATTTTCTCATAGCATTTCGTTTTAAATTTGTACTAACTTGCTTTAAACGTTCTTTTATTAAGGCTTCCATAGGACGCGCTTGAACCATATCCGATAAAAGTCCTACTCCAGCGCTTAATGCCTCCTTACCAATCACTTGAGCACCACTTGAAAGTAAAGGTAAAACTGATCTAAATCACCCCCCTAAGAAGCTCCCAATACCATGACCGCGTTGGTATGGTGAACCCTTATAAATTACTCCAACTCCTGACCCAGCTTGATGTGAATAATAATTTTCATATGGACATTTATGAGGCTCATGAAGAGAATTCATTATTATAATTTTCGGAAATGTATTTTACTCGTAATACACACGGTTCCAAACTGGAATGGTATTTTTTGTCCTGTGCTCGATCTTATAACTATTTCCAGCGTATCGAACTCTCTTCGCATAACAGGTAAGTAGTGAGGTTGAGAGAAAACGTGCATTTTATTTGCACCATAAATGTATTTTGTAGGATCTAATGAACTGACTCTTAGTAAAGGAGTCATAACATCACCCACAATCTGAGGATCGATAATGTCGCAATATATAAAGAGTTGAGATGGTAACCCTAAGTGTAAATTAGCAGGACACTTTCCAAAACTTCTCTCTAGGAGATTTTTATTTGGTTCATAACCTAGTTGTAAACTTAATTTGGGTGATAATGTTACGGAAGTTATATTTTTATCCAAAACAGAAATAGACACAAATTTTGTTATTTCATCATAGCGAAATTTCAAGTTCTCTCCGATACCATTTAACACTCTTAAAATATGCTCAACGTTATCATAGTTGGTAGCTGGAATATGTTTTTTGTAGTACACTATGGATGGTTTATCTTCATTAGGCATTAACATAGATTTTGTAATGTATATAACATTTTCATGATCTTGAACAGTAAACATGGTACATGGATATTGAAACTCGACAACTCCAACCGACCATTCACCTTCTAATTTAATAGCTTTCGGTAATTTCGTTGAAAAATTTGTGGTCTTGTTATGAGGAAGGTATTCCATTGAACTATTGCTGAGCAAAGTTAAATAAAAACTTTCTTTATTCATATTTCTTTTAAACTAGAAGCTAAAATCCAACTGTTAAATTTATCTGGATAACCTTTCCACTTTACTAATACTTCTTTTCTGTTACCTGAATAACGAGTGTCAATTATTTTATCTATTTTATATTGTGAGGTGGGGTTGTAGTGATTTTCTTTAATTCTCTTTCATAAAAAGTACCAACTATTGGTTCATTTGTAAATCTGTTATTGTATGAACAACCCATGGAGATCTATCAATTATTGAAGATATAATTACACAGATACATTTTGACAGATACAATTTGATTCATATCCTTTTTGGAAAACATGTTTATATTTAGTTATTCGAACATAATCACCCACATTGAAATTTGGTTTAGAATTTTCTAAAGAAAGTTTGTTTGACCGTCTATCATAAAGATTAGTCCAAACTGTCATAATATTGTTGAAATTTACATCACATGGGCACATCTTAATACTAGAGTGAAAGCTGTGATTATAAGAGTATATTAAATCTTGTAAAACATCTATATATCTATAAGTATTATTATGAGTGAAATAACGCCACATTTTCAGTTTTAGTGTTCTTTGAAATCGTTCAACAATACTGGCCTTAATGTCAGGATTGTTAGTGGTATAGTAATTAATCTTTTTGGATTTAAAGTATTTTTGTACGTCTTTTGCAACAAATTCTGTACCTTTATCAGTGAGTAGGTGTTAAATTATTTTCAGTAAATATACTTTCAAAACATTCTTTAGTTGTTTCTGAGTTTTTCTTTTTCATTGGTCTTGCAAAAGCATATTTACTAAATACATCAATAACACAAAGTATATACTTGAAACCATCATTATATTGAGAATAAGTTCGCATAACACTTCAATCAGCTTACCACAGTTCATTAATATTTGATAGAATGTACCTATTACGCGGGAATTTTTTTTCGAATGGGTTTATGTAATGTGTATGTTTCTTGTGATTTTAACCATTCCTTTACTTGCTTTTTATTCATTTTACCCTTCATGGCTTTTGATAATTTATCAATACTACTAAAACCAGCGGGATTAGATGGATCATAATAAATCCTGTTAATTTCTTCTAGTACGGGGTCCATTTTTCCCACTCAAGCCTTTTACGTATTTTAGTTGTAGACCTTTTATCTCTACTGCTCGGTGTAGAAAACTCTTGAACTTCAATCTCAGAGGGTTTGTTCAGATCTTTTGCTTGAAATTGTTAAATAAACTCACATCTCTTTGGATTTCCAATATAAGTTAGTGGTACTTTAATACCTTTAATGCTTCAGCAAATATATACCACCCTACTGGATCACTTCTTTTTAAGGGTCTTAGCGAATCATTTATTAAATCAACAATATTACTTCCAGGAATTTTTCATTATCAATTATGACTGTACCTTCATTATCCCAATGTATTTTACTTTTACTTGTTTCAACTAAGTTTAATAATAACTGTCCTTTTTTATTATAAGTTTTTGGTATTAAACTGAGTATTTGAGCTGGTGTGTAAAGTGGATTTTCATCATTTTCTTTACTTTTAATGGATCGATTTTCCTCCAACAAAGATTCAGCATCAACTGAAGTTTTTAGATCTCTATCTTTATTTTTAAAACCAATTCTAGACTCATTTGAATCTTCATTAGATGTATCAGAATAAATTGGAAATCTGAGTGGTTGACGATCCTCTTCGATAAAATGAAGGTATCTTTGCAGTGTTTGTAAATCAAATAACATCCATTTCTTTCGGTCTTCCGTCTTTCTATTCATAATATTTTGAAAAATTAAAATAAGAAAATAAGGTTAATAGTAATTTATCTCGATTAGATATTGAAATGCAAAATTATGAATAGTATCATAATATTTTGCATTTTAATATCTAATCGAGATAAATTACTATTAACCTTATTTTCTTGTTTTAATTTTGCAATCAATCCAGGTTCGATAAGTATCATTTTTTTTTTGCATTTTCCATGTTAATTGGCTAGTCCACTCACTAATTCACTCAATATTGCACCTAATATTATTGGTAAGAAAGCCCCTCCTTTTTGTAAAATTATATTTTTTCTTAGTTTATGTTTACACTTACGCACTAGTTTACGGAGTATATTTTTGTGTTTATTAAATTTTTGTTTATCTTGATCTTTAAGAGGTACTTTTCCTTGTAAAACGTTATGAATACACTCACAAATATAGTTAATTTCTTCTTCATCACACGTTTTAAGTAATGTTCTTTGATATTTTGGTTTAAGCGTATGCAAAGCGTTTAGCAAATGTTTATGCGTTGCGTATTTAGCAATGATTTGAATTGTTTGATTCTTGGTGCATTTAAACTCTTTTGTGGGGACGTAGACTGTAAAGAAACCATTAAATGGGAAGACATTTGTCTTGATACGACAAAAATCATTGGCATTCTGTTTTAAATCTACCATTAAATATCTATACGCCTCTAGATTTGCATCCCT
Source organism: Parnassius apollo (assembly GCA_907164705.1). NCBI lineage: Eukaryota > Metazoa > Arthropoda > Insecta > Lepidoptera > Papilionidae > Parnassius > Parnassius apollo. The sequence goes on from CAJQZP010000178.1 coordinate 8,460,624, forward strand.
GTAGGCATCTTTAATGAATGTTGGGTTATCTGGTGACACTAGTCGTGCTAAATATCTTATTTGAGTTTTATCTCGAGGGTTTTTAAAATATATTATATAACTTGAGTTTAAAGATCTCTTTGCCCTTTACCCTGATGAAATAAATTTTGTGTTAAATAAACTGAGATTCCTGTGATGACTACCTTTTGTAAATATATCTACAATTCTTCCATCGGACTCTCTCATTAGATCATCAATAATAACAAGATATGTGTTTTCACCATCAAACATATTAAGATTTGGAATTTTTGATGATAGTTAACATTTGGTAAATTATATAAAGGTTGCATTTCATCAAAGCACCATGTGATCTGATTAAAATCACAATTACATATTTCTGTAACTGATTTTATGAAATTTGTTATAAAATTTTACTTCCCACATCCACTTGGTCCTGCCACAATAGCAGTAAACGGATGTATAAAGTGAAACAGAAACAGAAACAGAAACTTTTTTATTCAATGTAGATTATAACAATACTTATTGAAAGTCACTTTTTTTAATATACCACTGGTTCGCAGAAAAACCTCTGTCCTGGGAAGAACCAGCAAGAAACCCAGCGGGACTATTTTTTTCCAATAATAGCTTACAATTATGTTTACAATTAACAACACAAGACAAATTAGAAATAGCTTGGTAGCGATCACCCTTCCCAGGGGTTATTATCATCCATAAATTCCTAAATATTATAATAACCCTTTTTATACAAACTTAGTTTAATAACATTTTTGAACTTTTTGTATGACAAATTTTGTATATTTTTTGAGATTTTGTTGTAAAAGCGTATACATCGCCCTAAGAATGAATTACTAACTCGGTGGAGTCGAATAACTGGTACCACTAGCTTGTGTCTGCTCCTAGTATTTACAGAATGAATATCACTTATTTTCGCAAAACTACTTTTATTTTTGTGTACGTACATTACATTTCCATAAATGTATTGAGAGGCCAGAGTTAATATATTGATTTCCTTAAATTTTTGTCTCAGTAACTCTTTTGGTTTTAAATTATATATTTCTCTAATAGCCCTCTTCTGCAAAATAAATATAATTTCAGTGTCGGTCGCGTGTCCCCATAGCAAAACACCATACGACATAATGCTATGGAAATAACTAAAGTAAACTATTCTAGCTGTTTCAACACTGGTAAGTGATCTAATCTTTTTTACAGCATATACTGCACAACTAAGTCTGCTAGCTAGTTTTGATATATGGGGGAGCCATTGAAGCTTTGCGTCCGGTGTGATTCCAATAAAAATGGTGGTATCAACAAGACTCAGTTCCTCCCCATTTAAAATTACATTAGTATTGATATGTTTAACATTAGGAGTGACGAATTTCATAAATTTAGTTTTAGTTCCATTCAAATGCAAATTATTAACATTAAACCAATTGACTAACTTAGCTATAGCATTATTTAACTTTTAACTTAGCTATATCGTAATTTAATAACTGTCGTTTTAATTTGAAAATTAATGAAGTATCATCAGCAAATAATACTATATCATGGTTATCCCCTACTATGTAAGGTAAGTCCTTAATATATACAAGAAACAGAAAGGGGCCGAGAATTGAGCCCTGAGGCACGCCCACTTCTACAATCGACCAGGAAGATCTTATACTATTGATGACAACTTTTTGTGTTCTGTCACTAATGAAAAAACAAAATATGAAATAATTAATTTAAGAGCATCGCTTCTTACACCGTAGTATTGAAGTTTCCTGATTAATGTTTCATGGTGAACACAATCAAAGGCTTTAGATAGGTCACAGAACACACCCAAAGCATCCTGTGAATTCTCCCATGTATTCAGTTGTCGAGCGACCCCTTGTGAAACATTACACACGTCTAAAGTTCTAAGGGGTGAAATAAAAAATGAAAGTGTTGGTGTAGGTAAACAATTAATATATATTGTGTACTATAACTAATGTGTTTGGGAAATCAAACAAAATATATGATTAATTTAAAATTTTATTTTCAAGCAATAACCACTTGTAAAAAACCCACACTTCATCACAAGAACAATGTAAAATTTTGTGATTATTTTTTGCAAATATATGATTATTACACACATAATCATTGTATTTTGGACATTTGTATTCTTCAATATTAAAAATTCTATCATTCATCGTCAACATTTTTAAAAATTGTTTTTCTACTGAACCACCTTTGTTTGCGATCACTTCGTCTTTACACAAATTTCTAATGTACCAATTTAATGTGGGAATGATGTTCTCTTGTTTGTAGGCACATTTTAATTCTTCGGTCACGTTAAAATATGGAATGCCGTGCACGTGTATTTCGCAATAAGGAACAGTTTTTTTGTCTTTTGGCAACAAATAATTGAAAGGATAACTTGGCCGAAACAAATAATGATCGATAAACGCATAATTTTTATTGGATAGTTTTACGTCTAGAATAGACATTTCTCTACATTGAAAATGTTTATGAGGATATGTAATGTAAAAAACCCGTCCATATCGATGATGTATCTAATATTTTATAGATTTTGTATCATTTATAACCAAAAAGTTAAAAGTTAACGTGACTAACGTAACTACGTGACTAAAACTATGTTTGTTCCAACAAACTTCACATAAAAATGCTTCATTACTTCCCATCATCCCATCTCTTCCTTCTGTTCTTGTCTTACTGTAATTTAAGTAAACAGAATCACATTCACTAATGATCAACTAATGACTGTCATTGTTAAAAATATTTTTTTACTTTTTCACTTTCTGCTATTGTCTTTGTATTCAGGGATAGGAAATTACCGCCGCGCTGCCTCAATGCGTGTTGGCGAACTTCACATGCCTTCGAAATTTTCTCATACATGCAGGTTTCCTCACGATGTTTTCCTTCACCGCTGAGCACGTGGTAAATCAGCACTTAAAATTGCAATTAACAATTTAATTGGTGCCGGCGGGGATCGAACCCGGGTCGCGTACTGTGAAATTTACAGCTTGCGCTAACCATCTGAGCTACCACGGCTTAATCATATACACACATAATATTTAAATATAATTTGTTAACACTAAACCATACACACGTAAGAAAATAACAGAAAGAAAAGTAAGTTTGTCAATAGAATAAACACCTACATCCATGGCCTTTGATGCGTTGAAGTAACACAAATGTAGTATTGATAGATACACTGTGGTCAAACGACCATACACTAACTTCATGACTGCAGCTGCTCGGTCTTATATAGTACCAGTAAGTAATAATTCTAATCTAAAGAATTTCTGCAGTGGAACTGATAGTACGAGTAACTTTATGCGTCAACAAGCTTATCTCACATTCAGTTGCTTATCTCAACATTCCTTTGTGTTTCGTCTCGTTCAGTATATTGATGACTCAAATACTATTTGTATAACACAAAAGAATTCAATTTAATATTAAGAAATCACTATAATAGATCATTTCTATGTTAGTCATTGAGTAGATTGGTACTGTAACAATCTACTAATAGCAGTAATATCATGGATACACTAGATGTACAACAACAACATCTAAAAAAGATTCACCCCAGCCTAGAAAATAATGTTTATTCTGCTAATAGACTGCCCATGTATACCCGTACGAACGTATATAATATGCAATTTGGATACAGATGATAAACCAGGGTCACATTTAGTAGCTTTATATATCGATACGAATGACGTCGGTCAATATTTTGATTCATATGGACAATCACCTGTACGATATCATCTAGAGTTTTTAAAAAGGAATTGTAAAAGATGGAACTGGAAAATTGATGGTATTCAGAATGAGTGGACTTCAGTTTGTGGCGAATATTGCTTAAGGTATTTGCTATATAAGTTTCAGGGATGTTCAATGCATAGTTTTAAGAGTATTTTTACAGGGAACACATTTTATAATGATATTTTAGTTGATGAGATGTTTCGCTCCTATTTTATACACAATATGTAATAAGATTTTGTATTTTATAAATAAAAATTGTAACAAAATTAGGTAATGTGTTTTATTGATGATTCAGATTGGCGTAGTAGATAGGAACAAAGAAGTATAATACAATAGCACTGATAAGCCAACGCATACGCCGAGGAAAAATAGACATTGACGGTATTCAATGAACAATAGATAAATAGATAAGAACAATGGGGCTAATGACGGTGGAGGCCCTCATCGGATATCAATTAGATAAGAGTTAATTGATCTGCACATCTCCGGAACCGTGCATCCTACGCAAAAACGGACGGATTCGTGATCAGAGCATGCCAAAACCTTTTTTTTTTAGGATCGTGATTCGACGAACGTTGTACCACTTCTGACTCAGTGAGCCAGAAGTGGTACTACCTATCTACTTTTAGCTTCTCTTATAATTAAAGGCAATCACAGCATGCGTTGTGTTACAAATATTAAACAAAATTGAGAAAAATATGTTCTTAAATAAAAAAAGAATAACAAATAAAAGTTAATTGTGCTACTCGAGTTTAACGTACGTCAACATGCTTTAGTTTGGCAACAAATTAAGCCAGGGTATCATGGATCACCGGGATAGTCGCGACCTAAGTTGGTTCTACAAAATTTACTCTCTTTTTATATGAAAAGGGTGACAAGCGAGCACACAGTCCACCTGATGGTAAGTGGTTGCTGTGGCCTATAGACATCTACATCTATCTTCGTTTGCGAATCAAAATGAAGATGCGTTGTCAGCCTTGAGGACTAAGATGGAATAGAATGGAAGCAAAAAGGGTCTCCAGTTCTCTACACTCACCATATGAAACACAGCAGCATTAAGCTGCTATTTGACGCTGGTATTCTGTGAGAGCGTGGTCCTTCCTCGGTCGAGCCGACCCATTCGTGCTACAACTATACAATTAATATAGCTGCAGCATGGCTCTACCACGTGTAAAAAGGCTACACGGATATCTTGATATTCTGCATGGTACGTTAAATTGAAATTTGGACAATAACGGGACACAGTCAATGTAATTATTTACAATCTTTTAGTTTTAAGGACTAGTGCCAATAGCGCCATCTCTCTTTAAATATAAAATAATGTGTCTTTTAATAATATTTTTTATTAAAATTTAATTAAAAATATATTTTACCACGGTGGTAGAAACTATTTATCAATCGGCCTGTTCCCGAATACGAAAAAGTGACTCAATTGAACTGAACTCTTGTTGTGTGTCTTTTTGAATAATACTCGTAATTTTATATTGAAACATACATAAATTACTTTGAAATTTCTGGCTCTCATTAAATGACCAGTAAAAGGTTTTCATTAGTATTATTTTTAAAAACGTTATTTTTTTATAGAAAAATAGTAGTAAATAGTAGTAGTTGTTCTTTAGTAATATAAATTGTTATTTCTATTTTGACTATCTTCAAGTTATCCTATTCTCTCTTATATGTATATAGCCTAAAGTTACATCGAATAAAGTCCCAAATATAGTCTCAGTAGAAATGGTATTTAATTACAATATTCTTTATAATTTATCAATTTGGTTCTCTTACCTACCTACACTCTACATTACGGGGAATTCTGAATTATCTAATTCAGAATCCCTCGTATTTCTGAAATATCTGATTGAGAATAAGAGTGACAAACGGGCACATAGTTCACCTGTGGTAAGTGGATGCTGTGTCCCATAGATATCTATACTATCGTAGACATCTATGGTGCTATTTTACGCTAGTGTTCTGTGAGACCGTGCTCCTTCCCCAGTCAAACCGGCCCATTCGTTTTGCAACCACAATATAGTTTAGACTCAGTTTGCTAACTATTAAAATTACTTATCTTTAAGTAATAATAAAAACTAAAGCACCACCACGTTACAGATATATCTTGCCTGATCATTGAAGTTTTAAAGTAGCGAGATTTATAATGAGTACGAGACATAGTAAATAATAAGGTGGCTTGTTCTGGAGATATTCTATGATGTATATATAATCCTCAAGCTAGAATCCTCCCTAAGACATGAACAGATATTCCGGTTTTGTCAAAGCAATATGTTTCAAACTCGGTACATGAAAGTCACCAATTAGTCACTCAATTCCAAAAAAAGGAATCACAACTCAGACGCAGATAATAATTGCATTTTTTTAGGCTGCTAGCTTGATTTTCAGATATAATTCACCCAAAAAGGACTACATCTCCTAAAGAATTAGGTCACATTTTTTTTAAATGACTATATAATTGTCACCAATTTCTCACTAAATCTTGGCATGATAAAAATTATATAAAATTTAGGATATCATTATGAAGGATTCTAGCTTGAATTGAAAGTCTTTTCGAATTTAAGTATAGTCTGTTCACTAAAATAGTGTTGGTACATCCGGAGGCGCTCTTATTATTTTGTTTTTATTTTGTGTTGGTTAATTAAATGATTTTTCTCTTCTAAGAACAAAATAGAATACTATTTTATTATAATCGTTTTTGTAATAAAATACGAGTATAAATAATAAATAGAAGTAAGGTAGCAAAATGCCAAATTTTCCAGAAGAGTAATTTCTTCATTAAACCGATCAAGTGAATTGATGACTGAAACATTTAGGGTGCCGTTACGTTCAATATTTTATTAAAAATAAAACTAGGTAACGTAGGTATGCACTAAAAATAATGAAAATTAGAAGGAGGTTACGCAAACATTGCATTGCAATCTTCAATGGTAGGAAAAGAACGATAATCGATATCGTTTGCCTTGTAGCAGCGGTGTAAACGAATCCAGCAACCTAAAGTCAGAAAAATCTAACAGCTTACGATATTTTATGCCGACATAACCATATCGGTTAAGTCAGAGTCAGACATAAAATACCCAGATCGGCTACGGGCAACAACGTCCAAAGTGCGAACGTCTTGTATTGCGATAGGCTGCCCACCGTGACAATTATGGCAAATCACCGACCAGTGGAAGAGGCCTATGTCGTACAGTAATGATAATGAAGAAGAATACACAATGCTTTTGACATTTTTGGTTCACAAAGTGATGCGAAGAAGTCTTCAATCTCTGACCCCTCCAAACTTTACATACGCTTTAGCAAGTTCGTTTATTTTTGTCATTGCAAATTCGTGTCAATATCTGTGTCTATCACGTTCTTTTAAAGAGAAGACTATTTGAGCCGAGTAATATTATAAAGATTTGGAGGATATTTATTAAAAATGAAATCATCTTAATTTTCGCTGTCGTAAAAAACTCGGTACTTACACAGACAGTTGCACTGAGCATAATCTCTTTATCTTTGGAACTACGGCGTGATATGCTTGACATGGCTTTTTGTATGATGTGATAAACAGTAATGTTGATTGCTCAAATCTTGTCTCAAGAATCGTACCTCAAAATACCATACCCGCAATACATCCCTGTTACAGACTCCCTGGCACCATACAAATTACTGCCGAAACTCTGTTCTCTCGCGACTCGCTCGCACTATAATGAACAGTTTGGACACATTGACATCTTTGCGAAATCTAAAGTTATGTTTAGGCATGACATCATGAAAACCATTAAGGAGTATAGCAGTTGCAGGTAAAACCACATATATTTATACTTAATTACTTTTATTATGTTTATATATTTGTACTTACTTACGTATATATATATATATATATATATATATATATATATGTGTGTGTCTGTATATACGTATGTGTGTATGTATATACATTTATGTAATATATAATATCCATCTACCCCAAAGAACTCAATAAATATTAAATTGCTTATGATTTATGCAGCTACATTAATTGTATAGTTGTAGCACGAATGGGCCGGCTCGACCGGGGAAGGACCACGCTCTCACAGAATACCAGCGTCAAATAGCAGCTTAATACTGCTGTGTTTCATATGGTGTGTGTACAGAACTGGAGACCCTTTTTACTTCCATTCCATTCCATCTTAGTCCTCAAAGCTGACAACGCATCTTCATTTAGATTCGCAAACGAGGATACAATCTATGGGCCACAGCAACCACTTACCATCAGGTGGACTGTGTGCTCGCTTGTCACCCTTTTTATATAAAAAGAGATTAAATTTTGTAGAACCAACTTAGATCGCGACTACCCAGGTGATCCGTATATCTCGCCTGTACAACAAGCTCACCAAAAATGTACCCGACATTGACGTTCACCATGATACCCTGGCTCAATTTATTGCTAAACTAAAGCATGTTGACGTACGTTAAACTCCAGTTGCACAATTAACTTTTATATGTTATTCATTTTTTTTTATTTAAGAACATATTTTTCTCAATTTTTTTTAACATTTGTAACACAACGCATGCTGTGATTGCCTATAATTATAAGAGCTGTTAATCATGTAAAATTTATAACGCTGTAATGTAACCAAACATTAATTGCTGTTGCTTATGTTGGCAATCCAAATAAAAAATAAAAAAGACAAAAATTTCGACGCGATTAAACATGATAGTAATAATTAAATGCAGGTTTGCCATGGATGGAGTGCCGTGAAAACTCAGGAAATGTGTCCGCGCATACTAAGCGAAAAACCTAAGTTCGACCCTCGCCGAAATCAACGAAATCGTAAATACACCTTTAAAATTTGTTTTATCACATACTCCGTAGTAAATAAAAACAGTATGGGCAAAATAAGACATAAAAAGTTTAAAAATTTTTGAGTAAATAAAATTAAATTTAAAAAGGTAAGTTTGTCTTCAGGCAGTGATTGCACAAACTATTCCATGTCCCAAGAAAAAACTCTCTGAGAAATAATATAAAGAATACTTTGCCCAGCAGTGGGATGTATAAAAGTTGTAAGGTTACCTTCTTTTTGATCTTATCTATATATCTTTTTACAACATATTTTAAAAAAAGTACAACACAAATCATTGGTTTCATTGAAAATCTAGCTCTACGTCACAACATTTTTTTGTTAAGAAATTAGGCATATACCAAAAATATAACAACACCATCTATCGATGACACTGTTTAACTATTGTTCTTTCTAATGGGCCATTTACATGATACAAGTTTCTTGCCTGTTGTATCCTATACCTTTAAACGAGCAATTCTCATATTTCATTCATATATATATATATATATATATATATATATATATATATATATATATATATATATATATATATATAATCGGAATCTCGGAAACGGCTCCAACGATTTTCATAAAATTTAGTGTCCAGGGAGTTTCGGGGGCAATAAAACGATCTAGCTAGGATTTATTTTTAGAAAATGTCCTTTTGTCCATGTTTTCAGGCAATAAAAATACTGCTACAATATAAGAAGGTAAATTTCGACAGATCACTAACGATAGTTATAGCTCAGGTGGGATGTCGGTCGGGCGTGATATCGGAGTTTCGTGGTTCGCGTCCTGTCTCTGGTCTAGCTTTTTCCTTTTTTTTTTCCAAGTTCATCTTTTGTAAGAAAATTTATTATTTCAAGCCCTTTTTTAGTAATATAATACGAAAATTTTAATAAAACTAATTGCAATCATGATTTTTTATTCAAATAATCAGTTCAGTTTTTTTCTATTATGTCAATAAGATCAAAAAATATTATTCATGTAATTTGTATCTAAATGTAACTTAAAAAAAAACCGGGTCATCCGGGTACTACAATTAAATTGAAGCAGTAAATGCATGGTTTACAATACGTATCATTCTCGATTTATTGGACAAGTTTCGATTCAAAAATTTTCTTGGTGTAAACAGCACATACAATAATTTCTTATGCAATTCTTGTATTCAATTAGATTTTATCTTTATTTGCAATCATGAATGCAGATAGTTTTTTGATCGTGGCTGCTCTTTTGAGAAAAGAATAATTGAGATAACATCATAAAAAATAAGGAAAATCTAACAATCATTGTGTAGAGTTATAAACAGAAAACGAAGATAATTTTAAGGACATGTTTCGTGTGAATCTGTTCACACAGTTTTATTATTTGTTTGATAAAGTTGTTTCTTCTATACAAAGGCACAATACGACAACGCGTATTATTATTCCTACTCGTACTAAACTATAATCAGAACTCTACGGAACTAGAACTCTAAATTTCTGTGCAAACGCTGGTAATGCAGCATTACGTGCATCACGATTCTTGTAATTTACATTTTGAATATCCCATTCAAATATCAGAGAACTTCATCAAATCAGCAGGAACGAATTTTGACCCATTTTTAATGGCCCGGCCACACCAAGGAGAAATGCCGTTAATTATCGCGTTGATGGACGTTGAATCTAGGTGTGGCCACGAATTATCGCGATAATTTGACAACGGCATTAACAATGCCGTTTCCCGTTTGCCGATAACTCGAGTGGCGGTACATCAAAGGATTAACGCGCGAATTATCGCGTTGAAGCGGCCACACTACGTTTGTCTCATTGTGCACGGTGAGTGCTACGTATGACTGCGATGGAGTGGAGTAATGAAAAAGCTTTTCGAGATTGAATTAAAAAAAATTACTTCAAAAGTATACTTTAATTTACGGTATGAAATCAAGAAAAATAAGCACGAGAAAAAAAAAACAATTTTTGCAGGTCAAAATTCATAGTGTACAGTGGTACGAAACCATAGATATAATACGAAACCCTGGGTACGTGTATCTAATTCGCACTTGACCAGTATTTATGATTGGCTTATTAGTTATTATTTCATTAAAATATATTTACGTTTGTCTTATTATTTAGCTTAAACCATTGGACATCTTTCTAGTGCAATTTGGGTGCGGGAAAAAAATAAAACATAAATAGATTTACAGTGTACGTTTCCTGTGCATTTTTAGCATCCACCATCTTCTTTTTCTTTGTATTCTTTTTTTCTTTGTTTATTTTTTTATTTTATAAACTATTAAATATATATTATATTTGTTTATTTTTTTTATATTATAGAAACACAGCAGCATTAAGCTACTATTTTACGCTGGTATTCTGTGAGAGCGTGGTCCTTCCCCAGTCGAAACATTTTACGCCGTTCAACGGCAAATTTAACGCCGTTCAACGGCAAATTTAATGCCGTTCAACGGGAAACGACGTTGACCGTTCAAGTGTAGCCACTCATTTTATTGCGTTAAATTTAAGGCAATAATTGTTGCGTTTTCGGGCATTGACGTTGCTCGTTAGTGTAGCCGCAGCATAATAAACACTTCTCTTCTAAATCGTTCAACACTGGAATCAAAAATTTGCCAATGCAAATAGGAGCAATACTTGAAGCAACACCTCGAAAATGGCACAAGCACGTCCAAGGTTGTGTTAAGACAAGTCAAAACTTGGAAGTGTGACGGCCCATTTTTACTATAAATAATTAATAATTAATTTCTATATAAAGCCGCTAAAAATTATCTTATAAGGAGCATATGTGTTGACCTCATGCGTAGCTGGATCTGAGGATACTCTTAAGGCTGCGGCCGAAAGCCGCACAACGTGGGACTCCATTCCCTAGAGATGAGCAGTAGACTCATGACACGCTCTGCGGCTAGTAGCTGTGCTGATCATGCAACTGGTGGTTATGCCATACACTTACATCACGTCAGCAGGAACGGCGGTCTGGCAGGTTCACGGAGGGTTTTTATGGCCAGTGTACCTATTTGCCTAATCCGTGTGACGTTCATTCACTGTGGCTGGGTTTGTTCGCATTCTGTATGGTGTTTACACACATTGAACGCGACTTCGGTCGATGTTTGTGCTTACACACTACCAAGGGGCAAAGTACATCACAGTAACTATAGTGTATTATCTATGACAGTAACCGAGTGAAACCGGTCACAGTCGAAAGTGTGCCTGCTGTACTACCATATGTCAGATGAGTCACAGACAGGATTGGTTACCTATTAAAGCAGGTTTCCGTAAGAACATACTACAAGCCGCCAAAGAAGATTGGTCAATTCTTGCCTTCCATCAAGTATAAAATCCCTCTCCAAGATGCGGGAGTGTACAAGCTTGATTGTGAATGAATTGATAAACAAAAAAACTACTTTAAAATCCCCGTGAAAGAGCATACCGCTGATGTAAAGCACCGACGCTCCGGGAAATCTGCAGTATGTCAACATGTTCAGGGTCGTCCTGTTATGTATACGGTCAGGAAGAGAGTTAAACGGCCGGTAGCTTGCTATGCACTGGTTTATTAACAGAGGGCGCGTGGGCACAGCCACGCATTGTAATACATAGGTATACAAATGTATATACATACATAATAATTCCCCACCCTATTTTAGAGTACAAGAATAAAATAAATTATAATAAAAGACGACAACTATAACCTAAAAGAAACGCTTATAATCAACCTTGGGACGGGGGGCGCAGTCTATTTCTAGTGGCTTCGATTCGACCATCATTAAAATCTGCTTCTGCTTCGTGGAACTCGTCGTCCTCCTCCGACCGAGGCGGCACGGGGTTCTCTACTTCATCACTTTCCCCACGACGTGGCGAACCTTCTCGTTCTGCCGTGGTAACTAGGCCGTGGTCTTTGGTAGACGCCGGATGAAGTGGTGACGATGATGATGGTGATGGTGATGGTGATGTCGGCAGCGATGGCGGTGGTGTAAAAGTGTTTCCGGTGTCGCAATTGTTCCCTTTCTCGTAAGCGTCTACGTCCCATGCGTTACAGTCATTACTTTGAGCTTTATATAAAATTATTTGATTTTTATGCTTTCGATAACATATTTGCGTATCCCAATCTTTTACTAAGTAGATAACCTTGCCAATTCTTTTTGTTATCGTTCCCTTACACCAGTTAAACTTGTTGTTTACATATTTTTTATATAAAACGAAAGTTCCAGGTAGCATTTGTTTAATACGTACTGGTTCTTCCTTCTGTGAACATTTTTGCGCATTTATTAAATCGGATGAAGCCGCAGACGTAGACAGCGATGACGTAGGTACCAATCTGTCTAAGCGCGAGTTTAGCTTTCGCCCGAAAATCAACTCGGCGGGTGACATGCCGGTGGTCGAGTGCTTTGAATTCCGGTAATCAAACAAAAACTTTAATAAATTGTTTTTTGATTGTTTTGTGTTGCTGCTGGACATAATACTTGATTTTATACCCTTTTTGACTATTTTTACATAACTTTCGGCTTGACCGTTACTTGCCGGGTGGTACGGTGGGGACGTAACGTGTGATATCCCGTTTATTTCACAGAAACGTTTATATTCTTGTGAAGTAAACGCTGTTCCATTGTCACTTACAATCGTTTGCGGTATGCCGAACCTAGACATGAATTCGTACATCTTTTCAATGACTGTATCGGAGGAAGTAGAACTAGCTGTATCGTATATCTCCGGCCATTTAGAGTACGAATCAATGACCACTAAATACATTCGACCGGCTATGGGACCCAGGAAATCCATATGTACGCGGGTGAAAGGGCGGTGTGCCCGAGGCCAGGGGGGCCGGCGGCGCGCGCGGAGGGGATGGCCGCAGGTTGATGCATACCTCACATGTCCCTATCATATGTTCTACGGCCTCATCTACACCCGGAAACCAAAATCTAGATCGAACTTCGGCCTTGGTTTTTACGATACCCAGATGTGTTTTGTGTAACTCAGCTAACACCCTTTTACGCAACGTCTCGGGAATCACGACCTTATGATTAAGCATCCATTTTCAACCGAGAATTGCGTTCTACATGAAAAATAAGGCTTAAGGTACAAATAACTGATTTGTACCTTAAGCCTGCACGCTGCACTTGGTACAAAGTTTCTATAATAATTTACTAGGCCCAAAAACGATTGCAGTTGACTTATATTTGATGGTGCAGGGGAGTCTACTATTGCTTTAATTTTATCTGGAGACTTTTTCAACCCATTTTTATTGATAACATAACCCAAGTAGTTAACCTCATCTTTATAGAACTCGCACTTCTCCCTTTGCAAGGTCAATCCTGCTTCTTGTAATGTCTGCAACACCGCCCGAAGCCGTGCAGCGTGTTCGGCGTCGTCACGCCCCGTAATGAGCACGTCATCCAACAAACATAGCACGCCCTCCTGTCCAACAACTAGGCCCTCCATCGCGCGCTGAAAAATTTCTGGCGCTGGAGCAAGCCCAAAGACTAGCCTAGTATACTTGTATAATCCACGATGAGTATTAATTACAGTGTACCTTTGTAACTCGTCATCCAGCTCAAATTGGTTATAAGCCATAGACAAGTCTAATTTGGTGAATTTTTTTCCACCATAAAGCTTTGCAAACAATTCCTTGGCAGTTGGCAGAGGATACTGGTTGATAATTAATTGCCTATTAATACTAACCAAGTAATCCGCACACAAGCGAATAGTGCCATTTCTTTTTAAAACAGGGACTATAGGGGACGCGTAGTCTGCGTGGTCAACCGGTTTTAATACCCCTAACTCAACCATTCTATCTAGTTCACTGTTTATCTTATTCCGTAGGGCAAATGCAATCGGTCTCGCTTTAAAGAAAACTGGTTTTGCATTATCTTTTAACTGTAAGTGCACCTTATGTTTAGTAAAACGACCTAATTTATCCGAAAAAAGAACTGGAAATTGACATTGCAGTTCTTCCACGGAGGGAAGGGTACCCTGACAGTAATTCACCGTTGATAAAACTGATGATAACTCTAATTGGAATGTAGATATAAAGTCCCTACCGAGGAGCGGCGGCCCGCCGTCCCGGACGACGTACAACACGTCGAGCGTGTGTGAGCGGTTAGTATAGTACACGGCAACCGAATTGTGCCTACACATGTTATGCTATCACCCGTGTAGCTCATCAACCTTTTATGCGACACGATCAATGGAATGTCTTTAAAATGAGATTTATATAAATTTTCCGGTATCACAGTTACGGCGGAACCGCTATCTATTTCAAACTTAAACGCCGTTCCACGAATAAACACGGTCTCGACCATCGGTTCACCCCGCAAGGAACGAATTTTAAATACCTTACCATCATCACCGATGTCTTCGTCGCCGGCTCCATTATCTACGTAGTTAACTTTATTTGACGTACACATTCTACGTAGATGGCCTACGACGTTACACTTCCTACATACGAAATCCGCATACCGGCACTCCGAAGCCTTCTGGTTCGAATAACCACACACTTTACAATTTTCTTTAACCGAAAGATCACATTTTACACTTCTTGCACCTATATCTCTTGGTCTAATCTTGTACAAAGCGCCAGTAGAAGCTGCGGACGTACTGACACTGGCGATTGCAGCTGATTTCGCACAACGGACGTTTTCAGCAAATTCTACAGCTTTCGTGAGAGTTAGATTGGCATCATTCCCATAATGAACCGGTCTCGTAGGGCCTCTTCGATATCATGGAAAGCGCAGCGTGACGTAAGACCGCGCAGTCTCGCGGCCCACTGTGAATGTGTTTCACCGGGTTGCTGCGATGCTGCATAGAAGTTGTGTCGTTCCGTGAAACCGACAATCTTCGGGTTAAAATGGATGTCGAGGATTCGTAGGATGTCTTCGTAGGGCACCTCCTGCACATCCTTGGATAAGGCTAAATTCTCAGCGAGCCTATAGGTACCCTCCGAGAGTGCACTTAGCAAAATTGCTCTTCTCTTTTTCCCGCTCGGATCCGTCGTATTATTAATTTCATTTGCCAAGAACCACTGATTTATTCGACTTTTATAAGTTTTCCACTCCTGTATATCGTGGTTAAAACTGGATAATATTCCAAAATGTGAATTAGCCGTAGTTATGTATACGGTCAGGAAGCGAGTTAAACGGCCGGTAGCTTGCTATGCACTGGTTTATTAACAGAGGGCGCGTGGGCACAGCCACGCATTGTAATATATAGGTATACAAATGTATATACATACATAATACAAATTTGGTAGACCAGAAATACTCGCAAAAGAACACCGATTCCTAACAAGATGATTCGCGAGGCTATTGAAATTAAAAACATCCTAATTTCAATAGTATTTAATTAAATTTAATTAGTGGAATTTCATTTTATTAATCATGGAATCCCAAGCAGATGCTTAGGATTTCATAATTAATGAAGCTAAATCCAAACTCAAGCATACTACTGCAAAACATTAAGATACTGTAAGCTCGTTCTGCGTAGATCGGACCAAAACTTAATAATTATAAGATGAATTAAATATATAGAATGCCTTCGTTAACTATGACAACGTGACGTCAAACACCTCAGTCCCTCCCGTGACTATGGGCGCTGGAAAGTGCCTGAAACTTCGGGAATTAAAAAGGTGAAAACTAAACGCGACAAAATCCGTAAAATTAATTTTATTCCATGTGTAGTATTCGCGTAAATATTGGAAATAATTACATTATTGACATAGTTTAATTACTAAATTAAAGATGTTAAAAATTTATTAGCTAAGATACGCGTATTCCGCATAAATAAATCCGCGTATTTTAGCTAAAATTTTTAATAATTTTACCAATTGCATGTTTGTATGTAGAATAAGGGTTACAAACGAGGACACAGACCACCTGATGGTAAGTGGGTGCTGCGGCCCATAGACATCTACATTTATCTTCAATTAATAATCAAAATTCAGATGCGTTCCGAGGACTGACATGGAATGCCTTGCCCAGAATTCTGTGAGAGCGTGGTCCTACCCTGGTCGGGCCGACCCATTCGTGCTGCCACCACAATACAGCTGCAGCATGGATCTACCACGTAAAAAGTCATTAAGTTTTAGCCAACAGATATACTGTTCGTACCTTTACCTTTTGACCCACAGTTAGCTCGTCCTCAAAAATATAAATTAATGTAAATTGTGACAAGTTAACATTAAACTAAGTTTTGTGATATTCTAATCTATCATTTCTTTGAACAATATTATCCTACAGGTTTAATTATAATATAATCACAGAAATATTAACCTATAACAAAGAAGATATGTTATGAATTCCTTATATCTAAAAACATTCCAATTATTTTTGTTCAAAAACAGGCGCTCGCTTTGAATTGCTACGCGAGAATGCGCTAGCAAAGCTTGCAATGAAATAATTTGGGAAATAATGAAACTTTGAAGAAATAAAAATCGACTTCAAAGAATTAAAAAGAATATAATCTTTATATAAAATGAATGTAAATAATCATTCGCACATATATACTGCAGATGCGTTAGCAAGTTGAAGAGTTTGATCATTTTCTCATGGATACCACCATCAAATCTCGACCGAATTTATATGGAATATGTAAAAAAATCAATGAAATCGGGCAACGTTTTAGAGAATTATCGCTGAACGTACGAATATTCTGACGAAATTGAGAATTTCCTCCTTCTTAAAAGTTGTTTAATATTTATATAATTGCAATTTAAAATGTAAAAATCTGCATTATATTATCAATTGTCAGATAAAAGGTATCCATCAAATAAATTATAACCTGACTAAGAAATTGTTGAACTCTTTAAGATCAAAATAAATACATGTTTAATTTTAAAAAAAACATTATATACATTATATCCGAGCACGTGATAAATAGGCACTTAAAACTGCAATTAACATTAAAAAGCGCGTGACATACACAAGAAGATCACCAGTGGTCCGTCTCCGACTGAAGCTATATGGTTGGTCACTGAGGAGGTCATTTGTTTCAAGGTGTGTCAGCAGTTTACTGTTCAGTACCCTTTCCATAGCTTTACAGGGTATGGAGGTGACGGCGATTGGTCGATAATTACATGGATTGGCATGAATACCTAATACTAGGGCTTATCTGACGAATAGCATACTTGCCGCATCTTTTCATAGTCTACTGATTCGTATCGCCGTACTCTCCTTGTACCCGCTGGACAGTCTTGCGAAGTGGAGATGATCGATGCGGATTTCATCAGACGGTGATCGAAAGATCCCAGCGGGGCTAAAACTGATACTGAGTGCCTGTCTAAGTCGGGTATCAGCAGAAGTTCCAAGCATTTGCGTGTATATCCGTAGGTCAAGTTTGCGCGTCTCCCAGCATACTCGGTTTTCTCGTAACAACCACATCTTGTTGGCTGGTGGGTGTTAAAGTCCCCGAGAAAAACTAGTTCCGCAGACTGATACTGCTGGTGAGCTTTATCTGCTATCTCTATCAGGTGTTTAATGAGCCTGGTTGTCTCCTGATCTCCGCTGTGGAATAGACACAGGCAAAGAGGGTTGACTCTATACCGATGTCCACCAAAAGCTGAAACCCCTGAAACCTCAAAGCAGTGGAGACGCCGACAGCAAATGTCATCTTAGACGTAGACACCGACCCCAGCGCGCTGTTTGAACTTATGTTTAAGCGTGTAACCGTACCCAGGTTGAGGTACGCCAGATCAGAAGGAATTGTTATCTGCTTTTATCTCGATCGGTCTCGAGGTGGTGGTGGACTAGATCGAGATTAGTGTGCAACCCTCTGATGTTCATGAGGCGCACTTTAAGTGGGAGGAAGGAAGTGGCGCCATAGTTTTAAAGTTCAATTAAATACTTATCCAATTTCCGAGTTTCATAAAACCGTAAATTGACAAATATATGGGTGGTATCAACAAAACTTCAACCGATATTTCATTGAAAAAAAATAATAAAAAGACCTTGAGCTCTTCCCGGGAATATTTTAAAATATTAAAAGAAACTGAAAGCCGAACAACACCAGATATTGATAATTTAACGTTTACTCACAAGAAGCCATTAAGGAAAGTATTTGTTTAGGATTGTTTAGAATTGCTCATATTATTCTTTTTGCTTCAAATATAATGAAGTTTGACAGATTGATCGAGTTCAAATAGAGCTTCCAATTTTTTTAAGAGCTAGGATACGTTGTGATGATATTGGCATGAATGCGTACTACTACAAGTTGTAAAGCCATCTCGGATAAGGAGTCGATAAGGAGTAATCGACTTCCTGTATGTCTATCAGGTCATCACTCCATTATCAGGCTGCCGGTACGAGGCTGCCACGCGAGAACCTTTCTTTCCCATCGGTTATCGTTCCTTCAAGCTATACGGCCGGCCCATTCCCACCTCAGCTTACTAATCCATTGGGCTATGTCAGTTACTCTGGTTCTACTGCAGATATCCTCATTTTTAAGTTTATCATGCAGAGAAGCCCCGAGTATTGAAGCCAGCAGTGAAGGACCACGTTTCAAATCCATAGGTCGTCACTGACAACACGCACTGGTTTTACAATTTAGTTTTGAGGTATGCCTGGAAAGAAGATGTGTCGTAATCTCCCGAACGCTGCGCAGCCGAGTTGAATCCGTCAATTGACCTCTCGGCCGAAGTTGGATTAACATAGTCGGACTGTTTGTCCCAGGTAAACGTACTCGTCAACAATTTCGAGCTTAGTGCTCCCAACAACTACCGGCATTTGTGTGACATGGACGTTATGTATTTGTGTGACATGAACGTGGACAAAACAAAGATCATGTATAAACATGATCTTTGTTTTGTCCACGTTCATCTTAAGATCTATCCGTTGGGAGGCACTATTGAGGTCATTGAGCACAGTCCTCCAACGATTCTGCCAGAAGTATTATACCGTCGGCAAATCAAAGGTGAGTGATGTACTCGCCACTGATGTTAATACCGTATCTCTTCCAGTACTATACAGTAGCTTGAAAACGTCTTCCAATGCAGCGGTAAAGAGTTTCGGAGTTATAACGTTACCCTGTCTTACACCTCTCTGCAGTTGGATTCTGCACTCGGATAGCCATTGTAGCCCTACAGTATAAATACTTCAGCACTTCGATGTACCGACAGTCAACTTGGCACCTTGAAGGGACTGTAGGAATGCCCAAATTTCGGCGAAATCAAAGGTTTTCTCATAGTCCAAGGCAGGAAAAATGCAGATACTGTTCGATCTTCTTTACAATTTTTCGAAGGGTATGTATATGTCTATGGTGCTAAAGCCTTTTTGGAAACCGGCGGAAAACCTTCAGGAGGCTGGAAGTCATTGAATCTGCGTGCGTGACGATTCGTAATGACTCTCTAAAACAGCACGTAGACGTGGCTCAGAAGGGATATCGGTCTATAGTTCTTCAAAAGAGCGTTGCCACCTTTCTTGAAGAACATGACCATCACACTTCTGCTCCACGCCTCGGGAGTAGTGCCGCCATGTAGGACGGAATTAAAGAGTCTCTGAAGGACTTCAAGTACCGGTTTCCTACCCGCTTTCAGAAGCTCCGCTGTAATTCGATCCTCGCCCGGAGACTTGCCGTATTTAAGGTGCTGTGCTGGAGGGCCATTCCAATCTCGCTCAGACTGGCGTCCGGGATATCATCGGAATAGTGTCGGATAAGACTTGGACTGAATAGGATCGTTGTCGTCTGTCTTGGATCGTTACTCACACTTGTGTGTGTGGTTCCAACGACGACGTGTACAGCTCAATCTCACTTAAAATCTCAGGTATCCCGGACACGATGCTACCACACACGGTCTTCAGCTACGACAGTTGGCTCTTCCTTGCAGACAAATCTCTGGTAAAAACTTTGAAGCTCTGGTTCCGCTTGATTGCTTCTTCAATATGAGCTGTATTGAAGTTGCGTAAGTCTCGCCGCATGGGTGTTTCTCATTTTTCGTGCACATTACACGTCCAGGAGAAAAGTATTCATTTTTTTATTAAATATCTACATTTCTTATAAAGAAAATCAAATGTAAAGTGGTTATGCTTACATGCATGTAATATTTACAGATAAAAATAACGTAATAAATTAATGATAAATAAAAAACTTCAATAATTCTCACTATCTTCGGTGTCCATTTACTACTCTCCTAAAAAATTTGTATTTTTAACCAAAAATATAAACATTAAATATAAAAAATAACCATATTATGAAACTTTATTAAAAAGCACAACGTTTACACTTGAAATAAATAACGATAACCCCACAATATAAAGAAATTTTATTTCATAAATGTTTATCAAAAAAAAATTCTGATTACCATCGGTTTTAGTGAAAATCTAAATTATAGTCCGCGTATTGGCGTGAATGTCACTATACCACCATGCCGCGCTCCGCACAAGTCTCAGCCAGCCAACAAACGTCGTAGAAGGTTCACGCCTGTTCTTGGGAAAAAAAAATATTTACGTGTAAAGTTTCGCGGGAGGTGATTATTCTGAAATCGTCCTCTTTCCTCTCGTCCATATTATTAAGTCAGTATTAATGATTTTGTTTAATATGTAGTTAATTATCAATTCTAGTGATTACCGCCGTAATTTAAAGTAAGCACGAGATTCGTAATTTTGATATTTTTTAAGAAACAATTAGATAAGAATAAAAACCTCATTACCTACGTCCTCACTACCTTCGTTTACCGTCGTTTTTTTTTAGCGATGGTGATGAGGTCAAAACGATGACAATTAGAATCAATTTTACGTCAATTTATTATTATTTATTACAGTGCATTATTACATTACAAACCGTGTGGTCGCGAGTTCTAGTCCAACCCGTAGTTGAGATTTTTTTCCACAATAATACTACTACGATACAATTATAATAATAGTTTAATTCATAGTAAAATAAAGAATTAATAGTTCTTACTTTGTTTCTTGATGTAGCTTTAAGTTTGTTTACAAATAGTAAACTCACAAGCTAACAACGTGACCCCAGTGTACATTGTTAGCTTGTGAGTTATTAAAAAAGAAGATAAGCCAGCTAAAAATGAAAACTTGAATAGAGCAACTATATATAATGAGTTTTTTGACGATTATTGAGATGACTAGAATTGCAGCTGATAAATAAATAAATATATATATATATATATATATATATATATATATATATATATATATATATATAACTAAAAATAAGGAACAGAAAAGATACTTAACGAACACATTGACTAATTTGTACAAAACATTTACGCATAATTCGAATGATAACGTATCAAAGATTTTGTAAATATATCGCCCATTATGGGTTTTATACCCAAAGGAGTCCAGTAGAAATACGTGTGCTTGCAAAGTTCATATTAATGTCGATTTGTTGATAAAATGTCTATAATACAAATAAAATACTAAAACAATCTAACAGGACGGGTGTTTTAGAAAGCTTAAGTTGTAACGTCTACGATGAAAATCCCTAATCATCCCTATCCTTTAACTTAACTACTCAATATCATTCCCCTCCTTGACGTTCTCATTACCGTTTCATTACGATTTTTGATATGATAATAATTTTATTGTTATCTATACAAGGAAGGTAGAAACCACAAAAAGTTGAAGGATTTTATGGATATTAAAGATATTGGGGGAAAAAACGAAGTTATTCGGCAATAAATTTGACATTTACAAATATCGTGGAATTTACACGAAATACGCGAAACACCCATATACTGTCAAATCTGCTGAAGATTGCGACTTCATTTCCCATCATACAGCCATAAGATTAAAAGTTGGAGAGTTTTTGTATTCTGCGACGGGTCTTACTGAGCTTAGCTCTGATCGCATGGATAGTTTCCACAAGTTTGTCATTTATATCGTCCACTTCATTACAGTCTTCTGGGCACTGAAAACGACTAGTTATAATGAATTAATGATATTTTTGTAATAATCTCTTTTACCCACATCACAAACGATGGTATAGCGATCGTGGTAGATCCTTGAATCTACGACGGTCTTTTCGGTAGCAACTTATATGAGCCGAGTGCGATTATAAAGATTTGGAGAATTTTTCTTAAAATAATAACTAGTAAACAGTAAACAGGTCACACGTGGGGTTAAAAGTTAAATTTACAGCTAACTAAATTTATACATAGCGATTGTAAATCAATAATTGTATAATAAATATTACTTTTACTTCTACATATTCAAGTTAGAAATATTATATAAGTGAAACTTACTATACGATAAAGTTGAAGAAATTAGTATGAGTCTTGTTAAAACATACGTGGTTTTTGTCTACTTTTAAGATTTCTTTTTACCGAACTCCACGTCCCAATGGACACAATAATTACTCCACCGGGTTTCAGCGTGTAAGCGGACTTTATATTTCTTCCAAAAAATTCATTTCTCGGACATATTCACGGAAAACGTTTCCAGGAAAGACCTCTAGCAAATGACAATATACATTAATAAAATACTTCATCGTAAAAATTTCCAATAAATAAGTAACATTCGGAAAGTAATAGTATAAGTAGTAATAGAATAATAATAGAAAAGAAACTTATTTTGGTTACCTAATATTTTCAAAGTTATTTGTATATATAAAAGCATTATTCATATTAATAGTTCAGTTTGTTAATATTATGGAACAAACAATATATAGGTAATAATGAATTAAAGTCATAATAGAATAGTTAAGCAATTAGTAATTAAACGAAAAACGGCGCTATGATTCTACAGTTTTTAAAAATAGAAGTCTAATTTTTCGACGCATGGTAGCAATGATCGATTATCAAAATAGTTTAAAAACGCACAAATGTGCACAACCCGAGTTCGATCCTCGCCTGAACCCACGAAACTGTTATTAATACTTGGTGCGTATGGTTCGTTAGGGTAGGAAATACGGAATTAAAATGCTCATATTTACAGAAAAGAACCACGTCTGTTGCTCGACGCACGCAGGTTTTATTCTTGTATTACACGATAACACAACACGACACTCAAAATCATATTGTCTTCAAGTTTAAAGCGAGATTATTATTATAATTATTTATTTAGCGAGAGCGGCATGCTGTTCGCGTCGCGGGAGTTCACTCTTGTTCTTGAAGGTATTGCATGGCGCTAGCGTCGATTACCTTCGTTGTTGAGGTAAAGATAGGAAATTAGGGAAATTACGAGTAATAGGATAAGGATATTTAGAGATATATATGCTTTGGGTTAAGATATTGAAATTAAGAAGATATGCACCATTTGAATACCTACAGAATATGCGCTGAGGAAATGGAGTTTTCTAAGCAAAGGACTAATCTTGCTTTGATAATATTTAGATTAAAAATGTGAGAATATTCATTTATTAAATAAGAATAAAAACAAGACATACATTATTTATTACGCCACTATATTTCTATTTTAAGGTGGCCCTAGTCGATAGAACTAAATGGTGGGCGGTGTAGCGGCGCTGTCGTCGCCGCCACAAGCGAAAACACACCGAAGCCTAAATCGCGCCATCAACATTCCGAATCATAAAAACAGTATATATAGAACATCTCCGAACTATCACTTGGAGTGTCGGCCGCTCCCCGGGCAGAACACCTTGCCCGGCGGGAGATCTCCCCTTTTCCTTCCTCACCGGCCACAGTGGTGACCCAGACGTGATCTGAACACGCAACCAAACAACCTTCGGAAACTTCAAGCTTCATCATCGTTATAGAATACCCCACCCATTCGCTCCCGAGCAGATATCGTCTGCAGTCTTCATATCCTGCAAGCCATCTAGCTTCACAAGGTTCATCGCAGCACTGGAATAATAATGCTTCCTGTTCCTTCAAGCTACTCTCTGCGCCATACAGTGTTCGGCACGGCTCTGAGCCTTACTGCTCGCCTCTGCTTCACGGCACTCTCGCAGATTACTTGCCTTCTTCTCGACTCACCGCAGACTACAAGGCAATCCACTGGCACTTGCACATTCGTCGGCAAACGAGGCTGCACTATCGACCTCCGGTCTGAGCAGGGGGGTGATGTAGCGGCGCTGTCGTTACGCCACAAGCGAAAACACACCGAAGCCTAAATCGCGCTATCAACATTCCGAATCATAAACACAGTATATATAAAACATCTCCGAACTGTCACACGGAGTGTCGGCCGCTCCCCGGGCAGAACACCTTGCCCGGCGGGAGATCTCCCCTTTTCCTACCACGGCCACAGATGGGGTTAAAATGCATGCTATCTCAGCCGACATTACGTGCGAAAGGGATAGACGCTGTGATGAGCAGTAAAAAGCTAGTGCGCACACACATACGCACTGCAGTGACGCAATGCGCGACAACGTCACCGCGTACCTACCTATGCGATTCATTTTTGAATAATAACATAAACTCGAACGGTAATTGTGAGCTTCTTGGCGCAGTGGCTTAGCAATGAGGCTGCGCTGGGGGCCGCGGGTTCGAATCCCGCACGGAACAAATATTTGTATGGCCTACAAATAGTTATTCCGGGTCTGGATGTTTGTCCTTGTGCAATTTATGTTTGTAAACTGCCTCCACGATACTGGAGAATATCCTACTGTGGGGGTAACGTATTTTAAAAAGAGAAAGGAGAGAGAAAACAAATTGGTGTTATTATAACTTAGGATCTGCTCTGTGAAATGTAATTATTATCAAAAAAATTTATGTAGTTGTTATTATGAAAGTTCTTATGTGAACTTAAGTAGATGTTATTATAATATAATAATTTCATTGATTTGTTTTTACCTACTTTTTAACCGACTTCGAAAAAAGGAGGTGGTTCTCAATTCGTTGGTTTTTGTTTATGTATGTTCTGTTCCCCGATTTCTCGAAGATGCCTGAACCGATTTGGAAAATTATTTTTTTATTTGAAAGGATATTTTTTCCAGATGATCCCATGGTAATCGATGATGGTCTCTTCAATAAATGACAGCAAATCAACCGCGATTGCTGCCATCGCGTATCTATGCATTCTTTACGCAACCACATAGTATAATATCACGCCTGTACCCAGTAAAGGGACATAACTCTCATCCAAAAATAGTAACATTGAAAAAAAAATTTTAAAAAAATATAACCGACTTCTAAAACAGAATAAAGTGTAAAATAATTATGTTTTTTTTTATGTTTTTGTATTTTATTGTAGGTTATGCAAGCATTACTGTAGGTACTATGTATTCTAAATAGGTATTTACTTACCATAGCTAGTTAGCTATAATAGCCCACAGGCAACTCCCCGAAGTATATGCCAGCCAGTGTCAGGATAACTGCTTTTTCGACAGCGCGACTGATGTGAGTGGGGCTTTTATGTAGGTTAATTAAATAAATAAAAATGTTGCAAATTGTAATGTAATGTAAATGTAAATTGTTTATTGATTGTTTGTGTTCAATAGCGGTTTGCAATATTCTCTTAGTGCTTAGAAAATTATCCACAATAGGAATTGTGTCACTTTTTTGATAGACGTTTTTCTATCAAAATAGTAACGTACCTAAACGGAATAGGACTAACAGCACAGACTTCCTTACAGATGTCCAAAGAACACGTCTAGACAAGGTAAGTAATTAGAAGAAAACTACAATTTAAAGATCGATTGTAAATCAAATTCACAGCACAGACACAATTAGCGAAATATAAATAAAATTTTGAATTATTTTATGATAACGAAGGCTATAAAATATGTACAAATTAGAAACTAAATCCTATGTGTACTTATCTGTATTCATAACCCAATATCTGAGGTAGATTGATGCGCTCCTTAATTTTTATATAGTTCGTATTATTCTGTAATAGGTAAATTAAATCTAAACCAAAATATATACTATAATACCATAGCAAAGCTACTACTATTTTATTTAGTAGTAGCTTATATAGTAGTATAGTAAATTATATATAAAAATATGAGTATGTCTAAGGTAAGGTTAAATATAAACAAATATTGGCCAAGTGCGAATCCGACTTCCGAGCTTCCGTACCATCTTACAAGATTTAAATATACATATTAATATCGATCAAAAAAAGAAACAAAAATACACGTTTCTTTTTCTAGTAGGAAACCCCTTAATTTTAAAATTTATTTTTACTATTTGCTGTTATAGCGGCAACAGAAATACACGTTCTGTGAACATTACAACCATCTATCTATTACGGATCATGAGATACAGCCCGCTGACAGACAGACACACGGACAGCGGAGGCTTCGTAATAGGGCCTGCTTGTTACCCTTCGGGTACGGAATTCTAAAAAGTACTTAGTTATCCACTCACATCTGTATGGTTCTTTCTTCAAAGGACCATTAGCCACCTGCCTGGTTCTCGTATGACATGACCAATGTAATACCTGGACTGACCTCTCTGAGTTTGTTTCGGCAGATCGGGTGCTTCTTCTCAGTTTCATGTTTTTGTTGTGTTAAAGTGTTTTTTTAAAAAAACAACTTACAAAACAAATTTTATTTATCATTGACTGCCCTTCTTAGATTCTTAAGTAAAAGTAAAGTAAAGTAAAGTTACAGCCTATATACACGTCCCACTGCTGGGCACAGGCCTCCGCTCATTTCTGAGAGGGTTTTAGGGCAAGTAATTGTCCGCCGCGCTGCCCCAATGCATGTTGGCGAACTTCACATGTCTTCGAAATATATTTTTTTTCTTATTTCTCTAACATGCAGGTTTCCTCACGATGTTTTCCTTCACCGCCGAGCACGTGGTAAATCAGCACTTAAAATTGCAATTAACAATTTCATTGGTGCCGGCGGGGATCGAACCCGGTTTGCTCGCGTACTGTGAAATTTAAAGCAAGCGCTAACCATCTGAGCCTGTAAGCTCGAACAGCGCGCGACATGTTATACTCCCGTTCGCTCGGGACCGTAATGGCGGGAAAATTTGCAAATTAGCAAATTTTTTGCTATATTGCAAATTTTGCTATATTTTCACTTTGAGACAATATTTATGGATAAAACTTACAGGAATTCTTGTTGAATGTATAAACTATCGAATAAAATTATTATGGTTGCTAGAAATTATAATAAAATTCATAAATTACCCTTTATAGCATAGTAGTAGTATATACTTCACTTTTAGTGCCAAAATTACTACTAATTTGAATTCTACACTTTTGTTTTTGGAGAAATTTATATGAAAATGTTTGGAAATATGTATATTTTTATGTTTTATGTGTTTCTATTCGTTACTCATACCAAAATATTAAAATATAAAAAAAATAAAAAAAAAATAAAAAAATAAAAAAATAATATTTATCTGTAAATATGACATTTCGAACAATATTTCAAAAATATTTTTGTGTGAATTTGAAATAATTACAACGTCAAGTTATTTGAAATATGTAAGAAAACTATTTTTACTTACATTTTACACTAAAAATAAATGATGTTTATGTCTGCTACACATGTGTAGGCTGTTCGACTTTCTTATGTACTTACATAAATTACATTAGGTATATTAGGATATGAGATTCCTATACGTAAGCACGATTATCGAAAATCTAAAAATTACCTATTCTAATTAAATTTATAGATAAGCGCCCTTTTAAGATTCGACAACGTGACGCCGATCAGATGATTTTTTTCGTTAGTTGGCAAATTAAAGTAGTTAAGTACCTAATGTACTACCTGTATCGAAAGTTGCAAGTACCTACCTTGTTTTCAATTTTAACTAAAAATGTGTTTTAACAAGTAGTACTTATGGGTACATTTTACCATTGCTATATTCATCCCGGCTTCAGCTAGTGCGACACGAACAAAAAGGAAGCAATTGATTTCTTATGTACTTAAATAAAGATTAGATATGTAGGTATTACAACCATAAATATATAGCAGCAGCTAACCTAGTGAGCATGTGTGGGTGCGCACTGCGCCCCCCCCCCCCGTCCGTCCCACTGATCGGGGAAACAATTTGTAGCGAAAGGCAAGATGATTTACAACAAAAAGGAGCGCGCGGAATTTTATAAACAGACCTTTGGGAGTCTGGATGTCGTGAAAAATCTATTGAATGTATCTGTTCAAAATAAAATTATTTGCATTTTTGAACAACTAATCTATCCCTATATGGTAACTGTTTTGCAATTTTCGTTCTTCTTATGGTATTTATTTCCGCCCAAAGATGTGTTAAAAATAGTGTTGAAATTCGGAATTTTCGACGCTTGTAACTTTTAAACATAATCTTTTTTTACTACGTTTGTATGGAAGAACGAGTGACTAGTGTACCCTTAAGATTAAAAACTAAATGTTACGTTACCACGGCGTGCATCGTGGGCGAGCTAATTTTACCTATTTATAAACTATTTATTATCAAATATGACGATGAAATAACATAATTATAATAAAACTAAATAATTTATAATACGGTTATACACAAAAAAATAGTATTATCATATATATTTATGCCCATACTTACTCAGTGGTAGGAGGTAAGATAATATCACCGTGTGTGCCACCCGCTATAGAAACCCATTTTGGGTTTATTTAAATGGCTAACGTTCCTATTGCTATTAATTATAATAGTATTAATTATAATAGTATTAATTATTATAGTATAGTATTAGTTCATGCCCGCATAAACATAATCATACCTCTTCACTTCAAATTTCTCATGATAAGTCGTTAGATAAAACTCTTTAAAAATTTGGGAACTTGAAGAAGTCCTTTTTCAAACATTTTAGCCTGCAATATGTAGAATGTAAAAGCATATTTTCCGCTAATATTTCACGCGACTCCGCCGGTTGTCATTCTACCGCTTTACCTTTGAAAACACGCCATGGCACAACGCAAAATATTTATTTTGGAACGCAACCTTCAAATTAGTTCGATATTTATAACAAAGTATTTAGAGAATATATTTATAAAAACTACATATCCGAAATTTCATCTCCCAGTTCTGAGGAAGTATATTATTATACCGCTCCATGCCGTTATGAGAAACGATAAAAATACTTCTAAAATTCGTCCAGTTCTAGACGCAAGCTCAAAATGTCATAATGGTGTATCTGTTAATGACATTTTACACGCCGGACAGAACTTACAAGTTGATTTATTTTCATTTTTATTTAATTACCCGACTGCCAAAGAAAGGTTATGTTAATCGCGTGTATCTTGTATGTTTGTAAATTTGTTTATTACCTAGTATCTTCCAAACAGTTGAATGTATTTCCACAATTAAGGTATCGTTTTATTTGTCTTAAAAACCCAAGTGTTCTTACATAGGTTTTTAAAAATAAACAAAATGGCGAATTTTTTTCGCAAAATAATAATATGGTAATAAAAAAAAATTTACCAAACTTATCGAATAGGGTATCAAAATAAAGGAAAATAAAAATGAATTACGAAAACATATATATATATATATATATATATATATATATATATATATATATATATATATATATATATATATATATATATATATATATATATATATATAAGGTATATGTTTAAATTTAATCAGAAATAATAAATTGGTTTATAAATTTTTTCACAGCTTAATACTGCTGTGTTTGGTATGGTGAGTGTAGACACTTTTTTACTAGAAACGAGGTATTCCATCTTAGTCCTCAGTGGTAACAAAGTATCTGCGTTTTGATTCTTTTATTCTTGAATATACATTTTGTGCTTCTATGAGAACAGCACCCATAGAGTATTCTACTTTTATTGGGATGGGAAAATTGTGTATTTATGGGGATTTCACCACTAAAACACAAATGAAACCTAATAATACCTTTTATTGAATGACAACACGACTCTATGTAGTACATTATCTATGGACACAACTGTCAGAGCTTAGTTTTGTCATATGCACACAATATGGCTTACATTCTCTACAAGTATATATTTTTTTTCTATTTTTTTAATCTGTGATTTAATGCATAACTTCTTTGCTTTGAACAAGTTATAATAAAGAGAGACATATCTCTATTTATACAAATCAATTGCCTGGATGATCTAAACGAGTTACAATTGAACTCAGTAGGTGGCGCTGTTGTCGAGTTTCAGAGATCATCAGTGCGAAGTGGGGGCGGATCAATAGTTATTTAATAAGATAACGGTTGTTAATTTAAAAAAAAATTATGCTCTAATTTCAAATGTATGTAATTACTATTCACAAAAATTTATACTTTATTAATAAGTTATACTTCACAATTTGTTAAGAAGTACTATTATTATTATTATTATTAAATTAACATAATATTATTTTATTCACATCTAATATTTATAATGACATTTTATAGAACTAAACTTTTATTATGTTTTATTTCTACGCCGATACCGGTATGTCAATGTTTATAATTTACCTACTATTCTCAATAATTTAAACTTTATTGTTAGGTAATAAGTTCTTTATAATTAGATTCATAGAATATATCATAATACGTAATTGTGTGTGTGTGTGTGTGTGTGTGTGTGTGTGTGTGTGTGTGTGTGTGTGTGTGTGTGTGTGTGTGTGTGTGTGTGTGTGTGTGTGTGTGTGTGTGTGTGTGTGTGTGTGTGTGTGTGTGTGTGTGTGTGTGTGTGTGTGTGTGTGTGTGTGTGTGTGTGTGTGTGTGTGTGTGTGTGTGTGTGTGTAAGTGTTCTATGATTAGATTGACATTATATTATTTTATTGATATATCTTTACAATGACATTGTGTAACTAAAAATTTATAATTGTACTATTTCTACGCTGATACTGGTAATACATGTGAATGATCCTAAAAGTTATAATACAACAACTTATTGTACCATATCTCTGAAAAAAATATCGTCTTCTTTTAATTAGCACCAGTAACAATAAGCACACTATCGACTGGTATGTAAGTATGATCAGATGGCAAATAGTTTAATTGTACCGTTTAAAAATTATCGCATTCGTGAAAAGTCGAGTGTATCATCGCCAAAACACACTTTTTTCCAATTTTGCCCTGGGCAGCAGTCGAAGCAAATTTTTTATGTTACATATATATATATATCAGGAATAATAAATTGGTTTATAAATTTTTTCACAGCTTAATACTGCTGTGTTTGGTAAGGTGAGTGTAGACACTTTTTTACTAGAAACGAGGTATTCCATCTTAGGCCTCAGTGGTGACAAAGTATCTGCGTATTGATTCTTTTATTCTTGAATATACACTTTGTGCTTCTATGAGAACAGCACCCAGAGAGTATTCTACTTTTATTGGGATGAGATAATGGAAAAAGGGGTGCTAACGAAGTAGCCAGTATTTCAAATAGGTACAAAAAATGGTTAATAAAAAATGTAACATAAAAAAATTTGCTTCGACTGCTGCCCAGGGCAAAATTGGAAAAAAGTTGTTTTGGCGATGATACACTCGACTTTTCACGAATGCGATAATTTTTAAACGGTACAATTAAACTATTTGCCATCTGATCATAC